>JAESUZ010001069.1:132500-732500 GCA_017311185.1 Proteles cristata cristata
CTTGCTAGAATGAGTGGGGAGGAAACCAAGCCTAGACAAGAAGAACAAACACTTTTTCTTCTAACAATTCAACATAGCAGAGCTGTCCACAAGTGGGCCCCATGTCCTAGGACGAGGTTTGTTCCCAGAGTGTCCAAAACAGGCCTCCAAAGTCACTGGGATGTCCCTCCTGCTGGAGTGAGACAACCTGCCCTGGGGGCAGTTGGGTGACACTGAAGAGTGCCATGGGGTGGACCCAGGGAGTCAGACCAAGACCAAGTGATTTCACAACTGTGACTTCTATTCTAAATCCCAGGACTGGTAGGAGAGGGACAGATCTGCCCTGAGCAACAAAAAGCCCAGCACAGGCAGCAACAGCCAGGAGAGGGGAAGCAGGCCAGAAGGAAGAACCAGCCTGGGGGCATCTTCATGGCCCCTCCTGCAGTAGTAAGTAAACCAGCCACTGTCATCAACCCCAGGGGGGGATCAACGGAGGCAGTCTCCAGAGTTCTGTCCCAACCTATGAATCTGGCTAACTGTCACTGAATTTTTCATTTTGTTTTTCTTTACCTTCCATCAGTCTCTCCACCTAGGCAAGGGTAAGAACTATATCTGAGAACGAGGACAAAAAGTTGGGCTAAGCTCTGACGTGGCCATGTTGCAAACATGGGGTTCTCCAGCCAGGGGCATGTGCAAAGAAAATCCCTTGGATGTCACAGTGTCGGGCTAAGTTCTGACATGGCCATGTTGCAAACATGGGGTTCTCCAGCCAGGGACATGTGCAAAGAAAATCCCTTGGATGTCACAGTGTCAGGCATGCAGGAGGCTCTCGGTAAAAATGTGGTAAGTAAATGACCAAATTAAGTTATTCTTGAATAATAATTTATGGCACACATATTCCCAAAATTAGAAGATTTTATGAATCATGAGTCTCAATTCTTTCATGATTTGGAACTTTCGCAGTATATAAAATACATTCTTTTTTTTTTTTTTAAGTTTATTTATTTTGAGAGAAAGCATGCAGTTGTGTGAGCAGGGGAGGGGCAGAGAGAGAGAGAGAAAGAGCAAGAATCCCAAGCAAGACCCTCACTATCAGCACAGAGCCTAATGCGGGGCTCAGTCTCACAAACTATGAGATAATGACTTGAGCCAAAACTAAGAGTCAGACACTTAACCAACTGAGGCACCCTAAGATACATTCTTACTTGGTTTTACTTGTAAAACACAAAAGCCAACACCATTCTCAATATAAAATATAATAGATTTTATTAAATCAACCAATGGGGTTAAGTGACATTGACTGCTACTATTGTTTAAAGTTGTTCTGCTTAAAATAGCAGAAAACCATAAAAGAGAGGTATATTTGGAAAATAGAGCCCAAATTATCATTTTTATAACACTAATGACATCTTACTGGAAAATCAAAAAGAAAAAAAGTGAACTGAAAATTACTTATAGTGGACAATAAAATAGTGAAGTTAATCCAAAGCAAAACAACAGAAATCAGCAAGTTTCCTTGTACTAGCAACAATTAAGTAGAAAATAAACTCTAGAAAAATATTCCATTAAAAATACTTCAAGTATAGTTGTTTTTTTAAAATATGAAATGTTGAGACATATAATGTCCTTTAGTGACAGATGTAAAAGAAAATTTAAGTAAAGAAACAAATCAAATAGCTGAATAAAAAGGAAATAATTTTTAATTAAAAATAGAACTATTGGGGCACCTGAGTGGCTCAGTTGGTTAAGTGTCTGACTCAATTTCAGTTCAAGTCATGATCTCATAGTTTGTGGGTTTGAGCTCCGAGCTGGCAGTGTGGAGTCTGTTTGGTATTCTCTCTCTCTGCCTCTCTCTATGCTCCTCCCCTGCTCTCTCTTCCTCTCTCAAAATAAATAAATAAATTTGAAAACAATAGAACTACCATATGATCCATCAATTCCACTTTGGGTATTTATCCAAGAAAATGAAAACACTAATTCAAAACATAGACATACTCCCATGTTTATTTCAGCATTATTTACAATAGCCAAGATATAGACTGTGTTAATTTTTATAAATTAATTTTCATATCTTGTAGGATCCCAATTAAATTTGGATACTTCAGAAATTAACAAAAGAATTTAGGTGTTGCTGGCAGTCTAAACATAAGAGTTTAAAATTTTTAAATGTAAAATACTAGTGGAAAGGAGAGCTACTGTATGTCAAATCTCTTACAAATGTAGAGAAGTTTTGCTCACTATGGTAATCTCATCACAATGCACAGGTAAAAAAAATAGAACAGAATAAATAGACTCAGTGTATATAAGAACTTGCCGCACATAGAAAGAGGCATCAGTAGTCAATGGGAAAAGAAATTAAAACCATTGTTTTACTACTTGGAGAAAAATAAAACAATACAAATATATTCCTCCCACTATAGACCAAAATCTATTCAAGATAAATGAGTTACAGCTTTTGTAATGAACCATTAAAAATTTTTTAAAAATGAGGGGCGCCTGGGTGGCTTAGTGGGTTAAGCGTCCAACTTTCGCTTAAGTCATGGTTCGAGCCCCGCGTCGGGCTCTGTGCTGACTGCCAGCTCAGAGCCTGGAGCTTGTTTCAGTCTGTGACTCCCTCTCTCTCTGACTCTCCCCTGCTCACGCAGTCTCTCTCTCTCTCTCTCCTAGAAATAAGTAAAAAATATTAAAAAAAAAACTTAAAAAAAATTTAAAAAAAAATGAGAATAGCATTCAAAATTCTGAATTAAAGATGACTTTCTAATTCATTCAAGGTAAACTGCCTATTTTCCCTTGCTGATAAAATAACTTGAAAATGTTCTATAGCCATGCAAAATTTGAATGAAAATAAAGATCCCACAAATGGGAAGGTAATGTTATAAAAAAGATATATGATGAACATTGATTTCACTTAAATATAAATACCTAGATGTTTAAATGTCAACTATCTACAGCAATTATGGTAATTAAATCTAGTATATGTTAAAAATTCATTTAAGGAACTATCTGGTATTATGTATTTTTTTTTAATTTTTTTTTAATGTTTTATTTATTTCTAGGAGAGAGAGAAAGAGACAGCGTGAACAGGGGAGGGTCAGAGAGAGGGAGTCACAGACTGAAACAGGCTCCAGGCTCTGAGCCGGCAGTCAGCACAGAGCCCGACGCGGGGCCCGAACCCACTAACCGCGAGATCATGACCTAAGCGAAAGTCGGACGCTTAACCGACTAAGCCACCCAGGCGCCCCTGGTATTATGTATTTTTAAAATAACCCTCTTGGTCACTAAATTTTATTTCTGAAATCATTATTTCACTGTATGTTAACTAACTGGAATTAACATTTTTAAAAAATTAACAAAAGGGGGAACTTTGGCAAAACTTCATTATTCTTCTCATTAACATTTCTATGGCATTCATCAGTTTTGTCAATTAAAATCTTAATGTCTAACATGGAAAAAATTATCCTATTTAATAAAAATATTGAGAAAAGGTTTAAAATTAAATAAATAATTAATTAATAATAAATAAAATAATGCTCTTGGAAAAGTCCTACTAAAATCTGGAAGTGGTAGGAAATTATTGCTAATTTAACCATCTTACATATCTCTGTATTAAAAAATCAATAAATTGAAAAATGTAGGTTTTAATATGGTTTCAATTTAACTCTTGTAATCAAAAAGGGAAAGAAGGTTATAACTTGAAAGTCCTGTTGTTATTAAGCTATTATCAATAGTTTAACAAAACATGCATAACAGCTAAGTACAGAATACTAAGATTTTTAGCTCCAGCTCATTTATCATTTAAAACTTTGACCTCAAATAAATCATTTATCTTCTGTGAACCTCAGTTTCCTCAAATTTGAAAAAGGCTTTTCAAAGGTGTTTTTGTGAAAACATCTAAAACATATCCAAAAGAAAACCATTATGACAATTCTTGTTTCAATTTCTTGTTCTTCCTTGAAAGACCTCCAAGAAGGCATATATATATTCTGTTCTTAGTGTTTACCTCCTGAAAAATCAGAATATTCATGTTCACATCTCCTGCTTTATCCACACTGTCTTGCTCCATGTAAAAAAATACAACTGACATGAAGCCATGAACTGATTCCCCTCTGACTTTCTTTGCTTCTTCTGAAATCTTCCTTTCAGGGCTGTATTCGCTACCTCAGTTGCTCTTTTCTGAACATTTTCCAGAAACAAGAGACATGGTGTAATAGCATGATGAAAAAGAATATGAGTGAATCTTAGATCTTTAAATTAAATCTGAGACACCCACTTCAAAGACAACAGCAGCAGCGAGGAAGACAAGAATGGGGCTGGCCGTGCAGAGCTGTGGGAGCCTCTTGAGTAGTACAGTACCAGGAAACCTTGGAGCAGCTCCTCAAGAATCAAGAACTCAAAAGAAGGGGCTCCTGGGTTAAGTGAATGGCTTCAGCTCAGGTCTTGATCTCACAGTTTGTGACTGTGAGCCCCACACAGGATTCTGTGCTGAAAGCTCAGAGCCTGGACCCTGCTTCGGATTTTGTGTCTCCCTCTGCCCCTCCCCTGCTCATGCTCTTTTTCTCTCTGTCTCTAAAAAAATGAATAAATATTTTAAAATGTTTTTAATTTTATAAAAAGGAACTTAAAAGAGATTGAATATTCTGAATTAACCAAGTGGAATATTGGTGAACAATACTTAGTTAGATGGACCTTTATTACAGATTCTATTTATGAACAATGTTATTTCAAAACAATGTCATCAAGTGGCACCTGGGTGGCTCAGTCAATAAAGCATCCAGCTTCGGCTCAGGTTATGATCTTGTGGTTCATGAGTTCGAGCCCCACATCAGGCTCTGTGCTGAGAGCTCAGAGCCTGCTTTGGATTCTGTGTCTCCTTCTCTCTCTGCCCCGCCCCCACTTGCTCACGCGTGCTCTCTCTCTCTCTCTCAAAAATAAACATTAAAAAAAGGTTTTTTTAAAGATTTAATAAAAATACCAATGTTATCAATAAATAGATAAATTTGTGTCAAATTTAGTAAAAAGATTTAAGGAAGAGCAGACAAATTATGTGGAAAAGGCCTCCTTTCATCTTTTGCCCCAGGCATCTGGTGTTATGCTAGAAAAGAACAGTAAGTAGAAGAATCTTATGCCATTAAATACAACAAGGAAGTTTTATGTTGTAGGAAGTGTCCTGTATTTTAATAATTTTGCCTTGATAAACTGGGGCAACAGCTACTAAAATGAAAACCATCAGTTTGCCAAAGAATGGGAAATACCCAAGTATACTACACAGTGAATAAAGATCTTTTATGCATCTTGCCATTAAGCTCACCTTTTAAAAAAATGTAATCAATTTTGCAGACAATGATAACTATTCTTTAATAAAATTCACCAAAGGTACCAGCAAGTCATCAGCCACATTGTTTCTTTAGAAAGGCAAGAAACACAAGACCAAAAGGCCAAAGCCTCACTGCTTGCATTGTGATTCTGAAGAACATCAGATGAAAGATTGCCCAATGCCTCAGAATGCTTCTCTAATTTGTGGAAAGAGAAAAGAGTATATGGATGCCTGTGGCGAGGCGAACTGTCAGAATTTTCAGGAGTGATACCATGCAAAAGAGGTGGAACAAGGATTTGGAAGAATCAAGCCAGTCTTTAGTGAAGAACTTAAGGATGCACTGGGTCTGACAGACAAGAGCCTTCTGCCTTTTATGTAAAGAATGCACCAGCTAGGATACCCACTAGGGTGGCTCAAAGGGACTGTAGATTCCAGGTCTTGCACTCTATGAAGGAAAGGATGGTCCTGCTGGGGAAACGAGTTGGAGAAGCACCACAGAATAAAAGCATCACTTAGGATCTCTTGATATAGGTAAACAATCCAGGTTTTACTATATCTACTTCCAGGAAGTCAAGATGAATGGAGGATGTTGGGTCCATACCAATGGAGGCATGTCAGCAGAAAGACGTGTTTGCCAATTGATTACCTTACTTCTAACTTCCAAGTGCCAAGCATGAGGTCTGGCAGCACAGTCTGGCTCTAGCCATCCAAAGAGGCAGAAGTAAAGCAGCTCAGCAGTCTCAACATGGACATGGACATGGAAGTCAACCCGGATGCACAGGTCCCGCACAGTTCTCCAAGCAGTGAACCTTTTCAGTTTCAGTCACGATTGCCCACTGACACTCCTCCTCTGCCACCACGGGGAACTCTTCTGCCCATCTTCACCTCTCTGCTCCCCAAGAGCACCCGTCCACTGACTCCCAGTGACTAACTCCAGACCAGAACAGCATCTGAAGCTACATATGAGGACCCACTAACTCTGGAAGAACTTGAACAACAGCAGAGTAGGATATGAGTGGCCCTGGCACAGGCCCAGAGTGTGAACAGTGATTTTGATATTCCTGTTAACACACCTTTAAATAGAAATTCGGTTGCTGCTCCACTTTGTCCAAATGACTTAGGATTCCCTGTTCCAGAGGGAAAAACCTCTGAAAGGGTGCCTGATGACACCAGACACTTGTACAAAGAAATCAGATGTTGAACATTCTGAGCCCAGATTCTGAGCCTGCATTGCTTTGTCGGAAGGAAAAGGAAGAGTCTTACTCAGGTAGACTCTAAAGATGCTCTTCTTGATAACATGGCAACAATGCATCAAACTGGCATTAGCAATGGAGGCAGTCAGAAGCTCCTTCATGTGGACACGAGTCCTTCAACAGCCACTAAAATTCATAGTCCTATACCTCACATGAGAAAGTTTACAATAGGAATAATGCCATTTGAATTAGAGAATATGGCAGAATCTATTGGAATGTACCTTAGGATAAGAAGCTTTTAAAGAACTCCACCTGAAACCAACAAAAAAACAAAAAGGCTTCTGAGTAACTGCTTGACAAGCACTGAGAGCTATGTAATTATCTATAACTTTGTGTCCTGGTAACTAGTATCAAGTGGAGATAAAACTGTTTTCCAGTTTGTCCCTCCCATGTTTAAAATCTATCCAAGATTGGGGCTCCTGGATGGCTCAATCGGTTAAGTGTACAACTTCAGCTCAGGTCATGATCTTACAGTTCATGAGTTCGAGCCCCACATCGGGTGCTGTGCTAACAGCTAGCTCAGAGACTGGAGCCTGCTTCAGATTCTGTATCTCTCTCTCTCTCTGACCCTCCCTTGCTCACACTGTGTCTCTCTCTCTCTCTCAGAAATACATTTACAAAGTTTAAAAATATTTTTTAAAAATTCTATCCAAGCTTAATGTGGCCTAAAATCAGGCCTATTTTAAAGAACAGAAAGACGGGGCTTGCTGGTTTACTATATTTTATTCTTACTGATAAAACGGAGTGGAGGGAGAACAGTGGGGAATTTAAGTATGAGCTGGTTTAGAGAAAGTTTGTTAAGGTTTATATTACATCTGAATTGTGAGTGTCAAGACTGATGGCTTTTATCTGGGGTGTTTTTTTGTATGTTGTTTTCCCTTTCTACATTTTGTTAGTTAATCCTATATGTAAGTGTAACATATTGCTTTTTATAAGGTAATTAATTAATTAAATCTGAATCTCAGCTGAACACTTAACCAAGCTTCCTTCTTGTTTTCCTACAGACAGACATTACAGATTCACACACCTCAAGATATGAGTATCTCCCAGAATGCAACCAATAGCTCAAGATTTCAAGTGTCTAAGTTCATCCTGATTGGGCTCCCAGGCATTCACGAATGGCAGCACTGGCTCTCCCTGCCCCTGGCCCTGATATACTTCTCAGCTCTTGATGCCAACTTCCTCACTGTGATCACTGTTCATCATGAGCATAACCTGCACCAGCCCACGTTTCAATTCCTTAGTATCCTGGCTATAGTGGACATTGGCCTGGCTACTACCATTCTGGCCATCTTCTGGTTTTATGCCAAAGCCATTAGCCTCCATGAGTGCTTTACTCAAATTTATGCTGTTCACTGTTTTATTAACATGGAGTCAGGCATCTTCCTCTGCATGGATGTGGATAGATATGTAGCCATCTTCCACTCACTTCAGTACTCCTCCATAGTTACTGAAGATTTTGTAGTAAAAGCCACAGTGTTCATGATGCTTAGGAATGTACTCTTGACCATCCCAGTGCCTGTACTGGCTTTCCAGAGACACTACTGCTACAAGAATGAAACTGACCACTGTATGTGCTCCAACCCAGGGGTGACTGGCTTGGCTTGTGATGACATTACCATTAATAGGTTTTATCAGTTAGCTTTGGCATGGATCCTTCGTAGAAATGACATGATTCTAGTCTTTATTTCCTATGTTCTGATCTTTCACTCTGTGCTGAGGCTGAACTTTGCTGAGGCAATAGTCAAGGCCCTGAGCACCTGCAGTTCCCATCTGATCCTCATCTTTGTCTTCTACACAACCATTGTGGTAGTGTCGATAGCCCACCTGGCAGGAAAAGCAGTTCCCATCTTCTCTGTTCTTCGAAATGTGCTCAACATTGTCATCCCCCAAGACATCAACCCCCTGGTATATGCTCTTAGGGCCCAAGAGCTCAGAGTAGGCTTCCAGTGGGTATTTTGGTTAGATAAGAATATGTCTCAGAAATGATACAAACTTAAAGAATGTGGTATGTCCATTGTATACATAAACCACATCTTCTTTATCCATTTGTCGGTTGATAGACATTTGGGCTCTTTCCATTATTTGGCTATTGTTGAAAGCGCTGCTATAAACATTGGGGTACAGGAAAGTGTGGTTTATATATACAATGGAATATTACTTGGCAATGTGAAAGAATGATATCCTGCCATTTGCAACAATATGAATGGAACTGGAGGGTATTATGATAAGTGAAATAAATCAGTCAGAGAAAAACAGATATATGTTTTCACTCATATGTGGAACTTGAGAAACTTAACAGAAGACTATGGGGGAAGGGACAGGGAAAAAATAATTTGAAACAGAGAGGGAGGCAAACCCATAAGAGACCCATAGAGAGAACAAACAGGTTGATGGGGGGGGCAGGGAAGAGGGGAAAATGGGTGATGGTCATTGAGGAGAGCGCTTGTTGGGATGAGCATGGGGTGTTGTATGTAAGTGATGAATCCTAGGAACCTACCCTCAAAACCAAGGGCACACTGTATACAAAGTATGTTAGCTAACTTGACAATAAATTATATATTTTAAAAAATGTGGCATGTCACACTACTAAAGAGCACAGGTTTCGAAACTCAACAGATGCAAGTTGGAGTCAGATTTCCCTTTTTCACTAGAAAATATAATTTGTTAGCTAACACATGGACAAAAATTCATTGTCTAGAAATAAAAATATTGTAAATGAAATAAATATGAGACGTAGTCCCTGCCTAAGTGGAACAATATACATCATTTTTAATGGGAGCAATTTGCATTTAATGTTGCAGGCATGGAAATATCTCAAACATTCATCAGCTGATGAACAGATAAACTAAGGTATATCCATACTTTGGAATATTACGCAAAAATGAAAAGGAATGAAGTACTCACACATGCCACAATGTGGATGAACCTTTAAAACATTATGTTATATGACCCAGCAGTAGCACTGCTAGGAATTTACCCAAAGGGATACAGGAGTGCTAATGCACAAGGGCACATGTACCCCAATGTTCACAGCAGCACTCTCAACAATAGCCAAAACATGGAAAGAGCTTAAGTGTCCATCAACTGACAAATGGATCAAGATGATGTGGTTTATCCAAACAATGGAATACTACATGGCAACGAGAAAGAATGAAATCTGGCCATTTGTAGAAACATGGATGGAACTTGAGGGTGTTATACTGAGCAAAATAAGTCAGGCAGAGAAGGACAGAAACCATATGTTTGCACGTATAGGTGAATTAGGAGGAACTTAATGGAGGACCATGGGGGAGAAGAAGGGGAAAAATAGTTGGGGAGAGGGAGGGAGGCAAACCATGAGAGACTCTTGAAAGCTGAGAACAAACTGAGGGCTGATGGGGGTTGGGGAGAGGGGAAGGGGGCTGATGGGTATGGAGGAGGGCACTTGTGGGGATGAGCACTGGGTGTTATATGGAAACCAACTTGACAATAAATTATTTAAGAAAAAAAAAAGAACCACTAAAAAAGAAAAGAAGACGATTATTATACAATTAAAAATATTTTAAGTAAAAAATAAACAAATAAATAAAATAAAACATTGTTAATTGAAAGAAGCCAGACATAACAGATCATATATTGTATAATTTTATTTATGTGAAATGTGTAATAAGCAAATCCATAGAGATAGAATAGACTAGTGTTTGTCAGGGGCTAAGGATGCTGGGTGTGGGGAAAATGGCGATGACCGTTAATGGATAACATTCCTTTTTGTGGTGAAGAAAATGTTCTGGAATTATATAATGGTGATAGTTGCACAATTCTGGAATATACTAAGAACCGTTGAATGGTATACTTCAAAAAGATAAAATGAGAGTATGTACAATAAGTTTCTATTTTTTTTAATGTTGTCAGATGCTTTTCTAACATTGAAGGCAGCACATTTTCTTCCTTCTAGAGATCAATACAGTAAAAGCTAATTGTTTATGGTAAGAATGTAACACAAACTATTTTGTGATTTGACAAAGGCTGACCTCTTTCACTACATATGAAGCTAATTTGTATTGGGGCCAAGAAAGCTTTCTAGTAGAAAAGTAATGAGACCACCTGCCCATCATAATCTCTTTATTTTGGATTTTAATATAATATGACTTTTCCCAATAAGTAGATGATGATCCCAACAGAATTTAGAGCTATCTGCATAAAAGACCATAGAAGATCTCTTAAGGGAAAATCTCACCATGAGCAAAAATGTGTGTGTGTGTGTGTGTGTGTGTGTGTGTAAGAGAGAGAGAGAGAAAGAGAGAGAGTGTGTGTGTATTGAGATAAAGTAGAACTGACAGACCACTGTCAAAATCGAGATGCGCAAGGGAGGATTGCCAGATTTAGCAAATAAAAATACAGAATGTCAGTTAAATTTTAATTTCAGACAAATAGCAAATAGTTTTTTAGTAAAGTATGTGTCATGCAATGTTTGGTAACTACTCATACTTAAAATATTATTGTTTATTTGAAATTCAAATTTAACTTGGTGACCTATATTTTATCTGGAATGCCTACAGGTTCCTCGCATCATGATTCTGGACACCAAGCAGAGGGAAAACCACAAATTGAGAGACATTTACTAAACAGTTGTTGAATGTCCGGTAGAAGGCACAGGACTCTGTTGCTCTTGCTTGGGTGGCTCCCATCTAACCTCCTCCAACCAAGCTTGGTCAATGTGACAGTGTCACCAGGGAGACTGGGTGTAAAATCAGTAGCTTCACTGCCAGAAACTAATTGTTTATTAGTCAGAAGGGGCTGACTTGATTTGCAAGGAAGCATGGAAAAGCCATATCCACTACTGAATGGAAAGTCCTGCAGTCATCCTAGCCAGAAGATGACACCATATTTGGGGTTAACAGCAGACTGGGAGCCTGGCCAGAGGTTTTCAGGAGATATTAGCAATGAGAGAAGCATAGAGGGTTTGATAAGTTCTTCCCACATGCCCAGCTGACTGGAGAGTTGTGCAAACATTCAAGGGAGAACAAAGAGCCCAAACTCTCCATACATTCTAAGCTGTCCAAAGCTGAGTACAGATGCGTATGACATTCAAGGAGACTGATGGAAAATAAAAGATGAGGCAGAACTAAAAACCACCTGAACTTTGAAAGTGTTTCCCAAGGTGAACACAGATCCACAGCAGAGGATTACTGCTAATGGTATTAAGACACAACATCTGATATATCACTATTAGCCAACTAAGCTATGCAGACACAGGAAAACCAACAAAATTCCAGGGCTAGGAATAAAATTTCAAGTTTAAAAATATCTGAGCAGAGAAGTTGAATGAGCACTATGGGAGAGACAGGTTCCACAGATGTCAGGAAAAGTTACTCCAAACAAACCAGCAACACTTGCATGAGGGAAAAAAATCAGGGAAAAAAAAGTTATTTAAAATGCTTTGTTTAAAAAATTTTTTTTTAAGTAGGAGACATGTAGAGAAAGAAAGTATGACGTATGGGGTTGGGGGGAGGAAGCAGTCATTTAAACTTACACTTGGTGGACCCAGATGTTGTGTTTATCAAAGACAGACTTCAGAGCAGTTATCATAAATATGTTCAAAGAATTAAAGCAAACCACACTTAAAGAATTAAAGAAAAATCTGAAGACAGTGACTCTACAAGCAGATAATCTTGATAAAGAGACAGAAACTATACATATTAATCATACGGAATTTCTGGATTTGAAAAGTATGATAACTGGGGGTGTGTGTGGCAGGAGGGGTCCTCACCTGAGAGGCACAACAGCACATCTGAGATGGCAGAAGAAGAAAACCAGTGAACCTGAAAATAAATCAATAGAACGTATACAATCTAAAGTACAAAAAGAAAAAATGATTAAAGAAAAGTGAACAGAGACTCAGGGACCTGAGACACCAGCATAGGTGTAATGCAATTCTTAGAAAAAGAGAGGACAAGAATGGGGCAGAAAAATATTTTGAAAAAAATATTGATAAAAAATATGTTATGAAAAAACATTAATCTACATATCAAAGACAATCAGGGCCGCAACTATGATAAAAACCAAGAGATCTACAATTACATACATAAGAGTCAACTATTAAAGACAAAGACTACTAAAGAAAGAGAAAAATCTTCAAGGCAGCAAGAGAAAAAGAACTCATCACAAACACACATTATAATTAATAATGACTTCTGGAGGCCAAAAGGGAACAGAATGACATAGTCCAAATTCTAAAAGTTCTTGGTGTCAATCAAGAATTCTATACCCAGCAAAATTATCCCTCAAAATTGAAGACAAAATAAAAACAATCACAGACTGGATGTGTTGTGGGGGAAAGGCTGAGAAAATGCATTGCCAGAGAAAATTATGGAGGAAATACTAAAGAAAATCATGGAGGAAAGGAAATAACATCAGACAGTATGTTGAATCCATCAGAAGAAATGAAGAAACTAAAAATGGAAAATAAGTAGGTAAATTATTTATCTCATGCAAAATAAGTAAAATGGTAATAAAAGAGTAATAGATGAACAAAAACAGACAAACCTGAGACAAATAGAAAACAAAAACCAAAATGGCAGATATAAATAATAACATCAAATACTATAATCTAAATAGGGACTAAATACTATAATCAAAGTACTCATAAAGTACTAACAGTTTAAAACAAAAAAAGTAAATATATAAACTATACAAATAAAAATCGTATGTGCTGGAATGACTGTATTAATGTCAGATAAAATAGACTTTGAAACAAATATTTCTAGAGTTATTTAATAATGTTAAAAGATCAATACCTTAAAAATATATATCAACTCTAAGTGTTTGGCACCTATCAATACACCCACAAAATATATGAAGCAAAATCTTACAAAATTAAAGGGAGAGGGGATAGAGGGCAAGATGGCGGAGAAGTAAGGGGTTCCGTACTTGCACTCGCGCCCATACATCACACAGAAAAGATCTGAAGCCATTGGAAACTTACAAAACCTGAGAGACTGGGAGAAAAAGGATGCAGAATCCGCTGAGAAAGGCTTCTAACGTGAGTGCGAACCGGGGAAGATGAAATCAGGCCGGGATCAGAGACTCCAGGGTGGGAGGCGATCCCCCTCTACCCTCTACGGGGAGTGAGAGGAGAAAAGGAGAGAGTCCAAAACAGAAAAACCTCCGCTCGGGGGGAGGGGGGGGGAACCTCCGCTAGGTGCATAGAAAGACCGTACTTGCCAAATACCTGCACACCAGGTCCCCTCGCGCCAACTGGTCCTGGGGGAGGCTGAGTACACAAACCGCTTCTTTGTGCCGCTCCTGGAGGTTGGGTTTTAAAGCGGAGCGGGTGCGCCTGCCGCCATTGTAGCTCCAGGGCGGCTGGGACCCCTGAAAGAGACGCGCAGACACCGGGCGTCCGCGCTCCTGGCTGGCTGGAACTCGAGAGGGAAGGCAAAAAGCTAAAAACTGGAAATTTGCCTGTGAGTTCGTGTTTCGGGTGACGAGCCATAGAGGGACCCGGTTTTCCTCACTCCAGCGGTTTCGGGCTACGTGGACCCGGCAGGCAAGCCCCCGCGCATGCGCGCCAGCCTGACCCAGAGAAGGAAGCAACGATTCTGACTCCGCCCCCAGAGCTCAGCAGGGAGCCTGGAATAGCCCGAGGGGGTTGCTGTGTCTAAGGCAATTTCAGCGGAGCGCTCGGACTGGGATTTGGAGATTGGAACTGGCCTGGGTTGAAGAGTGCAACCAACTTCGGCTGCGTCCCCGGAACGGGGAGTTGACACGCCCAAAACAGCGAGTTGCAGCGCGGGGTTAAAGAAGGGACTGGAGCACCCTCACTCTCCTCCCCACAACCGCCTAGGCAGAGCTCCCGCCTGAGGCATTGGATCACGCCACGCCCATCCCTGCCTGAGAGGTGCCTTGCTGTCTTTTTCCTTTTTTTCCTTTTTTTGTTTTTTTCCTTTTTTTTCTTATTTCTTTTTTTTCTCTTTCTTTTCTCTTTCTTTTTTTCTGCTTCTTTCTCTTTTCTTGCTTTTTTCCCCAAAACACTGACCTGATTAACTCTGGTCGCCAGCTTGCTTAAACAATCACAACAAGTCCATTCTGTAAATGTAAATTCTACACCTACCGACCTTTTCAGCTATTTCTCTCAGGAGTAATTAGACTATATAGTTTCTCTGGATAATTCCAGCATCCTTCTCTCACCTATCCAACCATATTCTACCCTTTACCTCTTTGAAAAAAGCTTCTTATCCCTTCTGCCTGTTCATTCTATTTCCAAAACTGCCTCGTCTTGCCCTTCCTTCTCTCTTTTTCTCTATGCTCTTCAACCAGCACTGCATACACACAGCTATTTAACTGTAGCTGGGAAATCCAGGTATATGCTTTAAACCGTTCTTTGTCCATCGGTTTTCTTCTTTTTTCCTTTTCTTTTCCCCTTTTTGACCCTTTTATGTATTTTATGATCCCTATTATTCGCCCTCCCTCCTCTGTCTTTTCTCTTAACTTTTTGTTTTCCCTCTCGCTTTGCATGTTAGTTGAATTAGCCTGTGCGTTTGTGTGCTCCTGCTCCCTGTGTGTTTGTCTGTCTGTTTACTTTTCCAGGGCTACCTCAAGAAACAAGCTAGAGTACACAAGGTGAAGAGTCCCAAATATCACTACGAATAGGAAAATAAAATAACTAAGGTCCCAACAAGAGAGACCTAGGGATACCATTCAAAAAACAATCTCTGAAAGGATAGGCCCTGGAAAGTCAAAGAGTCTTCTTGGATATAGCAGCGCTTATAGAAACAGAGAGCATAACAGGTCTTTAAAACCAACAAGAGCCGGAAAGCTAACTAAAATGATGAAACGAAAGAGCTCTCCTCCAAAGAAACTCCAAGAAGAAATGACAGCTAATGAACTGCTCAAAACAGATATCAGCAGCATAACTGAACAAGATTCTAGAATAATAATGGTAAAATTAATAGCAGGGCTTGAAAAAAACATAGGGTACATCAAAGGAACTATGGCTACAGACAGAATGGAAAATAAAAACACGCATGAAGAATTAAAAAATGTGATAAATGAGATACATAATAAATTAGAGGCCTCCAATGCACGGATTGAAGAGGCAGAAAGGAGAATAAGTGATTTAGAAGACACCGTTATAGAAAAACAAGAAGCTGACAAAAAAAGAGACAAACTGATCCAAGAACAGGAAAGAAGAATTCGAGAGCTCAGCGATACAGTCAAACGCAACAATATCCGTATCATAGGAATCCCAGAAGAGGAAGAGAGAGGGAAAGGTGCTGAAGGAGTCCTGGAACAAATTATAGCAGAGAACTTCCCGACCTGGGGAAGGAAGTAAATGTGGAAATACAAGAGGCTCAGAGGACTCCCCTCAGACGTAACTTGAATCGATCTTCTGCACGACATATCATCGTAAAAATGGCAAAATACAAGGACAAAGAGAGAATTTTGAAAGCAGCTAGGGAGAAAAGGGCCCTCACATACAAAGGGAAACCTATCAGAGTGGTGACAGACCTATCTACTGAAACTTGGCAGGCCGGAAAGGAATGGCAGGAGATCTTCAATGTGATAACAGTAAAAATATGCAGCCAAGAATCCTCTATCTAGCAAGACTGTCATTCAAAACAGAAGGAGAGATAAAAACCTTTCCAAACAAACAGAAATTGAAAGAATTTGTCACCACGAAGCCAGCCCTACAAGAAATCCTGAGGGGGATGCTCTGAAGGAAAGGTTGCAAGGAACAAAGATTCCAGAGGCACCACCACAAACATGAACCCTACAAAAGATACAAAGACTCTAAACACACATATTTCAAAAATAACAGTGAATGTAAATGGGCTGAATGCTCCAATCAAAAGACATAGGGTAGCAGAATGGATTAAAAAACAAAATCCATCTATATGCTGTCTACAAGAAACTCATTTTAGACAGGAAGATATCTTCAGATTAAAAGTAAGAGGATGGATAAATATATACCATGCTACAGGAAATCAAAAGAAAGCCGGAGTAGCGATACTTATATTAGACAAACTGGGCTTTAAATTAAAGACAATCACAAGAGATGAAGAAGGGCACTACATAATAATTACAGGGTCCATCCATCAGTTAGAACTAACAGTTATAAATGTCTACGCACCGAATATGGGAGCACCTAAATATCTAAAACAATTAATCACAAACAGAAACAAGCTTCTAGATAAGAATGTGCTAATAGCAGGGGACTTTAATACTCCGCTTACAGCAATGGATAGGTCAACCAGACAGAAAATCACTAAAGAAATAATGGACTTGAAAGACACATTGGACCAGATGGACCTGACGGATATATTTAGAACTTTACATCCTGAGGCCAGGGAATTTACTTTCTTCTCAAGTGCGCATGGCACATTCTCCAAGATAGATCACATACTGGGACATAAAGCAGCCCTCAATAAATATAAAAGAATAGAGATCATACCATGCACACTGTCAGATCACAATGCTTTGAAACTGGAAATCAATTACAGGAAGAAGTCTGGAAAACTTCCAAAAACATGGAGGTTAAAGAACACCCTTCTAAAGAATGAATGGGCCAATCAGGCAATTAGAGATGAAATTAAAAAATATATGGAAACAAATGAAAATGAAAACACAACAATTCAAAATCTATGGGATGCGGCAAAGGCAGTGCTAAGAGGAAAGTACATTGCTCTCCAGGCCTATTTCAAGAGATTAGAAAAAGCGCAAGTCCAAAATCTAACAGCTCACCTAAAGGAACTAGAGGCAGAGCAACAAGAACGCCCTAAACCCAGTAGAAGAAGAGAAATAGTAAAAATTAGAGCAGAAATAAACAACATAGAGACCAAAGAAACAATTGAACAGATCCATGAAACCAAGAGTTGGTTTTTTGAAAAAGTAAACAAAATTGACAAATCTCTAGCCAGACTTATCCAAAAGAAAAGAGAGAGCACCCAAATAGACAAAATTATGAATGAAAATGGACTTATTACAACCAACCCCTCAGAAATACAAGCAATTATCAAGGAATACTATGAAAAATTATATGCCAACAAATTGGACAACTGAGAAGAAATGGACAAATTCCTCAACACACACTCACTACCAAAATTCACACGGGAAGAAATAGAAAACCTGAACAGACCCATAACGAGTGAAGAAATCGAATCAGTGATCAAAAATCTCCCAACAAATAAGAGCCCTGGACCTGATGGCTTCCCTGGGGAATTCTACCAGACATTTAAAACAGAATTAATCCCAATTCTTCTCAAGCTATTCCAAAAAATAGAAATCGAAGGAAAACTCCTGGACTCATTTTATGAAGCCAGCATCACTCTGATTCCCAAGCCAGACAGAGATCCAGCAAAAAAAGAGAACTACAGGCCAATATCCTTGATGAATACGGATGCAAAAATTCTCAACAAGATCCTTGCAAATCGAATCCAGCAGCATATAAAAAGAATCATCCACCAAGATCAAGTGGGATTCATTCCTGGGTTACAGGGCTGGTTCAACATTCGCAAATCAATCAATGGGATACATCATATCAATAAAAGAAAAGATAAAACCATATGATCCTGTCAATAGATGCAGAAAAAGCATTTGACAAAATACAGCATCCCTTCTTAATAAAGACTCTTGAGAAAGTTGGGATAGAAGGAACCTACTTAAACATCATCAAAGCCATCTATGAGAAGCCTTCAGCTAACATCATCCTCAACGGGGAAAAACTCAGAGCTTTCCCCCTGAGATCAGGAACACGACAGGGATGCCCACTCTCACCACTGCTGTTTAACATAGTGCTGGAAGTCCTAGCATCAGCCATCAGACACCAAAAGGAAATCAAAGGCATCAGAATTGGCAAAGAGGAAGTCAAACTTTCACTCTTCGCAGATGACATGATACTCTACACAGAAAACCCGAAAGACTCCAACAGAAGCCTACTAGAACTGATCCAAGAATTCAGCCAAGTTGCAGGGTACAAAATCAACGTACAGAAATAAGTTGCGTTTTTATACACCAACAATGAAGCAACAGAAAGAGAAATCAAGAAACTGATCCCATTCACAATTGCACAAAAACCCATGAAATACCTCGGAATAAACCTAACCAAGGATACAAGAGATCTGTATGATGAAAACTATAGAAAGCTTATGAAGGAAATTGAAGAAGACACAAAGAAATGGAAAAACATTCCATGCTCATGGATAGGAAGAATAAATATAGTTAAGATGTCATTACTGCCTAAGGCACTCTACACATTCAATGCAATTCCAATCAAAATTGCACCAGCATACTTCTCAAAACTAGAACAAACTATCCAAAAATTTGTATGGAACCACAAAAGACCCCGAATAGCCAAAGTAATCCTGAAAAATAAAACCAAAACGGGAGGGATCACCATCCCAGACTTTAGCCTCTACTACAAAGCTGTCATCATCAAGACAGTATGGTATTGGCACAAAAACAGACACATAGACCAATGGAACAGAATTGAGAACTCAGAAGTGGACCCAAAAGTATACAGCCAACTAATCTTTGACAAAGCAGGAAAGAATATCCGATGGAAAAAAGACAGCCTTTTTAACAGATGGTGTTGGGAGAACTGGACAGCAACATGCAGAAGAATGAAACTAGATCATTTTCTCACACCATGCACAAAAATAAACTCAAAATGGATCAAGGACCTGAACGTGAGACAGGAAACTATCAACACCCTAGAGGAGAAAGCAGGAAACAACCTCCTTGACCTCCACCGCAGCAACTTCTTACTTGACACATCCCCAAAAGCAAGGGAATCAAGAGCAAAAATAAACTGTTGGGACCTCATCAAGATTAAAAGCTTCTGCACAGCCAAGGAAACAACCCAGAAAATTAATAGGCAACCAACCGAATGGGAAAAGATAGTTGCAAATGACATATCAGATAAAGGGTTGATATCCAGAATCTACAAGGAACTCACCAAACTCCACGCCCAAAAAGCAAACAACCCAGTGAAGAAATGGGCAGAAGATATGAACAGACACTTCTCCAAAGAGGACATCCAGATGGCCAACAGACACATGAAACGATGCTCAGCATCCCTCCTCATCAGGGAAATACAAATCAAAACCACACTGAGATACCACCTCACGCCAGTCAGAGTGGCTAAAATGAGCAAATCAGAGAACTCTAGATGCTGGCGAGGATGTGGAGAAACGGGCACCCTCCTACACTGTTGGTGGGAATGTAAACTGGTACAGCCCCTCTGGAAAACAGTGTGGAGGTTCCTAAGGAAACTAACAATAGAACTCCCCTATGACCCAGCAATAGCACTGCTAGGAATTTACCCAAGGGATACAGAAATGCTGATGCATAGGAGCACATGTACCCCAACGTTCATAGCAGCACTCTCCACAATAGCTAAAACATGGAAAGAGCCTAAGTGTCCATCAACAGATGAATGGATCAAGAAGATGTGGTTTATCTATACCATGGAATACTACATGGCAATGAGAAACAATGAAATCTGGCCATGTGTAGCAACATGGATGGACCTTGAGGGTGTTATGCTGAGCGAAATAAGTCAGGCAGAGAAGGACAAATATCATATGTGTGCACGTATAGGAGGATAGGAGGAGCTTAACAGAGGACCAAGGGGGAGAAGAAGGGTGGAAATGGTGGGGGAAAGGGGAGAGGCAAACCATGAGAGACTCTTGAATGCTGACAAAAACTGAGGACTGGTGGATGTGGGGGGAGGAGGGGTGGGCATGGAGGAGGACACTTGTGGGGATGAGCACTGGGTGTTATGTGGAAACTAATTTGACAATAAACTATTTGTAAAAAAAAAAAAAAAGAAAAATATTCATTGCATCATTACTAGAAAAATAAAATGAAGTCCATAAAAAGCATATCTATAAGACTATATAATTATACAGGGAAATTCTCATGAAATAATACTAATTTAAAAAGAAAACTATAAACTATCTTCTATAAGATATCTCTCTATACATATTTCTCTCTCTCTCTCTCTCTCTCTCTCTCTCTGTCATTTACTATTTGATATGCTTTGGTGAAAGAATAATAGAGCATTTGGTGTGCCTGGCTGGCTCAGTCAGTAGACTATGTGCTCTTGATCTTTTTCTTTTAACATTTATTTATTTATTTATTTTGAGAAGGAGAAAGAAAGTGTAAGTGGTGAAGGGGCGGAGAGAGAGAGAGGATAGAGAGAGTCCCAAGCACAGGGCTTGATCCTACAAACTATGAGATCATGACCTGAGCTGAAATCAAGATTCAGATGCTCTACTGAATGAACCATTCAGGGACACTGACTCTTGATCTTGAGGTTGTGAGTTCAAGTTCCCTGTTGGGTGTAGATTTTACTGGGAAAAAAATATTTAAAAAAAGATGACAAAGCTTTTTTGATTGAGTGTGAGATGCTGGAAATGAAGTAGTAAATAAGGAAGAGAAGACCTTGCCCTCATACTGCTTACAGTCTGAAAGGGAATATAGATAGTATACGCACAAATACACTTAAATATATAAGTCTCTAAGAATAAAAAAATACAGATCCTTTGCCTTTCTGCCTCTGATCTGTCATATAACTGTAGCTGACAGGTAGCTTCCAGTATTTGCTTTTCTGAAAAATGTCCTCCCTACTCATTTGACAAGGAGGCACCACTCCTTCCTCACAACATTTTGTACTAGGAGTAGGCATGTGACTTCAACTGAGCCAAAGAGATCCTTCTCCAAAATTTTTAGGCAGTCACTCTGCAGTGGACAAAATTTGTAAATGTAAAGCTCAGAAACTGTTTCCAGGCTAGAGAAAACCAATCTATAGCATGATATAGAATTACTGCTATATATAGAGATGATTTAGAGATGACAGATAAACAGGACTAATTCCAGTCCTTCTTATGGTTTCATATCCTTGCTCCTCCAACAGTCTAGTTTTTAAATCTTTTCTTCAAGCTGATAGATTCCAATTTTGCTTACAGCCTGTGTTTTATTTTGATCAACTGCAATCCAAAAGGCAGAACAGTGTCCTTTGCCACTTACTTAACTTCCCTATTTCTTTTCTCATTTGTACATTGGGAATAGCCCAATTTCCCTATGCAACTAAGATATTGATAAAATTAAAAGATAATGGAAGAGAATGTGCCTTGAATGTGCAATCCACATAGAGGTATTTAAAATTATTTTGCAATAAAACTCAAAATCTGGACAAATGATTCTATGTACACTTTTAGTGGAAACGAGATGATTGTTTACTGCTTTTACCCCTCTAGTGAAACTGTAAACAAAACAGTATATCTAGCAAAGGACTCTGTACCACACAACTAACTAACAAAGTCTGTGTGTTACAGGATAGTAGCAAATGTAGCTTTTCCTAGTGAATCAGAAAAAAAAACACTTCTGGACCACTCACCAAGGAGAGCCTTCAGGAAGTTTATAGATGAATCCACAGTTGGGCATCAGCCCCTTGGAAGACAGAATCTGGATGGATGTGGAGCAGTGGTAGGAACCATGAGATAATCAGCCAGAGTGGTTTAATGCAGGGCAGGACACAGAGGCTGAAAACCCACATCAGAGCCACAAGTAATCAGCTCTTAAACTGGGATGGTGAACAAGAAAGCTATGTTTAGAGGCATCAATAAGGAGAGAAGCTGCATCCTTTTCCAGAAGATTAGGGTTATTCTTCCACCAATGACCAGAAATTTTAGACTCCAGAGAACAGGGAGAGAAGACAGGTAATCACTGAAGAAGCCTCTAGATTATCCCAATATCTTTCTTGTGTCCACCTAGCAGAAGCAAAAGAATAATAGTAATGCCCTATATATAGTATTTGGCAACTTAAAAATTGTCCCAAACACAGCATCATTTAATCTTCATAAAAGTCTGTTAGTTAGATATGTTTCTCAACATTAAAAAATCCTGAGAATGAGACTAATTCAGTGACTATATTAATAGTAATACAATTTCAACTTTTTGGATACTTTAATACAATAAAACATTATGTGCTATTCATACAGAAAAGAAAAAATGATATTGCAGATTGAATGAAACTATGAATGGCTCTCTTCCAAGTGGTATTTTCTCCAGCTTTATTAAGATATAATATATAAAATTCTGTAAGTTTAAGGAGTACAATTTGTTGATTTGATATACTTATATATTGCAAAATAATTACCATCATAGTGGTAGCTAACATCGCCATCATATCACAAAATTATCATTTTTAAGTGGTAAGAACATTCAAGATTTACTCTATTAGCAGTTTTCAAGTATATAATAAAATATTATTAGCTATAGTTGCCACATTGTGCATTAGATCCCCAGAACTTATTTTCTTATAACTGGAAGTTTGTATCCTTTGACCAACATATCCCCATTAACCACCTTCCATGCCTGGTAACCACTATTCTACTGTTTCTATGAGTTCGAATTTTTTAGATTCCACATATAAATGATGTAATACAGTATTTGTCTTTCTCTGACCGACATGTCAGTGACACTTCACCCTTCTGCCTGCCTCTTCCACTTATAAGGGCCTTTATGATTACATTGGCCCCATCCACAAAATTCAGAATAATATCTGTCGATTAGCAATCTTAATCCCCCTTTGCCACATTCCTAATATAACCACTTCTTAAAGCTTCAAGCAAATTTCTTAGTAAATTAAACTGCTTAAAGATAAAGACCATGTTATGAGTGTGCTCTCCAATAAACATCTCAGATGGATAAAGCAACTGAGGGCAAAGGTCAAATTAAAGGTAGTAGCTTCCCACTAAGGCATCATAGTCCCAAATTGGCCTCCATTTAGTTCAGAGATATACACAGAAGTGATAAAGGGAAAAATAGAGAAAATTTGAGAATTAAGTCTTTAAAAGATTTGGGGTATGTTTCCTGGCACCTAAGTGGAACCAAACAGAAAAGAAACATGCCAGGTTTTAAATCAACATATATTGCCCAAAAAAACCCACACAAAAAAACTCAAAAAACAAAAACTAACTAACTAAAAAAGCTCATCTAAAAAAATCCCTTCACTATTTAAGAATTAACCAGACTCTTGGGACCCAGCATTTCAGCACCAGAAAGTGGGCAAAGAAAGCCGTGCTGTCCCCAAGAAGAATATACTACCCAATTACTATTTTAGATATGGCTTAAGAACATAATAGAAAAGAAGCTTCCAGAGATGCTTCCATGGGTCACAGAGAGGAATGGACAAGACAGTAGAAACTTCTCCACCACTTCCCCCCAAAAATAGAAAAGAAACTTCTCCCAAACCCATATAGAGCCTTCCCAGTGTCTGCCCAATGGGGAATTCAAAATTACTATGAATTAATGATTACTGTATGTCTTACATTCATCATCTTTCCAAATGGGAGAAGCTATTGTTAAATATCCCTGTTACACTATCATATATTTAATAAGAGGATGAGAAGTGAAAAGATAAATTTCCTTTTAAATTATAGGTCTCTAGGTCAAGAAAAACCCCAACCAAATCTGATGGAGAAGTCTTTTTTTCTAAGTTTATTTATTTATTTTGAGAGAGAAAGAGCAAGTGGGTGGTGGGAGTGGGGGACGGGGGTGGGGGTGGGGGCGGGGAAAGAGAATCCCAAGCAGGCTCCTCACTGCCAACACAGAGCCCCAGTGCAGAGCTCAAACCCAGGAACCATGAGATCATGACCTGAGCCAAAACCAAGAGTCAGACACCTAATCTACTGAGTCACCCAGGTGTCCCTGATGGAGAAGTTCTTGTATATCACCTGAAGATCCTACACTTGGAACCCGGCAAAGTGCCCAGATGGGACTTTAGGGTTTCACCTGTGGAGATGTAGAAGCAATACTAGATCAGAAGGAATTAAGTGGTGTGTGTGTGTGTGTGTGTGTGTGTGCGCGTGTGTGTGTGTGTCTGTCCAAATGATTTTCAGTCATAAAATTAGATAATATTTAACAGTGAAGGGTCCAGAGGTCAAATACCTCACCAACATTTCAAATTAGTTAATCTATAAATATACATAGGGAACCCTATGCTAGTTGCTGAAACTATAACGATGAGTAAGACATATGCTAACTTGGATGTAAATTGAAAAAAGAAATTTAAAAAAAGAAATATTTCTCAGATACTTACGATGAGACAAGGATTGTGTTACTACATATATGGTTTATTTCCTGTCTACAACCCTATGAGATATTATTGATATCCCCATTTTCCAGATGAAAAAAATGAGGACTAAAATCATTAAATATTTTTCACATATTCACACAACTAGACAGCAATAAGGACAATGCTTTAATCCTGACAGGACTCCAAATATTATCCACAGAGCTATTTGGTGATACAATCAGTATTTGTAACAATCCTTAACTTCTTGAAAAACAGGACAGAGAGGAAGTTGAGAAACTTCCCAGGGTTTCCAGCTCAATGTAGTTGATGGAATCATCATAATCTAGTTCCTAAGAAAAAGAATGGAACACAAAGAAAAGTAGCCTAAATGATTTATTTCTACATCCTGGAGGAGATGTCTAGTTGATACATAGATTTATGCATCTAATGCCCAAAAAAGAGTTTCAGGATGGAGAAAGAGATGTTGGACTCATTTGTGTTAGTGGTGGTTAAGGATATGAGTGTGTATGACCTTTTCTGAAAAAGCATAAAAGAATGAGGGTCAAGACTGTGAACTCCAAGAGACTGCTCCAATTTTGCTAACCTGTCCAGGAACAATGTGCACATTCCTACTCTGGAGCCAAGTTAGAAGAGAAAAATCAAGCGTGCCCTGTTTTCTCTAACTCTAGTCTATTCCCTGATCTCTGTGTTACAGGAAAGCCATGAGAAGTAAGATGCTCTGCAATCTGCAGCTTGTTTACCTCCCTGATGCCAAACTGCCTTTGTGAGGAACTGGTTTACTCATCCCTGGTGTGTGAACTAATTTAGCTGATCATCTGAATACCTAAGAGAAATCCATGTTCTAACATCAGGAGGTAAGTGCATAATGGTGATACCATTCATTTTTCAAACATTTATTATGTCCCAGGCATTTTATAATGCACTGAGAGTACAATGATGAATGACACAAACTCTTCTGATTTCAAAGAATTTACAATCAATTAGGGGTACAAATAAATAAACAACCCATTACAAATCACTACATACATTTTGAGATTTGTACAAGATGCAATCAACGTATAAAGATAGGAGTCTTGGAGTGCCTGGAAAAGTCAGGAAAGAGTTTTCATGGAAAGTAGTTCTTGATCTGAAATTTGAAAAATGAACAGTTTTCCAGATGGCTGAAGGGCAGGTATGACTCTTTTACAAAAACAGCTGCCATTATAAAAGTGAGTGAAGAGCTACTTGAGCCTGTACAAAGAATCAATGCACATTTGGAGATTTAAAAAAAAAACAAAACAGGAATCCCTTCAGATATTAAATATAAAATTATATTTATCCATGTGCTCATAACTCACTTCATGTTATGTTCAGTTCTCTGTGTTTCTGTAATATGTCTGGTCTACTGAAAATACCAAATGTTCATATCAGAGGCATGTATGCTTAGTTATTATTCCTGGGTTGTGGAGGAGGGGTGTGAGAAGAGAAGAAGATAAAAAATACAAGAAAAAAACAAACAAACAAAAACAAAAACAGGAGAAGAAGGCAAAGATGAAGAGCCAGAAGAGAAAAAAAGAAAAGCTGGAAAAGGACCACGAAGAAGGAAGAAAAAGAGGAAGAGAAGTAAAAGCCCTCTTAGTCCAGGAAACCTCTGTATTTCACACTTAATTTCCTTGATAAAGCTTGGAATGCAGATTCCTGGGGAGCCATCAGCCCAGAGGGGAAGCACAACACCAAGTCTTGATGTCAAAGAACCGGTTGGCTACACCCTCCCGGATCTGCTTAGTCTTCACACCATAGACAATGGGGTTGAGCATTGGTGGCACCACCACATAAAGATTGGCCAGCAGGATATGGACATGTCGAGGAATGTTACGTCCAAAGCGGTGGGTCAATAATGTAAAGAAAGATGGAACATAAAACATGAGAATAACACAGAGGTGGGAGCCACAAGTGCTAAGGGCCTTGTGCCGGGCATCCTGAGAAGGCAAACGAAACACAGCTCGGAGGATCAGTGAGTAAGACACAGCAATTAGGATCACATCTATGATGACCATGACAATAGGCACTGAGAAGCCATACCAGATGTTAACGGTGATGTCAGCACAGGCCAAGCGGGCCACTCCGATATGCTCACAGTAGGAATGGGGGACAATGTTGGTCCGGCAGAAGGGCAGCCGCTTCAGTAAGAAGATCACTGGGAAGATGATGCAGAAGCTTCGGGTGACAATGGCCAGACCAATCCTTCCCACAACACGCCATGTTAGCATGGCTGTATAATGCAGGGGGGCACAGATGGCCACAAAGCGGTCAAAGGCCATGGCTAACAGGATGGCTGACTCCCCCACAAACATCACATGGACAAAGAAAACTTGAGTGACACAGGCATCAAAGGCAATGTCATGGGCATGGAGCCAAAAGATGGCTAGAGCCTTGGGTACAGTAGTGGTGGATAGCAGGATGTCCGTGATGGCCAGCATGGAGAGGAAGAAGTACATGGGCTCATGAAGATTACATTCTGTGATGATGACTACTATCAGGATGCTGTTCCCCAGGATGGCAGTGATATACATAAGGCAGAGGGGTATTGACAGCCAAATGTGGTAAGCCTCCCATCCAGGGATGCCCAGTAGAACAAAAACTGCAGGGTGGAAGATGGTAAAGTTGGCATGAGTCATGATGCACTTTAGAGTCCTCTCTATAATGACTCAGAAGCTGATGAGTCTGCTGAAAGTGACAGGAACAGAAAGGATCTCTGAGTGTCTACAGAGATCATACAAGATAGCATTAAGTTCTAAACCATGGGACTCTCCAGAGGCAAGTTCTCCCAGAGAATGCTCATTTGAGTGTACGGCTTATTAGCATGTAGACCTTCTGTGTCAGTCATACTTCTGGAACCAATAGAGGCAGGGGCACCTGGGTGGCTCAGTCGATTAAGCATTTCACTCTTGGTTTCAGTTCAGGTCATGATCTCACAGTTCGTGAGTACGAGCCCCTTGTCGGAATCTGTGCTGACAGTGCAGAGCCTACTTGGGATTCTTGGTCTCCCTGTCTCTCTGACTCTGTGTCTGTCTGTCTGTCTGTCTCTCCCTCTCTCTCTCAAGATAAATAAATAAACATTAAAAAGAAGAAGAAGAAGAACCAATAGAGGCTTCACCCTGCCTCCATCACCCTACTCCAAAAGTTTGGCTCCACCATACCTTTCGGACATCATTCTACCATTTCCATACAAGTGGTATTTGTGCCCTTACCTGTGTTATACTTTTCCCTGTCCCCAAGATTTTGCTCCTTCTTTATTTACCTGAATTTCCCTTCCCTTCCACTTGTATTTACTCAAATTTTAACCTTAAAATACTTCCTTAAATTCACCACGTTGTAATGGCCTATGTTCATAACAATGTATCTCCTTCGTTAAGATCTATTAGCTAAGCTATTATCTAATTTGATTATATTTAATCACATTAAATTTATCTGGCTATTACTTTGAACATTTCACATGAGACTAGCCTAATATCTTGGCACTTACGGCTTCCTGTGCATGAAAATGGAGTACCAAATGGATATCCAGAAGGAACCTAAGGTATATATTTCTCCACACTGACTCAAATTCAAATCTTCCCAAAAGGCAGCAAGGAATGGAGCAACCAAGAGAGGCCATATTCATCACCTACTCCTTGCTTCTCATGCTCCTCCCCAAATGGTTCCATAAAGGTTTCTCTAGGCTAGATCTCCTTATCCTTAAAAGCCCCCCAGGAAAAATACTCTGAGTACAGAGAACCAATACACTCCTCCTGTGGCTCCATTAAGATAGCCCTTCTCCTACCCTACTTGTTTTTACCCTCAAAAACATCCAGGTTTCCCTTCTGTAAGAAGGGGTAAGTGTAAAGTCCTTCTTGCCTTAGCTTTTCCCACCATTCAGGTAAGATTTGTTTCCTCCTGAAGGTCTAGACCACCTGTCAGCTATTAAGTCTAGAGAAGGATGATTAAAACTCTGGAAGGGAACATGGAGAAAAGCGACTATAAGAGAGAATAAGAAGTATAAAGTTTCCAAATAAATACTAGATGGATCTACTGACAATGGTTCAAAGGGCCCCAGGGAGTAAGGCATTGAAAGGAATGAAAGCCCCAGTTTATGAGGTTATCCCCCTACCTCTGTGCAGATGCACTTCTTCAGTGCATGATGAGCTGTGGGGAGGAATTAATGGGACTATATAGGTGGGGACAGAAATGGGAACAGGGTCAGATTTAGGGAAGTATGGTCCCCAGGTGAGCTAGTAACAATGACATCTTTCAAGCCAGGATATTTTAAATATTCATTCAACTTCTATTTAGATGAAAAACTGACCTTTGCTGGCGATAAGCACAGAGAAGAAGAGCCACTGGTAGCACTGCTCTGCCTCTATTCTAAAGCATTGGCCCCAAATTACATAAACAAAAGCCCCACCAGAAAACAAATTCATTTTCTTTAGAAGAAAACTTACTGAAATTCTTCCTCACTTCTCTGAACCCCATTAGTTATTAATGTATCCCTTCTCAATAAAAGATACCTAATATGTCCTTATAAAAACAACTCCAGCTCTCTGCTATAATTCTAATGATGTTTTAAAACCCAATAGTGAGCCAGCAAAGGCAAGGTGGGAGTAAGGCAGAGAGGCCTGGATGGCTGTTATTGAGGTTCCAGAAAGAAGGCTATTGTCTGTGTGATGAAAGACTTTCATTTCATTCAAAAGCTTCTGAGGGCCTCATCTCAACCCTGCTGAGTATTCTCAGCAGGAGGGCTCTAGGCTCATTTACGAAGAGGGATAAGAAGAGAGGAAAGTCACAGGCACAAAGACGGACATCCAAAATCTCACAGAAAGTACCTCCCTGAACCCTATGAGAATATCTAGATGAGAGAGAAGATCCAGAACAGTGGAGAAGGCACAAGGACCCATACTAAGTGGAAGGGAACAGGTGCATTAGGTGAGGGCACTAAGTTCTGGAGCTACACTTCCTAGGTTAATTTCCAGTTCTTCTGATTAGCTGCATGATCTTGGGCAAGTTGCTTTACTTCTGAGCACCTCCATTTTTTCATTTGTAACGTGAGTAATAATAAACTGCATGAGGCAATTAGGATGATTAAATCAGCTAATTCAGATAAAGTGCTCTAAAGACTAGGTTATCGGGGCGCCTGGGTGGCTTAGTCGGTTAAGCGTCCGACTTTTGCTTAGGTCATGATCTGGCGGTTCGTGGGTTCGAGCCCCGCGTCGGGCTCTGTGCTGACTGCCAGCTCAGAGCCTGGAGCCTGTTTCAGTCTGTGACTCCCTCTCTCTCTGACCCTCCCCTGCTCACGCTGTCTCTCTCTCCTAGAAATAAATAAATAAAACATTAAAAAAAAAATAAACACTAGGTTACTATTCTTGTTATTATTAGTTATAAGCCTCTCTGGCCAGGGTCCCATTGTTTTTCTCAAGTGGCAGAATACCTTAACGAATATTCAGCAACACTGAAGTCTTATTCTTCATCCAAATATGACCAAAGTAAATTCCTTTCCCAAGGAAGAGTACAATGGGATGAGAAAAGTGCCAAAAGAGAGAAAAACAGCCTGAGAATAGATCTTTCAGATGGACCTGGTGTCTCAGAATCAAGACCCGAGGGCTGGGTGACGCACCAGGCAGGTCCATCACTGATGAACTTAGCTTAGGTCACAACTACCTGGCAGGCTTCTCTGGCAGGCTTTGAAAAACACCCATCCGTCTCAGCAGGAACAGAGACTGTCTCCAACATTTATAGAATCCCAGGGTGGAATGATAGGAGTCAGAGCTTCAGCTCTAAAATCAAAGAGAGCCAGGAGTGAGCATCAGGGGGAAGATTCAGTCCAGGCTACAGAGAAATGGAGCCACTTCTTTCTCACAGCCCCCTGAGCAGACTTTACTGTCTCTTTTTCCTGCTAGTGTCCTTTTCTTCCTGAAAGTCCCAAACAACTCTATTTTTTTGGTAATCCCCATTGTCTCTTTATGGAGTTATATAAAAGCTTAGTATATCTTCATGCAGTCTTAACATTGGAAGAATCTCCTAACATCAGAACAACATATTAAAATACACTCACAAACCACATCAGGTATAATTGTTAGATAACCATATAGGAGTGAGTCAGTTACTTTTTGGCCTAGTTATACTATGTAGATATTTATTAAAACAAATAGTAATTTTATTTTGCCATTTTCTTTGTGCTTCAGATCTCAAGCGTTTTTCACTACTCTTAGGTTCTTTTATTATTCTTTTTAAGTTTATTTATTTATTTTGGGGGAGAGAGAGAGAAAGAGAGCATGTACAAGCAGGAGAGGAACAGAGACAAGGACAGAGAGAGAATCCCAACCAGGCCCCACACTGTCAGTACAGAGCCCAGTGTAGGGTTCGAACTCACAAACCATGAGATCGTGACATGAGCCAAAATCAAAAGTCAGATGTTTAACCAACTGCACCACTCAGGTGCTCCATACCACTCTTAGGTTCTTTGAAAAGTACAGGCTCTAAACCCTGAAACCATGTCCCGAACAGATAAAACAGCCTGTCCATCACCCCAGGTCATAAGGGTGGCCTTTGTCTGCAGCACAATATATTGGAAAGATTAGTTATGAGATGTGTCACAAGAGATGCCTTTTATAAATAAGGTGCAAAAACTTGTGAATGATTTATCCTTTCAATAAATTGGAGAAAATACAGATTTATGTCTCTAATAACTTCACTTTTGCTCACATGCACTTAAAGCTAGCAGGTAAAATGTTTTCATAATCTTAAGTCAGTGTTATCTATACTGCAGAGGTACTGATATACCCTTAATTCACTGACATAGTGACTCACATTTTTAAATAAATAAATATCTGAAGAATGTCCACCTACCCATTTGTTTCCCTCCCTGTAAGCATTTTGAAAATTTTGTAAAAATCTGAGTAAGCGTATGGTGGTATATTATGTGTAAATACCATCTGCCACATTCTTATGCTATGATGGCAAAAACATGGAGAACCCAGCTCCAAGGCACACTTTCTTGTCCCAGGCTCTATACTTGTTCTGCAAAGTACAGGATGGAAGATAGAATGGGGAGAACTTTTCTGGCTTAGACACACCTGACACCCAGATTACCAACAAAAGTTTCCTCAAAAGTCCTCCTCACTCTGGAAATGGGAGTTCACAGCACTAAGCACAGAGTTTTGCATATCATAGGTACTTAGGAAATATTTGAACAAATGACCATGGAATTAGTAAGTTAATCTTTCACCAGTAGTTTTGCCTGTTTCACCAAGATATTGATCAAAATCTGAGCCATTTTCATGAATATCCCCCACTGATTAACCGTGTCTTGATACAGTCTGATTCTGACTGCTCTATGGATTGCCCTCAAACATTTATCAGGGGCACCTGACTGGCTCCGTTAGTAGAGCATGTGACTCTTGATCTCAGGGTTGTGAGTTCAAGCCCCATTTTGGGTGCAAAGGCTACTTAAGAACTTTTTTTTAATCAAGAAGGGTCTTTTCCCCCACATTCTCCTGGTGTTTTGCTCCATTCTGCATTCCCATTCCTAACCAGGGCCATCTCCTAGTCCCATTGACATTTCCCCTAATGCCCACCCTCCCCACCCTGTGCTCTAACATGCTGTAATCCATCTGTCATCCTTTGTCTCATTTTCACATCTCTACCTCCTCTCTCCCAGCTCTAGTCTCTCTCCTTCGCAGATACTCCTAAACATACACACTCACACTCCTGTCAATCCCTCCCCCTTCAATCCTTGATGCTCTTGAACTCACCTACTATATCACAGTATCAGTTGAAGCACTGAGAAAGTGATAGAACAGAGCTCAAAGTGTTACTTGTTCTGAGAGCAGAGGAATGAGAAGGAAAGAGAAAGCTAGAGACTGATCATCTTGGCATGAGGGGGTGTCACTATTCCTGCTTGGTTCAGGATACTTATATTTAGACTGAGAAGACACATGCTTCCTTCTTCTAGAGGCAGAGTCAAGAATCACCCCTGGGATCATTAAGCATGGGATCAATGACCCAAAGGAGAAAGAAAACTCTTTCCCTAACACCAACAGGGAACACTAACCCTTAGGATAATTAGTAACTCCAGAAGAAAAAATGCACAGAAAGTATTTGAAGACACAGCTTAAGAACAGACAGAAATCCCAGCAGTAAAATAATAACACAATTTATAACAGCTAACATTTGATGAGCCCTCACTACATCCCTGTCACTGGGATTAATTAATTAATTCTTAGACCAACTCAAAGAGATAAGGACTATTATTATAATCCATTTGGCAGATAAAAATAGAAGTTCACAGAGACGTGTGACTTCAAGTGGCTGCTAAGAAAAGACAAAAGTCCCCAAGTGAACATGTCAAAGTGTTCAGAATCAGTCCGGAAACACTGATTAAGGGAACAAAGAGGGATAAATATGAAGCAACCAACCTTACAGGATCAATCACTCAAGGTAAGTTCAAGAAAAAAGAAACAGAATAAATTAAAGATTGATTAAAATGTTTACACCATGGGGGTACCTATGTGGCCCAGTCAGTTAAGCCTCTGACTCTTGATATCAGCTCAAGTTGTGATTTCCAGGTTGTGAGATGGACCTTCTCATTGAGCTCCATGCTCAGCATGGAGCCTGCTTGGGATTCCCTCTCCCGCTCTCTCTCTGCCCCTCTCCCGCTCATTCTCTCTGTCTCTCTCTCTCTCACTCTCTCTCAAAATAAACAAATAATGTTTACACATGTTTAAAAAAATGTTTAACCATTAAAAGCAAAATTTACTTTGTGTGGTCACTTGATTAGAGTATTAAAGTACTCTATTATTGAGAGGAGAGTAATTCTTCCCAATTCATTTTGTAACCTTTGGGGCAAAAAGTTGCTAGGAACCCCACAACCCTTTTTCCATAAGGAAAAAAAGGAAATGACATTAGCCCAATCAACTATCCCAGTTGTAGGGATTTACCCAGGAAAAATAAATCATAACTCCACAAAAGCCTTCTACGTAAATGTTCATAGCAGCTTTAATCATAGTAGCCAAAAACCAGAAACAACCCAAATGCCCATCAATAGAAGAGTCGATAAACAAATTGTGATCTATTTATTATTCAATGGAATTCTATTCAGCAATTAAAATGAACAAACTACTAACACATGCATTAATACAAATCAAATTCAAGATCATTTTGTCAAGTGAAAGAAGCCAGATACAAAGGCTACACACTGTATGCTTCCAAATATACAGGTTCTACAACAGACAACTAGTCTGTGGTAACATAAATCAGAATGATTGCATCTGGAGTGGGAGGAAGCAGAGGGAGTTTCTTTAATGAAAGTATTCTACATATGGAAAAGTGTGAGTTTCATGTGTATCTCTATTTGTCAAAAGAAGGATTTGGAGGTGCATCAGGAACAAAGAACATCAGGAACAGAAATATGCATAAGTTCTTTTTCTCATAAGGTTTTATTTCACATGAAATGGTTATAATAAAAATTATAATACCATCTGATACTTAAGATAATGATATTTAAACGTAGAAAGAGCAAAGGGACATCTAAATGGAACTATGGTTCTCACACTTTACTAAAAGTGGTAAAAAGTTGATACCAGTGGACTATGAGTCACATATATGTGACCCTACAAATATATCAGGAGGAATCCTAAAAATGTTCAAATAACCCACAGAAAGGAAAGAAAACAGAAATAGACGAATGACACACAGAAGAAATAAAAAGAAAACAAATAATAAGACGGTTTACTTAAGCCCTAACAAATTAACAATTACCTAAACTGTAAATGTTACCTTGACCGGAACAATACCTTAACTATAAAAACCAGAGACTGGATTTAAAAAAACAAAAAAAAAAACAAAAAAAAAAAATCAACTACATGCTGTTTACAAAAAATTCACTTCAAATTCAATGATGTAGGTAGGTTGAAAATAAAAGAATGGAAAAAATATATATCATGTAAACATTCATGAAAAAAATCAGGAGTGGCTACATTAACATCAAATAAAGTAGACTTCAAAGCAAAGAAAATTACTGGTAACAAAGAGACACCTTACATAATGATAAAAGGGTCAATTTACCAGGAAAACACAATGATCCTAAGTATGTACACACCAAACAACAGAGCCTCAAAAGATATGAAGCCAAAACAGAAAGAACTGAAAGAAGAAATGACAACACTCTATAATTTGCAACTTCAACAGCCCCCTCAGTGCAGAAGTTCTATCTGGGCAACTAGTAGAACTACTAGATGGAATATCAACCAGGATATAGGAAACTGACCAACATAATTAGTCAACATGATCTGGTTGAAATATACAGAACACTCCACCCAACAACAATAGAACATGCTTTTTTTTTTTTCAAGCACGCTTGGACATTTACCAAGATAGACCTTATCCACCACCATAAAACAAACGTAACCAAAATTGTTTGTGTCAGATGTCTAATATACATCATTTCAGATATATATACAATTATACATACATAGTTAGGACAAATGCTTGAAAAAATAAAGTGTATAGTTTGGTCTTTTTTTTTTAAATATAGCTGGCATATACTAGAAACATGAGAACATGTTTCTATTAACATTTAATTAATTTTTAATTAATTTAACATGTTAAAATATTAACAATGAGTATGTTCCTTAAAGTAATATTAGGAGTCTTGCTTATTTTCCTTTTTTGTTTATTCCTACATTCTAATTTTTCTACAAGAGAACAAGAGTTGAATTATAAAATTTTTGAAGTTTATGTTTTTGGAAACATGTATATTCAACTGAACTTTATTGTTAATGCAGACTATTCATTTTAAAGTTTAATGTGTGTGGTGAGGCATTTGTTACGTCAAGGAACGTGAGATAGCATAGTAATATTGACTACTAACTTGTTCTCATTATCTGAGTTGCTTCCATTTATAAAACAATGCTATTGAAACGTATGCTTTTCCTACCTAACATTGTTATTTATTGTAGAAACTAGAAAATGTTCCCTGGGTCACAAACATGAAAAATATTGAGGATAAAAGTTTAAAAGTACAATAAATTTTGGAAGAGTTGATTTTATTTTTTAAGAAAAGTGGAACTTGCAGTGCCATTAATATTTTCTTTTAATTAAACACCACATAACAGCAACATTATCATATTTAAATGCCAAACAGAAGCATTCTTTAATCATTGGAATTTAGTGGTTTACATAAGAAAAAGTGGTGGAGACAAAGCACTTTCAATTAGTAATGATTGTGTTTTCTTTTGTTAACATTGTGGTGGCTCTATTTTCACCTTATTAAATTTTTCTATATTTCTAAGCACTCCCTAAAACTTAAAATCACAGTTATAAAGGGGCACCTGGGTGGCTTAGTCGGTTAAGCGTCCGACTTTCGCTTAGGTCATGATCTCGCGGTTCGTGGGTTCGAGCCCCGCGTCGGGCTCTGTGCTGACTGCCAGCTCAGAGCCTGGAGCCTGTTTCAGTCTGTGACTCCCTCTCTCTCTGACCCTCCCCTGCTCACGCTCTCTCTCTCTCTCTCTCCTAGAAATAAACATTAAAAAAAAAATCACAGTTATAAAATAATGTGGAAAAATTATTTTAAAAGTGTGATATTAAACTTTATATGTCAGTTCAACTTGCCTACGGGATACCAGATAGCTGTTAAAAGTGTATTTCAGGTGTGTCTGTGAGGGCAAACCTGGAAGACATTAAAATTTGAATCAATAGACCAAATAAAAGAGATTGCCCTCAGCAGTGCATACAGCCATCATCCAATCCAGATAAAGGCCTGAGCAGAACAAAAAGGCTGAAGAAGGGTGAATTCCCTCTCTCCACTAGAGCTGAAACATCAATCTTCTGCCATCAGACATCAGTGCTTCAGGTTCACAGGCTTCTGGACTCAGGACTTTTACACCATCAGCCACCCAATTCTCAAGCTTTGGACTCAGACTAAATTATACCACTGGCTTTCCTGATTCTTTAGCTTGCAGATGGCAAATCATAGAACTTCTCAGCATCCATTACCATGTGAATCTATTCAATAACAAATCCTCTCTTATAGATAGATGATGATTATGATAGATATATAGATAGACAGATAGAGAGATAGACAGATAGGAAGAAAGAAAAATAAGTGATGGATAGATGGAATATATAGATAGATAATAGATAAGATGAGAGATAAAGAGATACATTCTATTGTTTCTTTTTCTCTGAAGAACCCTGATTAATATATGATTCATTTTTTTTTACTTGTTCAATCAAACAGTGAAAACACACACACATACACACTTGAACTGTTAGCATGGATTGAATACGGGGGTTGGTGACCGAATTTGTAGTCCTTGCTCTAGAATATCCTACACTATTAAGTGACTATAATTCACAAGCAAAAATGATAAAAATCTGGTAAATCATTAATGAAAATAAACACAAAATTCTATGGTAAAACAGGGCAGGAAACACTCATCACTTCCTATGGATTAGAGAATAACATATCACAAAAAGAGATATTTGAACTGAGTAGCCAAGTGTTTGAAAGGAAAATAGGAGTTCAAGATAAATATAAGACAAAGGAAGAAAAATATGTAAGAGAGTTATTAAAGAATATGACATACTCCCTGAATAGGGAGCTATTCATCATGACCAAGGAATATTGTAAGCTTGACTAGAGGCAGAAAAAACAAAGCCAAATTAAATTGGACAAGTTGGGGCTAAACATCAGTCAAATTAAAAGAGTTGAAATTATATCGATTATGTTCTCTGAGCATAATGGGATCATACTGAAAGGCAATGGAGAGAAGAGAAAATCTCTAGGTACCTAAAATTAAACAACACACGTCTAAGTAAACTATAGGTCAAACAGGAAGTCATCAAAGAAATTCTTTAAAAACATAGAACTAAATGGAAATTAAAATATAAAATATCAAAATGTGTGGAATGTTACTAAAGTAGTGCTGAGATAAGGATATTTTTGGCATGTTTATTCAGATAGATTGACATATGTCCCATCTCTTAGCAATGTTCAAATATACAATACAGTAGTGTAAACTATAATCACCATGCTGCACATTATACCCCCAAGACATTCATTTTAAAACTGGAAGTTTGTACCTTTTAACCACCTTCACCTATTTCACACTTCCCCTATTCCCCATCTCTGGCAACTACCAATCTGTTCTTTGTATCTATGAGTTCAGTCTTGTTGTTTTGTTTTGTTTTGTTTTGTTTTGTTTTTTTCAGAGTCCACATACCAGTGAGATTATAAGGTATTGGTCTTTCTCTGTCTGACATATTTCACTTAGTATAATGCCCTCAAGATCCACCCATGTTGTCACAAATGGCAAGATTTCCTTCTTTCTTACACTGAATATTATTCCATTGTATGTGTGTATATCACATTTTTAATCCACCCATCCATCAATGGATGAGAGGGGTTTATATAGCATCAAATGCCTACATTAAAAAAAAAAAAAGGAAGGATCTCAAATCAAGAATCTAGTTTCTATCTAAAGAAACTAGAGGAAGAAAAGAAAAATAAACCCAAAGCAAACAGAATGGAGGAAAGAACAAAGTTTAGAGCAGAAATTAATTAATTAAAAAATGAGAAAAATCAATGAAATAAAAAGCTGGTTCTTTAAAAACAATGGAATTAATAACCCTCTAGCAAAATTTGCAAAGATAAAAACTGAAGGTAAAATCATCAGTATCAGGAATGAAATGGAGAATATATCATTATAAATTCTATTATTACTACAAATAATAAGAAAATATTTTGAGTAACTTTACACTCACAAATTTATTTAGAAGATACTAACCAATTCCTAACTTTTTAAAATTGAATTTTTAATTAAAAATATTTTGAAAAAATTTCCAGGCCAGAGGGTTTCATTGCAAAATTCTACCTACTTTAAAGAAGAATTAACACAAATGTTTACATAATACTTTCCAGAAAATAAAGGAAAGGATACCTCCTAACTCATTTCATAAAGCAAGCTTTACCCTGAATCAAAATAGATGAAGACAATAGAAAAAAAGAAAGCTACAGATCAGCATCTCTTAAAATTCCTCAACAAAATATTAGCAAATCCAATCCAATAATATACTTTAAAAATTACACACCACAATTGAGTTTTTTTCCCCCAGTGGGTTGGTTGGTTCAGCATTCAACAATTATTCATTGTAATTCACCACATCAACAGGCTAAAGAAGAAAAATCAAATAATCATATCAGGTGAAACAAGAAAAAGCATTTTATAAAATTCAATACCCATTCATAATAAAAACTCTTAGCAACTCAGGAATACAGAACAGCCTCAACATGATAAAGAATATGTACAAAAAATTGACAACTAATATCATATCAATGCTAAAAGACTGAATGTTTTCCCTGTAGGTCAGGAATGTGGCAAAGATATCTACTTTCACCAATTTTATCCACATGATACTTGAAATGCCAGTCACTATAATAAGACCAAAATAATAATAATAATAATAACAACAACAGCAGCAGCAGCAGTAACAACAATAAAACAATCCCTATTTGTAGATGGCATTGTTATATACATACAAAATAAAGGAATCTACAAATATATATATATATATATTATATATATATATATATAATATATATATATATATATATCTAGAATGAATAAGTGAATTCAACAAAGTTTTAAAATACAAAATGAAGACACAAAAACCAACCACATTTCTATATGCTAACAAAAAAAAACATGTGAAAACCATATATCAAAGATACAATACTATTATTAGGATCTCATCAAGATAAAAAAGCTTTTGCACAGTGAAGGAAACAATCAGCAAAACTAAAAGGCAACCAACAGAATGGGAGAGGATATTTGCAAACGACATATCAGATAAATGGTTAATATCCAAAATCTATAAATAACTTATCAAACCTTGCATCCAAAAAACAAATAATCCATTGAAGAAAGGGGCAAAATACACGAATAGACCCTTTTCCGGAGACACATGAAAAAATCCTCAATGTCACTCATCATCAGGGAAATACAAAACAAAACCACCATGAGATACCACCTCACACCTGTCAGAATGGCTCACATTAACAGCTCAGGCAATGATAGATGTCGGCAAGGCTGTAGAGAAAGAGGAACCCTTTTGCACTGTTGGGAATGCAAACTGGTACAGCCACTCCGGAAAACAGTATGGAGGTTCCTCAAAAAATTAAAAATAGGACTACCCTATGACCCAGAAATTGCACCAGTGGGTATTTACCCAAAGGATACAAGTGTCCTGTCTTGAAGGGGCACATGCACCCCAATGTTTATAGCAGCACTATGACAATAGCCAAGGTACGGAAAGAGCCCAAATGTCCATCAACAGATGAATAGATAGATAAAGAAGATGTGGTATATATATACACAATGGAGTTTTACTCGACAATCAAAAAGAATGAATTCTTGCCATGTGCAACAACGTGGATGAAACTAGAGGCTATTATGCTAAGCTAAATTAGTCAGTCAGAGAAAGACAAATATCATATGACTTCACTTCTATGTGGAATTTAAGATACAAAATAGATTAACATAATGGAAGGAAAGCAAAAATAATATAAAAACAAGGAGGAGAACAAAACTTAAGAAACTCTTAAATAGAGAGGACAAACTAAGGGTCACTGGAGGGGGTGTGGGTAAGCAATGGCCTAAATGGGTAAGGGACATTAAGGAGGACACTTGTTGGGATGAGCACTGAGTGTTATATGTATGGAATGAATCACTGGATTCTGTTCCTGAAATCATTATTGCACTGTATGCTCACTAACTTGGATGTAAATTTTACAAAATAAAAATAACTTTTTTGGTTTTTTAAAATGCTTATTTTTGAGACAGAGAGAACAGAGCACAAGCTGGGGAGGAGCAGAGAGAGAGGGTGACACAGAACCTGAAACAGGCTCCAGGCTCTGAGCTGAGCTGTGAACACAGAGCCTGATGCAGGGCTCGAACCCACGGGCCGTGAGATCATGGCCTGAGCCGAAGTCGAACACTTAACCGACTGAGCTACCCAGGGGCCCCAAAAATAACTTTTTAAAGAAGATACAATACCATTGAATGATGAGGAAAAGATGGTGGAATAATAGAGTTCAATCCTCAAACCCCCCCAGAAACACAAATTTTAACAGCCACCCATAGACAAAAAATACCTTTGTGGGAGCCCAGGAATCCAACTGAAAATTTCCAGCACTCTGTTGGAGGGGGGGAAAAAACAAAGAAAGAAAGAGAATAAAGATATTAAAGAGGATAAGAATAGTTTCACTTTAACTACATTACTTCTTCCCCAAAGCAGTACAGTGCAGTGTCAAGAGAGACCCCCTCAGTTCACAATCTCTCCCACAAGAACAGAAAGAGTGAAGTCACCGCCCAGTTTTCCCAGCCTTGTAGAACACTGCCCAAGAGGCCCATTCTGTCTCCTCCCACCCCAGAAACTAAGGGGATCAGCTTGGATGAACAGTCTGGGGACAGCTATGAGCAGGGAAAAGGGAGAGGGGCTCTTGACCACGAACACAAGGATCTAAGTCAAAATTCCTCCTAACTGGCTTGCAGTCTTCACCAAGAACCCATCCACAAACCCTGAAGGACAACTCACCTGCAGACATCCCCAAGTAGCCAGTGTGTGCTACAGTATTTCATGAGTCCTCCCCATCCCTGGCCAGCACTCTGGACTACTCTGCAAATGGTTTGTATGAGTGTCCACTGACAGCACATAGATATTAGCAGTCAACTAGACTCTCCTAGTATGAGAAAAGGTGAACAACACCTTCAGGGTACCACCCTAATGAAGATTGTCAGCACCTACCTGGCTTGGCAGGATCAAAAGAAGACACACAATCCTAAGACTTTCTCTTCAAGAGGGAACAAGAAAAATGGAGCAGATTCCTTAGAAAAGGTCTTAGAGACCTTTAGAATCTCTGACCAAGATGACTGATGAAGATCTTTCTCTCTTGAAACCAGTCAGTAAAGACTGGAGGTGGTGACTTCCTTCAAATGTGAAGATGGGAACTCAAGGCTTAGGACAATTAAATGAAAATACAACATAGCAAAACTTATAGGATGCAGCAAAAACAATTCTAAGAGGAAATTTTATATCAATAAACACCTACATCACGAAAAAGAAATCTCAACCTGAATTTACACCTCAAAGAACTAGAAAAACACCTAAGGCCAAAGTTAGCAGAAATGATAAAAATTAGAGCAGAAATTAATGAAATAAAGACAAGAAAAACTACAGAAAAGATCAACAAAACTAAAAGTTAATTTTTTGAAAAGATAAAACTGACAAACCCTTAGGTACATTAAGAAAAAGAGAGAAGATTCAACAATAAAATCAGAAATGAAAGACGAGCCTATAAAATAAGAAAAAAAAAAACCACAGAAACTATTACAACTGATACTACAGAAATACAAAGGATGATGAATAATTATATGCCAACAAATTGGATAAACTACAAGAAATGGATAGATTCCTAGAAACATGCAACCTACCATGACTGAATCGTGAAGAAATAAAAAATTTGAACAGACCAATAATGAGTAAGGAGGTTGAATCAGTAATCAAAAACTTTCAACAAAGAAAAGGTGAGGATCAGATAGCTTCACTGGTGAATTCTACCAAACATTTATAGAAGAATTAATTCCAATCCTTCTCAAAGTCTTTCAAAAATTGAAGAGAAGAGAACACTTCCAAACTTATTTATAAGCCCAGCATTACCCTGATAGCAAAATTACACAAAGATATTACAAGAAAAAAGAAGCACAGGCCAATATCCCTAACATAGATACCAAAACTCTCAACAAAATACTAGCAAACCAAATACAACAGCACATTAAAAGAACTGTACACCATAATGAAGTGGCATCAATCCTTGGGATGCAAGGATGCTTCAACATACCAAATCAATAAATATGATACAACACATGAACAAAATGAAGGATAAAAATCATGATCATCTCAACAGATGCATAAAAAGCATTTGACAAAATTCAACATCCATTTATGATTTTTAAAAAACTCTCAATAAATTACATATAGAAGGAATGTATCTTGGGGCACCTGGGTGGCTCAGTTGGTTAAGCGCCCAACTTCAGCTCAGGTCATGATCTCGCAGTTCCTGAGTTCAAGCCCCATGTCGGGCTCTGTGCTGACAGTTCAGAGCCTGAAGCCTGCTTCAGATTCTGTGTCTTCCTCTCTCCCTCTACCACTTGCCCACTCACACTCTGTCTCTCTCCCTCTCAAAATTAAATAAACATTTTTAAAAAAATTAAAGAAGGAATGTATCTCATCATAATAAAAGCCATATATGTTAGGCAGAGCTAACAACATACTCAAGAGTGAAAAGCTGAAAACTTTTCCTCTAAAATCAGGAAAAAGACAAGGAGCCTACTCTGACCACTTCTAATCAACATAGTACTGGAAATCTTCACTAGAGCAATTAGGCAAGAAAAAGAAATAAAAGCCATCTGAATCAGAAAGGAAAAAGTAAAAGGGGGTCTCTGTTTGCAGATGACATGATATTGTAGATAGAAAATTCTAAAGACTCCACCAAAAAAAATAAATAAATAAATTTTTTAAAAGTCAGTAAGGTTTCAGAATACAGAATCAACATACAAAACTCAGTTGCATTTCTATATGCTAACAGTGCATAAAAGAAATTAAGAAAAAAATCCTATTTACAGTTACATTAAAAAGAATTCTTACTACTAGTAATAAATTTAACTGAGGTAAAAAAAAATCTATACACTAAAAACCATTAAACGTTGATAAAAAATTGAAGAGGACACAAATAAATGGAAATATATCCTATCTTCATGGATTATAATTAATATTTTAAAATATTCAGACTGTCCAAAGCAATCCAGTGTCAATGCCATCCCAATGAAAATTGCAATGGCATTTTTTCACAGAAATAGAAAAAAACAATTCTAAATTCATATGAAACTATATAGTTGTTTATAAACAACTATAAATACCCAAAGAAATCTTTAACAAGAACAATGCTGCAGCTATAGTAATCAAACAGTAGGGTACTGACATAAAAACAGACACATATACTAATGGAATAGAAGAGAAACCCTAGAGATAAACCCATACATATCAGTCAACTAATCTTCAAGATGTCAAGAAGCCAAATTGAGAAGAGAACTTCAATAATTGGTATTGGGAAAACTGGATATCCAGACGCAAAAGAATAAACTTGGACCCTTATCTTACATAATACAAAAAATCAACTCAATGTGGATTAAAGATTTAAATGTAAGACTTGAAACCACAAGCTCCTAGGAGAAAACATAGGGACAAATCTCCCTGATAACTGGTCCTAGTGATAATTTTTTGGATGACACCCAAAACACAGTCAACATATGCAAAAGTTAGCAAATTGGATTACATCAAACTAAACAGCCTCTACAGCAAAGGAAACAATCAACACAATGAAAAAATAATCTGTGGAATGGGAGAAAATATTTGCAAACCATATATCTGATGAAAGCCTAGTATTCAAAATATATAAGGAACTTTTTCAGCTTAATAGCAAGAAAAGAATAAACTTAAGTAAAAAAATGGCAAAATACTTGAATAGACATGTGTCTAAAGAAGACATACACACAAGACATTATGTGTCTGTGAAAAGGTGTTCGACGTCACTAATCATAAGAGAAATACAAATAAAAACCACAGTGAAGGGTGCCTGCGTGGTTCAGTTGGTTAAGCATCCAATTCTTGAGTTTGGCTCAGGTCATGATCTCTTGAGATTGAGCTCTGCATGGGGCTCTATGCTGTTATCTGCTAAGCCATTAGTGCATAGACTACTTGGGATTCTCTCTCTCCCTCTCTCTCTCTCTGCCCCTCCCCCACTCTTGCTCATTCTTTCTCTCTCAAAATAAATAAACTTAAAAAAAAAGATAAAACCACAATGAGATATCATCACTTTACACCAGTTAAAATGGATAGTATTTTAAAACAATACGTAACAAGTGTTGGCCATGAGTGAAATGTGGCACACTGTTGGTCAGAAAGTAAATTGGGATAGCCATTATGAAAATTGTATAGAGGGTCCTCATAAAATAAAAAATAGAAATACCATGTGATCCAGCAACCCCATTTCTGGATACTTATCCAAAGAAATTAAAATCAGGATCTTGAAGAGAGCTACAGTCCCATATTTGTTGCAACATTATCCACAATAGCCAAGATGTGGAAATAACCTAAATGTTCATCAAAGGAGACATAGATAAAGAAAATGTGGTATACAATGGAATATTATTGAGCCTTAAAAAGAAAGGAAATCCTGCCATTTGCAACAACATAACATGAATAGACATTATGCTATGTGCAATAAGCCAGATACAGAAAGACATGCATGATACGATCTCACTTATACATGGAATTTGAAATAGTGAAACTCATAGATTTAAAAAAAATTTTTTTTCAATGTTTATTTAGTGTGGGTGTGTGTGTGTGTGTGTGTGTGTGTGTGTGAGAGAGAGAGAGAGAGAGAGAGAGAGAGAGAGAGAGAGAGAGAGAGAGCGCGAGCGGGGAAGAGTCAGAGAGAGCAAAGGAGACACAGAATCTGAAAACAGGCTCCACGCTCTGAGCTGTCAGCTCAGTGGAAGTCAAATGCTTAACTGACTGAGCCACCCAGGTGCCCCGAAACTCAGAATCATAGTATAGAATGGTGGTTGCCAATGGCTGAGGTAAGAGGAAATGGGTAGGTGATGGTCAAAGGATGCAAACTTTCAGATGCAAACTATGCAGATAAATAATTTGTATATATTTATTGTTCAGCATAGTGCCTATAGCTAACAATCCTGTCTTATGGACTTAAAATTTTCTAATAGTGTAGATCTTATGTTAAGTGTTCTTACCACCCCCCCACACACAAATAATAATAATAAAGGGGACAAGAGAAAACTATGGGAGGAGATTGATATGTCTATGGCTTTGATGGTGGTGATGGTTTCATGGGTGTATACTTATACCTAAAATCATCAAGCTGTTTACATTAAATATGTACCACTTTTTATATGTCAACCATGCCTGAAAAAAACTGGTTTAAAAAATTCAATACAATTACAAACACTCCGAAGAAAATGAAATACTTAGGTAAATTTAAATCATGAATAAGATCTATATTACAGAATATTACAAAATGCTTGTTTAAAAAAAAGAAGACCTAAATAAATGGAGAGACATACTGTGTTCCTGGATTAGAAGATGGGACACAATAAAAATAACAATTCTCCCCAAATTGGTCTATATGTTTAATGAAATTCCTGTCAAAATCTCATCCAGAATTTCTTTGTAGACATAGACAAATTATTCTAAAATTTACATGGAAAGACATAGAATCTAGAATAGCTAAGACAATCTTGACAAAAAGGAGAAATAAAATAGGAAGAATTACTCTAGTTGTGATTGAGTCTTACTGTACAGCTATAATAATCAAACAGGGTGATACTGGAAGAGGACAAGATCAAAAGACCAGAATAGTGAACTCAGGAAGAGACCCTCACAAATATGCCCAACTGAGTTTTCACGAAGGTGCAAAAGCAATTCAGTGGAATAGCCTTTTCAACAAATGATGCTGATGCAATTGGACATCTACACACACACACATACACACACACACACACACACACACACACACACACACACGTAATTCGACCTAAATTTCATCCTATACAAAATTTAACTCAAAATGGTTCACAGGCAAGTAAAAACCATAAAACTGTAAGAACATTAAGGAAAAAAACATGGGAGAACATCTTAGGGATCAAGGTCTAGACAAAGAGTTCTTAGAGTTGAGATCAAAAGCTCAGTCTATAAAAGGGGAAAAAATAAGTTGGACTATGTCAAAAATTGTAAATTTGCTCTGCAAAAAAGGAAAAAGAGGAAAAGAGAAGCTATGGACTGAGAGAAATACATTTGTAACCACACGTTTAACGAAAGACTGCTATCTAGAATATATGAAGAACTCTTAAAACTCAACAGCAAAAATAAGAATCCAATTCAAATCTGTCAAAAGACAGGAAGAGATATTTCATTGAAAAGGATATACAGATGGCACATAAGTACAAAAAAGATGTGTAACATCAGTAGCCATAAAGGAAATACAAATTAAGACTGCGATAAGATATTCAATACCCACTTCTTAGAACAGCTAAAAGTACAAAATAGTGACAACACCAAATGCTAACAAGAATGAGAGAAACTGAATCATTCATACACTGTTGGTAGGAATGCAAATGGCACATTCTCTCTTGAAAACAGTTTGGCAGTTTCTTATAGAACTAGACATGCAACTACTATACAACCCAGCAATTGAACACTTGGGCGTTTATCCCAGAGAAATGAAAACTTATACTCCCACAAAAACTCATACATGATTGTTTGTAGAAATTTATCACTAAGAACCAAACACTGGAAACATCCCAGATGTCCTTCAACCATAAATGATTCAACAAACTGTGGTATATCCATACCATAAAATATCATTCATCAATAAACAGGAATGAACTACTGATTCTCACAACAATCTCAAGGGAATTATGCTGAGTCAGGGAAAAAAAAAACAATCCCAAAAGGTTATATACTATATAATTCCATTTGTATAACATTGTATAGATGACAAAGTACAAAAATGGAGAAAAGGTAATCAGTCGCTAGAAGTTACGGAAAGTGTAGGAGGAAGGGAAGAAAGTGGTATGCCCATAAAAGGGCAAGAGAAGGGATCTTAGTGGTAATGAAATTGTTATGTATCTTGACAGTATTAATGTCAACTTCCTTGTTGTGGTATTGCACTATAGTTTTGCAATTTGTTACTACCAAGAGAAACTGAATACACAGAATTTCTCAGCATTGTTTCTTACACCTGCATATGAATACATAATTATCTCAAAATCAAAAGTGTGCGTTGTATGTGTTTGTGTATGTGCATATACAGCTCTTTAAAAAAGAATACATTGACCCGAAAAATATACAATATATTACTGTTAAGCACCTAAGTGTAGTACTTGATAAAAGTAAACTCTGCAATAAATATCTGTCAAATGAACAAAAGAAAATTATGTAAAATATACTGTTTGCTCCCAAAATTATAAAAATTAAAAACTAAAAATCTAAGTGTTTATATAACTACATATGAGCATGGAGAAAAGTATAAAAGAATGCAGGGTGTTAAGAAAAATTACTTTGAAGTAGAGCAAAGGTTGGAAAGATGACAAAATCATGAGAGATTATTAATGTTTTTTCTTTGTAAACTTTATAATTCTGGTTACAGTAAACACCTGTGAAATTTGGGGACTAAGGGAAGAGACAATTTAGAAAAGACATTTTTTAAATATTTTCAGATTTTTTGGAAAAAGGCAAGCAATCCAATACAATGAAAGTCAAAGAATATGAATGTATGAATATGACTGTTGGATGTTATTAGCACACTGATATTCAAGGGATACAAAGTTTGCAAAATGATGGAAATGCTGCTCTTATCTGCACGTAAGTGGTGGTGAGACCCCAAAGTGAGAAGAAAGCTGAGACTAAGTGATTATACACTAAACAGAAGATGAAATTAGAACAAGGAAGATAACTGACAATAAATACACCAGACTCAAGAGACAGTCTATACCCAGGCTCCCTAGACTATCAGACAACTCTATGGCATTGCTCCCTCCACCCAAAACGGGAGAAAGATGGGTTAGAAACACATACACAAAAGTGACTATCAAAATACATGAAGTGGCACTGGCACTGTTCATGTTACTGAGACGACAGATCTGAGTGACACGAAAACTGAGACAAAACTGACATTTGCAATGAATTCCTCAGCCCAGGTCAGTGACACACTTACAGTGTAGTAACTTCTACAGGGTGTTTGTTTAACATTGCTTTCAGGGCACATAGGAAGGAAGAGAAGAAGGGATGCTGGCCAGAAAATTATGAAACATTGAGAGTGTCTTTAGGGAAGCTAAAGGGCACAGCTGTAGGCCTTGGGGAAGGAGGTGTGTGACATAAAATTCACAATGCAACCACAGAGGAGGGGCAGATAAGTCCTAAATGCATTATATACAGAAGCTATAATGAAGAGAAAGAAGACATTGATTTGAGTGGATGCAAAAATATTTAGAGGTTAGGAGAAAAGCTATCTTATTTACCTACATATTTTAGACAAAGCAAGTTTGCTGGTCCTTCAACCTGAATTGATACATTGGTCTAGGGAAGGAAGACAAAAGGCAGGCTAAGGAGAAATTAAATTACCATGATAAAAAGATGGAAGCCAACCTGATTTAGTTTTATGAAGCCAATGTAACCCTGATACTATATAGTCACTAAAAGAATCCATTTTGGACTCAGACTGACCTGGGTTCAAATGCAGACTCATTTGAAGTTTTGTGATCAGAACTCAGCTATCTACATGTCAGTTATTTTATTTGTAATATGGAAATAATGGTAGTACTTACTTCATAGGGACATTATATGTGATTCATGTAAGTGCTTAGTCCAGCGCTTGATCACAATACGTGTTGGCAAGGGTATGAAATAACTAGATATGTCATACAATATTGTTGGAAATAAAAAATGATATAACTACTTTGGAAAAGCATTTCTTAGCCCCTTACAAAGTTAAATATACACTTACCACGTGATACAATGACACCATTCCTAGGTATTTACCCAAGAGAAATGAAAATATTTCTACACAAAGATTTATATGACAATATTCACTATCAAATGTCAATCAAATGAATAACAGATAAATACTTGTGGAATATTCATACAATGGAATACTATTCACCTATAAAAAGGAATGAACTAATGATATCTACAAGAAAATGGATGACTCTCAAAAACATGTTGAGTGAAAGAAATCATATACAAAACAGTACATGATCCCATTTATGTAAAATTCTAGAAAAAGTAAATTTAAAAAATGAAAAATATACTTTTCATAGCTGCCTGAGGCTAGGGGTGGGGCCAGGGTCACAGGGAATTAATGACAAAGAATAACAAGAGAACATTTGGGGATGATAAAATATTTTATTTCTTGATTGGTGCTTGTGTGAGCATATATATTTGTGTCTAAAATCAAATTAGATACTTAATGTGGGTGCATTTACCCCCAATAAATTGATTTTTAAAACTGTAAGAAACCTAGAATAAATTTTCAAAAGATGTGCATTGTCATCATGGAGAAATCATTAAATTTTATTGAATTAAAAAAAAGGAGACTTGAACAAACGGTAAGATATAACAGGTTATGAATGAAAAGATTCCATACTAGAAGGATAGTAATGCTCCTCAATTAATCTATAAGCTAGATTTATTCCCAACTAAGATCCCATAAGGTTTTTCGTGGAAGTTGGCAAAGTGATTCTAATAATCATGTAAGAGAATAGGGGCACAGGATGTTTCTGGAAATACATATACAGAGAAGAATAAGAAAAAGTGAACTGCCTGCCAGATATAAAGATAATTACAGTAATATTGGTGAGGAATTAGCATGTAACATTAATGTAATATAGAACATAGCCTAGATCAAATCTATTATACATAGGAACTTAGTTTGTAATAATTGTATATAATTGTAGAAAAGTACTAGAACATCTAAGTTTCCTTTTAAGAAAAATAAAGAAATAAAACTAGACCCTAGTCTCATACCATACACACAAAAACAAATTTCAGGTGGATTAAAAGAAGTAAATGTAAAAGAAAAGTCTAAACACCATAAAATGTATAACGTTTACCATCTCAGGGTAGGAAAGGAATTATTAAATAATACACAAAAGTACATGGCCTAGACGTGCTTTTTATTAAAATTAAAATTTTCTGTAAGACAAGTGACACCATAAACAAAATTAAAAGATCATTAACAGACTGGAAGGTTGTATTTCCAACATAAAACAAAGGATTAGTATCTAGAACATACAGAAAAGGTGTACAAAAAAATATAGAGGAGAGGATAAGACAACTGAACAGAAAAATGGGCAAATGATGAGACAGTTTATAGAAGAGGAAATATAAGTGACCAATAAATATATTTAAAATATAAATTAAAATAATGAGTTCATGTTTCTACTTAATCAGATTCACAAAAACATAAGAGTCTGATAATATCAAGTGTTGTCAAGGATGTCAAAACACAGGATCTCTCATGAACTGCTAGTGGAAATACAAATTGGAAAAACTATTTTGAAGAACAATTTAACAATCTGGTAAAGATATAAATGTGCATATCTAATGACCCAGCAATTCCACTTCTAGATGTTTGGTCTAGAGAAACATTATCCATGTGAATAAAGAGGCATGTACAAAAATATTAAATAGCAGTATACACAGCAAAATATCAAGAAACAATAAGTCCACCGATAAAGAAAGAAAGAAGTTTTGGTATAATCATATGCTATAAAACTATGTAGACATATAAAGGGATGATAAAGCTCTGTATACCTGCATAAACAGAACTCAAAACATAATTTCCTGTATACAGTAGGAAATAATTTATGTAAATATCTAAAAGCACCAATTAGAAAAGCATTATAAAACTGAATTCAAAAGATACACAAAATCCATGATAACTATTGTCCCTAAGGTGAGAATGAAACACTATAGGAGATAAAAGAGACTTTATCTGTAACTTTTATTACCTTCATTAAAAAGGAACTGAAAACAGGTGCGACAAAATGGGAGTAATTATCAATTTTGTATGTCTTGATAATGTGTGCATTTGTTATTCTTTGTACTTTTATATATATTAGCCACTTCTCAAATAAAAGTATGACAAAAAAAGAAACCACAATGAAGAATATTAAAAACAAGTTATGAGGATGCTGCAATATTCTAAGGTTGTTGGGTGTACAATGGGACATACTCCAGTGGGGATGAAAGGAGACAGATATACAAGCTCTTAAGGAAGTGGGCCTCGGTGGCTATGTGAATGTAATGATCACAGAGGCTATTTCCCCATTCATAATACTATCTTTGGCATGTAATGAGTTCTTAATAATGTTTGATGGATTCTGTGGATGGCATTAGTACTTTCCTCATTGTAAGAGTTTCAGCCATGCAATGTGAGCTTAGAGGAAGAGAGGTAATGGTTGGAAAGATAAAGGTGCTACCTATAACCTCAGAAAAGAACTTCGGGGAATTAATTTCTCAAAAGATGGCCCCCGTAAACATACTTAGTTCAGAAACACCCTTATAAATGTTAGAGAACTTTAAGAGAGAACTTACTCATCTTCTGTAAGGAAAGTCTTGACCAACCCAGCACTGGTCTCTTTAGCCAATTATTGGTCAGAGAGACTTAGAGCAGAAATGCAAGAAGGCTAGGACCAGACCCATTTAGTATCTAACTGCTATTTACTAATTGTGTGCCCTTGGATAAGTTACTTATCTTTGTGTCTTACTTATCTTTGTGCCTTCGTTCTTTATCTGTAAAATGGGGGAAAACATTGCACCTATTGCAAATACATATTATAGGAATAGGATTTAGAGCAGTGCCTGCACATAGGAAACTGTAGCCGTACTATAATTCAGAGAAGAGGGAAAGGCTCCTTTCCCTGTGCTCCCACCATATCTGGTACTAACCTCAACCAATGCAATTACTAAAGTAGCCCAACAACTGTTTCCATCACTGTGTCCACTAGACAGTGAGCTCCTTGAGGGCAGCAGGGTTTTGTTATTGCCACTGTATCCTCTCCATATGGTCCAAGGACAGGCACAAAAGAGATTCAGTGAGATCTGCTATAAAGCTGGTTTTGAAAAGCAAATTTGTTCCAACCAATTGCTACATTAGGGAACTGGGTAAAATGGAACTGAGTGAATTTAAGGTTTCCTTATTGTGTGATTCTCTCGGCCAGAAACTAGGTGAACGCACAAAACTGCATTCAAAACTGCTGAACATAGCAGCAAAGGAAAATCCAACATCCACACACCTGAAACACCTATCACTGCTTAGGTTGTGAACCACACTCATCCACATCTGGTGTTACAACATTCCACCCAATCTCGGATTCAGTAGTCCCCTGCTATCTGCAAGTCATAGTTCCAAGACCTCCAATGATTTCTGAAACTACATATAGTACCAAACTCTATTTAAACAGGTATACCTCAGAGATACTGCTGATTCAGTTCCAGACCACCACAGTTAATGCAAATATAGCAATAAAGTGAGTCGAGTGAATTGTTTCCCAGTGCATATAAGTTATGTTTACACAGTACTGTAGCCTAGTAAGTATACAATAGCATTATATCTAAAAAAAAATGTGAGTACGTTAATTTAAAAACTTTATTGCTAAAAAATGCTAACCATCATCTGAGCTTTTCAGTGAGTTGTAATCAGTGACCACAGATCAACATAACAAATATAATAATAACGAAAACGTTTGTGGGGCACCTGGGTGGTTCAGTTGGTTAAGGGTCCGACTTTGGCTCAGGTCATGATCTTGCCATTAATGGATTTGAACCCCAGGTTGGGCTCTGTGCTGACAGTGAGGAGCCTGGAGCCAGCTTCGGATTCTGTGTCTCCCTCTCTCTCTGCCCCCCACCCCTCTCTGTCTCAAAAGTAAAAAATAAACATTAAAAAACGTTTTTTTAAATAATGAAAAAGTTTGAAGTGTTGCAAAAGTTACCAAAATGTGACACAGACACAAAGTGCACAAGTGCCTTTGGAAAAAATGGCGATAGACTTGCTTGCTAGAAGCAATGTTGCCACAGACCTTCAATTTGTAAAAAAACCATTCTCTGTGAAGCGTAAAGCGAAGCGCCATAAAACAAGGTATGCCTGTACCTGTACCTGTTTTTCTATACATACATACCTATGACAAAGTGTAATTTATAAATTAGGCATAGCAAGAGACTAACCATAATAACTGATAATAAGAATAATTATAATATACTGTAATAAAAGTTATGTGAACCTGGTCTCTCAAAATACCTTACTGTGTTGTACTCACCCTTCTTCCTGTGATGATGTGTGAGAGGATAAAATGCCCACGTGAAGACGCAAAATGAGGGGAATGACGCAGCATTGTTACCTGGCATTAGGCTATGGTTGACCTGACGATTCGTCAGAAAGAATCATGTGCTTCCAGACCGGGGTTGATGGCAGCGGACAATTGAAACTGCAGCGACGAAACCACAGATAAGGGGGACTACCGTAGTCTTTCTATCTATCTTCTTATTCACAAACTGCTTCTAATGGTTCCACAAGGAAAACTCCAGGTTTTTTTTTAAGGTAAAGGGCCGTATTTATTGGTGTGTTTTTGTGCTTTCTAACCAGTTAACATGTGTAGAACGGTGCCACCATTTTATTAGAGTCCTATCCTTTTTTTAAATGTGTCACTGACGAAGTTTTGGAATGTTGTGCCCTACTGCCACCTTTCCCGCAAGCCCTCTTTTCTACAGCATTACTTTGTATAGTGTGGTGATTTTTAAGCTATGTCTCATTAGAACAGAATCATACCTAGTGGACTCGGGGTTGATGGTGAATAAGTCTTTCTTTCTCATCTCCATGGATACCTAAGGCTCCTGAAAATGTAAGAGGCCCTGTTAGTCGGCAAATGCTGTTCGGGCCAGCAGTACTGTCACACAAATAAAAGCAATAAATATTTATTCATGGACAATGACTTGCCAGGTATTGTGATAAGCAGTGGAGGCAACTGGCTAATAAGAAGCATTGCCTGTAACACTTTCAGCCTAGTGGGAAAGAGAGACAAGTAATTACAACAGAGAGGGACCCATGCTAATCAATAATAGAGCAATGTCTTCTTTCCAGACTTCAGGGAGTCAGCACAGAGGAAGTGTTCCTCTTTCCCAGATCTTTCCACTCCCATAAATCCACTTCTTTCCTCATTGCCCCCATCTCTGCCTCCTTACTCTACTTCCTGAAGTTACCTATCAGCATGGAGGAAGGAGGCAGCGCAGGTAAGAGTTAATGTGGCACAGGTGGGAGGGGTTAGGGCCCTGAGGGAAGCCAGTGGAACAGCTTCATAAAAGGCCCCATAGGCACTGGCCAAGGTGAAGAGGAGCTGCCAACACCCAGTGCACAGGATCTTTCTCCAGTCGAGTCTTCTGCTGATGCTTTCTTTGTCGTTCATTTATCCATTCGATGTTTATTAATCTTCGGCTGTGAGTTAGAGTCTGGGTGGAATCGGTTCTACTCACCCTGCCTCCTACATCAGAGATGTTTCTTCCACATATGGCTGCTACACTGGGTTGAATGCCATTTCCTCCACCTCTGTTACCTCCACTCCCTCTGCACCCCAGGAATAAGACTTTAGCAAGACCCCCTTCAGGATCGTGAGGAAGGTAGGGAGACAGAGAAGTTCCTTTTTTTGCTGCCATCTCTTTCTCTGTTCCTTCCTAGGCCCAACCTCAAACCTCCAGCTGGTGTTCAAGTTCACTACTTCACCATCAAGTTAAAAATAATGTAAGCACCCTCAAAACCTACCAGATTTTCTCTGGTCACATCAGGCTTCCATTTTCACTCCAGTCCCATCTTCCTCCTCCTATTTCTCCTTTTCTCTTTACTTTCTTCTCCAGGGCTGACACCCAGAATGCTAAAGCTGGAATACACTGCAACCACTGTGCCCACCTCCATTGGAGAGCTGAGGAAACTGAGGCCCAGGAGCTCTGCCTAAGGGTATACAGTCAAGGACAGTGCAGCCTGGGGCCTGATACCCAACCAGCTCTGGCTTTCTCCGCATCATACAGAGACTAAGATGGACTCTACTTTGGATCCTAAGGAAGAAAATTCTTTATGTCAGCCACAGCTCTCAGGTGACCTCCAACTGTACCAGCCACTGCAGCAGTGAGGCCCTCTTTTCTCAATACAAGTGTCTCCCCTGTTCTCCCCCTGTGATACTCTAGGGCTTTCTGGCACAAAGGATTCTCCCATCCAAGCTAGTGTAGTGGCCTTGATTATCCATCAAAAACCCTAACCAAAGGCTATAACCCTGTGATCCCCCAACCCTGTACTATCCCTACACATACTCCATGGATGGGTCTCTACCACTGTGACACCGTCCAAAATCTCTCCCTTTGTCCTTCCCCTTTCAGGAGTCATGCCCCCATGAACCCTAAAGCTGTGCCCACAGGATGGTAGAAGGTCCACATTCCAACTCCACCTTCCCATGTCCAACCTTCTTCATACTGACTGGCATTCCAGGGCTAGGGGCTACCCAGGCCTGGCTGACACTGGTCTTTGGGCCCATGTATCTGCTGGCTCTGCTGGGCAATGGAGCACTGCTGACATTGATGCAGATAGATTCCACACTACAGCAGCCCATGTTTCTACTACTGGCCACACTGGCAGCCACAGACCTGGGTTTAGCTACATCTATAGCCCCGGGGTTACTTGCTGTGCTGTGGCTTGGGCCCCGACCTGTGTCGTATGGTGCCTGCCTGGTTCAGATGTTCTTTGTTCATGCACTGACTGCTGTGGAATCTGGGGTACTGCTGGCCATGGCCTGTGATCGTGCCGTGGCAGTAGGGCGTCCACTGCACTATCCTCTCCTGGTCACCAAAGCCCGGGTAGGCTATGCAGCCCTGGCACTGACACTGAAAGCTGTGGCTATTGTTGTGCCTTTCCCTCTGCTGGTGGCACGATTTGAGCACTTCCAAGCCAAGACCATAGACCATGCCTACTGTGCACACATGGCGGTGGTAGAGCTGGTGGTGGGCAACACACGGGCCAACAATTTGTATGGGCTGGCGCTTTCACTGGCCGTGTCTGGTATAGATATCCTGGGCATCACTGGCTCCTATGGACTCATTGTTCACACTGTGCTGCGGCTGCCTACCCGGGAGGCCCGTGCCAAGGCCTTTGGCACATGTAGTTCCCACGTCTGTGTCATTCTGGCCTTCTATGTACCTGGTCTCTTCTCCTACCTCACACACCGCTTTGGTCGTCACACTGTCCCAAAGCCTGTGCACATCCTTCTCTCTAATATCTATGTGCTTCTGCCACCTGCCCTCAACCCACTCATCTATGGGGTCCGCACCAAGCAAATCAGGGACCGGCTCCTGGAAACCTTCACGTTCAGAAAAAGCCAGTTCTAACAGGCAAAAAACCATGGAGCCTGGTGGTGGAGGTGAGGGAATATTCAGAAGAGTCTAGGGCCTGGAGGTGTGGATTATGTCTTCTTTCTCCCACTGTCTACGTTTGACTATGATAATCACTCAAAAGATTATTTGCTGTGAAGCCTCTACTTTGCATATTGCTAGCATCTGCAGACTTTGGTCCATCCATGTATCTTGCTTGGGAGGCAGCGGGCAGGGGGCTCTGTTACCACGCGGGAAAATAAGATCAGGAATTACCATGGCTCATAGTACACAAGATTTAATTTAAAGAAAACTTCCTTTCCCACCCCTTCCATTATTTTAACCTAAGTCTGCCCAAGTCTCCACACAAAAGTTCCTCTACTGATTCTAGACCTGGGGACCTGGGAAGAGTGACACTGTCTCTGGAGGGAAGTGCTTGGGTACTTGTTTGGGATCACAGCACTCTTCATTCCCGGAGCCAGATTCTGTCCTTAGGGACAGAAGGAGTTACAGGCTTATTTCCCACATTCTGAGAATCTGGATAATGTGCCCACATAGGGGTCGCAAAATTGACCAGCAGACTGGTCTTTGCCATTCCTAGTTCAGAGAATCCTCTTGGTCTCATGGGGTTGGGTCTATTTCCCCTGTCCCCACTCTCCTGTCAATATCTCAAGAATTAATGGCTAGAACTCCCCCTGGGGCTATAGCCTTAGAAGTCAGAGGTCTAACTTAAAGAAATTTTGTGGGTTTCAGTCCCACATCGAGTTTTTGCCTCCCTCTCTCTCTATACCCCATTCACACTCATGCTCTCACTCTCTTGCTCTGTCTCAAAAATAAACACTTAAAATTTTTTAAAATTTCACTTAGCATAATACCATCCAATTCCATCCACGTTGCTGCCAATGGCCAGATTTCATTTTTTTCTCATATGTGGATCTTGAGAAACTTAACAGAAGACCATGGGGGAAGGGAAGGGGAAAAAAAAGTTACAGAGAGGGAGGGAGGCAAACCATAAAAGAGACTCTCAAATAATGAGAACAAACAGGGTTGATGGGGGTTGAGGGAGAGGGGAAAGTGGCTAATGGGCATTGAGGAGGGCACTTGTTGGGATGAGCACTGCGTGTTGTATGTAAACCAATTTGACAATACATTATATTAAAAAATATATATGTGCATATCTTAACAATAAGCCCATCAAAACTAGTATTGAGCTTACTACAGATCAGTTACTTAAAGCTATTTACATTAATCTATAGAACTAGATTTGTGTGGTATAAATGTGGAGTTATAGATTCACACATATATATTTCTGTCCTCTAACAATGATTCATATTTTAAACTCTCTTAATTGTGACTTATTAATAAAGAATTTCTTCAAAAAAATTTTTTTTTAAGAAATTCTGATATCCCAGGAAATCACTGTAACCACTTTACCTGCTTGCCTGAGGTCTGGTCATTATGGTCTCCTACCAATTTGCTTTTCTCTGCATCCTAAGCCAAAAATGTTGAATTCCCAAATAAAATCTACATCAGCACCCCCATTTGGACTGGCTAGCATCACTAGAAGCACATGATGTAGGTATAGGAATATTTTACACTGTTGTGGCTACCAGAGAATAGAGATATTACACAGGAAGTGTTTCGTGGTGTTGCCCAACAGGGTATTGACCTTCAGCTAAGATTACAATGGAAGGGACATTGCGCAAAAGATCTTTCACACCAAAGTGGTGCCCAGAATGAATACAATCTCAGACAGAAAGCAGGGATTCACTGTTAGAAGGTCAGAAAACCTGCAGGCTGCACAGGCAGACCCAAGCTCTTTGGGAGAACTATCATAACTGCCAGGTAATTGAGTCATCCATGAGTATCTGAAGCCAAGTGCAATGCTAACCACTCAGCACAGATAGCTGGACCAAGTACCATGGGAAAAGCACACATAACAGGGGGCTGCAAATCTGAAAAGGCAAGTGACATCCTCTCAGGGCCACATGGGGTCTCACCAGGTCCTCACTAACAAGGAGCTGAAGAGAAAGCCCAGAAGCTCTGCATGATTTTCAGAGGTGCTGTCACATTGAGAAGACAGACAATTTTCCTTGAGTGTGTGTCAGTCATTTTCAAGACTAATCTTTTTCATGAAGTTCTGAATTGAAAAAACTCTTGTCAATGATTTTGTGGATAATTGTGACAAAATTCTAATCCTAACTGGTCATGAGTCATTAAGATGTCCATATCCTTCTCTTAGGGATTCCTCTTCAATAAATCTATCCTGGCAAAATAATTAGAGATGTGAACAAAGATGTATGCAGTAAGATATTTATTACAACATTATTATAAAGAATGTATGTGTGACAGTCTTATGTCACATACACACACACACACACACACACACATTTTTTTTGCCTCTCCCCTCTGGTACATGAAAAAAGGAAATCCTATGCAGTCAATGTTCACAAGCAATGAATTCTGTCTCCTTCCCACCACAGAAAACCTCTTGTCTAAGGCACCTTCATTCCCTGGTTGTGCACAGCTCCCCAACGCAGCTGATTCCAAAGTTGTGCATTGTTCATTGCAAGAACTTTCAAGCCGAAAATCCACACCCTTGGACATTGGTATTTTGTCTGGATAGAGATCACAGACATACCTACCATGTGATGTGTTCAGAAGACTACGGGCACTCCCTTACTCCTCACAACAATCCAAGAGTAATTCTAAGCCTATAATCCCTATCCACAATTCCAAAATAAATCTCTGAAGAAACAATGTTTTTTTCATAACTTTGGCCCAAAACCTAACCTGAAACACCATGATGGTATTTATAGTATTTATGTATCTCACTTGGTGTGAATATTCATATATTTAGCTGTAGAAATATTGATGTGTTTGATTATAGGGCACTGTCCTAAACCTCACTGGAGTACTCCTTTATATCTGATAAAGGCACTATATTCTTTCTAATTTTGAAGTCCAAAACACATCTATCCCTGAAGGTTTCAAGTAAGGGATTTGGGACTTGTACAGTTTTCCCTGTAGCCTGAGAGAAGTTAGGGCTCTTTATCCCTCCAGAGTCTTTGCCATCAACACGATTCTATACTAGCCTGGAGGTTCTTGCAGAGAACCTCATGTTCCCTAAATAACCAGCTCCTGCCTGTTTGTTCCTCTCATGCTGTCTAGTCCGGTCACCACTCAGATACGTTGCAGACAATGTGTCTAGGGAAACCCCAGAATGTGCCACTCTGGAGGCAACCCCATGAGCAGGCTATGGCCCAAACAGCCCAGCCCTGAGGCCCATCAACTCCATCCAGAACCCAGCTGTCATCTGTTTTCCTTCAGTAACTTTCAATCTCAGACTCTATTAGCCAAAGGGAAATACAGTCTCACTTAATGTCAGGGTAGGGAAATGTGGAATGCAGGGAACCTAAAGAATCATGATCATTAGCAAAAGATGGCTGAGGAGTTCATCTGTACCCAATTTCCCCTCTGAGCCCTCTCAATGAGAATCTGAAAGAGATCTTCATCACATTTCACCAAGAGCCCACCATCCCTATCCCTACACTATCCACCCCCTTCCCATTCTGGAACCACATCAAGATCTGGATACCCGTGTTTATCAGTAACTCCCATCTCTGGACCTCTGCATCTCTGCCTCCTTCCACTGTTTTGCCCCACATCTGTGTGCCCTGTCCTGGTGTATGTCTCTCTCCCCACTGCTGTCTACCTCACTCAGGATTCCTTTCTGGATGGAAAAGAGGTGCCAACTATGCTACATCAGATGACTGCTCCTGGCACAGGGCTAAGAGGGCACTAGAGGAAGAGATTTGCACTTGTCCTGACAAGGAGCCTGGGGTTTCTGGTTTGGTCTCTGAAGCATCTGTCTCACCTTGCCCACTTTCTTTTCACTACATGATTTTGAACATCCACTGAGCAGGCACCCTCCTGCCACACACTCAGGAGAGCAAAAAGAACACGGCAGTTTCTCCCCTCACCAAAAAGGGACTACCATTTAAACTTTAATTTAAAAGCTGGAATCAGGACAACTTAGATTTGAATCCCAGATCCTCCAGGAACTCAGTGTATCCCTTGCACTAATTTACTTAACTTCTCTGAGCCTTTTAATTCACTTGTAAAATGAGGAAATAATAATACCTACTTCAAGAAGTTACTAAAAGGATTAACCAAGATAAGAGATTTGGAGTGTTTGGCACAGCCTCTAAAATACAAGACTTCAACAAATATTTGATATTAATTCCTCTCCTGGAGTGCAGTCCCATGCTCACCTTTGTTTAAAGACCTGGCACCCATATATACCCTTAGCTCTAACCCACCGTGAGGTCAGTTTCCTCATGTAGGACCATTTCCTGTGCCTCATACTGATAATACCTCAGCCAGCTCAGACGATGGCTGACTGTATGGGATAGCTCTACATGCTGGGCCAGGATAGGAAAGGATGTTCCCTAAACAGAAGTGGTCTTCCTGGGCATGCAGGAGAGTCTCAAAAGGGACTTAAGAGAAGACTCTTTAGACAGATAAGAGGCAGAGGCAGAGAGTAGCTACTAGAAAGGCTCTCCAGAGTGGTTCTCTTAGGAAAAAACCCTCTTCTTCTCCAGCAAACACTAGGTTGAGATCTCTGGACAGGGACACAAGGGGAAATCACACATAGATTAGGGCTGCAGTAGGAAAGTACACAGATATCCCTAGGACAGGGAGTGGCACATGAAGAAAATTTTTCTCAAATTTACCTGGGTAATTCTGGCTTCCTGAAAGTCCTCTCCAGTTGCTAAGGCAATATTATCCCAATTGGATTCTTATCCTCCACATTGTCATCATTCAGCATGGCACCCTCCTACACATACACCTGGTTTTCATTGCAATTGTAACCCACTCATTAATAATGGGTTTCAACCTAGGCTGTACATCAGAATTACCTGAGGAGCTTTAAGAAATCCTGATGCCTAGGCACACTCCAGACCAATTAAATCAGAATTTCAGGGGGTAGGATCCAGGCATCTGTAGTTTCTAAAGCTCCCAGGTAATTCCAAAGTATGACCAAGGTTAAGAACTACTGCTTGGTTCTCAGTCTAAGTCCTGATCTATACTTCTAGCGTGTTCTTCAAGACCCCTATCCAACCTCATGAAGAAGTCACCTATAGCTGAAACGGTAGCACAGCAAATTGCTTCAACAAGGCTGCTGAGGGGGAAGCCTGATTCTGCTTCCTTAAGGAACTCAGACCAAGAACTACACATACACACATATGTGCACATGCATAAACAGACATATACAAACGTCCCCAAGCACCCCTGAATTTTTCTCCCCTAAGGAGGAGAATGGATAAGTGACTCAAGGGTATGGACTCATGCTGTGCATATAGTGAGGCTAGGAAAGTGATTGCCCTCTCCACACCCAAAGCCCCATTATCTAGCAAGACCTCTATGACCTCATACTATAGTAAGTAGGTCAAAGCCTAAGGCCTGGGGTCTCACCTCTCTGGCTCGCTTGGGGTTCCTGCAGCAGCTACTGCCCTGCCTAACCTCTCCCATACCCCATCATGTTGGTTGGTACCCCCCACCTGCTGACACTGGATGAAGCTGATGCCACCTGGACCCTCATCAAGGATAAAGTAAGAGAGCTAAAGAGAAAGTAACAAAGTGTGACCTAGATGGGTCTGAGCAACTTAGGAGTAGGAAGGGGCAGGAAGCTTGAAGATAACAGTAATATTTACCCAGTGTTTGCATACACACTGGACACTGTACTAAGTGCTTTGTACACACTGTCCAATTTAATCACAATTGCCAAAAACAGCAAGAAGTTCCTTGAAAGGCGGTAAGAATTTATGAGAACAGAGAAGTGCTAAATCAGGGTAGGACTTAGGAGGTCAGGAAGGCTTCCTGGAGAGAGTGACATGCTAGCTAGGCAAGTGGGAATTATTTTCACATAGAGGGAAGAGGAACACTTAATAAACACCTAAATGAGTTAATGAGCAGATGGGTGGGTGGGTGAGGGAGTGAACAGAGTATAATTAAAAGTACAGCATATGCAAAAGCCAAGAGAGGATTTTTAAAAATGCATTATTTGTGAACTGCAAATACTCCTCTAGAGCAGAGTTGACATGAGTAGTGGCGGAATTGAGGTCAAAGAGGTACAGGAGCTGATCATGAAGGGCCTTGTAAGCCTTCTAAAGAAGCTTGGACCTCTTCACTGATTACCCTCCTCCCGACCTTAACATCCACAAAATGGGAAATTTGGGTTTTGAGCCAAATATGCAGATTTTCAGGAACAGGCAGATGTCAGCTCTATCTTGAGTTGCAAGTACCCAACATATCCTGCCAAATCTAGGTGGCCACAATTTCTGAATCTGGAGAATTTGGGGATCAGGTTCTGGTTAAATAATCCAAGGATAGTGAATTTAAAGTACTCATAGAAGGCAGCCCAACAAGTTTAAAACAACCATCTTAAAGTAGTGCCTACCAGACTTGAACAGCTTTAATAGATGTTGCTCCATTAGAAACGGAGCTCACAAAGGTCAGCTTCCCAAGGAAGCAGAAACAGAAGAGCCAAAGCCCTCACAAGTATCAGAGTACCTGGCTTTGGCAGGTTGGTCCTGGACAAGATCAAGCATTTCATTAGGATGAAAGTAAATGAGGTCATCAACTAGTAGAAAGCTACACCATCTCTGAGCATCAGAAAAGTTCCCTACTTAGATGGAAAACAGAAAAGGCAGGGTAGAGATACACAATAAATCGCCGGTGATATGTGGCAAATTCAAGGAACAGGATACCTGAGTGACCTGGTTTCCTCTCTCCAGAAATGATAGTTTATTGGGCACTTTGTAGAACATACAGCTAACCGGAATGTGGCTTGAGGGCTCCTCATTCAGCATTCATACCAGCCAAGGTATATACAGGAAGATAGTCTTCCACACTCACTTCCCTGGGCTGCCCCTGGGAGATCTAAATTTGTAGGCCTCTATGTTCCACAGAGCTTCCACCCAGAAGTAAAAGTGCAGTAGGAACAGGTAGTGGTCTGACATGGTGATTCTACCAAGAACAGTCCCCTAGCATAAAACTGAGTGCCCTATTTTCCCTATTTTAGTATAACCACTGGGGACCTCAAGAGTAAGAAAGAGGGCCTAATAAACCTCTCCACCATGGCAAACTCATGTCTCTTCTGGGAAAAAGCCTCCAGCTAAATCAGGGATTCACCTGATCAGAAACTTGGACTATAAGAACCAGGTATTTTAAATGTGAAAATCCCACTAGAGAGGTACCTACTGGAGACACTCCTATTTGTCTTATTTGTATAGGATCCTAGGGACCAAAGGAGCAGCTAGGGTAAGATTCTGAAGTTATACTTGGTAACTATACTTTCTTTGTCATGGGGCAGAACATTCTAAACAAAAATGCCAACCCACCAATGCTCTGCTCTCACCCCTGGTAACCCAACTGGCCCTTCTCTGAGCTTCTCAGAGAACTGTTCTTCAAGCGTGATGCCCCCACCAAAAAAGGAAGTAGTCCATGTCCCACTGAAGCAATGAGAGGAATTATGGGAAATTCTTCCATGTAGATTAAGAAAAAGCACCATGATAAACACTAGTATTTCAAATGGAAAGAAAGGAAGGAAGGAAGGAAGGAAGGAAGGAAAAGAAAAGAAAAAGCACCATGTATTTCCCTGGCTAGGTGACAAAAGACAGTAGTCGTCAAGCTACCTCAGCTTGTCTATAGTTCAGACACAATGCCATCAGTTAGCTACCCTCCTCTTACACTATGGGGCAGCACTTCCAAAACAGTTCTATGTAGCAAAAATCAGAATGACCTTTAAGGGATCACTGATGAAATCTACCAGAAGGCCAGCAAATTGGGCAATGCCATCAGTACAGGACAGATATGTGGGAATTGGAAGCTGAGAAAGGGGAGTAGAACACAGCAAAAATGCTATTCTGAAAACAGAACAGGTCTCAAACAGGAAATGGATTCAAACAAGGAATTTTATGCACTGCCTAGCAGAACACAGAGCCAGAAGTCTCAGGTAGCAATATCTTTAATGAGTTGAGATCATACCTAAGTACAAATATGAAAGAGGATCTTACAAGATTTCCTAGTTGGTCAGGAAATTAAACTTTCCAGAACTGGGTTATCCAAACCAAAAAAGGCCAAGAAAAGGACAAAACCTAGATGAACTAGAATCCCTGAAAGTATACTAGAACCACCATTACAAAGATGACCTCAAATCCCTAAAGGCACTCTCCCCTACAGCTAGAGCAGAAAATGTTTAAGAATGGTCATTCCAACCTATTTCTGTGTACCCATTTGTGGAGAATGACATTACCTACCCAATCAATCATCTGAGAACTAACCCTTCAGGCTTCCTTTTCCCGTACCCTGTAAGTGATTAAGTTCTACTAATTCTACAACCTAAATAATCTTCCCCCATTATTTTAGTTGAAGGCCTCACTGTGTTTTGCTTGCAAAAAATACGCTTAACTGATTTTTCTCTCCTACTCAAAATTAACTTTCTAAAGCGCCCTTCTGATCTTGCTCCTCTTGCCCAGAGCCCTTCAAGTGGTTTTCCATTGCCCACAGGACTAAATTCCTGTCACTTAGCATACACACAAGATCTTTCATAGTCCTGTTCCTGTGTGCCTGTCCCTCTTCATATCCCATGTTTAAATACAATTAAATTATGTGTTCCTGAATGTGTCCCTCCTAGTTTATAAATTTACGTTTTTAAACTGGTCGTATCCTTTCCCTGGACTGACCATCCTACCTAACTGATTCCTTCAAAGCTCATGTATTGCCACCTAGAAACCTTCTCTGATCCTCTTCTATCAAAGGAAAAAAGCTGTTAAATCACTGCTGGTCTCCTCCACACTCTTGCTATTATCTTACTTAGCTGACTACTGTGTACATACATATTTGTCTCCTCCATTAGACTGGGCTATGATAGAATAAGGTCAAAGTCTCATGCTTTTATGTATTCTCAGTATCTAGCAGGGTCTGGCACATAGTACATTCAAGATTTTGCTACAGGAGAGAACTAGGAAATAAGTAGGAACCCTGACAGTCTGAGAACATTGTAGAGATGTAATTTGCACAGGGAACAGCAGGAGTGTCAATATAGAGTAGGCTACCAGGTAACTCCTGACCCTAACTCAGTCCCTGACCTATAAACTGGCCGTCTGCAGGTTATCGAGGAGCGCTTTGGGCGCAATGTAGTGGCAGTACCTTTCCTGTCAGATGCAGCCTGCTATGACCTACTGGGTGTGCTGGTGAAGCAGTCCCGACCAGCCCACACCCGCCTGGCTTTACCAAGTCGGCAGTGTCGGCGGGCACTACAACCAGTGGGGCCACTGCCAAACCTCCTAGAGCAGGCAGGATCTGAGGGTGCCTTTGCCCACTGCACTCGGGAATACTCACCAAACGGCCGGGCAGAGATAGCCTATGAAGAAATGCGACTGTTGGATGGGCAGCCCTGCCGGATCCGCCTGCACATGGGTGGCCTGCGCAAGAAGGTGGCCTTCCTGTTGCTGCCACCAGGGCAGGTGAGCCTACAGCAAAATCTTCCCTGGCTCCGAAGCACCCACAGTATCTATGTCATCTACCAGGTCTTCTCCTGCTCCTGGCTGCAGCTGGGGCTGTTGCCTACAGCCCAAGAGCCCCAGCTGCTCCGGTTACAACGGTCCCTGCCTGTTGCGTTCTCATGCCTCAAGTTTTCACTGCAGCCCAAAGGAGTGCTAGGACCGCAGAAGCCTCTGACCAAAGATCCACTGCCCCATGGGGCCAACTGGGTCAGACCCAACCTCAGCATTATGCCACCTCTGGCCCCCATGTCAGCTCCTGCCGACACCCCTGAAGCTGCTGATATGCCCCCACCTGTCCCTGCCCCACCTACACCACCTCCTCAGGAAGGGCCAGAGTGCAGACCCACCAGATTCTCCTACAAGGGCCGGAATCCCTTCCGCAGGGGGCCCCACATGTTGTCAGGTACTGCTAGGGGATATGAAGCTGAGAGGAATGGGATCTCTGGTGGAGGGAGAGGGTGGGGGGAATATAGGAATGTGTGCCCCAGGAATGTGTGGGGCACCCCTAAATCCTCACTGGATACTGGTGAAGGGGATGGAGTAAGGGAGCCAGGGGTGGGGAAATGGAAGCATGGACCTGGTGAGGGGGTGGGCACAGCACAGAGTGCCAGAGGGAGGGACAGGGAGGCAGAAAGACAAGGGCATGAGTCAAGCTGTGACTATCCCCAACCCTGGCAGAGAACTGGCTCTTCAGCCCCCGCAGCCCCCCACCAGGAGTCCAGGGTGGGGGCCCCGGGGACCCCGACCGGCACTCCATGTCCCTGCCCCTGCTGCAGGGTCTATCCTCAGAGTTCGACAGCGACGAATGAAGCTGAGGCGAGAGATGCAGGGGGCAAGACCCCCAAGATCTGGCATAGGGATACTGGTCCCCAATAAACATCAGCTGCTGCTCCCCCAAACCATGCTGGGCCCATGCTGCTTCTTTCGTCTTGGGGCTGGAGAAGAGTCCCTACTTTTTCCCCCTAGGCTCCATGATCCCCTCACCCTTTAAGGGCGTAAGAAGCACCTTGAAACCTCGGCACCAATGTCCTCACGAGAAAGAAAATACCCCTGACCTCCCATTTATGTACAACCCTCCTGGGGCCCCAGCCCAGGAGAAAAAGGGTGGCAAAGAAGAATGAGCAGAGAATAGAGATTTCCCTTTTATACATATTGCAACAAGTTCTCCATAAAACATTCATCAGAAATAAATTAAAAAGTCCTCTTGCCACTGCCTCCAAACATAAAAAGGAGCCTACACCCCAGCCCCAGCCCAGGCCACTAGAGGCCCTGATTGTCCATGGAAGAAAGTTAAGGATTGAGGGGCCCGAAGCCTGAGACAGGAGGGCCAGATCCCTCCTCTGAAGTATCCAACAAGAAAGGTGAGGTGACAGCATGGGCCTGGGAGATGGCAGCCAACTCCTTGAGAAACTCAGGGAAAATGACTGCACAGTAGACAGCATTCTTGACTCGCAGAGCCTCACCTTGGCGCTCAGGGGCCCCACCCCGAGGGGGCAGAACCGGAGTTGAAGCCCCAGGGGAGCCCCCACCTAGGCCAAGTCCTGCGCCGTCTCTCCCAGGCTGAAGAACCAACTGTGCCGCCTGCCGGGCCCTGGTTGGACTGTGTGCATGCCGCAGGAGCAACTCCCCCAAGGATGGCCTCCGGCTCTTCACTGGGAATAAATGGATATCAGGGATCATAAAGGTGCTGGGGTAAGGCATACTCTCTCGGTCTGACAGAGATGCCCCCTCTCCCTGGGTTCATGGATGTCTGGACTAGAACTCTAAAACCAAAATGCTGCCTGCCCAGCTTTTTTCCCTCCATGCAGCCTCCCCACCAAGCCAACCATCACCCTTAGTCTTCTCAGTCAACACTTCAACTGTTTCATTCCCAACCAAGACCCCTCCTCCATGCTCTCCCCTGAGGGACTCACTAACTGCTCCTCCCTTCCCAATTGCTGTTCTACCATCACTAACCTATTTCTCCTCAGTCCATAACACACCTTTACCTTATGCTCTTAAACTAGAACCAACCACTTCCACGTTCCCTCTGCCTATCTATAACACAAGACCCACAGCCTCTGCTCCTTCACCACCTACGGGGTGCATATATAATCACAGTCCAGGGGCTTTACCATTTCCGTCATACTCCACTACTGCTCCACAATCTGCTCTCCTGTGCCACCACTTTGCCTACCACCAGTCCCTCTCCTAGATCCACCAAAGCCTACTCCTACTTCATGTCAGTGAAGACAACTTCATATGGCCAAACTCTACCTCGCTTAGACTCAAATGAACCACTTAAAATACTGCCATCTCTCCTCTAATTTTCTTCCTAGCTTCCTGTCTCTGCATCTTTCACCCATCTCTAGGGCCTAGACTCTAGGGTAGTCTCTAATCATGTTATAGTTCCCACTCTCTATCTCTAATATTGGCTAGAGAGATACGCTGCACAGGCCTACTAAATACGGCATTCAGAACCCCTCACATTCAGAACCCTTCACCTGCCCCCTCCAACCCTTCTCCAAACTCTTTACATCCTCCCCTGCTTTTGCACCCACACACATCTGCTCTTTCTGGAACCCTCCAGGCTCCTTTCATACTTCCATAGCCCTCTAGGCCTTAATTTTGCTCTTCCCACTGTTTTCATCACCCTTGGCCTAATCTTATTATCCCCACCCCTCAGAAACCTGATTTGCCCTCCACTGACTTCCCATTTCACTGCCTTTATCACACTGTACTGTAATAACCTGTTTATAGTTTCTAGGTCTTCTATCTCATATAGTAATCTGTGAGTTCAAGGGCTTAGACTCTTATCTACTTCTACAGTGAACCCAGTGCTAGCACTATGGAAATAAGACATATTCAAAGTGCTGTACCATGAGAAAATCCTGCTAAGGAATGTCAGCTGGGTCTGCACAGCTTTATAATAACCGTTCTGGTACTGTCTTCCCAATTCACATCTCTCATACCTCCATCTCACCCCTGGTCTCTTGCTTTAGCATATTATTTTGCTTCCTACTTTGATGAGCAAATAAAGGACTTCAATTTCCTGACCTTTCCCTCTACACCTTACAACTCCATGAGTATGTATCACTTCCTCCTTTGATCTATCCTCATTTCCTGGTGCACTGGATCCCACTACTTCCACCACCTTTGGGACCTTGCTTTCCCAGTTATTACATTTCTTTAGTCACTCTCCAGACTACCAGCTCTTTAAAAGCAGAGGTCTCATCTTGTACCTCTCTGAGTAGCCTGTACCAAAGACCATGGCTAGTACATATGGCAGATGCTCAGACACTTACGGATGGAAGATCTAGATTTAAAACTGCATGGTCACATTTAACTCTTTCTTCTTCCCTGTACTTCACAACCATTGACCAAACTCTGCCAAGACTTCCTTTTCATTCCCACGTTATCAAATTCTTCCTTTCTGTTTCCACTATTCTAATTCAAGCCTTGCAGGTCATATCTACATTTCAGCAGAAGCCTCCTGACTATTTTCTCCTAGCTCCAATTCACTTAGCACATGAATTAATTTGCTTATCTCTCTACTCTCATATCTAAGAACCTCCAATGGGTTCTCACTGCCCAAAAGATCACAACTTCTACCCAGCCCAACTCCTAATCTGAGAACCTAATCTGGGCTCTGGCCAAATCTTTCCAGCCTTACTGCCAACTGCTCTACCACCTTCCAAATCCTCTACTCCAACAAAATAGTTTGTGCTGTCCCCTGGACAAAAGAATAAAGCCATCCCACTCCTTTGACTACCCAAGTCCTATCTATCTCTCAAGGACCATGTCAAATGCCATGCCTATTCCCAAACTGTAACAATTCCTCAAGTCCCCTTGCCTGTCTATTTCAGCAGTTTTTGCTAGTGCTGCTGATTTGGCTCTTAGTGGACACAACTATATTTTATCCCCTGACCAGAAGTCAGAGGACAAACATCAAGACTCAATTTTCCTACAGCTCCTCAGTTCATGGCACAAGGCTTTACCCTTAATAAGAGCTCAATTAACCTGGGCTAATTAGCTATCTAAGGAAGGTAGGAAGAGGACCGGAGTGGTGGGGTAGGCCTCACCTAGGGGATCGGAGCGGCGGGGGGCAGGTCCTGCTGCAGGGCCCTCGGCCCAGTCCAACTTGCCACGGGCAATGAGGTACTTCTTGGCTTTGGATAGCAGTGCTGGGAAGTCCTCCTGGGAGGCCGCAAAGCTCTCAATTTTATTCTTCACAGAACCCAGCACCTATGAAGCATAACTTCATGACATTTCTGTGTGGCTCTAGACTGACGGTCCTTTCTAATCCCACTGGGCCTGTTCCCAGCCCCCCCAGGGTCACTCCAGCTGTGGGCCTGGCCCACCATGGAGCCTGGACGCACCCATGCATGCATGCATCGCACACCTGCAGCAGGGACTTGACACTGGGCTGGAAGACCATGTTGGTGTTGAGCAGAAAAGAGCGGAGCAGGGGCTGGGGGTGACAGGCCAGCTGGGCCACCAGCCCCGTCAGCAGGAAGTTGACATAGACGGAGTTCTGCAGCATGTTCTCGAGTTTGGCAAAGAGCACAGCCATGAAGGGGCCTGGGGAGGGTGGGCACAAGGATACAAGGCCTGAACAGAATGCACATTGCACGCATTCCTCCCAAAACCAAGAGACCCCCCGCAACTAGACAAAAATCATTTGTGTATCGGTGTCTGGGTATGTTTAAGTATCCTGTGATCACCTAATCTGGAGGAGATGAAATGGCAGATACCACGTAGACCTAAGAGTCCACATGCAAGCTACACACTTAAGATGAAGAGCCAGATGATTGGCTCTGGACTCAGAAAGACCTGGTTTCAAACTCCAGCTTTATCCTTTACTAGTTAAGTTGCTGGATGAATCAAAATTCTCTAAGCATAGTGTCCTACTTAACAAAATAAAATACACCCACCTCACAAGGTTATTAAAAGGATCAAAGAAATATTCTTATAAAGCAAGAGCCCAAGACACAGCAAATTATAAGTTTTCGCTAATAACTATATGCTACGTAATGTCTCTCAGTGTTTTAAAAAATTTCACCCAAGAGACATTAACAGAAGAAAGAACAAGCAAGAAAGTGATTAGGACTAAAAGAAGAATCAGGTTACACATAAGACAGGATAACACTACATCCGGATCAGAAAGAAAGCAAGGATGAACTGTAACAAAGACAAAGGTAACTGCACAGGTCAACTTAAAGATAAGGGGAGAAATCTCTGGAAGCTCCAAAGAAGAAATCAGCTTTGTTCAAGAACTGGCAATCAAGAAGGTAGAAGAGAATCTAGGAAAAAGTTAAGTTCAGAGCCAGAGAAAACTGTTCAGAGAAGACTCTTTGCTGAGTGAGAGGATAACAGAAGGGGTTAGAATCATCTACTAGGAGAACTGGCCTCAAGTGAGCCAGTTCACCAGCATGAGGACTCTAGAACCGTAAGTCTAACCAGTGATCTGTAAGGGAAAGGGATTATGCTTAAGAACTGCACCATGAACCGAGACAGGAAAACGCTGAAAGGAAAAGAGGCAGTGAACTCCAAAAAAGATCCTAGAACATTCTCCACTCCAAATGTGCATGACTGGCCTTAGCTCCATACAACTTTAGTTTAACAGGGTCCTAAGATACCCTATAATTCTGTCCTTCTGCTTCTCTTCATTTCCTGAGACTTTCTTGCATGAGAAAATGCAAAAAGCTCAGAGGAGTTTACAAAGAAGAAAAGAGACACGGCTTCAATTAATGTTTCAAGAATGTGGTAAAACCTGCATACCACCTTCTAGTGATACTGAGCAGGAAGAAGCAAAGCCTAAATAACTGGAAAGACATTCTCTGTAGTCTGCAATAGGGAGTTGTCATGACTCGAGCAGAAGCCTCGATGCTGTGCAAGCAGGATGGCAGTATATGCCAGGCCCAGCTAGGACACATACTGATCAAGGTATGGTAACTTGACTACAAACAACCAGAAGATGAGTGGATACCTTGGTCAACTTATATCTGCTATGCACCCAAAAAATGATAATTCTAGTAAAGAGCTACCATGTGCTGAGTTCTCCCAAGGTACCAACGTCATAATAAGTGGTTTACATGTGTCAATGACATGGAGGGACACTAACTCAAGGTGTGTCTAGACACTGCTTCTCAGAGGTGGTGTATTTTGTTTGTTTGTTTGTTTGTTCCTCTAGAGTAAGGATAAGAACCAGATAAGAAATGGGATGGTAAAGCTGGCTCTCAAATAAAAACAAAGAGGAGTCAGACTAGCCACTCAGGCAGGTCTAGCTCCAGGGTCTTTAGAAAGACCAAAAGAACTCAGTTGGGGAGATCAGAGCTACACTTCTGTCATTTGCCTTCTAAGAGGTATTTCACTCTATCTGGTTCAGTCCTTACTACTAAACATAAGTCTTTAGTAAAGTTTTACTGACTAGTCATATCAACCAACAAGGTACAAGGACAAAGGACAGGAAAAACCTGAAATTGAGTCCTTCTCTAAAGAGACTGGGAGAAGAAAGGAGGCCAGGGAAGAGTAGGGGAAGAATTCCAGAAGAGATGATCCTGGGCCACAGAAAAGCTGACAGGAGACCCAACACCCAGACAAATATACTGGTGGGAACAGCATGGCTTACAGGCGCCTCATATACAGGACACCACATATGTCCTCCATATATATTGTTCTGATATACTGCTGTGATTCACCAGGAAACACTAAACACATCCTGATCACAATCCCAGGAAATGGCCAGACTGGGGAAGAGGAGGAACATGCACACAGAACATACAAGGCTCAGACATAAATTAATACTCAAACCAGCACAAGCATGGAAGACGTATAGACAGACACAGAAACACGAGTATGACATGTATCTGGAAGGGATCCAAGCAAAATGGATGAGCTAGGCAAGTATACAGAAATGACATGGACAAGAAGTCTCAGAAATCAGCACAAACATGTCGAATACATGCAGAGAGTATGCAAAGGGGAAGGCCTAGGCTAAGTAGCTTACCAGTGAAGGGCTGGCTTGGCAGCTGGTTGAGCGTCCGCAAAGGGCTGCTGAGGAAGGGGCCGGGGGGCTCAGGGGGACAGGTGAAGCTCTCATAGGCCTCCTCCTCCTCAAGAGGTAGTGAAGGCTCTAGTGGGGGTTCTGAGCCAGCCCCACCATTGCTCAATGCCACCTCCAGTTCCCGGAGCTCCTGCCCAAAGCCCTCTAGTCCTGCCATGCCCTCAGAGGTGCTCTCTGGCAGTTCCCCAGCTCCCTCCTGAGGCACCCGACGAACCTTCTTGGCCCCCTCAGGCCATGGTCCTGGCACCCCATTGAGCTGGGGAGGGGGCAGGTGGAGGCCCTCCCCTGCACCCCCAGCAAGCCCTCCACACCCCAGCTCTTCCTCCTCCCCTTCCCCCACATTGTCCCTGTCCTCCTCAGGCAGTAGGCTGCGTTTCTTAGTCCGGGAGCCAACAGGACTGGGCTCAGGAGGGGGCCGCTCGCCATCATAGGGGGCAGACCAGGTACGGCAGGCTCGGACACACCGGTCCACACCACGGCGCGCCTCACGCAGATACTCCAGGTAATTGTCTTCCAGCTCACCAGGCTCCTCCACAGGGCTGGGCCGTCGGCCAGGGCTAGAGGCTGGGGATGCAGCAAGCCCTGGTGAGCGAGGGGCTGGAGCTGGGGATTCCGAGCCACCCAGACTCTGCTGTCGCAGGAAGAGGGCCAGACGAGATGGTGTGGAGGGCCGGGGTACTGTCACCACAGAAGAGGAGTCAACACTTGGGCTTCCAGGGCCTACAGAGGGAAAAAAAAACCATAAGAGGAATCAAGGAGACAGAGGGCCAGGAGGAGGAAGAAGGCACCTAGGGAGACTAAGAGAGAAGGCAGTGAAGCAGCAAAGACATGTGACCTATTTAGGCAGCTGATTCTCCACCCTCTAAATTAAGCTTTTCTGCATCCACCACCGCCTCTCACCACCCCAACGCCAAAGAAACAATGGAAAATAGAAACAATATATGACTGGAATGAAGAAAAGGAGCAGCTGTGCTCAGAACTAAATTTCTTTGGTGGAGTTAAGGCATCGACCTCCTCAAAGATGGAAATGCCACTCATGGCTGTCTCCCCCACCCCACCCTAACCCCACCTTCTTGCTAGGCTCCCCAGAACACAGGCCATACCCGTGGTGTCCTCCCTTCTCCCTGCCTCTCTGCTAGGCCCACCTCGTGCCCATGAGGCATGCTCTGGACGGGGTGGGCTATGGGCACGATGCCGGCAACAGCGTGGGATAAGGGAGAGAAACTTGTCCGCAGCTCGTCCATATAGGTCCACATCACGTACAGCTGGTTTCTGGCTCAGCATCACATGGTTACATGGGACAAGATACCTGGGAAAGCAGAAAAAGGGGCACAGGATAGATCAGAAAGGAAGGACAGGACTTGGGAGAACATGAGGCCAATGGAACTACATGGCTAAGCCATGCTCCACGTGAGCAACCCCAATACAACCCATTGCCCAGCAATGCACAAGGCCTTGAGAGTTCAGGATCAGCCATCCCTCAGCCCTGCCCCCACAGGTACCTGAGAACCAGCTGCAGCAGGACATCCTCACAGCTGAGGTTCAGTAGGGTCCTGAAGAGACTCAGAGAGACCATGCAGAGCTGGGGGGGGGGGTGGGGGAGGAGGGAGGGAGTCACCATAAGAGCTCTCTACCCACCAAGATGTTTACCAAATGGGAACCCTCCCAGCCCCAGGCCCAACCAACCCCTCCTACCTAGAGTAGCATGTGCACAAGGCCTGGCACATAATAATCATTCAAGTAGTAAATAAATGATCACATGATCTTTATAGGCAAGACATCACTATTCAGATTGGAATGAACCATGTGTCAGATTCTGTATTTCTACAGACCATACACACGTCAGCAGACTCTCTGGCTACATACCCCTGTCAGCAAAGATTCCAACAGTATGTAATGGAATGAATACCCATGAAGAAAGACCCTAAGAAATACTGGGACTGAGTGAATGACTAACAGAATGACAGCCACAATATGATAACTAAGTGAATGCCTGTCAGCAGAGACTGTGGCTGGCTGCATAGTAACTAAATGCCTACCAACAAGAAACCAGAGGGAACCTGGAAGAATCCCAGCTGGGAAGTGGGCGGGGCTGTGAACACGGAGTCTGAGTCACCTCCCCAACACTGATGTATCTCTCAGAAGGTAGAAGAAAGAGAAGCTCAAGTACAGCTGACAGGAAAAGGAAAAAATAGGTGGGTCCAGAATAGAGGAAACCATTTGTTTTAGAAAATAAGAAGGGTGGTTCTTCTCTGGCTAGGCAAAGAGAGTGGAAGAGAACAAACATAAGTAAGCACTCCCTCATTCCTCTGAATCCTCACAACACTTTCTCTCTACTTCCCTTATGGCAGGTATACTTGGAGCTCCCTGAAACAACTAATGGGTCTTAGGCCAGAGCACCCTGCAGTCTAGGTGCTCATTATTTACTAAATAACTGTGGGAGGATTAAAAGCCAACTGCAATGGGAAAGAAATGAGATAGCAGCTCAGATATTTGGATATTTGCATGGATGTTCAGATTTACCCTAAATGATCATTTTAACTAACAATGAAAACATCCACACTCACTGAAAGGTTGTGTGGTAGGTAGAAAAATGGACCCCCCAAAGATGTCTAGGTCCTAATTTCCAGAACTGCAAGTATTTTACCTTAAGTGACAAAAGGTACTTTGCAGATATGATTATGGTTAAGAAATTTGAGGTGGGAAGAGTAGCACAGATTATCCAGGAAGGTACAATCCAATCACTTGAGTCCTTAGAAGCGGAAGACCTTTTCCAGCTGGGTCAAAGAGAAATCTGAAGCTTGAGAGGGACTTGATCCACCAATGATGGCTCTGAGGAGGAAAAGAAGGAGGCTACATACCAAGGAATTTGATTGGCCTCTAGAATCTGGGATGGTCTTTAGCTGACAGCCAGGAAGAACATGGGAATCTCAGTCCTAGAACTGCAATGAAATAAATTCTACCAGCAACCCTACTGAGCAAGGAAACAGATCCACTCCTAGAGCCTCCAGAAAGGAACACAGCCCTGACAAACATTTTGATTTTAACCTAATGAGATCTGTGTCAGAGTATGACCTACAGAAATATAACATAATAAATTTGTGTGTTTTAAGCCACTATGTTTGTGGTGATTTGTTATGACAGCAATGGAAAACTAAAACAGATAGTCAGGCACACAGACTGACTATCCAGCATGATTTACTTTAAGCCATAAAAGACAAGCTTAAAGAAGTTCAAAGTCAGGCCAACAGAATCAAGACTAAAAAGGCCAAGCAGTAGAAAGGAAAGCCACTACATGTTTAACACAGGCAGCCTGACATCAGAAGCAATCTGGTCCTCCAAGAAGCAGGAACCAAGAAGAAATAACTCAAGAACAAGAAGGCTCCTGAGACCAGAGGACTAATAAAATTAAATACTAAAGACTAAACACAATGAAAGAGAATTGAAGAAGTGAGGATACAATTAAGACAAAAGCAACATGGATAGAGGCCAACATAGGAAAAAAAATAAAATAAACCTCAAGAAATAAATTAACTGTCTCAAAACACGAACAGGACATTCCATCAGGTAAATAGATAGAGGACAATGATCTAACTTCAGCATGAGAAATTGGTATCTTTGAAAAATTAAAATTTGACATCTATTCCCTACTGATTTTTGCCAATAACTCTTAACTAACCCGGGCATGTATCATGAGAACTTTTTGGAATACTATAAAAATACACATGCCCTGCATATTATAATCTAAGAGATATAAGGCTGAGAGCCTAGAAACTGTTGTAGCTGTTGCCATTTTCAAATCCTGAAGTGTGCACCTTCTTCAGAAACACTGGTCTAATCAAAGTCAGTGTAGAATACTTCATCCATACCCTTTGTTATTCAGAAACCTCACTTATACAAAACAGCTATCCCAAAACCTCACCTATTGAGAGGCCTGCTACCAGGTACCTCAAGGTATCTCAATGATCTTCAAGAGTATTCCAGAATCTTTAGTAATCTAAGAACTTCTATTTTAAATACAAGGACCCAGGGAACTTCAATTATTTGTTATAAGAAGGAAACAAGGATAGTTCCAGAGCTAAATAAATGGTATAAAGTTCACGACTAAGCGAATGCTTTATCTCCCTAGAAAGACTCTGGGTCTTTATTACTTGGAAACTACTTACTCCTATTTCATACATATTTCTACTGATTAAAATCTGAACTGCTTAACATGGTCTACAAGGCAATGCATGACTGAATCTTACCTACCTCTCTACTTTCACCTCATTCCCTTCTCCCCCTTTCTTACTGTACCTCCAATCTTACTGGTCTTTCACTTCCTCAAATACATTCAGTTCATCCCCATCTCAGGTACTTTGCAAGCTGCATCTTCTGCCCAGACTCTTCTTCCACTTGTTCCTCAATAGGTGAACTCCCTTGTGACCTTTAGATCTTAGTTCAATGTCCCCTCTGACCACTCTATTACTTTCTAATCACCCTGTTTGGTTTTTTCATAACAGTGACCACAATTTTCAATTATTTTATTAATGGGTTTGTGTATCTACCTCCTCTATGAAGAAAGTTCCACGAAGCCAGCAACTATGTCTACCATGTTTACCACTTATCCTTAATAGGAGAAAATAGTAATGCCCATAGTGAACATTCAGTAAAAATGTTCAGGAGGAAGGAAAGTTTAAGTAGGTAAGTGGGGAGGTAGGTGCCCCAAGTTACAGCAGTTCAAATGCGGCAAATCCAAAGGGAAAAAAAATCTAAGCAAATGCAAAACCTGGAGAAGTGATCTCGAGTCACCCACAGCAGGCCACAGTACAATACACAACTGAAGAGAACCCCAGGCCAGTGCTACATCACAAGTATAGCACAACGGCAAAACCCCTGGTCATGATAAGCAGCCAGTTATCCAGAAAAAGTAACTGTGTTCTAGATTCCTATATTAAAAAACAAGGGAGTAGATAAAAATCTACTCCCAAAGTGGTCAAAAGTTTAATAATGGAAAGTAAAAGCACTCACTTTAAAGTGACTGCTGTAGACAAAGGCCAAAGAAGGGCAGGCACACCCTCCCAGAACAAAGGTCAGAGAGAGAAGATGGCTCACCCAGGTAAGCCAGGACAGAGGTAGGGGCCATACCCGGGAGTTGCTGCCAATACGGGCAACGAGGGTGTCAAGAATAGTGTGGGTGTCATGCCGGTGTAACAGCAGGAATCGCAGGAAGGTACGGAGCAAAGCAGGCTCTGAGATACTCCGTAGGAAAAGCTCCAGGTAGGCGGTACTGGCGATCATCTCCTCCACAGAGGTCTGGACGAAGGGGAAGGAAAGTTTGGAAATTTAGGGCTTCCCTATACATGTACTGAGTTATTTTCCCCGAGCTCTAAGAAGAAACCAGGAGTAGACAAGGAAAGGGGGAGCAGTACCCAGCCCACTGCCTCCCACATTGGTCTTGGGATTGGGATCACCACCCCTCAGCCTTGCCACCCATAACTCTCACCTTATGCAGGGCAGGGCCCATGACAGGCACCAAGAACCCATTATGGATATAATCAACTAGCTGCTTCTGCACCAAAGGGTGAGCCACCTGTAGGGGTGCAAGAGAGAAGGAGGAATGTGAGGTGGCCACTGTCTGGAAGGGAATAGAATGGTGCAAGCAGGCACCCCACCCCCAAGATGGCAAAATAGCAAAACTCCAGGGAATGTGGCCCCTTCCCAGCCCATCTCCCCAGAATGACCAAGGACTAGACCTCCTGGGAAGCGCAATCCCACCTGAATGACTGCATTGCAGAATTCTAGGGAACTCATGAAGAGCGCAAGGGCTGGCACCCCCAGCCAGTCCTCCCGTCGCAGGCAGTGCCAATCATCCCCTGGAACCTCAATCTTGTGAGGCAGTGAGGAGTACAGGGCACTCAGCCCTGTGGCCAGCACCTGGGGGCCATCCCCAAGAATAGGTTACCAAAAGCTCAGACAACATATAAAAGGGAACCAGGGAAGCTATTAACTCAGAGTTTTGATGGGAGTGGGGGAAAGAGCTATTCCCCAAGCAGGTATTTAGTTACCCAATGTGCCAGGACATCACCTGGGAACACTGGCCCATGAAGAACCTTACTACCTATTCTGTCCACCTAAGCCCATGTTTCATCCCCACCCCAACTCCAGGTACTGTTTTCAAACCCAGGGGACTACACCTAAAGGAAAAGAATTCAGTACATAGCCCCTCCACATCTTCTGAACAGCAAGGTGCTGTCCAGTGTCTATATACCATAGCCCACCCCCCATCCCAGGAGGTGCTGACCGGGCAGAAGTAAGAGTGATCTGCAATGTAGCGGCCCACAGTGGGACTCCCAGCCGACAGAGCCATGAGCAGGAGTAGGGTGTCACGGGCTTGCTGGCCCAGCGTGCCCTCTCGATGGACGAAGGGAACGAGGCGAGAAAAGAGGAGAAGGCGGGGGGCAGCTCCAGGCTCAGGAGGTGGCTGCAGGAAGAACTCGAGCAATGAAGGTTCCCGGGCCAGACACACACACAGCTGGCTAAGAAGTAGCACCAGGCCTTCATCCAGTGCTGGGCTACTGGGCACAGGGCGGCCACAGGCATCCAGCAAGGTCAGCAGAGCCTCACGAACTGGACCATGTCGCAATAGTGGCTGGCGAGCTTCACTCACTAGCATCTCAAACAGCTTCAGTTGCTCAGCCCGTCGTTCCTCAACCCCGTCCCCAAGCTCATCCCATTGAAGCTGCCAAACCAACACACGGGTTAGCAGGTCCTCACGCAAAGCAAATTCCAGCAAGGGCCCAGGGGCCATGGGGGCCGAGGGGACAGCACGATCTTCTACCAGCAGTGTCAACATTTGGTAAGTGTGGTTGCGCACAGCACTGAGATCATCTGCACCTCCAGGAGCTGCCCGAGGGCCTTGCCGCTCCAGGATTCGCACTACCTGGAGAAACAGAAGATAGAAGGAATCTAAGATGATATGATGACTAAATGGGATGGTGAGAGAGAACAGAAGGTTAGGAGAACTCAGGCAGCCAGTGGATTAGGCCATTTGGCATAGAATCTCCTACCTGGGACCAGTGATTCTTGAAGACCATGAGGCAGGTCTCAGGGTCAGCCATGACAGGGGTCTGCAGACTGGACCCCTGAGGTACACGGTGCCCAGGGCCCCGGGAGGCCAATCTGCTCAGCCAGTTCATCCTCTCCATGAGGCAGGCTGGGCAGGGCCAGTGGCCAGAGGGCCACACTATGAGAATTTGCCAGCTGGCAGCTTTCTCCACTTGTGTCTCTAGTCTGCTTCATCCGGTCTGCAGGAACCAGTAGCTGGCCATGGAGCCAGAAGATACACCAGGCTGGAATAGTGAACCTAGAGGTCACGGCGCAGTCCAGACCTGCAAATCTAATTCAAAAAGAAAGAGAAAGGAAGAGATGAACATGAGTTTGCCTCTCTCCATTACCCAACAGGAAGAACTCAGAGCCACCAAACCACTGAAACGTCCACACACATGTGTACACACAAAGCATCTTAAGTGTAATGTGTTTAAAACAGAACTACCACCAAACCTGTCACTCTTCCCAGCCTTCTCCATCTCAAGAACAGATACCAACATTCACCTACATGTTCAGGCCAAAAACTTGGGCATCAACCTCTTTCCTTCTTTTCCTTAATTTCAATGTCCAGTTTATCAGCAAACGCTATCACCTATACCCTCAAAGCATGTCTTACTATTGCAATAACTTCCAATCTTGTCTCCATGCTTCCAGACTTGCTTCCTCCTCCCCTGACAGTCTATTCTACACAAAGTAACCAGAGTGATATTTTTAAAACCTAACTTATGTTACATGTCTCTTCTCCTGAATACCCCCGTGATTTCCCATCACATTAGTAATAATCCAAATTCCTTACCTTGGCCTCTGGGTACTTTATGATCTAATCTGTATTAACTTCCTACCATCTTCCTCCTCACTCATACTTTACTCATGCAGGCCTTCTAGAATACTCTCTATTCTCTGGGCCTGGAGTGCTCTTCCCCCAATCTTCACATTGTTCATATCATTCCATTTTTTTCTAAAGCTGTCTCCTCAGAGAGGCCTACTTAATAATATCTAAATAGTACACCTTCCCATCTTCACTCTCTAGCTTCCTAATCTTCCTTCCTTCTTAGCAGTTTTCACTATCTAAAAATATTTATTTGTTTATTTATTTGTCTAGCTTCCACCAGAATGTAAGCTCGCTGAAGGCAAGGTTTGTGTATTTTTTTACTGTTGTATCCCCAGTACCTAGAGCAATACCTAGGGAGTCAGTAAATATTTGCTGAATGTATGAATGCTTAAGGGAATGAATGAATAAACAAATGAATGAAGGAACAAGAAACCCAGTCTTGGGTGTCTGGCTGGCTTAGTCAGTAGAGTATGCAACTCTTGGTCTCAGGATTGTGAGTTTCAGCCTCACACTGGGTATAGACATTACTTAAAAATAAAAGGAAGGAAGGAAGGAAGGAAGGAAGGAAGGAAGGAAGGAAGGAAAGGAGGGAGGAAAGGAGGGAGGAAGGGAGGGAGGAAGGGAGGGAGGGAGGAACCCAATCTTGATCTGACTCCAACCCTCTAAGACTACTGAGGAAGAAATTTTTTTCTACCTATCACAGTCCTAGAAGCCCACCCAGTAGGAAATAACCCAAGAGACCCTTAACTAGCTGAACACTCTTAAGTGGTAGAAATCCAGAGCCAACCAAAAGAGCAGAACAATTTTCATTCCAGCAACGAACATAGGGACACATTCCCAAAAACACACATATACCCCACTCCTGCCAGATAGAGCCAACACTCACTCCTGGGGATATGACATGACACCCTCACTAGGGAAAGGGAAAAAGTACCAAAATAGCTGTTGGCCTAGACCATGGCTCACAGCTCCTTCTCCATCACACCCCTCACCCCCTCAGCAGTATTATCTCTCACAAGTAAAAAAAACTTCAGAGGAAAGGCGTGGTTCAGTTGTCCTTCCTCTTTAAGCTCAACAAAGGCCGAAGGAACCCAGAGATCTGGCAACAGCCCCACACTTAGCCCTTGGGTTATGTTACCACCATCCCTTCCACCCAGATACTCTCTCTTACCGTAACCACCAACTCACAACTAAAGGAAGGTAGCAACTATACTTAAGGAAACCTTCTGTAGAATAGGAGACAGTCTTATAAAGGGCAGGTCAAACCTAAACAGCAGGCAGGGCTCACTCACTGTACATCCATACTGATATGTATGAAGTGTTCCACAAAATAATCAATGCAAATACAAAGACAGATAAAAGCGGTTGGAGGGGAGCATAAACAAAACCTCCAATGAGTATTATAAACAGAGGTATTTACAAAAGTGTCACAGGAATCTGAAAGAAAACAAGTAATTCTGCCTGCAAGACTGTAACAGGATTTCAGAAAAGAGAAGACTTCTAACTTAAATCTTTAACAACTGAGATATTGGCAACAAAGAGAGCAGAGGAAAAGGCCTTCATACTAAAAACAGTTATGTACAGAGGCACCTGGGTGGCTCAGTCAGTTAAGGGTCTGACCTTTGGCTCAGGTCATAATCTCATGGTTCATGGGTTCAAGCCCCATGTTGGGTCTGTGCTAACAGCTCAGAGCCTAGAGTCTGCTTCTGTGTCTCCCTCTCTCTCTGTGACTCTACTGCTAGTACTCAGTCTCTCTCAAAATTAAACATTAATAAAAATTCTTTTAATTAAAAAAACCAGTATGTAAAAAAATATGGCACTATGAAAGAACAACACAAATTTGAAAAAACAGTTCCAAGTTTGGGATGGCATAATTACAGACTACTTAGAAAAAAGAGAAACAATACGGAGTTGAAGGGTAAATATAGGTGAAGGTTATAATCAGTACTGAATCAGGCTAATGAGTTTGCGTTTTATCTATTGACACCCCAGAAACAAAAAAAGATTTTTTAGACAAGGAAATGACAAGATCAAATTTGCCTTTAAAAATATGTCAGATTGTGGTATAATACGGTGGAGCAGAGAGTCACATGGCAGATGAATAAGGTGGTAAGAGCAGGATTAGAAAAGATAAATCTGAGATTCACCTTTATCTTAGCATGTCCCACTTGATAATAAAATTATTTACACCTGTAACATCTCTGCCAATAACACCAACCTCCTTCAGAAGTGACCACTATCATTCATTCTTTGCAATTACAGTGCCAACACTGTGCCTGGCATTCAGAAATGCTTGTGTAACTGAACACTAAATTAAAACTAATTACAGCTAACATATATTGAGCACTTACTATGTGCCAGGCTTTATTCTAAGTAGCATATATAGTAAACCTCTAGATGTACTACTGTTACCTCCATTTTACACATAAGAAAATCAAAGCCGAGAAAGGTTAAATATACCGTAAAGTTAGCCAGCTAATAAGTAGCAAGATTGGAATGGAAATGCAGATAATCTGCCTCCACATTTAATGTAGGGATGAAGTAGAAGCAACAAGACCTGATAAATGAATGGAAGATAAGAGAAGACTCAGATATGAAATATAAGAGATTCAGTAAAAGATGATGCTAAACAAGCAAGGAACACATAACAAAGGGAGCAGTGTTTTAGAAAAAAGGATGAATACAGTCTTGGATATCTTAGGCTTTGAGACACCTATAGGATATCCATGATGTCCAGAAAGCAAACAGAAATACAATCCTAGTCTTTCTCAAGAGAGAAATCAAGACTAGGGACACACATCCAGGAGTCAACAACTAATTGGTGGTAAATGAAGCTACGGAGAGGGACGGAATCATCCAAAGACATCAGCAGATCCTGAAAGGAACCAAGGGTGACATTCTGGGGAAAACGAGAAACTAGGAAAACAAGAGGAGGTGTTTTTGAAGACTGTGAAGGTAGTCAGAAATGAAAGGAAAAATCCAAGAAATAATGATAATCTAGAAATCAAGGAACGGAAGTTTCAAGAAACTAGAGATTGCCATAAGATATCGTCTACAGACAGACTAAGTAGAATGAAGATTGAAAACAGTCAGTTTTAACAATCAAGTTTTCAATAAACTTAGGAAAGTAATTAGTTAAAAAAGAACTACTAGGAGCCAAAGAAATGTAAAATGCAATTATCAGGAAAGTCAGTAACACAGAAGGATGCAAACAGGGCAACAGCTTAAAGAAACTAGGAGGGGTTGGAGGTGGGAAGTCAAGAAAAAGAGTTTTTCTTGTTTGGTTTTGCTTTATTTTAGGATGGGGAGTCTCAAGGCTGTTTGTCAAGTGAGGAAAAGAACTAAGAAGAAAGTAACAGGCTGTGGATACATAGGATGGGGATAATAGACAGAAAAATCAGGTATAGGACTAGTCTGAGAAAAAGAAGTATATCAATTCTCTGAGGAGGAAAATAGTAATAAAAGATGGGTGCCAGTTCAGGTAAATCTGAAATCTGAAAAAGGGAAGCTAATATCTACCACCACCCCACCACCTACCTAATCTTCTCTCACTCACTCCCCCAAAAGAGTTGGGGTGGGGAAGAAGAGGTAGGAGTGAGAAGGTGGTAGAGGCACAGAAGAGATGATCAGTCTTGCACACATGGTTTCCTATAAATCATCAACCAGTCATACAGACTGGGAGCTACCAGCAGCAGGGATGTACTGAAGAGGTACTTATTTGTCTGCCCAAGTACCAAAGGTATCAAATAAGCATGGGATGGGGAAGGCAAAGCCAACAGTTGAGAATACTAATAAGAAATGTCCTCTTCTACTAGCTTTCTTGCTGTTATTAGCCCTGGGATACCGCATTATCCCTTGTTGGTTTCCTTAAACTCTGCCTATACCCTATAATCCCTTTATTAAATTCTTACCAAACCAAATGTGTTCAATCTGCCCCCATGAGGACCCTGAATGATAGAAGAGTATTTATTATTGCTTACAGAATGCTTTCTCAATCATATCTCATTTGAGCACTGAAAGTAAATAGAGGCCCTAAGGTCAAGTAAGAGTAACACAAAGTAGTAGGTAAAGCAGGAGCTCCAGTGTCCCTCAAAGAAAGGTTTGAATCTCAGTCCACCATTTCCCAGTTGCATGACCTTAAAAAAATCACTTCACACATTGGAGCCTCAAGTTTCCATATCTATAAATTCGTGATCAAATAAGTGTTGTTACTGTTTTAAAAATTAAATAATGTATGTAAAAAAAAATTAAATACGTAGCACACCAAGCATATAAAGCAGCTGCTCTGTAAATGGCATTTTCCTTTGCCCCTTCCCTCTCCTGATCCGATCTGACCAAGGTATCCTCACCTCTGACTGAGAGGGAAGATCTAACCTGCTCTGACCTGTCCATCCTCACCACTTCACACTCCTATCCTGGTGAGTAGAAGACAAGCCAAACATCCAGTCTCAGCAAAGTAAAGCTTTATCATGGCCAAAACTAAACTGCCTTTAGCTCCTAGGACTCATTTCCAAAGATTAACGACCAATTCCTACCTCGCAATATAACTGGAAAGCCCACTTCCGCTTTATTACTTGACCAACAAAGGGCATTGCTCACAAACTCAAGAGAGGCTAGCCTCCAAGACCTTTCTTCATCCCTCCCCATCCCCAACTCTTCTCAAAGATCTCAAAAAGAAGAGCCATACTGAAATCAGTGTCTCAGAACCCAGAAGCTAACACTTAACCTGGGCCCCCTTCACAAACTGCAAAAATACAAAATGAGACCATAGCTTTGTGTTCCTGTCACCTACTTAAGATTCTCTCATTCCCTGTTAACCGTGCAGAGTTCAAAAGCAAGACAAAGAAAACGGAATCACCACCCTATTACTGTGCCCTTTCCTGCCACTGCAAAGTCTATGTAAAAGCATACCCCTCTTCCCAGATTTACCTTCAGGCTCACCTGCAGGAGAAGAGGGGGAAGACAGAGCTGATCTTTCAGACCCACAAACAGCCAAGTTCAGTCACTCAACTCAGGGCACAAAATGAAGCCTTACAGGTACATTCAGCAAGGGTGTCTACCAACCACAGAATAGCAGGCACAGCACAGGAAGTGACTCAGTTTTACTGAGGAACCTTTGCCCTGGGAGAGGCAAGAGAGGGAGGGAGCTGGAGGTAGGGATACACCTGCAACACCTACAGCAGACAGGGAGAAATCAAAATGATCTTTCACGAACAGGTCAGTAAAGTCCTGAGCTTTCTCTCCCTGCAATGACTCTTCTCAGACAAGATGACTGATTACTGACATAAGAGGTATGCACGAGCTATTACGGTAAATACTGAAAGTGGAAAGATCTGGTTAAAACCTCACAGGAATACAAAAGGAGGGGAGACTGCACAGAAGCCTACTAATCTAGAGCTCGGCTTACATATATCCTCCCTGCTTGTCCATCCTTCAGCCTATATGTATAAAACAAATGTGTTATCGATGTGTGGTTCCAACTCACTCACTTCTCTCTCCCTAGTACCACCTCTGCTTCTTACAGGGAACCTCACCTGACTTACACAACAATGTGGGCCTCAGTCATGGTGACTCTCCTTTACAACAGTGAATGCCTGTGTCACACATGGTGCTTTCTCTCTCCACCCCTCTTAGATGATGATGACAAAGAAGATGTCAAAAAGAAGAGAGACTGAACTAGATCCTAAAGAATAAAGGAAGTTCACTGGGCAGAAAAGAAAGTGTTCCTACTTAGGGAAAAAGCTATTACAAAGATCTCAAGCCTCAAAAAAGTAACATGTTAAGGAACTATGAACAATTTATTCAAGCTAGAACACATTTATTCAAGCTAGAACACAAAGAAGGGAATGGCAGGAGATGAGACTGGAGAGGTGATCTGAGGCCAAATGATGCCATATTAAGCAATTTGGATGTTGTCCGACAGAACACAAAGAGCCAAAAGTTTTTAAGTGAGGAGCTCCATGATTACATTTGTATTTTTAGAAAGATCATTCTAGGGACAGACTAGAAAAGAGCAAAACTGAAGGCAGAAGACTGTTGGGGGTTGGGAGTGGAGGCGGAATCCAGACCAGAGATGAGGAGGAAGTAAACTGAAGCTTTAACAGTGAAGATGTAGCCACAGAGATGAAGAAGAGATAATTTAAAGGGAAACCTTAAAATTTTAGTGACTGACTAAATCAGGCCATCAAGGAGCAGAAAGAATGAAGATGACACTTTAGTCCTTGCCTGGACTGAGATACAGTATATGGTACAAGAGCATGCTCTCAGAGCAAAGACAGTGAGTTCTGTTCTAGACATGTTAATTTATGACCCTGTGGAGATATACAGTAGATCTCTGAATATATATGATTGGACACAGGGAGAGATTGAGACTAAAGAAGTAACCGCTCCATCATGATATACTTCTGTATTTCACACTCTTTCTCCAAACTGAAATTGTCTTTTCACATACCTATCTCTCTCAACCTGACTTAGAATTCCATAATATCACAGAGGACCATGTCTTCTCTATCTTGTTATCTCATATAATGGGAGTGTCACAAGGACTACATACTGAAAAAGAATTTGCTAAACAAATAAATGAATATATGAATGAATGAATTTGTTCTCCCAGTACTTAGTAGAGTGCCTGGTAAATAGCAGATGTGGAATAAATGATTACATACAGCACTCCAAACATGTGTCTAACTAGGTATCAGCACCCTCACTTATGTTACATCTTCTCAGACTTATAACCGGTATGTCTAAGTCAAAATCCACTGAACTTACTACACTACTATTTCAACAGAGTTCAGCACAGCTTACCAAATTCAGTACTTTCTCTGGAACACCCAAGAATTTGTATAGTCCCCAAGAACCTTCTGATGACATGACTTTCCTGTTACTATCACAATGTGAACCAAGTACTATGTATACCTGTTCCCATGTCATTGCCAAATTACGAAACAGAAGCCCCACCTCTCTGTCACCCTCAAAGTATCTTTAATCTCTTTTGGAACCACATTAATTACAAATGATAAAAAACACTTTTTGCCAGTATAATGCCCTCATGTCATCACAACCTTCCCCATACTTAACGTGCCTTTTAGGCCACATCACCTTCACTCTGTTACAAAACTTCTTTCCCTAAGTCACTCTCAGGAGACCAAATTTTGGGTTCAGCCTTGCCACTTTATGCTATGTGCCCTCTGGTTTACCAATATGATTCCTCATTTATAACAGAATTCCTGCCCTTGCCTACTTCACAAAGTATGTAAACCCAGTGAAATGTGAAATTAAATGAATGCTGTTCAAATGTCAGAAGTTATACAGAATTACTGTATAAACACATGCCCCCCAACATAATACAATAGCCACACCATCATCACTCTAAATTTCTGGATTTCAGGAACCAATACAAATAATTTCTTTTTTTTTTTTTTTTTTAAACCTCCATTTGCTCTTTATCTCACTCAGAATAAAAACCAAAGTACACATACTGGCAGATCTCAAGCCCAATACAAATAATTTCTAAAAAATTTTACAAAGAGGGTTGTTAGTTTTTATTTTGGCAAATAAGACCATTTCTTTAAAACCCACCATCAACCATCACCATTATTTCATCAGTCAGAAAACATTTTCACTAAATGAAGAGAATAAACCCAGAATAAACTTATGTTTATGAAAACTCATGTTTCATATGTTATCTTTCTCTCCTTCTACCTTGGATGGATGAACACTTTATCATGGACTAGCACTGTCCTTGGCCCAGAGGTTAGCAATCACTGCTATAAACTCTGTTATGATACATATAGGTTCTACAGCGTTCTGCCCTTCAGAGTAGGTGGTCAAGAGAGAAGCAATGAAAACATACCATGTCAGAACAGTTAATTCTGAGGCTGAGACTATGGAACAGAATGGCAACTTGGACTTGGGTTGCCCTTCATTCTCAAGAGAATTGTCTGGACAGGAATGGCCTAAATCTCCCTGAGGCTGGGAAGGTATCTGGGCTCTGTGGCCAACTGTGACTAGAGAGGAATATGTAGTGGTAGGAAAGCAAACTATCCATTAAACCAGTGCCAACTCAGTTTTCCAGGACTTTTCATGTTTATTTATTTTGGGAGAGAGAGAGATAGAGAATCTCAAGCAGGCTCTGCACTGTTAGCACAGAGCCTGACACGGGGCTCAAGCTCATAAACCATGAGACACGTGACCTGAGCCGAAATCAAGAGTTGGGCACTTAACCAACTAAACCACTCAGGCGCAGCTAGAACTTTTAAAATGTTCATGTACATGTGGTTGGCATGGAAAAAGGGACCCACAAGGTACTACTAAAATGAACCCAAAAATGTGTCATGGATGGAAGAATGAGTTGCCAAGGGATAGGAGAAACTTCTGAGTGTAGTAAAAATGTTCTGTATCTTGAAAGTGGTGATGGTTTCACAGATGTAAACATATGGTAAAACCCATGTACATTTTAAACATGAGCAATTTACTGTATAACAATTTACCTCAATAAAGTAGGGTGGTTTTTTTTTTAAACTTAACTGTAAGAAAGTGAGGTAGAGCAAAGCCATTCTGTTTTGAGAACCTAAACATAGTGTTGTATGTAACAAACTATGTGACTTTAATGAAAGTAGAATCAGCAACTCAAAGTGGTTAGTCCAATTTAGATGACAATGGTCAGAGTGCAGCTAAGCATAGGTGAGAAGCAGCAGTGGAATAAGACTGCCCAGAAGCAGGTGGAGAAGAAACAAACATGGGCAGTCATTGCCAAAAAACCTCCATGAGAGGGACCATCTCCAAGTTTGAAGTTTCAAAGAGGAACTTGAGAAACCGGCAGTTTCAGTGATTACTCTGGTTGAAACTAAAGCTCAAAAATGATTTTCCTTATCCTACTTATTACTGCCCATGATGCCTTCATTTTTCTGTCCCCAGAAGGCACACTTCCACCCAGGCTGTCCTACTCGGTCTGAAACTACTGCTCTCACTGGGCAGGACAGTCCATCGAAGTAGGACTGACTTACCTCACCCTTATCCAAGCCTCACAATCCTCATTCCTTGCCCCCATCCCCTACCCTCAACTCCCTCACCCATTGCCCACCAGCCCGCATGCTCCTGCCTTTGCCCTTTACTCTCCCTCCCCGCACAGGCCCTACCCTCTCACTCTGGTCCCGGTGTTGCCCTCACCCCTGCCCACAGGTGCCTCAGCCCCTCAGTAAACCATGTTCACAAGTCCCTTTCCCTTGGTCCCCTGAAAAGCATCCCCAGCCCCTCTTACAACCCAGCTCCTCACTTGCCCGCTCACCCTCAGGCTCTTACCCTGCTCCTCTACTTAAGACACTCACACCCGGCCCCTCAACACATGCCAGCCCCTCACCCAGTGCCCTCACAACCAGTAGAGTCACCAAAACCGGTGCCGTCATTCCACAATCCCTCAGCCTCTCATGCGAATCTCCGAACCCTGCGGCCCACACTTGCTGTTCACTCACAGAACCCCGACCCTGACCAGGCCCGATCGCCGCAGCCGTGCTAGGTGAGTTCAGGCCGCCGCCATCGCTCCTCAGGCGCACCAGCCGCGCCCCGCCCCGCGCCACACGCAACCCGCGCCCCCGCGCACCACACGTAGCCGCCCAGCGACGCACCGCTGGGCAGTGGCGTGCCACTTCATTGGCTGGACCAGACCAGAGCTGGAGCGTCGAGGCTTGTTGCCTGGCAACGGCCGAGAGCAGGGGCGGGGTCGCCGACGGCGTTGCGAACGAGGAGTACCGCCTCTTCTCCGGGTCCCGCCCCTTGCGCTGTAAACCCCGCCCCTCTGAAGGACTCCAGCGTGTCATAGGGGAAGACTCCTGGGGAGGCGGAGTCCACAGGGTGGGGGGCGGAGCCTAAGGAGGAAAGGTCGAACCAGAAGGGCAGAAGGCGGGACCTATGGAGGGACGCGACTTTAAGAGACAGAAAAAGGCCAGGGGCAGGGCTTGGGAGAGAGCCGCGGCTGAGGGACTAACGTGAAGGAGCGGGGCCAATGGTCCAGGACAATGCTTAGGATGATAGAGTGGGCTGGAGTGGGCGGGGCTAGCATGAAGGAGTAGGTCTGAGGGGAGGGGTCAGCAAGTGGGCAGGGCCTGTGGAAAAGCTGAGCCCGAGAGAGGGCTGACTGCAGTAAGACTATTAAAGTTTATTTATTTATTTTGAAAGGAAGACAAAGCGTGAGAGAGAGGGGCAGAGAAAGAGAGAGAGAGAATTCCAAGCAGGTCCTGCGCTATCAGCGCAAAGCCCAAGACAGGGCTTCATTTCACCAATCCTGAGATCATGACCTGAGCGGAAATCCAGAGCAGCGCTTAACCGACTGAGCCACCCAGGCACCCAGGGCCTACTTCATTTTTGCCCCATCTGCACAGATTGCTTGGACGACAGTACCGGCCAGTGACCGCCCCTCCCTAGCTTCCGAACACCTGCTGCCCCGTGATCCCTTGGATACTGTCTTGTTCCTTGTTCAAGGAACACGAAATAAGCACCTCCATGCCAGGCAGGATTCCAGATCAATTAGAATCCATGTCTGCCCTGGAAGACCTCAGCCCTTTAGCCAGATAATTGCAATGTATTGTAATAATTGCCATCAAGGAGCAGTACTTAACATGATTTTATGTATAGAGGATAAAGGGAAAGAAGGATGAAGGGGCTGAGGGGAGCCTTTGAGGAGTAAATGACATCTTCGCAGAGAAACGAACAAGAGTATGATAAACTAAGACAGAGAAAGGAAAGCTTCAGATCAGGGCTGTGGCTTACTTCAAAGTACCGCACCAATGTTAATTCCCCGGTTATATAAGATGATAACGGTAGCATGGGTGAAGAGTTTAGGGGGACTTTTCTTTACCTTTTTTACAACTTTCTGTAAGCCTGAAATTAGTTTATGGGACGCCCGGGTGGTGTAGTTGGTTAAGCGTCCGACTTTCGCTCGGGTCATGATCTCGCGGTTCGTGGGTTCAAGCCCCGCGTCGGGCTCTGTGCTGACTGCCAGCTCAGAGCCTGGAGCCTGTTTCAGTCTGTGACTCCCTCTCTCTCTGACCCTGCCCTGCTCACGCTGTCTCTCTCTCTCTCCTAGAAATAAATAAAACATTAAAAAAAAAAAGCCTGAAATTAGTTTTAAAAATATTTAAAAAGGAAAAGAAATGGCAGTTTCAGCCCATATCAATGCAAGGAAGAATAAACAATATATGGGGAGGTTCTCTGTGAACTACAATCAGTACAGCGTGTCTGGAGGCTAGGGAACATGTCTAGGCAGAGGAAACACTGCAAGATGAAGTTGAAGACACGGATAGATGTCAGATATTTGAGGCCATGTTAAGGAGTTTATATTTTATTGAATAATAGAGAACTATTAAAAATTCTATACATTGTCAAATTGATAAGGATCAAACTGAAGTAGTAAGTTACAGAGAAATAAACATGTGGACTTTAGAAGGTAGGGCACGAGGGCTTGGTGACTGGATAAATATGAAAGGAAAATGGAATAAAAACTGATGCTTAGTTTATATAAGTTCTTTCACAGGCAAAACTCAACTATCGTATTAGAAGTCAGGATAGTGATTACCCCTGGAAAAGCAATGACTGGAAGGGAGCAGAGGGGGGTTCTTGTAGTGCTAGTTAGATGGGTGTGTTCACTTTGTGAAATTCATCAAGCTGTAGACTTAGGAAATGTGCATGATTTTATATATATATTTGTTCTGGTTGCTATGCTATGTAACAAACTTAGTAGTATAAAACAACAACTATTTTATTATGTTCACAGATTCTGGGAATTCAACCAAGACACAGCAAGAATGGTGTATCTTTCTTCAGTGATGCCTGGAGCCTCATACAGGACACTTGAATGCCTGGTGGGTAGAATCATCTAAGGCTTCTTCACTCATATGTCTAATGCCTGGGCTAGGACAACTCAAAGGCTGAGCTCAGCTGTGACTGTCAAACACAGTCTAGAGATATGACCATTCCTTATGGGACTGGGCTTCTCACAATGTGGTAGCCAGCTTCCAAGAAGGAATATTCTGACAGGAGGCTTCCACATAAGGAGCATTCCCGACAGAATTAAGAGAAGGAAACTATATGACCCTTTATGATCCAGCCTCCGAAGTCACACATCATTCCTGTTATATTCTATTGGTTGACAGTCACAAGGTAAGAATGTCAAAGAATTTGTGCCTGTTTTTTTTTAAAACTGCCACAATATCATATAATAATCAGAATGATAATAATAAAAATAAATACTGTTTTAAATGTTTGGGCTGACCTCTGGAAAACAGTGTGGAGGTTCCTAAGGAAACTAACAATAGAACTCCCCTATGACCCAGCAATAGCACTGCTAGGAATTTACCCAAGGGATACAGAAATGTTGATGCATAGGAGCACATGTACCCCAATGTTCATAGCAGCACTCTCCACAATAGCTAAAACATGGAAAGAGCCTAAGTGTCCATCAACAGATGAATGGATCAAGAAGATGTGGTTTATCTATACCATGGAATACTACATGGCAATGAGAAACAATGAAATCTGGCCATGTGTAGCAACATGGATGGACCTTGAGGGTGTTATGCTGAGCGAAATAAGTCAGGCAGAGAAAGACAAATATCATATGTGTGCATGTATAGGAGGATTAGGAGGAACTTAACAGAGGACCAAGGGGGAGAAGAAGGGCAGAAATGGTGGGGGAAAGGGGGAGAGGCAAACCATGAGAGACTCTTGAATGCTGACAAAAACTGAGGACTGGTGGATGTGGGGGGGAGGAGGGGTGGGCATGGAGGAGGGCACTTGTGGGGATGAGCACTGGGTGTTATGTGGAAACTAATTTGACAATAAACTATTTGTAAAAAATAAAAAAATTAAAAAATAAAAAATAAAAAAATAAAAAAATAAAAAATAAAAAAAAAATAAAAATAAATAAAATATTTCAGATTAAAATAAATAAATAAATAAATAAATGTTTGGGCTGAAAGACCAGAGAGAGTGATTATAAGAGAACAAACAGATGAAGGAAGATAATAAGCTCAGTTATAGACCCAATGGGCTAAAGGTGACTATGGGATATCCATGTGGAGACCTCCAGTGAACAGTTAGTAGTATATATATATATATATATATATATATATATATATATCTGCAGCTCAGAGTTCCTGGCAGTCACTAAATGGGAAAGGAGATACTGTGGGTGACCAAGATTAGCCAGAGAGAACTGGGAGCACAGAAAGAGAGGAAGGTCTAGGTCAGAGTCCTAAAAAACACCAACATAGAAAAGATGGGCAGATGAGCTTATGAAAAGACTCAGAAGAAATAAACAGAAAAGCAAGGGGGCACCTGGGTGGCTCAGTCATTTAAACATCCAATTTGGGGCTGAGGTCATGATCTCATGGTTTGTGGGTTCAAGCCCTGCATCAGACTCTGCACTGACAGCTTGGAGCCTGAAGCCTGATTCAGATTATATTTCTCCCTCTCTCTATGCCCCTCCTCCACTTGTTTCTCTCTCTCTCTCTCTCCATCTTTCTCTCAAAAATAAATAAATAAACATTTTAAAAAACCAAGAAAATGCCTTAAGATAAAACCTTAGAGTTATAGCACTTTCAACAATAGTCAAATCATGGAAAGAGCCTAAATGTCTATCAACTGACGAATGGATCAAGAAGATGTGGTTTCTCATGCCAATCAGAGTTGCTAAAATGAACAAATCAGGAGACTATAGATGCTGGTGAGGATGTGGAGAAATGGGCATCCTCCTACGCTGTTGGTGGGAATGTAAACTGGTGCAGCCCCTCTGGAAAACAGTGTGGAGCTTCCTCAAAAAATTAACAATAGAACTCCCCTATGACCCAGCAATAGCACTGCTAGGAGTTTACCCAAGGGATACAGGAGTGCTGATGCATAGGGGCACATGTACCCTAATGTTCATAGCAGCACTCTCAACAATAACCAAACATGGAAAGAGCCTAACTGTCCATCAACTGACAAATGGATCAAGAAGATGTGGTTTATCTATACGATGGAATACTACATGGCAATGAGAAAGAATGAATCTGGCCATTTGCAGCAACACGGATGGAACTCGAGGGGGTTATGCTGAGTGAAATAAGCCAGGCAGAGAAAGACAGATATCATATGTTTTCACTTATAAGTGGAACAGGAGAAACTCAGCAGTGGACCATGGGGGAGGAGAAGGGGAAAAAGTAGTTGGGGAGAGGGAGGGAGGCAAACCATGAGAGATTCTTGAATACTGAGAACAAACTGAGGGCTAATGGGAGTAGGGGAGAGGGGAAGGGGGTGATGGGCATGGAGGAGGGCACTTGTAGGGATGAGCACTGGGTGTTATATGGAAACCAACTTGACGATAAACTATGAAAAAAAAAACCCTAACTTTATTAAATGGCTGACAAAGCTCTCCCTTAGCTATTCTCTGTCCACCATTCAGCCTCCTCTTTCACCACTAGCCAGTCAGGTTCTCTACAAAAACCAACTGATGTCCCAGGTTCTCAACAGAATGGAGGTCCCCCAGTCATCCATGCTTTTTAAAGTCTCTGTGCCTTTGCCCACTCTGCACTTTGCCTCTAGTGCTGTTCACTCTTCACTTTAGCCCTAAGTCCTATTCATCCTACAGAACCCAGGCTCAGTTAGGACTCTTCTTACAGTGTAATAGCTATCTGTATATCCACCTAATAGAGTAGCCATCAAGCTGATATGTAATTGCCTATCTACCCGAATATTTCCCTTACCAAACTCTGAAAATCTGGAGGTCAGAGAGAGTGTTTCATTCATCTTACCTCCCCAATATTGAGCATGATATTGGCCCGGCACATAGCAAGTACTTTGATTATGACTTGTGGACTGAGATGACAGAAGTGAAAGGGACATCAAATTGAGAGAGAATTTTTAGAATTTTTGTTCATTTTGGTATAGAAGAGATTTAAGCATGTTCATAGAAGAGGAAAATTGAAGGAGGTGGAGGATATAGAAAACACATGGAATAGCTGATGGAATCAGGTACTAGAGATAAGAGGAAAGGAATGGGGGCAAAACCCCACAGGATGCCCCCCCCCATCACACTCATCCAGTAGAAAATGAGGTAAAGTGGGTGTGGATGTAGATAAGGCTGCAGATAATGAAAACAGAGCTCATATTTGATGTAGCAAGCATTTTTTGTCCCTGGAGACTAGTTCAGCACCTGACACAAATGAGCCATCAGTAACTAGTTGTTAAATGAATAAATAATGAGGCCCAAGCAGGGAACTTGCACAAGGTAAAACAGAATGACTGAGCATAAACTGGTACCCGAGTCTCCTGTCTTAGAGTACCCCTAAGCAGTTCAGTTTGCTGAGAGGGGAGAAACAAGGCCCAGCCTTACCTCTGATGTATGCACCCCCACCTTCTCCAGGGACCTCATTAGAGATGTTTAGTTGGGCAGGTGTAAGCCCTGGGAGACAGGGAGGGGTGATGGAGCCACACTGCCTCCACCCCTTCAGTAGTGGCTGGCCCTGGATGTGTTGCTAAGAGCTTCAGAAGCCAAAGGCAGAGGAGTCACAGTGGAGATCAAGGGCAGTCTCTTCCAGGCGGGCAGGCAGGCACTAGCCCCTACCTCCTAAAGCTGCCCACAGGCAGAGGCCCTGGATATCTCACATCCAGGCAACAGATCACAGAAGCATGAACCAGGACAGCAAAGTGAAGACGACAGAGTCCAGCCTCCCTGCCCCATCCAAGGCCAGGTGAGACATCCTGCTTCCTTGTATATGATCTGTCCGCCTAACTGGATAGAGCCCGATTCTTCTTGGTGCCCCCAGTGATAACTTCAACATTAAGTGTCTGGTGAAAAAAAATGAAACACTGCTTCTCCTCTTGCCCACAGGAAGTCGCTACCTGTCCTAGACCCATCTGGGGATTACTACTACTGGTGGCTAAATACAATGGTCTTCCCAGTAATGTATAACCTCATCATCATCGTGTGCAGGTTTGGCATGGGAGTAAAGGAAAGGCCTTAAGCAGAAATAAGGGCTCTAGTGTCTGGCCAAGTAAAGGGGCGGGCCCTTGGGCAGGGCCTAAAGGAGGGGCAGCACCCAAGAGAGGGCCCAGGGCAGAGTGCTGAGCGCTTTGGGGAGACTGCCTTACACAGAGGGTGCTCTGAGCCAATCTCTTCTGTCCCTGCCACACAGAGCCTGCTTTCCTGACTTGCAACATGGTTATCTGGTGGTCTGGTTAGTGCTGGACTACACAAGTGACCTCCTATACCTACTGGACATCGTGGTGCGCTTTCACACAGGTCAGTGAGCCCAAGACTGATCCTTTGTTCCATGTTGCCTTCCTAAAGAGGGCCTCTTAGTCACAAGGAAGTGACCCCCTGATAGCACTTCCACATGCCTCCATACTTCACAACACCCCTATGCTCATCCCGGAAACCCTGGAGCAGGGTTATGCCCTCCTTCACCCTGTCCCCATGTCTGGCTCCTTGTCCCACCCTGGCCTGCCCACCCTCACCCTTATTACTAGAGCAGGCAGGTGCCCTGACTCAGCCTCATACCTGACTCCATCTTATGACTGACCCCAGCCTGTCTCTACCTCCCCCTCCCCAGGATTCTTAGACCAGGGCATCCTGGTGGTGGACAAGGGTAGGATTTCAAGTCGCTACGTTCGCACCTGGAGCTTCTTGTTGGACGTGGCTTCCCTGATGCCCACAGACGTGGCCTACATGCAGCTGGGCATGCACACCCCTACGCTAAGGCTGAACCGATTTCTGCGCGTGCCCCGCCTCTTCGAGGCCTTTGACCGCACAGAGACCCGCACCGCTTACCCAAATGCCTTTCGCATCACCAAACTGATGCTTTACATTTTTGTTGTTATCCATTGGAACAGCTGCCTGTACTTTGCCCTGTCCCGGTACCTGGGCTTTGGGCGTGACGCCTGGGTGTACCCTGACCCCGCGCAGCCTGGCTTTGAGCGTCTGCGGCGCCAGTACCTCTATAGCTTTTACTTCTCCACTCTGATCCTGACCACTGTGGGCGATACACCACTCCCAGCGCGGGAGGAGGAATATCTCTTCATGGTAGGCGACTTCCTGCTGGCTGTCATGGGTTTTGCCACCATCATGGGTAGTATGAGCTCTGTCATCTACAATATGAACACCGCAGATGCGGCTTTCTACCCGGACCACGCTTTGGTGAAGAAGTACATGAAGCAGCAGCAAGTCAACCGCCGGCTGGAGCGACGAGTCATTGACTGGTGAGGATGCTGGGCTTCCAAACCAGGACAGGGACAGGTGTTCTGGACAGAGCCTGAGGAAAATGGCTGGGTCCTTACTGCCTAGTGAGCCAGGCAGGGCAACCAGGGCACAGAATGCATTGGGGAGTTCACTGGGTGGTGCTTAGAAAAGAATGTCTTATTTATGAAGAAATACCAATAAATATTCATCACAGGTGGAAAGAAAGAAAGAAAGAAAGAAAGAAAGAAAGAAAGAAAGAAAGAAAGAAAACAAAAGAAAAGAAAAGAAAAGAAAAGAAAAGAAAAGAAAAGAAAAGAAATGTCTTCCACTAGTTGCATCTGGACTTGAGGGGCTGGGTTGGATAAGAGATTGATAGGGAGAGGAACTCATACACAAGGAAGGATAACCTGGAGACTATGGAGCAAAACTGCCATTGCTTGGTTGGGCTCAGATGACTCTGGAAGGGGTAAAGGGAGAAGAGCAATATCTCCCAGGGGATGGTCAACAAGATGGTTGACTATGTCATAGTAGTCCATGCTATGGTATGACAAAAGGAAATGTCAGCAGGTCAGGGAACTAAAGCAGAGGGCCTCTAGATACAGGGCTTGGTGATTGAAGTGGGGATCAGTGGGGTAGTACAGGCCCCACTGAACGGTAGTGGGTGGGGTAAAGCCTGACAGGAGGTAAAGGGTGTCTTATTCACTGTCAACTGGTGGAGGCTTCTAGGCCCTGTTTGAGGGACCAGCAGACCTTGGAGTAAAGATATTCAGCCAACTGTCAAGTATTCCCATGACCCCTGTGAGATCTCAGTGTGATTGGGCTCTTGGCTGAAGCAGAGCTGAACCCTGATGGAAGGAATAGAGGCAGGCATGTTGGGATCTGGTAAGAAACCACTACTGCCTTTATCCCTAGGTACCAGCACCTGCAGATAAACAAGAAGATGACCAATGAGGTAGCCATCTTACAGCATTTGCCTGAACGGTTGCGGGCTGAAGTGGCTGTGTCTGTACACCTGTCTACTCTGAGACGGGTGCAAATCTTCCAGAACTGTGAGGCCAGCCTGCTGGAGGAGCTGGTGTTGAAGCTGCAGCCCCAGACCTATTCACCAGGCGAATATGTCTGTCGCAAGGGAGACATTGGCCGGGAGATGTATATCATCCGAGAGGGTCAGTTGGCTGTCGTGGCAGATGATGGTGTCACACAGTATGCTGTGCTTGGTGCAGGGCTCTACTTTGGGGAGATCAGCATCATCAACATCAAAGGTGAGCATCCCAGTGTTTGTTCTGGGACAGGGCTGAGGGAGGGGGCAGGGATAGCACAACCCTGTACTGAAACCAAATAGTACTTCAGGGCCTGCAAATTTAGGAAACCTGGCTCTTGCCTGAGTCATTAGAGGGCTCATGAAAGAATCAGGATTTGGAGGGTCTGTTCCCTAAGAAGCAGCCAAGCCAAGGTTAGTTCACAGAGTGGGTCCTTGGGAAAAGGAAGTATAGCTGTTTTGTGGGTGTCAACCCACAGCATCAACAGACCAGTGGAAAGTGACAGAGCTGATAATGATAATAATAGCTAGTATTTATTGCACACTTACTGCATGCCATGTTCAAAGTGCTTCCCATGTACCAAATCACTAAATTCTCATAGTTCTCAGGGAGGTACCATTATCTGTATTTTAAAGGCAAGGAAATTGGAGTACAGAGAGGTTTGGGATACTGTCCAAAATCATTGAGACAATAAGTACACACACTTGGAGTCAGTAGAAGGAACTTTCTCACAGCCAAATGGAAAGGAGGGTAGAAAGAAGGCATTGCCATTCACTCCAACACCAGGCCAGGCCAGGTACTATACACTGGCTCACCGATTCCTTGCATCCGCCTGTGCAGTAGGCATTAATATGCCTAATCACAGGTAAAGACACAGGCCCAGGAGATGGAAGAACACAGCAAGGGGTAACCTGCACTGTCAGTAACTGAAGCCAGATGAGCTCTCAGCCTGGGGATCTCACTCTCTAAGTATTCCAAAAGCCTCACATCTGTCCTCCAAGGATCCTTCAAGCTCTACATCCTGGATGTAGTCAGCTGCTGTCTACATGATTTTGGACAAGCTATTTCCCTTTTTCAGGCCTCAGTTTTCTCATCTATCCAATAGGGATAATATTAAAAACCCAAAGAGTTATTTGTGAGGATTAAATGAGTTCCATGGGTAAGTCATCAGCATCAGCGCAGTGCCTGGTGCCTGGCAAGTACCCTTCTGAACCCTTCTAGCTCTGAGACTTTGCAGCATTTGGCCTACTCTGTCTTCCCCTCAAACCCTCACCAATATCGTTCTCAAATGTAAATGATACCATACAGCTCCCCTGCTTAAAATATTTCAGTACCTTGCCACTGCCCTCAGCATAAGGTCTGAACTCCCTGCTGTGGCTTACCACACGCGATATCACCTGCTCTCCCCTCCTCTTTCCACTATGCTCTTACCTGCACTTCAGCCACTCTGGACTGCTTACTGTTTGCTGCAGCCATCTAACTGGCTCCTACCTCCATCCCTCTGCTCAAAGTCCTGTCCTCCCTCTGCTGGGATGCCTCCCCACTCCCCGACCCTTCCCCTCTTACCTCTTGCTCAGTCAGGCGTCACTTCCTCCAGGCCTCCCCAAAGTATCTGCCAGCTCGCTAGTGGCTCTTTGCCTGTCTTCCCACAGCACTGGATATATACGTCTACACTGCACCAGCTATACTGTTTTGTAACTATCCTATTCAATGTCTATCACCTCTAGACTGAATTCTTGCAGGCAGTTCATTGTTACCTACCTAGCACAGGGCCTGGTCCCCACTACATTACTAAATGAAAGAATTAATAAGATAGAAAGAGAGGCTCAAAAGTACAAATATGGAGGTAGGTTGGGGGTCCTGATTCAGGAGTAAAAGCCCCCCTCACACCCATTCTGACTAACGGTCCTCCCATAAAGGAAACATGTCTGGGAACCGCCGCACAGCCAACATCAAGAGTCTAGGTTATTCAGACCTGTTCTGCCTGAGCAAGGAGGACCTGCGGGAAGTCCTGAGCGAGTATCCACAGGCCCAGGTCGTCATGGAGGAAAAGGGCCGTGAGATCCTGCTCAAAATGAACAAGTTGGATGTAAATGCCGAGGCAGCCGAGATTGCCCTACAGGAAGCCACAGAGTCCCGGCTGCGAGGCCTTGACCAGCAACTTGATGATCTACAGACCAAGTTTGCTCGCCTTCTGGCTGAGCTGGAGTCCAGCGCACTCAAGATCGCTTACCGCATCGAACGGCTAGAGTGGCAGACTCGAGAGTGGTCAATGCCTGAGGAACTGGCTGAGGCTGATGATGAGGGTGAGCCTGAGGAGGGAACTTCCCAGGGTGGGGAGGGCAGGAGTGCCCAGGAGGGACTCCCAGGCCCATAGTGGCCCCATTCTTACCCCTGGCACCCCAACCTTCAAGGGAACCCAGAGTTGTGGGAAAACCTGCCTGCAGAAACTCTGCAATCCTGTCTGATAGGTACAGAGATAGGAATGAACTGGGGGTGTAGATGCTCACCTAGAAGTAAAAGAGTATAGGACCCATTCATTCCCCTCTCACCAGTGCACGCGCACACACACACATACACACACACACACATACACACACACACAGAGTTGCATATACACATACTGCCCCCCAAAACTGCATTTCATATAAAATTATCTGGATAGTCCATTTGCAGAACACATATGCTTTCTCACAAACATAGGTATGTTTTATTCCAACATAATATACATACATTCATTCATGCACCTCATAAAGACACATTTAGCGAGACTCACACACCGATGGACACACAGATGCCCTCCACAGGTGTGCACACACAAAAACACACCCAGAGTCCTCTTCTTTCAAGATATCCTTTAAATGTCTCCTATATGGGAAGTTCACAAATGTAGTCTGCAGATTTTACTTCAATAAAGCATTTTCCTCCTCCCTAAGCATTTATGGGGCTGAAAGGAAAAGGCAAAGACGATGGTGGGCCAGGATGAATTCTGTCTGAATTCTGAGTCATGGGGGTGAGGGGCATGGGCTGTGTAGTAGCTGGTAGGTTTGATTCAAAGGGCCTGGGGTACGATGAATTGAGAATCAGTGCTGAGCGAAGGCAAAGCAGGGTTATGCATCACATTGTTATAAGTGTGCACATGCTTTCATAGATATACTCACATATATACACTGACCATTTGTGTTTCATTCCTGAGTATGTATCCTTAACTTTGTGATCTCTGAGTGATTTGACCTAGCTTAGTGGACCAGAGCAGACACCTCTGTTCCTTCTTTCTTCATTTGGCCCAGCCCTAGAGCCTGGGACTAGGGCTACCCTATGTTCAAGACTGATTTCAAAGGGAGAATAGTTCACAGGGCCAATCACCTGGCCCTGCTTTACCCTGTCAGTTGTTAGAGCTGGCCTTGGTGCTGCCAGAAATCCAGCCCTCCCTCTCTAGATGGTATTTCAAAACAGAGGGTGGCAAACAGAGACCAAGTGGAGTGGACCATCATGGTTGGTGACAGCTGGAGATTAGTGTTTGGGGAGTTTTTAAGTAACTTTGGTATACCTGAAGGGAGATCTGCAGGTTTGAGGCATAGAAAATGTTGTGGGGTCTCTGAGGAGGAATCTGATACTGTGTTTGAATCATATTCACCTAGCCACAAATTTAGCTCCTACGGGGCCTGGCCAGTCTTTGGTCTAAGCTGTGCCAGATGGCATTTCAGAATGTACCTTGGATTTAATATATCAATATGATGTGAGTGATGACACATAGAGGTCAATGCCATGGAAGGAAGAGTTTATTACTTATAGTCCCCAAGAGGAGGGGGCACACTGTGCCATGCAGGGCCACACAGGGAAGCACCAAGGTAGTGAGGAAGCAGAAGGAGCAAGGGGAAAACATGGGCCAAAAGCTCTTACTTCACTCGTGGTGGCAAGTTTTTAGGTGAGGACATCTCCTATTGGGCAAGAAGCAAAATAGATTTGAGAGCTTGTGATTGGAGGGGTCGTAATATGATTTTCAAATACCCATGTAAGTGAGACCACAGAGGAGAAATAAACAACTCTGGTCATCAGGTTGGCCCATGATTTCAGGATGCCAAATCATCACTTACAGGCTATCAAGAATGATCATTACGGGGGGCGCCTGGGTGGCTTAGTCGGTTAAGTGTCCGACTTTCGCTTAGGTCATGATCTCGCGGTTCGTGGGTTCAAGACCCGCGTCGGGCTCTGTGCTGACTGCCAGCTCGGAGCCTGGAGCCTGTTTCAGTCTGTGACTCCCTCTCTCTCTGACCCTCCCCTGCTCATGCTCTCTCTCTCCTAGAAATAAATAAAACATTAAAAAAAATTAAAAAAAAAAGAATGATCATTATGGGTAGTACAAGCGAATGAAGGGTAGGGTCCTCAGTGCTGTCAGGGCAGGATGTATGGGAGCATCTGCTGATGTGTAGTTATGGAGACATTTCCTTAGAACTGTTGCTGTCCTCAAAACAGAACAACCTTTTGGATATGATGGATTCAAGTGACATAGGTGCACTCAGACATGAAAGACTAGGAACAAAACTTTCTCAGATAGCCATAGGAAATGAGTCTGTGGCTGGAGTCAAGGTTGTCAGGAGAACTATGAGAGTCCTTGCACATTAATCCATTTAGAAATCTGTGGTTATTTGTGATCCCTTCCTCACAAAACTTGAGATCCACAAGCCAGGCACTCAGTCTTTCTTATTCATATCTCTATCCTTAAGGCCAAAACTGTACCTGACACATATTATGTACCCACGTATATATTTGGCAACTAATGTTGGAGGAAGATGTGTGTCAATTTCTTAAGAGATTTTTCCTACCATCTCTGCCAGAATGGATGGGTATGTTATAGGGGCCATTTTTGTGGCACCTGATGAGATTTTTAGGGAGCTGAGAATAAGTTTTCCATTGGCACACTACAATGTACACACCTGTCCAGAACAGGTTGCTCCTACTATCCCTGTAGAATCCTGGTCTATAGCATAAGGTGGGTAATAATAGTCCATCTTCTGTGTCCTAGATACAAAAACAAAACTCTTCCAGGGCCACATGTGCATCTAGTTCTGCCTTAGCAGTCCAGGATGAGGAGGATTTCTTACGGTGGAGCCCCCAAGCCAGAAGACATCTTGAATATGTCTTATACCATCAATAAGCTGGGGCCCTCTAGTGGTGGAGTGATTTCCATCACTGCATGACAGATGCTGTTTTGACAATTTGGGATCAAACTGGACAGAGTTAGGTCAGGACGGGCAGAACAGAACACAACTTTAAGGTCCTGGAACAACCAAAATGAAAACAAAAAACAATAATCTTTTGGTCCAAAAAAATATTAATTACTGTGTATTAAGTACTGCTTAAGTACTTATATATGTTGCAGGAAACTTTACTGAGATACTAATTTGGGTTTTGTCCATTTCATTGCTCGGCCCATCATAAGAAAGAACTTAAGTCTCTATATCCCCTAGACCTAAAGCTTTTTGAATGACAGTCAAAAATAGAAATTTTCAGAAACTCTTTGCCCTAACTTTTTTTGTGATGACCAGGGTTCTTAGGTGAACTATGCCCAATTGTCTGTGAGGGCTTAGAATTGAAGAAGCAGGAACTGAGCCTGAGGAGAGGAGATTCTCTAAGTCTCTACGACTAAGAAAAGGAATGGGATTCTTGAATATTAGTTCTTTTACTGCAATAATGTTAACATGAATTTAAGAGCTTTCAAGCTGTTGTAACAGCACCTGTTTAGGGGTACCTGGGTGGCTCAGTCAATTGAGAGTCTGACTTTGCCTCAGGTCACAATCTCACAGTTTGTGAATTCAAGTCCCACACCAGGCTCACTGCTGTCAGCACAGAGCTCGCTTCAGATCCTCTGTCTTCCTCTCTCTCTGCCTCTCTTCCACTTTTGTTCTCTCAAAAATAAATAGTTTAAAATAAATTTAATTTTTCAAAAAAATATCATTCATTATAATTTCATGATTCTGTGAGTCAGAAATCCTGGGCCATTGTGGCTCAATTGGGCCCTCTATTCAGGGCTTCTAATGCTAAACTCAAGGTGTTGGGCAAGTTGGCCTCTTTTTTGGGGACTCTGGGAAATAATCTGCTTCCATGATCATTGAGGTTGAGAGAAGAATTCAGTTATTTTGGTTGTAAAACTGAGGTCCTTGTTTCCTTGACACATAACCCCTTCATCTTCAAGCCAACAAAGTTGTTGTGAAATCTTTCTCATTCTTCAAATCTCTTACTTCTCATTCTATTACAAGGCTGAGAAAGATCTCTGCTCTTTAGAGCTCATGTAGTTAGACTAGGCCCACCTAGATAATCGAGGATAATGGCCCTACTTTAAGGTTAGCTGATTATTAATCTTACTTATATCCACAAAGTTCTTTTTTTCCATAATCACTGGAGTAACACCAGAGGGCAAGGTAATGGGGGCCAAAATTCTACCTATCACAGGTTTTCTGGGGAGGAAAACAGCTGAACCCCACTTTCACAGGGGGCCCAGAATAGGGAACACTATGAATTGGGTCTTTGGAAACAGAAGAAAGATGATCCTGGCCAAAAACAGCACTGGCACCTCAGAGCAGCACCACCTAGGGGAAACACAGGCTTGAACAAGGTGCGTATCCACATAACCAGCATGATCTCTAAGCCCCGGCCTTCCTCTTGCCCACATGTTCTATCCAACATAAATCCCCCAGAAATCTTTTGCAAGGTGCTAAATTGTGGGGAAAGAGAGTGGAAAGAAAGCCAGCAAACATAAAGGGAAATGAAATCTTCCATAAGGTAAGGGATTAAAAACTTACATAAGAATTGTCTGATTTAGAGAATCAAGGAAAGTTCCAATTTTTAAAAATACTGTTATGTCACACACACACACACACACACACACACACACACACACACAACTACTATCTCATAAATTACCTCATTATCTTTTATAACAACATTAGGAAGCTTAAATTATTATTATGCTTATTTTTCCAGATCAGAAAACTGAAGTCCATAGAGCAATTAAAAATATATTAGATTTGATTTATTGAGAAGCTATTTTATGCCAGGTCCGGGTTAAGTGCATTATCTCAATCTTCACAACTACATGAGAAAGAGGCTATTATTACCCCATTTTAAAATAAGGAATACTAAGGGTGCCTGGGTGGCTCAGTTGGTTAAGTATCCAACTCTTCATCTTCGTCCAGGCCATGATCTCATGTACCACGAGATCGAGCCCCATGTCAGGCTCTGTGCTTACAGCTCAGAACCTGCTTGGAAGTCTCTCTCTCTCCCTCTCTCTCTCTCTCTTTCTGCCCTTCCCTCCCTCAAAATAAATAAACATTAAAAATAACTAAATATATAAAATATATAAAAACTAAAAATAAATAAAATGAGGACTCCAAGGCTCTGGGTGACTAGATAATTTGCCCAATGCCACAGGGTTCCTAAATCACATAGAATAAAACTTAGGTCTGCATTAACATTTTCTTTTAGGGAGATGAGATAAGTAAAGGGACTGCCTCTGCCTCTGCGTTCTGAGGCCAGGCATGCTCCTTCCTTTCTTAAGAACGACTGTTGCCAACGGGAGGAGTGGGGAGGGAATAACTAGGGGAGAAGAAGCCAGTAGTGCAGAGCAAAGCTTGTGAATCACCAGCAAACCTGCCCAATGTGCCGAAGCATTGATCTCAGGGCTGCAGCCAAAGACAAAGGACCACCCAGTGCTCTGGAGAAGATCTGCCAATTCCAGCTCTCCTGCACACACGGTTGTGGGAGGGAAGCAGGAGTTTTGGAGTCGCTGCTAAATTCCTACAGGAGTTAGCTGTAGTTCTCCTACAAGAACTGTCCAAGGGCCCTGTTGCTGGGAGCCCAGCAGCTTCTGGCTTAGCTCTTCTCTCTCCCACAGGACCTAGGGCCTCACACCCTTTCCTGGGATCAGTAACTTCAGGACACCTTGGCCTGGCTAAGATTTGAGATATACCCTCCTCCTCAATGTTGCCATTTAACTACCCCCTTCCCTCCCCCCCCCCACACCACTGAAGCTCCTTCAGCCTCCCCACCTCATCTTTTTCTTTCTGAGAGTTTGGCTGCTCACCCAAGAGGCAGATGGAAATGAAGTATCAAGCTCGGGAGGAAATCAGATTCATAAACAGAAGAGCCATCCAACCCAAGGAAAGATGCCTTGCAAATGCTAGGTGCCAGGAACAGGAGGCAAGGTGGGTGGATTCTAGCTTGAGGCTGAAGCTATGGTTTGGCTTGAGGCTCAGATCAGAGGAGGACAGTTAAGCCAGGTTAGAGATGGGGTCAGAGTCAAGGCCCAAGTCAGGGCAAGTATTAGGCTGACCTAAAAGCACAACAGATAGGAAAGAGCTTGGAGACAATCTGAGTCAGATTTTAATTCTGAACTATCACTTACTAGCTGAGGGATTCTCAGCCTCCTACACAATCTTTCAGGGTTGTTGAAAGAAATGCTTGGAGAATTAAAATGTAAATGAGATAATGAGTATAAACTGCCTGCTGGTGCCTGACAAGCAGCAACTGCTTAATAATGAATGGTAGCTATGATGGTTATTCCTGTCCCTCTAGCAGAGGATTGTGCCTTTAAGGCCATGGAGCACAGGTTGTCCGGTCCTGCTCAGCCCTGGGCCTCTGGACTGGAATGTCAATGCCAGGTCTGGCCCGCAGAGGGCGCAGGGTTCCCCTTTCCTCCTCTCTTTCTACCTCCGGCCCTGGCCTCAAAATTGCATTGTCTTGGGCCACCTGGGTGGCTCAGTCGGTTGAGCGTCCTACTTTGGCTCAGGTCATGATATCATGGTTCTGGGGTTTGAGCCCTGCGTCGGGCTCTGTGCTGACAGCTAGCTCAGAGCCTGGAGCCTGCTTCAGATTCTGTGTCTCCCTCTCTCTCTGATCCTCCCCTGCTCACGCTGTCTCTCTCTCTCTCTCAGAAATAAACATTAAAATTTTTTTTAAAAAACAACAAGGTGGGGCGCCTGGGTGGCTTAGTCGGTTAAGCGGCCGACTTTCGCTTAGGTCATGATCTCGCGGTTCGTGGGTTCGAGCCCGGCGTCGGGCTCTGTGCTGACTGCCAGCTCAGAGCCTGGAGCCTGTTTCAGTCTGTGACTCCCTCTCTCTCTGACCCTCCCCTGCTCACGCTGTCTCTCTCTCTGTCTCCTAGAAATAAATTTAAAAAATAAATAAATAAAAAAATAAAAAACAACAAGGTTTCATTGTCTTGTAAAACTGGAAGAGCTAGAATCTTAGGGACAGGAAGAAATGGAATCTTACATACAGAATAATGGTCTCAACTGGTTTGTAAGGACACTCGCTTTTTTAGCAAAGACTAAAATGCAGCAGTGATGGTGCTGAAAGCCATTACAGAGGAAGTCGTGCCGAGTCAGAGCTCGAGCAGCCCTGTTGGGGTCAGCACTACTGACTGGCTGGGAGGATTGGAGACTGCCCTCCCCTAAAGCTTGAAAAATTCTTGTGCTTTTCATCGAACACACATGGGCCCTCTCTGTGTCTGGCACTGCCTTTCCAGTTTTAGTATCTTGGTTTTTTAATCCTCAGCCTTGCTGTTCACCAACAGGTGCCAGAGGGCACCACAGGCTAATAACTCGGGTTCATGGAAGCCCTTTTCCTGGTAATTTCTTGAGTGAGCCTTCCTGTGGCTCTTTTAACTTCCAAATGAGTTCCTGACATGGGAGGTCCAGGCCCCTCTTGGCCTACCTGCGAAAACCCATGTCTGAAGTCTAGTGCAACCATCAGGAAGAGCAAGCCCCTGTATGTGTGCTCTGCTCTCCCTAGCACAAGCCCCAGGCTCCAGAAGGTGGTCCTTTCCCTGGTTTCTTTCCTTTGACCAACATCCCTGCCTGCTCTGGCTCCAGCCTGTCTGTCTTCTCAGCCTGCTCCCTCTTTGTTTAATTATCCCAAGAGAAGGGCCTCCTCCGTGGGCAGGCAGTGTGGGCAGGAGCTCAGCACAGAAGCATATCTGCACATCACAGAAATGCAGACAAGAGAAGGCCTTGAAAGATGTGGAGAGAAGGCAGTCTAATGAGCCACAGAGGGAGGCGGTGAGCCACTGGGTGAGCGGGTACCTCAAGGACTAAACTGTGACTGGTTTCTCTCCTAGCACTAGATCCCAGCTGTGTGTGTGTGTGTGTGTGTGTGTGTGTGTGTGTGTGTGTGCGTGTGTGTCAGAACCAGGGGTGCAGGAGCCAGAGCCTATCCCACCACGCTGACACCAGTGTGAGTGAATACTGGGTTTCCTGGGTAAAGCACTGATATTTTGTGGACCTGCAAGATCCCTAAGAATAAGCAGTACCTTATAAGGCAGGTTATCTGACTGTACATTACACACTATATTCTCCTTTCTTTAGTTGTTTCCCCAGAACATTTACTGAAGTGTTGTTTAAATATTCCCCTCTTATCTCAGTTGCGATATAGAATATTGAAAGAAGGATCATGTGCCCACACTTGAGCCACTGTGGCAGTAGCTAGGTGATTGAGACTTCCCCAAGGGAAAAGTAAATTATTCGAGCTATAGGTGTCAAGCTGGGTGGCCAGCACTTCCATTCAAAACACACACACACACACACACACACATACACACACACACACACACACACACACACACAGAGGGGGATGGGGGGGAAGCAAAAACATGACAACCTTCACAGGTCAAGGCTTGAGTCAAAAAAGTAGCTTCCCTCAGAACTGAGGTTGGCCCTGTATCAGGACATCTTGCTCTTGCTTCCTTGACCTCTTAGATCTCTGACTTGTTCCGGTACAAGGGTCAAGGTCTCTTTCCTCTGGTTACCATATTGACTTTGCAGTTTCCTCCTTGCTCTGATCTAAAGTCAGATCATTCTTGGTCCTGAGCAATCCCATTCTCCCTGAATGCCGACTCAATCCTTGGCATTGATGGAATTTCCTGATTTGAGAAATGAACTTCCATCCTCTTAGCACTGCATTTTCATCCCCTCCTCTGCTCATATACTCCCCCTTTTCCACTCTACTTATTACTTGGAATTGTTTTCCTCTTATAAACCATTTTCTTGAAACAATCTCTGGCCACCATCTCCTGGTCCTCACTTCCCCACCACCCAACTGCATTAGTTAGAGGACAGTATGAGCAGGATACAAGAGTGATGAACAGGATGGACTGTACCATGAAACTATAAGCAACTGAAGGTTCCTTGAGCATAAAGACAGCAAATAAGTAATTAGAGTAGTGTGGAGAGTGCTTTGAGAACCTGTTGGAGAAAATGACAGGAGCTAGACCTTTGGAAATACGTAAGCAAGAGAACAACTATTAACATGTAATTGTAAGAATTACTGTAATGAGAGGTACAAGGTGTTACAGAAGTACATAGGAGAGGCATATAGCCCAGGAAAGCTTCTCAGAGGAGTTTCATCCTCTGTAACCCCTTTTCAAACATCAGCTTCTTTGAACACCCCCCAACTCCAGTGTTGACCAAAACCAGCAGTCCTGTGGGGTACACCCTCTGTAAAAAGAGGTGGCTCCTCTTGGCTTCACAACTCAGTACACATATTTGGGGTCCTCTGCACTTACTGATGCTGCTTCTTCACTCTGCCCCTTGACACTCCCTGAAACGTTCTTTGCAACTACTCTCTTTCCTTTCTCATTCCTGATAACTACAACCTTCTTAAGCCTACTTATTACTCACTTTAGACTGTGTTACCTACTTCATAGTCCTGTCTTCTCCATGTACAGCTGATATTCCAGGGCCCACTATTGTGCCCTTGTCCCCTTGTTTTTCCATCCCACCCAACTGGCAAAATCTCAACTTTGGATGAATTGAACGACCAGTATTCTCCATGCTTGCATCTGACTATCTGAGCTCTGCTGGAGAAATCAATACCACTAGAAATTCATGGTCACCAAGTCCTAAGTGGGCCCCAGTTATCTTACTACATTCCTCTAGTGCCCACTTCCCCTTTCCCATTTTGTACAGCTTTATTAAACCATCGTGACTTCTAAAATTTTAATCCTGTCTACACACACATACCACTCACTGATAACCAGATCTCCAACTTCACAGAGAAAATATAAAACATAAGGCAGCAGCTTCCATTATATCTATGCACTCACTGTGTTAATTAAGATACAGAAAAAGTTGCTATGACAAGAAGAGAAAAAAATGTAAGATTGTAGTTTCTCTGTCATACAGGAGAACTTGGGGTAGTAAAACAGCTGTAGAATGGAAAGCTCAAGCACCTACCATCTAATCACTCCACCTTCCCTGATATGGTTACCTTCATGGCATGGCTGAAGATGGCTTACCCTCACATTCACATTCAACCTGCAGGAAAGGACAATGAGGAAGAAACAGTCCACCCCTCTCCTATAAGAGCTTGATGTGGAAGCTGTACTTATCACTTCTACCCACAACCCTGTCCAGTATATGGTCATCAAGCCACATTTAGCTGCCAAGGCATTGAGGAAATAATCGTTGTTAGTTGGTTAACCATGACTTATTTTAATCTATAATTATTCTCACCTAACTTCCTCTTATAATTGAGGTTTCTTATCAAAACCTAGAACCTTCCACATGGGCTCTGGATTACACACCTCCCTGCCTTCTCAGGAACCTTGCATTCAAAATTAATTAACTTCTCTCCCTCTTCCTCCCCCCTCTCATTTCTCTTTTATTTGTTTTCCCTTTCTCTTCTATGATGCTTGCTGTCTTTGTTTTACTCCCACCTCTCTTTTGCGGCTGGCCTTTCTCTATCCATCCTTTTTTCAAAAATTTTAGATGTTTTTTTTTATTTATTTCTGAGAGAGACAGAGAGAGAGACAGCGTGAGCAGGGGAGGGGAGAGAGGGAGACACAGAATCTGAAGCAGCTTCAGGCTCTGAGCTGTCAGCACAGAGCCCGGCGCGGGTCTCAAACCCACGAACCGTGAGATCATGACCTGAGGCGAAGTCGGGACGCTTAACCAACTGAGCCACCCAGTCCCCTCATCTATCCATCCTTTAAATATGGTCTTTTTCAGATTTCTGACATGGTTCCTCATTTCTTCTTATTTAACACACTCTCATTAATTCTATGGTTTGCATTACTTTCTATGCAACCTGTGCATTCAGTTTCCTACTGGAATTACTACTTAGATATCTAATAAAGCATCTGAAACTTACCATGTCCAAAATGGAACAGATTCACTAGTGGGAGTTGCTATCTGATGGTTATTATTTTCTCTGTAAAGTGGGAGGCCGGGTTATTTATTGTGAGTGAAGGATGGTGTGTGTGCATGTGGGGTGTGTGTGTGTGTGTGTGTGTGTGTGTGTGTGTCTGTGTCTGTGTCTGGGTGGGACATGAAACGAGAGATTTTACGAGTCCAAAGAAAAATTGAAAAAATATTATGAAAATAAGAGAGAGAAGGTGATCAAAGAAACTTAACAAAACTTCTGATCACTCTGGGAAGCATTATAGTATGAGCACCTGAATTCTGATGTCCAAAATCTCTGGATTTGAATTGTAGCTTTTTCACCCAGTAGTGTTGTGGCTTTGGGCAGGTTACTAAAACTACGAGCCACAGGTTTTTCATCTAAAATAGTAATCAATCACATCAGACTTAAATGTAGAGTTCTTTGTGAGGATTAAAAGTCATGTGCTTAGCACTCTCCACAATAGCTAAAACCTGGAAAGAGCCTAAGTGTCCATCAACAGATGAATGGATCAAGAAGATGTGGTTTATCTATACCATGGAATACTACATGGCAATGAGAACAATGAAATCTGGCCATGTGTAGCAACATGGATGGACCTTGAGGGTGTTATGCTGAGCGAAATAAGTCAGGCAGAGAAGGACAAATATCATATGTTTGCACATATAGGAGGATTAGGAGGAATAAGGGGGAGAAGAAGGGCGGAAATGGTGGGGGAAAGGGAGAGAGGCAAGCCATGAGAGACTCTTGAATGCTGACAAAAACTGAGGACTGATGGATGTGGGGGGGGAGGAGGGATGGGCATGGAGGAGGGCACTTGTGGGGATGAGCACTGGGTGTTATGTGGAAACTAATTTGACAATAAACTATTTGTAAAAAAAAAAAAAGAATTTTGGAGGGAATACAAATATTCAGACCATAGCAGATTACATTCCCATTCTGTAGCTCCATGAATTCTAAGGATGTAGACTCATGCAAATCATAACAGAAAAAATATTTTGTGCACAACTGAAACCAAATACCAGGATGAACCATGTATATCTAAGAAAGTCACATTTTGATTTTGACCTATATCATTAAAAGATTTCTTTTAAGAAATTAAAAAAAAAAAGTCATGTGCTTAGAACAGAGTAGGTGATCATCAAACAGCCCCTATCCAGTTACCAGAAGCCATTTTCATCCTTCTCCCTTACCCTCAATGTGGAAGCATCCTCTAGATTCTGTCTGCCTCCTAAATAGTTCCATCTTCTCCACTGCCTCCATGACTTAGATCAAGGTGCTATGCTATCAACTGTCACCTGAGTTACTGTCCTAGACTCCCAACCGGTCCCACTCCTTAAGTTGTTCTCCATACCAGCTGCCATAACAATTACTCCAAATCTTTCTAAAGGCTAGCAAATTTCCAGTGCTTCCAATTCTTCTTTGGTGGCTTACAAGGGTCTGTATTTGCTACTTTCTTCCTGAGAGGTGTGTTAGTTTTCTATTGCTACTATAACAAATTACCATGAATTTGGAAGCTTAAAACAACATCTATTTATTAGGTCACAAGCATGTGGCCCCGAAGTCTGGTACAGTATGGCTGGGTCCTCTGCTTAGGGTATCAGCAGGCTGAGGTCAAGATGTCATCCAGGTGAAATTGTATTCTGGAGTCCCTGGGGGGGAACATTCATTTCCAAGCTCACTCTTGTCATTAACAGAATCTAGTTCCTTTCGGTTGTAGGACTATAGTCTCTATTTTCTGGCTGGCTCTCAGCCAGAGACTGCTCTCAGGTAGAGACCACTCTCAGCCACCTGCTCTGTGCCTGCCTCCTTCCTCAAGCCAGCCACAAGCCCTTGCATTCCTTGTCACGTGACCCCCTCCATCACACAAGCCAGCAATAGTGTGTCTAGTCCTTCTTCTTCTTCAAATCTCTCTGACATTCTCTTCTGCTGCCAACCAGAGTAAATTCTTGTGATTTGGCTAGAACCAGTTGGATAATCTCTTTATCTTGAGGTCAACTGATTAGTAACATTAACTACATCTGCAAAATCTCTTTTGTCATATAGCATCATCATGAAAGTAGTATCTTATACTTACGGGTTCTACCCACAAGTGAGAATCTGGGGTGCTATTTTGTAATTCCACCTATCATAGGAGGGAAAGCCAGGAAAAACATCCCTGAGAAATGCTGATGCCTTGAGCTGAGATGAGAAGGATGAGCAGGAGTTAATTATATAAGGAAGGAAAGTTTCCAGAGAGCATGTACAAAATCACGTAACTGGAGGACATATATCCTCAAAAAAATGAACTAAAGAAAGGCCAGTGTGTCTACAGGGGAGAGAACAAGGAGGACAGTGACTTAAAATGAGGTAGTTAAAGAGGTCAGACCATGGTTAAAGTAGCCAGACCATGCAGGCTTCAGAGACTCCATGAAAAGGTTTTCTCTATCTCCAGAGCAGAGGTCAGAAGAGTGGCACAGTCAGATTTGTGTTCTGCACACGTCGCTCTGGCTCTAAGGTGGAGGATGGAGGTAAGGGGGCATCGGTAAAACATGGTGGACCACTGAAGAAGCCAGGAGAGCCTTGCAGAAACAGTGCAATAATGTCCATGCAGCTACAAGCAGACCGAGTCAAGGAACGCTCAGTGGCTAAAATCAACAGGACTTCATGATTGATTGACTATGGGAGGGAGACAGTTATGTTCCCCAGGAAGCAGAGACTAAGACAGAGATTACTGTGGAGGATGTTTACTAAGGAGTGCTCTTGGAGTCAACACGTGTGCAAGAGCAAGAAAAGAAGGATTGGTGAGGGGAGAAGCTGAACAGCAATTCATTCCCCACAAGGGCCTCGGTCAACCCCCTGAGGAGCTGTGCACGTCTCTCAGAGTTGTCCTCTGTTGGGGTGAGGAGGCTGAACCTTTGTACCTCTGTGCTGAGCAGTCACTGGATGCAGGCTGTCTCAGGAAGGGAACAGGACCTCACTGGAGCAGGCTTTCCTCAGCTCAGCCAACTCCCCGAAGAAGCTGGCAGTGCAGGCCTGACCTCCGGCAGCACTCTCTGGCAGTGCAAAATAAATCCCTCCTTCTTGGAGAGGAGTCTGGGCTTTTCGTCACAGCGTCTACTACAGGTGAAAGATAATAAGGTAGCAAGGCAGCCAGACTGATTCCTAAATTTCTGATTTGTGCATTTTAGCAGACACACTACCACATAATTGTAATCGTCGGCTTACCTGTCATTTTCCCCCAGGAGAGTGGGAGCTACTCAGGCACAGAATATATCAGCTATTACACAGCCCTATGGCTGGCACATACTTTGCTGAATAAGTGAATGCCCGTCTACTCCTATTTCCACTCCTCTCTCTCCTACATTTCCTTTGCTCCCCGCCCCCACACCCTACCGTCATCCAATGTGGGAAAAGTCCAGCAGGTTATCTGAGGTGCCACCTGCGCTGGAGCTGAACAAACAGCAAATCAGGCTCTTCTGGTCCAGGGCACTCTGATGGGGAAGACAGGCAGTGCCAGGAGGAGGGTAGTTGGGGGAGACAGGTGACGACATCCCCACCCTCCTCAGGTTTAAATTCTCCTTCAGTGTCCCAGCTCCTGAAAATTCAGTGCTAGCTGGAACAGGTCCCCTCCAAAAGACAGCTTTTATAGGGCTCTCTGAATTCCCCATAAACTCAGATCTCATCCACAGCCTACTCTGCTCTTTGACGAATGCCCCCACCTCGAACAGCTACTGCTGGGGGCCAGAGAGTGGAATTTCAAGGTCATATTGGAGTTTCCTTGAAATGGAAGAGAATGGATAGCCAGCAAAGTGGAAGTGTTAGTGGAGTCAAGTCCTGCTCAAGGAACTGAATCCACCTCAGTCCTGTGCATGTCCCCTTAAGCTTTGCACCACCTGCACACCCAGTGATCTGCCCCTCTTCCGGTCCCCTCCCATGGGAACCTGTCGCCCCACACAGGCTGCTCCATCTGCACTAAGAGCAAATAGGGAGCGTCATTGTGTTGATGAGGGTGGGCGCTGCCTGGAGACCACGAAAGCCAGCCGCCTCCTCCTCCCTCTTGTGCTGGGCCGGGATTGGAACTAAACCCCATCACCCCACCCCTCACCGGTTTATCCTAAGCAGTTTTCACTGCTACCCGGGCCGCCCTCACACCCAAGTCAGACTCTTCCTCCGGGCAGCCCTGTTGCCTGCCAAGATGCTCCCACATCCTTGCCCGCTGAGGAGTGTTCCTTGGGAGCTTTAGGTTGAAGCCTGGGTGTTGGGCCCTGAGCTAGGTGAAGGGTGCGGGGCAGATGCAGGAGCTACCCCACACCCTTGGAGAGGAGATACAAGGAACTACGGTAGCGAGAGTGTCCAGGTCACTGGGCCACTGAGGCATAGTACAGTAACTGCGGGTGCTACTAACCTGTTAGATGGCACCTCCACGTCCCGTGACCCCCCGGGAAAGATGCTAGATCCCACGGCAGGCGCGCCGTCTTGCCTTCCCCCACCCCTCCAGCATCTCCTCCCCGCCACTCCTCCAACCACCCGTACTGCTACCTTCGCCAACACACACACACACACACACACACACACACACACACACACACACGAATTCTGCCGAACCAGGACAGTGGTGAAGGGGAGTGGGCGGGAAGGAAATCTCTAAGAGAAGACCGGAGAGGCTAGGGAGGGGGCGAGGCTGGAGGACAGTCCTGATGGGTGAGGGGAGCGAAGTCCTGAGCGTGGGAGGGGGGCGGAGAGTCACCTGGCGGGACCGAGGCGGACGAGCCTGGGAGGGAGGCGAGCCTAGGCGGGGCGAGCAGAGGAGGAGCTGCGGGGCAGGGGCCAAGGTTGGGGGCGGGGACCAGGCGGGGCGGGAGCCTCCGCCCGAACCGCTGAGCGAGCAGGTGGAGCCGCAGCGGGAGCCCGCCGGGCCGAGCTCCGGGAGGTGGCGGCTGGGCCGGGGCCATGGAGCTGCTAAACCTGAACCGGAGCGCGCAGGGGTCCGGACCCGGGCCGGGGGCTTCCCTTTGCCGCCCCGGGGGTGCCCTCCTCAACAGCAGCGGTGCGGGCAACCTCAGCTGCGAGCCCCCTCGCATCCGCGGAGCCGGGACACGAGGTGGGTGCCTCCCTAAGCCCCCTCCACCAGCTCCTTTTCGCTGCACCCCACACTGATAGAGGCCCGCACTGCCTCCTCAATGCCTACACCATCCCCTGATAGTACTCCCTCAGTCCCTCAACAGCTCCCCCGACACTTCTGGCCCCTCTTCCTCCCCCCCCCCACCCACCCCCCCTCCGCAACGGCTCATAAAAACTCCATCACAGCTTCACACCACCTGATCAGAGCCCCTTCACACTCTGGTCTCCTGGTCGCACCCAGACCCACTGGTCATCCCCAAACACAGCCCCCTGCCCACCACAGAGCCCCCTTTAGACACAGAGGGTCAGGAAGCAAGGAACTCCTATTGCCTATCGTTCCACATCTCTTCCTTTTAAATCCAGTTCACAGAGCCACAATGGGTAAGGAAAGAAAGAAAAGAAGGCAAGACTGGGAAAAAGAAGAGGGCTGCCTGAGGGAGGGAGGAGTATGGAAGGCTTGAATGGGAAGTTAGAGCTATATAATCTCCTGTGTCCTCCACACCTCCCCTAGCCTTCCCAAAAGAGGTCCTCAAAGCTGAACTAGGCTGGACGTTGGGGGGTGCACCCTAGAGCTGCCAGTCTCCATTTCACTCCTCCTCAAATCTTCCTGCCTCCCAAGGTGGAATTCTAATCAAAGCTCTGTCCCCTCTCTCTTTCTGTCTCCAAGTCCCTTCCAAGCACCCTCTCCAACCTGCCTTTCCATAGGTTTCATCCTCCTAGAGCCTAGCTGCTCCCTTCATCTCCTATCTCTTGTGCCACCATCTCCCCCCACCCCCACTGCTTCCACTCACTCAGTCCCCAAAATGACTTTCACTCCTCCCACGGGCCAACAGCCGCATTTCTCCATAACCCAGCTCACGATACATGTTTTCCCTTCCTGAGCCTTTTCTTTCCTTAAATGTCTCCTGGACACCCACTATTGTCACTGGGCTAGGTGCTGGGACACAGGGATGAAACAGACCCAGTATGGACCCTCATCGGTCCATAGTCAAGTGCAGAGGGGAGACAAACCAGTTGGAAAATCACAGTCACTCTGATAAATCCCAGGAGGGGGTCTGAATTGTGGACATCCAAAGGAGATGGAATCTAAGAACTTCATAGATGAGGGAACCCAGGAGCTGGGTCTTGAAGTTGGAGTTGAGTAAGCAGAAAAGGAAGGAGGGGGAAAGCAGTGCTGAGCAAAAGGAAATTATTCCATGTTCAAGAAGGGAAAATGGGAATAAATTTTGAGTATTTACCTCACAAAATAATGTATGCTTTATCAGACCAGTTGTTATACACTCTCACTTAGATTGCTTCATTCCACAAATATTTATTGAACCAGAGAAAAAAATGAACACAGTTCCTATTTCATGGAGCTCACAGTTTAGTGGAAGAGACAGATAAGTAAGCAGGGAATTGCAGCACAAAGTGGGATGTGCCTTAGGTAAGGCTGTGGGAACACAGAAGAGGAGCCCTAGCCTAGCCTAGCCTTGGGGGTCAAAGTGAGCCTCCTGAGAAGGTAACTGAAGAAAAAATTTAAAAGACGAGGGAAAGCCAGACAAGTGAAGGGGCAGGAAAGGCGAAAAGCATTCTAAGCAGAGGAACAATATTTGTAAACGCCCAAAGTTGAAATCCATGATACTTACATTCAGTGTGTCAGTTTCTGAGTGCCTGAAACATACACCATGAGAGAGGAAAAATGAACACTCAGGATGAACACCAACCTAGCAGGTTTACGAAGAGCCTCATGGACCTGGCTAAGGAACATGGATTTTCATTTTGAGGATGATGGGAACTGTCAAAAGGTTCTGTAGTACAGCCAGGATTAATTAGTTCTATAGTGTAGAGGATGGATTGGAGGACAAGACAGGAAAGGTGGGGGTGGGGGTGGATACTTTAAAAGGCTATTCTGTTACACTGATGAAAGATGATGTGGGCTTATACTAAGGTATTCGCAGTGGGGATGGAGAGAAGTGAGTGCATTTGAGAGACACTTCTGGAAGCAGAATCAACAGAACTTGGTAGAGATGCATTAGAAGCGGAGAGGGAGGAAGAAGTCAAGGGATGACATCTAGGTGTCTGGCTTGGACAATTAGATGGATATTTGTGCTATATCATGAGAAGGATAACAAAGGAACAGAAACAGATTTGAAAGAGGAAACTGTAAATTCATTTTGGAACTCACTGAATGTAAGTGCTGTTGAGATACCCAGGTAGTGGTGGCCAGTAAGCTGTTAAATCTGGTAGTCAAGAACTTAGGGGAGAGGTACAAGCTAGAAATACAAACTTAAAAGGCCTTTGCCTAGAGAAGGCAATGGAAGCCATGGGAATAGATAAAATCATACAAAGATGACAGGATGAAAAGAAAAGAGGTCCTGGGGCAGGACCCTGAAAAAGGTTGATATTTAAAAGCTAGGCAAAAGAAGGAGAGCCTATGATGAAACCACAAGAGGGACAAGAAGGCAAGGGAAAGATTTCAAGCAGGGTGGGATAAGTGATGTCATATGCTGCTGATGTAAGTCAAATAAGGACAGAACAGCATCCTTCAGATGCAGTAACAAGGAAGTCCTTAAGAGGAATTGTGGGTATTAAGGCCTGACTACAGTTGGTTGAGGTTTGCGAGGGTGCATGAAGAGGTTATGAGAAGTGAACCAGGGTGTGTAGACAAAACTTTCCAGACGTTTGGTAGGGAGAGAGAAGCAAAGAAAAAATAGGATAGCGCTAGAAATAGCATGGGGTTGAGGAATGGTGTGTGGTGGGGATTGTCTTTGGGTATATGTATGTGCAGTAGAGGTAAGAGTCTTTTTAAAATGTTGATGTAGGGGTGCCTGGGTGGCTCAGTCGGTTAAGCTTCCGACTTTGGCTCAGGTCATGATCTCTCAGTCTGTGGTTTTGAGCCCTGCCTCAGGCTCTGTGCTAACAGCTTGGAGCCTGAAGCCTGCTTCGGATTCTGTCTCCCTCTCTCTCTGCCCCTCCACTGCTCTCTCTCTCTCTCTCTCTCAAATATAAATAAACATTAAAAAAATAAAAATAAAATGTTGATGCAGAATGGGCCAAGAGAGAGGAAAGGAAGATTGAAGGTTGAGCAGACAGCAGGGATAGTCCACAGAGCAAGGAACCCTGAGAAAGCAGAACATGAAGTGATTCAGAGCACATGTGCAAGAATTGGTCTTGCTTATCTGACTGTTGTTACCCACGCAGAGTGGATGTTATCCAGGCAGTCAAAGTTACCCACAAAGACTGTTCGCCACTCACTGAGATATGACATGTTAGCCAGGCTCACTCCAGTGTTACCAGTAGGAATGTGGATGTTACCCTCATTATTCTTATATGTTATCCACATAGACCCAAGTGCTAATGTTCACCCACAGTTACTTTAGCAATGCCCACAGTCATATATATGTCATTCATCCATCAAACATATTTGCTTTCATTTTATTGTCCACACATAGATATTGCCCATGCTCACTTAACTAGCCTTTTCCAGATATCAACCATAAAATCATGGTTGTTAGTCTCATACATTCAGATATTACCCACAATACTCAAATATTACCTGTGTTCACTCAGGCACTGAGTGATTTTACTCAGATTAATATCTCACTTCACATCTTAACATGTCAACATCTCACATCCATGCTCACCTAAACATTGCCTACACATACTTGGATATTACTTCTGCTTACTCAGCTACTACTGTCATCACTTGGATATCTCCCCATTAACATTCAGACCTCTGAATGTAATCCACATTTCCTGAAGATGTTATCTATCAAACGAGATGTTATCCACAAACATATTACCTTTGCACAGTCAAAATGTTACAACACTTAATCAGATATTATCTAAACCTACAAGTAACCCACCTTCAGTCAGGCATTATCTACAGACAGGTAGCTGTTAAACCCTTCTCAGACCCTGTCCACAAAAAATTTGTATTACTTCTCACCTACCTAGATATTATCTCAAAAACTAAATTATTATCCAATATTCACTCTGATATTACCTACACATCCTTCCATGTTATTTCTGCTCCCTCAGTTAGTACCCATTGGCATTTGGATATCTCCATTTGCCCAGCTATTACCCACAATCAGTTGAATGCTGTCCATGCTCACCACAGACACATGGGTATTGCTGTGATGTCTGTGTTCATGGGTAACCAGATCCAACATGCCAGCAGAAGGCAGGATTTGAGGCATCAGCAGCTTTGGTGTTGTTTCTTATCAAGTCCTGATTTTTGTGTTTGGCACGTTATCTGCATTTTTGTGCTCATACTCTTCTGCCATCATCAGGAGAGAACAAATGCAGATCCTTTAGACCCCAGTAGCAGAAATGAACTCTCACAGTCTCCTGAGTTCTCTGGCCCAGCAGGATGATGCCCAGAGGTAGTTGAGGCACTAGAATCCATAAGGTGCCACTCCCATTCTTCCACCCCTACCTAAGTTCCTAGTTGTCAGTGCCACTGTGATCATTCCTCTTCCACCACACAAACACACATGGATGCATACACACAAGCAGAAACACACACACACACACACATGTCTTCATTCCAATTGCTTTTTAGTGACTTTTGAAAAAACTAATAGATTATTTTTACAGTAGCTTCAGGTTTACAGAAAAATTGAATGGAAAGCACAGGGAGATTTCTTCTTCCTCAAACACACACACACACACACACACACACACACACAGTTTCCCCCTACTATTAATATCTTGCATTAATGCAATACGTTTGTTATAATAGATAAGCCAATTTTGATACATTATTAACTCCATAGTTTACATCAGGGTTCACTCCTTGTGTTGTATATTCTATGGGTTTTAAAATATTTTTTTAAAGTTTATTTATTTTTGAGAGAGAGAGAAAGAGAGAGAGAGTCTGTGCATGCACACCCAAGCAGGAAAGGGGCAGAGAGAGATGGAGACAAGAATCCCAAGCAGCCTCTGTACTATCAGCACAAAGCCCCATGTGGGGCTCAGATCCACAAACCGTGAGATCATGACCTGGGCTAACGCACTCAACTGACTGAATCACCCAGGCTCCCCTATATTCTATGGGTTTTAACAAATGTATAGTAACATCTATCTACCATTAGAGTTCCATACAGAATAGTTTCATTGCCCTAAAAACCCTGTGCTCTACCTTTTCATCCTCCCACCCTCTCCCAGGGCCCCTGGCTCTAAGAGTGCTTTTAATTAATCTTTTCACATCCCTTAACTGTTCAACAGCAAAGACATGGAGAGACCGTAGTGGCTAGAAATCAGTTAATCGCTAGGAATGCCCAGACAAAATAGCAAAGTGTTGTACAATTGCTGGCGATTTTACTGGAACTTTGTCCCTCTAGTTTTCAGGAGTCCCCATGCAGATTGGGAACCTGATAAGAGTGGGCATTGTCTCATCTTTCTGCTCCACCAAGTTCAAGGACACATATGAGATACATCAGGTTGGGTGAATGAATGAGAAATATGCTTTTCATACTTCAGGGTGCTATACCAACTTGAGGTGTGGTTATTGATTCAAGAACTAGTTGAAGAAAGACATCCAGAGGAGGATCTGAGAAAGATGATAGAATAGAGAGATTAAGGAAAGGAGGGGTAGGGGCAATAGACTGGAAGGAGACACAAAAAGTACAGGATAGAATACTAACTCTTTTTTGGGGTACAAGGACCTCTCTGACAGAGCTCTCCCTCCCAAATGTTCTTTATTTATACACACACACACACACACACACACACACACACACACACTCAAATTTGCTACACATAAGCCTTTCTTGCAGAGAGGGAAACATATGTCTCCAAAGAGACAGAGGCAGAGAGAAGAGGGCATGCTGCAGGTTTAGAGGCACAGAGGTGAAGCATGGATTGGGAAGGAAAAGCAGGTGCATTTGTGTGGAGAGTGAAAGAAATTCATTCATAATTCATTAGCCAGCATGTGTGAGCACCTCGTCTGTGCAGGACATTATGCTAGGTGCCTGGGATATGCTGAAGAATGAGCTGGGCATTGCCCCTGTCTTCAAGAAGCTCATAGTCCAGTGGGGGAGATAGAGAATTAAACATAATAATACAGTGAGCAATGCCACAGTGGAGCACAGAGAAGCAGAAAGAGGCACTGAGATTGAGATTTGATTGGGAAAAGGAGGCAGCATGATGAATGACAGAGAGGCAAGGGAGCAGCAGGAGACAAACCATTTTAGAGATCTAGAGACGCAGCTGCTATTCTGATTCAACACCTGACTTAGCTGTGTGATCTGAGAACTAATGTCACTGCTGGGTTCTGTTCAAGAATCTCTTGTAAATAGCATGCATTTGATGCCTACAACCATTTCTGAATAAGTTGGTTATCATTATGAGAACAGTTTAATTCAGAGTCTAAGGCAAGAGTCAATGTATGGGTGGCAGAAGGGGGAGCTACAGCTCCAGACCCCTTCCTCCCCACAACCTGGAAGGCTCTGTCTCTGCCTTCTCTCCCTTCAAGCTCTCATCTCCCTCATGCTGAAGCTATGGGCTTGGGTGACTAAGTCCAGCTTAATTCAATTCACTTTTGTCTGAGTCTGCTTTGCTGTGATATAGAGGCCCAAGGATGAATCCATCCCTTAATAGACAATGATACAAATGAATGGGGTCAGCCCTCTGTGTAGCCCAACAACACTAGTGTCCCTCCTGTGAGCTCCCAGAGCACTTTGTATATCCCTCAGCTTTACTCCTTATCACACTGTGTGGCAATTATCTGTTTATGTACCCAAGTTTCCCTCTAGACTGTGAGCTCTCAGATGGCAGGGAATTTGTCATGTTCCTCTCTTTGTCCCCAGTGCATAACATAGAGGGAGTCCTCTGTAAACATTTGTTGAATGAAAATGAACGTTAGGAGATAATTAAAATACAAGGCAGAAAATAAAAAGCATTCTGATAGATGTGTAAGGAACATGCAATGGTCAGAGGAAGGGGAGATTAACTCCAAATGAGGCATCCAGAAAAGCCTTACAGAAGAGGGGGCAATTAGGGGTGCCTGGGTGGCTCAGTTGGTTAAGCATCCGACTTCGGCTCAGGTCATGATCTCAGTGTTTGTGAGTTCGAAACTTGCGTCGGGCTCTGTGCTGACAGCTCAGAGCCTGGAGCCTGCTTCAGATCTGTGTCTTCCTCTCTCTCTCTCTCTCTCTCTCTCTCTCTGCCCCTTCCCTGCTCGTACTCTATCTATCTCTCTCAAAAATAAACAAACATAAAAAACATTAAAAAAAAAAAAAAGAAGAGGGGGCAGTTAATCTGAGTCTTAATGGGCAGTGGTGAATAGTAATTTACCAGACACAGAAAAGGAGTTTGTGATGGGAGGACGGTATTAGTGGCAGTTGGTGAAAGAACATTTCAGGCTGAGAAATCAATGTTAGCAGGGGAGGAAGTTATGAGGGTGCATGATGCCTTCAAGAAAGTGAGTCATCCAGTGGCTTAAGTGGGTGCACTGCAAGAGGAGGTGAGACAGGACAGTTCTCAGAGGATCTGGAAGACATGCTAAAGGGTTGCAGACAGTACAGGGTAAGCGGAGAGGGATTTTGTAGACAATAAGGACATGGCCTATGTTTCAAAAGGTAGTGGGTGGTCAACAGTGTCAAATGCGACAGCGAGATCAAGTAGAATAGGCTAAGAAGAGACCTTTGGATTTGGCAGTTAAAGCTTAGTGATCTTGGGAAGAAGCGTCCAAATGGTGATGGGGAGGGAGGGAGACAGATGGGGCACTGGACTGTAATGAACTGAGGAGTGAATGAGAAGATGCAAATAACCCTTTCAAAGAGCTTGGCTGTAAAGAGAAGGAGAATTTGAAGCAAAGCTTGAGAAGAGACAGACCTTCTCAAGGAGAGGAGGAGTTAAGCCAATTTTCCTAAACCTCAAGGGGTTAGAAGCCTGAAGGATTTAAGTGTACCATCCACTGAGTGGGAGGAGGTGTTCCTGGGATGCAGAGGGATCTAGCTGGATAGTGGATGTGGGGAATAAGTGGGCTTGAAGGGTCTGGCTGAGTGGGAGCCAGACTACCAGCTGCTCTCTCTCCATTTTCCTACCCAGAATTGGAGCTGGCCATTAGGATCACCCTTTATGCAGTGATCTTTCTGATGAGCGTTGGAGGAAATGTGCTCATCATCGTGGTCCTGGGACTGAGCCGCCGCCTGAGGACTGTCACCAATGCCTTCCTGCTCTCACTGGCCGTCAGCGACCTCCTGTTGGCTGTGGCTTGCATGCCCTTCACACTCCTGCCCAATCTCATGGGCACATTCATCTTTGGCACAGTTGTCTGTAAGGCAGTTTCCTATCTCATGGGTAGGTGAGACAACCTCCTGCCCCCCTCCTTACCTAAAGTCCTTTCGGGACATAGGGGTCTTTCCCAGTGGGGCCTGAGTATATCACTGGTTGAGTATGTAGTACAAGTTTCTTAAGTGACCCCTTCCTCTTCCCTTGTTTAGGGGTGTCTGTAAGTGTGTCCACACTAAGCCTCGTGGCCATCGCCCTGGAGCGATACAGTGCCATCTGCCGACCACTGCAGGCACGTGTGTGGCAGACACGGTCCCACGCGGCTCGTGTGATCATAGCCACGTGGATGCTCTCTGGACTGCTCATGGTGCCCTATCCCGTGTACACCGCCGTACAGCCAGTAGGGTCCCGAGTGCTGCAGTGCGTCCATCGCTGGCCCAGTGCACGTGTTCGCCAAACCTGGTGAGAGAGCCCATTCCTGGGAATTTCCATCTCCAACTCCATCAACTGCTTACTAGCATTCCCCAGAATCTTCCTCCAGCTGCTCAAATACTCTGATTCCCTTTATGAACCCACCACCCTGGGATTCCCATTTGGGGTCCCTCTCCAGTTTTCTAGCCCCTCCCAGCAGCAACCCCAAATCCTACTTCTACATTAGGGGCCTGATCACCACTCCTAGAAAGGATCCCTTGCTCTTCCTCCATCTGTGGTTATAAGTGGACAGATACCCGCGTGATTGGTCTGCTCTTGTCTCCAGGTCAGTACTGCTGCTCCTGTTCTTGTTCTTCGTCCCAGGTGTGGTTATCGCTGTGGCCTACGGGCTCATCTCCCGTGAGCTCTACTTAGGGCTTCGCTTTGACGAAGACAGTGACAATGAGAACCAGAGCCGAGTCCGAAGCCAAGGAGGGCTGCGGAACCGGGCAGGACCAGGTGAGTGATATCCAGCCTGAGGATGGGCCTTGGGGAGGGTCTTGGAAAGGGGCGGGGCCTAGAGTGCCTGGGGCTGAAAGATAAGATGCTGGAAATCGGGGTCTGGTGGGGGGTGGGCTGGAGGTTGAGAGGACTTGGCCTCCTGCTCTGACCGCCCAAATCTCTACTCAGGTCCTGCCCAACCCAATGGCCGTTGCCGTCCAGAGACCGGGCTGGCTGGCGAGGACGGTGATGGCTGTTACGTGCAGCTTCCACGATCCCGTCAGACCCTGGAGCTGTCTGCGCTGACTGAGCCCACACCTGGGCAAGGATGTGGCCCCCGGCCCTACCAGGCCAAGCTGTTGGCTAAGAAGCGCGTGGTGCGGATGCTACTGGTGATAGTTGTGCTTTTTTTTCTGTGTTGGTTGCCATTGTACAGTGCCAACACGTGGCGCGCCTTCGACAGCTCTGGTGCACACCGAGCGCTTTCGGGAGCACCCATCTCTTTCATCCACTTGTTGAGCTATGCCTCAGCCTGTGTCAACCCCCTGGTCTACTGCTTCATGCACCGTCGATTTCGCCAGGCCTGCCTTGAGACATGTGCCCGCTGCTGCCCCAGGCCTCCACGAGCTCGCCCCAGACCTCTTCCAGATGAAGACCCACCCACCCCCTCCATCGCTTCACTGTCCAGGCTGAGCTACACCACCATCAGCACGCTGGGGCCTGGCTGAGGGGTAGAGGAGGAGTGGGGTCTGAGGTGGGACACATTAATTCCTACAAGCAGGGACCCATCCAGACACACGAAAGATACAGACCCACTGACAAAGGAGACTGACACCCAAAAAGCATGGACTAATCCCAATGCACACTAAAAAAGCAGCTTACCTGACACAAAAGAAACAAACCAGATCTCCACACAGGAAATAAGGCACGGTCTTGATATGGGACTGAGCCTGGCACATAGAAACAGGGACTGGCCTTAGACATACACAGACACAGCATCTCTAGCAGTGGACTGTCTGTACATAGTGGAAACTCTGAGAGAGGATGGCCTACCTCTCATACACACAGTAATGGCACTGATTCTTTACGGCCCTGGAGCCTGGCACAGTACTGACTCCTAAGATGCTCCAGGCTGCCCCCAGTTTCACCTCACAGTGCCCTTCCCCACTTCGGCACTGAAAAATACCACCCAACCTACCAACCAACACCTTCTTGACCAACAGGTTGTTTCGCACTGAAAAGTCCCTTCATTCCTTTCCAGTTAGATTCTATGGCCCTGCCCCTCCTCCATCACCCAAACTCTTCAAGAAATAATAAATGACTTGGCTTCCTCCTGAACTTCCTTTCTGGATTTTTTTTGGGGGACAGGTGGGGAGGCATGGGATTTTGTAGAATTCCCTCTATTGGGTCCCTCTTCCATGCTCTCTCCTATGCAATGACCCCCTGCCAAAATGCCCATGGTCTGAGGCTAAATGGGGATGTGAGTATTCTGTCTGGCTTGTCATCCTGGACCCACCAACACACCAATGTCATACATAGTAGCTGGGAATGGGGATGGGGGTGGAAGGTGGAATATCCATGTCACATCATGATTCCTGAGCATTCTCCTAAAGGGGGTGCCATTGCTAAGGTACTATATTAATAGATACTTACTAGAATTTTATTGAAATGTAAGTGGAAGCCCTGTATAATAAAACTCAGTTTATTTGATGTGTGTTTCAAATACCAGGGTTCAGATCATAAGTGTACAAAAATTAAACAGTAGTATCTTTTTTCATGCACTCTTCTCTGGTGTCAGAACCTGGCCAACTTCTGCCCCATGGAAGCACCTTTACTGGCCAGCAACAAAGGTGGGGAGAATGCTGGATCTGAGTAAGAGGAGTCCCAGAGCCCAGCCTTCCTTTTGACTAGGATTGTGATCCAGCCCCAGAGAGAGGCAGAGACAGCAACATCACCCCTCCACACACACGATGACAGGTAGAGAAGGACAGATGACCTCACCAGGGACATACATGGATAATCAGAAGTATGATACATTGGGAGGTTTTCTTGACACTTCGTCTTGTAACAGATGGGAAAATAGAGACTCAGAATAGGAAATAAAGCTGTTCAAGGTCATATGATAAATTAGAACAAGACAGAAATAATCTTATTGAAGTAGACACTGAGCTGGAGATGGGAAAGAAGCCATACCCATCAGGAGGCAGACCCAAGTTTTAAAACTTGGAGCTTATAAAACTAGGTGCCCTTTTTAAAAAAAAAGAATACAAAATGACATACAAAATTGCTAGGACATTGACCAGGGCCTTGGAAGGCTCCATGCAGTGAGGAGCCCTGAGATTTAAGCCTCATTAACCTCACAGCCAATACCATCTCTAACTCCACCCACTAACTAGGTTGGACAAAGGCCAGGTGGAATGAAGGACAATGGGAAAAGAGAGTGGTCTTCTGTTTACCAGTGCTGAGGCTGCTCCCATCCATCCTTTCCACTGGGCTGCAAGAGGCAGGACACAGGAAGAAAAGGAGGGAGAAGGCGTTCCAAGCTGTCAACTACAACAGTGCTGGTTAAAAATAGAATCCCAGCTGGTCTGACTTACTGAAGGCAAGATATTGGGCCTTTCTCTCTCATGCCAACTTTTTCGGGACGGAAGTAGGGTTGCCCACAGGCTTTCCACAACTCTGAAGGAGACTGCATTGATGAGGCTGCCCTACAGGCAGCCCCTCCAGCTGGGCCCTGGGTTCCTAGTGACCACCAGATGGCAGTGGGAAGCTGGCTGGGGTAGGGCTCCAAGTCCAGTGTGAGCTGAAGGACCTGTGGCCCAGGGCTAGCCTAGAAACTAGCACAAAAGCATAAACACCATTTCGCACACAGTGCTGCGCTTTTGTCCACAGGATACTTACACATCCATCACCTTCTTCCCTCCCCCAAGCCCTGTCTAGTTACCAGATATGGGATCTCAGGGACTTCCCATCCATTTTCTGTCTCTTGAAATCTGTCAAACATTTCGGGTCCAAATTTAATATTGCTATCTCCCAGAAGTCCTTCTTGGTCATCCTGACAAAGCCTGTCTGCTCCTGTAGTACTGCTTTCTCTCTTTTATCATATTGACTTGCCTTCCTGCCTGATTTCCCATACTGGGCTGGGAATAGCATAATGTGGTGAGAAAAAACGACAGCCTGGGCTAGAAGGCGGAGTGACAGAGAGGGTGGGAAATTTAGCACTTCTCGGTGCAGTGTGACAGGCATCTTACATATACCAATTCACTTCATTCTCAGAGCTCTCCTACACAACATTTCTGTTTGACAGAAAAGGAAGGTGAAGCTGAGAAAGCTTAGTGGACTTACATGAGGTCCTGTGGCAACACTGAGTTCAGGTATCTGCCCCCAAAACCTTTTCTCTTTCCAGGCATGCTGCATTGTCTTCTAAGCCTTAAAGACCTGAGTTCCGATAGACTTGGCCTGTCTTTTAAAAGTTGATTTTATACAAGTTCTTTCAGTGAGTCTCAGTCTCAGCTATAAAAGAATAAATACATTAACTTCTATGATATGTGATTTATAATAAGAAATATACATTGGGTCTTTATCCCCTCTCCAGGCACAGAGCTCCTAAAACCCTTGGAATTTCCTAAGTGATGAGAGTCCAAAAGGAGCCTTTTGACATGTTGATGAGCTGACTTTCCTAAAGCCTCTAGATCACTTTAAGAACAGGAGAAGGAGGCAAATCTTAAGAGACCCTTAAATACTGAGAACAAACTAAGGGTTGCTGGAGGTAGGGGGAAGGGTTAAATGGGTGCTGGACATTAAGGGGCACTTTTTGGGTCAAGCCCTGGGTGTCATATGTAAGAGATGACTCACTGGGTTCTACTCTTGAAGCTAAGACGACACTGTATGTTAACTAATTTGAAGAAAAAGAACACATTAAGAAATCTGCTGGGTCAAAAGAAGGAAGTGTTATCCTACAGGAATATTTCATCTGTTACTGGAAATATCTAATCTCCCTTGCTGACTGGTTTTATATATAAGTTGCATGGGTTTATAAAGTTAGTTTTTAGGTTTATTTTGAGAGAGACAGAGAGAGTGAGCAGGAGAGGGGCAGAGAGAGAAGGAGACAGAGGATCCCAACCAGGCTCTGTGCTGTTAGCACAGAGCCCGATGCTGGGCTTGAACTCAAGAACCTTGCCTCATGACCTGAGCTGAAACCAAGAGTTGGATGCTTAATGGACTGAACCACCCAGGCGCCCCCAGTTGTTTGGGCTTAGTTTAATGTCTGTCTTCTACTAATAAATAGACTCATTTCTGTGGGCTGTCCAAAAAAAAGGGGTGAGGCTGGTTGCCAGAGGAACCAATCACGTGATTGGGGGTTAGAACTTTCAGTCCTCCCCCCTGACCTCCAAAAAGGAGAGGAGGGCTGGAAATGCAGTTGGAGCACCAAAATGGTCTGAGATTTAATCACGCCTGCTGACATAATGAGGCCTCCACAAAAATCAAAAGGACAGGGCTCAGAGAGCTTCTAGGTTGGTGAGCATTTGGAGACTGTGGAGGAGTTTCACTTGGAGAAGGCATGTAAACTCTGTGCCCTTTGCCCATACCCTTGCCCTATGCATCTCTTCCATCTGGCTGTTTCTGAGTTACAGTCTTTTATAATAAACTAGTGATCTAGTAAGTAAAATGTCCCTCTTGAGTTCTGTGAATGCTCTAGCAAAGCAATCAAATCCAAGGAAGGGGTTTTGGAACCTCCAATCTATAGTCAGTTAGTAAGAAACACTTGCAATGGGCATCTAAAGAGGAGTGGTTAGTAAGGACTTGCAATTGGCATTTAAGTAAGGGGCAGTCTTGTGTGACCTAGCCCTTGATCGGTGGGATCTGATGCTATCTCTAGGTACATAATGTCGGAATTGAGTTAAGTTGTAGGACATCTAGCTAGTGGTGTGGGAAAAAAAAACCACATTGTAATTGGTGTCAGAATTGTAATTCATTCACACTACCATTTTGAGAATTACATAAAACAATGCTCAAAAGGGCTTATCATTGTACCAGGCACATAGCATAACAAGGGTTAGACCCAAGATTGCTTTAAGATCAGCATGCAGGAATAACACTAGGAAACAAGGTCCTCTGCAGACAGAGACCACCCCTAACTGAAGGGAGCAGAACTCTGGGTCCAGTAGGAGGCTTGGGGCCTGCTAAGAGGTGGTATTAGAATGTAATGGAGTCAGAATTTGAATCCAGATCTTCCTGACCCCAAAGCCCATGCTCTTTTCACTATGCATCCTGATTCTGATCTCCCCAAGGGCTCATTCAGGGCTGGAGAGTTGGGAGTAATTTGGAACCACTCAGGACTCTTCTTGGGGCTCAAAGTAGGAAAACAAGGTAAGTCTATAATTCTGCAGACCTGCATCCTTTGGTGAGCCCCACTTCCAGCATCATCATCCCTGGAGGAAAGCCCCTGAGGATTCATTTCCCCAAAACAAGAGGGGAACAAATGTCCTGAAAATCTCACCCTCTCAAACCTTCTAAGATGGAAGGTTTCCTGGCTAAGTCTCAGATATGAGGTCAGATCAGAGAACGGGAAGAATCACAGTGAACATGCACAAAGAAGGAGCATAGGCCCAAAGCTGGCCTCTCCTAAAGACAACTCAAGCCAGGGTCTTGGATGATCGTACACTCTGGTTAGTCAGGTCTGACTAGTGAGAAGCAAGGGTGTTTTATGGACAGACTTCATCCCTTCGACTTATTTCTGGGAGAGGACAAGTAAAAGGAGAGGAAAGCAAGTATAAAGGTTGGGGAAGAAAGCAGGTGCCAGCTGGGGTCAAAGTTTTGTTGCTGGGATATAATGCCTGGGGGGGGGGGAGGGGGAACCTCCTGGAAATGGTGGCCCATATTGTAGATTCTAGTAATGTTCCTGAGCCTTATTCACTATCCCCAGACCTAAGGAGACACTTGGTCAGCCAGATTCTTGCTCCATCACTAGCACCATGCACAAAGATCAGCACCTCCCCCTTGATTAGATGAGTCTTCTGGAAACAGAATCTAACCCAGCCTTAAATGTAGCCACATTTTGAGGGAAGGAAACTGTTTATTGATTGGGCCCAGTGAAGTACTACTTTGTCTTAATCAAACACTTTTGAGTCCCAGAACCCATCTAGACATATAAGTAATAAAAGATAAGACATGGAAGGGCTCTTGAGAAGTGTACATTTGAACAATAAGGCTGGTTTGAGCGATAAGGCTGTCCAGTTTGCCAGGGTGAAACAAGTAAGCTTTGAGCAACATGGGAAAGCCAGAAACATAAGAAGTTCCCAATCAGATACATGATCCCATCTATGTTTCAAGAAACAGGGCTACAACATTGTGTGTGGGCAGGGAGAGGCAGGTGCAAAGGCCTCACCTGAAGATAGGCAAGGACTTCCAGGTGGAACTCAGTTTGTGGGTGGGGGGAAAATCCCTTTCCTCAAACCAGAAGTAACTCCCCAATGCTTCCAAATTCAGCAGTATTGGTCAGCCCTTAAGTAATGAACAGCTCTTTGGGGCATTTGAAGCAGTCCCCAGGCTGCCTAGATGTGTGGCCCTGTAGTTCAGCCCAGAAAAGGCAAGCACAAGAGTGATGGGGTGGTTAAGGCAGAAAAGTCTGGCTTTAAGTCTGGAATGTTTAGTTCCTGCAGCCAGAGAGGACCCTGCACACGTGTCAGGGATGAGCTACATATACCAGCTTGGAACGCTGGTATGGATCAAATCAGAACTAGCCAGCAAAAGTCGGGATCTTGCCAGAGGAGACCAACAGGCACCTACAGTATAGGGAGCTAATGGCAGCTTCCTGGTATGAAAACTGGTCTTACTGGAAGTATCTGGTATCCAGTCTACCTCAATGCCACTTACTAACTATGCAATAATTAGTTCTGACTGGTTAGTTTTCCTTTCTGAACCTGTTTCCCTCATCTGACAGTATTCCTCATCCAGGGATATTTCATGCCTTGTAATGTAGTTGTGAGGGTCACAAGAGATGGAGCAGCTATCTCCCCTGGAAAATGTAAAATCCCAGGAAGATTGTTGGAAGCCTTAAAATTAAGACAATTCTGGCACCCACCTCCATATGTAATCCAAAGTAAAAATAATACTGAATCACCACATCATATAATGAAGTCCAACAAACTTATGCCTTCCCCATGATGAGTACCTCAGAGACTTTCACTTGAAATGTCAAACATTTACTTATAATTCTTTATTAGTCATATAGGTACATAACTTGGAGAGTCAACTAGTTCTACAACATTAAGCAAATAGCCGTCCCCAGCCACCTGCTTGCTCCTCTCTAATATTCCTTCCCCAGAAGGAATCACTCTCAAATCTTTTATCATTTTTTTGGTATTTATCCTCATATCTTTTTTTTTTTTTTTAGAGAGAGAGAGAGCAGGAGCATGCATTCACATGCAAGCAGGGTAGGGTCAGAGGGAGAGAGAGGTAGAGAGAGAAAGAAACAAGATGGCTCTAGGCCCAGCACGGAGCCCCACATGGGGCTTGATCGCACAACCATGAGATCATGACCCGAACCAAAATCAAGAGTCGGACGCTTAACTGTCTGAGCCATCCAGACACCCCTATCCCCATATATTTTAATAACAAGCTAACATTATTTCTTGGTTCTTGCGTTTGGCAGTATTATCTATTAACTACCCACCATGGAAGATGGTTTCTCATTTCTTCCACCAGCCCACCGGAAACACATACTCCTATACTCCCCTTTTTTTCCACACAATAAAATTGTCACATAATTTTTGTTACCATGATGACCAGACTCCAAAGTGATCTATAATGATGCTCACCTCCTTGTATTCACGTCCCTATGTAGTCCTGTCCCACATAAAGTAGGGTTAACTTGTATAACCAACATATCTAAATGTTTAATAAAGATGGGACTCACACCTGGACTTGCGTTGCTTAGCCCCACTCCCTTTACCATAATCCCAGCCTCGTTGGGTCCTATCTTTATTTCACAGCTGATGTTTTTCTTCATCATGGTTTTTTGCATTAATTTGTATTTTTCTCAATATGACATTAAAAAATTCCTTATGTTAATCACTATATTTCCTGGTACCTCTTAAATTTTGCACCCAAGGCAAAAACCACCTCACTTACTTTATCTTAGACACAGCCATAACATATTCTAATAGCTTCTTGAGAAAGGATGCATGGAAGGTAAATTTTTGAACTTGTCTATAAATGCCTAATTCTACAGTCACACTGGTTTCACAGTTTAGCCAGGTATATAATTATAAGTTGGGATTTTTTAAACCAATATTTTGAAGATGGTGTTCTATGAAGTTCAAAGTCATTTGACTTCTGATGTTTTGCTTTGCACAGTGACTGTCGATTTTGGAATTTTGTTGGCTATACATGTCAGTCCTATTCACAGTAGGACAGGATTTAATTTAAAAGTGGAGGACTAACAGCTGATGGGAAATTTTGAGCAGTGGGTGGAGCTTGTCAACTGGGAGCTTTATTGTTGAGTGATCTGGTTGGGCGGTTGAACTCCAGATGCTGGGATCTTTCCTCTGCTTAGCTTTTTTATGGAATTGTCCAGCTTAGATGGTAGGCTTCTGGAGGTAAATTTTGTTCTCAAAAGAAGTAAACACTGCTGGTGCTTACAGAGATACAATTTCATTATCAACATAGTGTTTTCCTCAAGTAGTAACTTTAATTATAATTAACAGTTATATATAACTGAGATATATATATATATATATATAATTTAACAGTTAGTAAAGCAATTATTAAATCAGTTGTTTCATCCAAAGGCTCCCATGGATGGGTTCTGGGTCCCGGGGCCTGGTCTCTGGTAAGTCGTCTCAGGGGCAAGGCCTGAAGGAGAGACCGCCCCAAGCCAGTTCAGGAGGAGCCGCAGAGATACGAGGCATCCTCAGGGGAGGTGGTTCAGTGCCAGGCTCTGCCACACACCTTCGGGTTCCAGCTGGTACGGACCTGCAGGTCACCTCTCCTAAGCCAGCCCCAGGGATAAAGCATCCGCTGCGTTCTCGGCTGCGGTCGCCCCGCCCTCACCTCGCCCCTCCCCCTGGGCTCCCACCCACCGGCGCCGAGAACTTTGAACTGCCAACGTCTGGTGTTGAGAACCAAAACCACGTGCGGGAAACGGCTGAGGCCGGGGACGGTTAAAATGAGGGGGAGAGAGGCGGACCGACCGAGCGGTCGCTGGCTGAAATGGACTTTCGGTAGACTGGGAAGCGGCAGAGAGGGGAGAAGGGTGAGCGCACGGGAGGCTCGAAGGAATGGGACCGCCAGGAAGGGAAAGAGAGAGGAAGGAGGGGCTGTTTGATTGGGTGATCCATAGGAAAGGGGGGACCGATGGGCCAGGAGCAGAGGAAAGCCAGAGAACGGGAAGTTCTCCTGAAGGGGGTAAATGAGGGTTTAGAAGGAGAGCCACTGTACTCAGTTACTCCAGCAGGGAGGGGACCACACTCCGGACAGGAAAACACGTGTTCCTGTGGAGTCCAGACGTAGCTGCCTGGGTAAGCCTTAATTCTAATATGTTTTGATGACTGGCAGGCTTCTCACTCAGCAGGACTTGGAAGGCACTGCTGTACTATTACAGGGTTAGGTTGTAATTGTTTTGAGCTGGCAAAATGCAGATAAATGTAATAATCCTACCTTCTAATCACCCTAAAAATTAACCCTTTCACAGTGCTTTTCCCTCTTCTAATACAGTCCCTGCAACAACCTTGGTAAGGCCATGAGATGTTTGCCATATTCTCTTTTTACAGGCAAACAAATTAAAACTCAGGTGAAATGATTTGCCCAGAGTCATAGATCAAGTAAATGACTGAGTAGAAACAACAGATTGGTTGAGATTTTAGTGAAGCCAGTGTTGGCCAGTCTGAAATAAAGATAATTAAAGCAGGATGTGACTTTGTGACAAAAAACACAGAGGTGATGACTTGACGAGCCCACAAAATAAAGTCTCCAGACTCAAAAATCATTCCCTTCTCATTGGTAAAGTCCAGGAGGCAGATACTTCTCACCCTGGGCCTGAGGTCTCCAGGTCCCTATATAGCATCTCTGAGAGGCCTCTATCAGGCATCAATTTAGAAATTGGGAGCCTTGCTCTGTTTGGGCTGCCATAGACTGGGTGGCTTATAAACAACAGAAATTTATTTCTTACAGTTCTGGAGGCTGGTAAGTCCAATACCAAGGTGCTAGCAGGTTCCGTGTCTGGTGAGAGCCTGCTTCCTCAATGGCTATCTTTTTCTGTAACACCACATGGTGGAAAGGGCAAGAGAGCTTCCTTTGGACTTCTTTCCTAAGGGCACTAACTCTATTCATGAGGGCTATGCCCAAAGGACCCCACTTCCTAATACAATCACCTTGGGGGGTTAGCTTCAGCATATGAATTTTGGGTGGACATAAATGTTTAGACCATAGCAGAGCTATAAAGGACTCACTGGTTAGTGGTATCAAATATGTGAAAGTGAAATGGTCATTCCTTTGTTTTCGGGGTGAGGCAGTGCTACAGCCTTCTATGTCTTAAACTGGGTTACCTGCCCTCCCTATTGTTTTATAACGAGCTTGACCTTTCTTCTGATTGGTATGCAGGATCTATATAACTTAGGTGTTCATTTAATCTATTGATGCTGAACCCCAAGAAAGGGTTCAGGGACTTTGGGATGGTGGATAGGAGCCAGCTACAGGAAAGTCTAGAGAAAGCTTTCCAAGGCAAATGGAATAAACAATAGAAGTCTCTAGGGCAGGAATGACCTTGGTGAGTTGAGGAAACAGAGTGCCCAAGAAGGCTAGAGTACAACAACCAGGGGAGAAAGTGGCATAAACGAAGTCAGGAAGTAAGGCTGAGATTGAACTACAGTTGTAGGGAAGAAAGCTTGGAGTCCAGAGTATTAAATCTGAGCAAGGGTGGGCTCCTGGAAGAGATAGGAATGTTCCTGTCAAAGCCCTAGTTGAATCTGCAGAACTGCAAAGCAGATGAAACAGGAAAACCCAGGCCAACCTGGCTGAACCCTTCTAAATGAAGATGATGTGGGGTGAACGGAAGGAAACATAAAGACCACTAATGTGCAAGACAAGAGTGTCAGTGACCCAAAGAACCTTATTAAGAACCACACCAACCTCTCAAACCTAGACAAGAAGGGTGTCTGAGAAGATATTTAAACAACATACCCAATTCAAAGCTGCAGACTTCTAAGGGATTTCTCCCTGAAGGACTCTGTGGGGCATCCATCTCTGAGGCTGGAGATGCACTTCCCCCACTGTACTCTCTATAGAAAAATGGAAAATCTTTTGTATTGTCGATGGAGTATGTGGAAGTTTACTATTCACTAGCTCAGGGATTGTCCTCTAAAAATTTATAGCTAGACTACATAGAGTTTTAACTGATTGTCTGATGGTAGGTAGGGTTGCAATGGAGGATAACAAACTGAAGGGTAAAAAAATACTAGAATATACCATCACCTGGTAGATTCCAGAGTCCTAATGAACTTCTATATAACTCTAGCCTTAACCACTACACTTGAGAGAAAATGATGATATAACCCTATTGCATGTTTTTAAATGTTTGTGTTACCCCTTCTGTCCAAGGTTTCTGTACTATTGCTACCTTATTCCATGTCACCATCATCTCCCCCCTAGATTATTAAAGTAACTAACTACTTTATCTTTCTGCTTCCATGCTTGAATCCTTACAGGCTCTACCTCAAACAGCAGTCTGAGTGTGGATCTTCTAAACACTAAATCAGGACTTCTTTTTCCCAGTACTGGTGGGCTAGGTTATTTGGATCAACCCTCTGGGCTGAAAACAACGTGAAAGAGGAAAACTGGACAAAATATAAGAAACATTTTCTTAAGATCAACGAAGAGATGACAAAACAATAAGGAATTGTCATGCCAAAAAGTGAAGGGAAGAGTTATCAGTGGTTAAGAAGGCATGGCAGCCACTTTTGCCCTGAAGACACTCTCATATTCCCCAAATTAGAACATTTTGACAGCATCATGAGTCCCAGAGTACGAAAATCAGAGGCAGGGAGTGGCCAAGTAGGGAGTCTAATAATAGACTGTGGCGAGCAGGGTCTAAGGTATCTCCCACCCCACCTGCAAGTCTGAGGGAAGAGGCTTCCAACTTTAATCTTACCAAGAAAATATGGATGCAATGTCATTTAATCTTACCAAGAGAATACAGAAAGTGATGGAATGTCATTCCCATGACTCTAATGTTATAAAAGTGTCAGTCTTGTTAGTTACTTAGTCTTATTAGTAGACACTTGGCAGAGAACTTAGGGCAGCTTCTAGCAAGAATGCCACAGATTCAGAAACCCACTGAATCCCAACAGATACAAAAAGAATCAACACCTGGAGTCATCATAATCAAACTAGAATACCAAAGAAAAAAAGTTTCAAAGCTGCTAGAGAAAAGGATAAATTATGTTTAAGAAAGGTGCTTAGTATATGGGAGACACTTAATATATATTTGTTAAATGAATAATCAAACATTATTTGGAGCTCTTATGCTTACTAGTTCTATGATTTATGTCACTTGACCTCTTTGAAACTCAGTCTCCTGACCTGCAAAACATAGATAATAAAATCCACTTAATAAGGATGATCAGGAGGATTATATTCCTAGTATAATTAGGTGCTTCTGCACAGACTCGCTCTCAAATTTGGGTTTCTGGTCTATTCTATGCAAATTTACTCTCTAGGTCTCCAATTCCAAACATCTATCTTGAAATACTTCTAAATCTAAAACATACTTACTTCCTTCCCTTTTAAAGGGCTGGAGGCTTCAGAAAAACAAGTCCTATTGCAATAACATCTGTTCAGCTGTGGGGGGAAGAAAAAGGTGAGTGAATAAACAATTAGCTTAGGATGCACCTGATAATTCCCCAACCTAAATAATACTTAATAGAATTTTCCTAAACTCTATCATGATAAGGGTTACCTGAGGCAGTTTTTAGTAATACAGTTTTGGGGTCTCTTCCCCTGAACAACAGGACTCCTAGGTTTAGGGTAGAACCAGGAATCTGACTTTCTAACAAGCTCCCAGGTGTTTCTCACCTTCATAGAATAGTAGGACTATAGCTAGGAGGTGAGGATTAAATAATTGGCCAAGCTACTAATTAATCTGAGTGAACAAATATTTCCTGCTGTAGAAAAGGGGAGAATAAAGTACAAACAAGAGGCTGGACCTGTGAAGGTATGGATGTAACATGGCTCATGTCTGGACAAGCTCACTAACTTTTAGAAGACATAGATGTACATAAAATATCTTCAGGCAAGAGACTATGCTACCATTGCAGGGGCAATAACCGACCAAATAGGAGTTCTGATGGTAGGTGATTTGGGAAAACTTTGTAAAGGAAGTACACTCTGAGCTAGACTACTATCTAGACTTCCAGACTTTTTCAGGTGAATTATAAATAGGAAATGGAATTCCAGGGAAGAAAAATAGTTTTAAGCAAAGGAATAAGGGTGGAAAATGCCCAAGTTGGTTCTAGTGAAAGCAAGAAAACTGAGCTGTTCCCTCCCTACATACAGGGGAAATGCCTTGACAGGGAGGTGAAAAAGGCCAGGTGGAAATGAATGGACCATTTGAAAACCCAGTGCAGAAGATCTTACAAGGTTAGGGGTAAGAGGAGGGGTGGGAAGAGGGAGCAGAAACCTGAAAAACTTACCATGAGACTAGGAGCCTCTGAGTCAGAGAAAACCCAAGATGAGGTCCTCTGCCTCAGGACCTCGATCCTCACACCTTCAGAGATGACTTTCTGACCCTGTAACTGACTGGCAAATCCCAAAACTTTACCCCCCAAATGCCAAAACTCTCAATAATTTACCCCAGTAGTGGGTAGAGACACTGTGATCTCCTCCTGAGATTGCTCATCTCTGGGCTGCTCCAGTCCCTCCCCACCTACCTGCATCTCTCATGTGTTCAAAAGTCCTGGAATACTTTTTGTCAACAGCAATTTCCTCTGCCCAGAATGTCTTCCCCCACTTTATTTGACTAACTTTATTCGTCAGGTCTCTTGTTTATATACTTCTCACTCAGAGACACCCTTCCTACTCGCTTGGTCTGAATAGTCCTCCACCCCTTTATAGATGCCCTTTGAATTTTTCTTCATAGCTCACACAAATATTTAAGATGACATTCTTATTTGTGTTTAAGGCTCTCTTTGGTCAGCCAGTAAACTCTGTGGCTGTGTCTGCTTCCCCCTCCACTCTGCTCAGTACCTAGTCCAGGACAATCTCTCACCATATTTACTTAAAAGAGACAGGGAAAGAGACTCTGACCTTTTCCAAGATCCTGGGAATTCTCAAGACCCTAATGCCTTCCTGCCTCCTCCAGAGCTTGTGCCTGGGTTTGAATCCTGATGTCAGTATTCACCAGCTGGGATACACTGGACAAGTGGTCTACACTGCTTAAATCTCAGTTCCCTTTTCCTGTCAAAATGAGATGACAGTTCCTACCTCACAGGGTTGTAAGGAGGATGTTAAGAGCATCTAACAGTAAAATGTCTAACAGTATCTAGAAAAGAGTCCTTGATGAAAGTTAGCTGCCATTATTATTGTTGCTAATAACTAATCACCTCTAAGATTCAAGCCATCAGGCTTTTTTCCACAAGAAAGTTCTCATTAATATACTTAGAGAGGTCTTAGAAATCGATAAGAAAATGCAACAGAAAAGTGGATTCTGAAAATGCAAAATCACAGAAAAAAATGTTGAATATTTAAAAATAAATATAATTATCAGAGTAGAGAGGAGGAGAGAAGGGGGCACAGTCTGGGTCTCAGGTACTCCCACATCTTCTCAAAGTTTTTCCCTCTAGTGTTGGGGAAGAAGGAAAAGTAAACAGGCAAGTGCTTCCTTCCTTGGTGGGGTAATGCTGTGTTCCCTTCTCTGAAGGAGATTTCTCCTTCTCTGGCTGACGCAGCTTGCCACGATGCCCTCTGTTGAGTGCTGGCTTTTACAGAACACATGTGTGGTTCTTTGGAGGCTACATATTTCTTTACCTCTTATCATGCCCATTAAACTGCTTCCTGCCTCCCCTGTGAAGAGAAATTTCTTTCTGGGATTCATCAGTGATGTCTCATGCATGCAATCCATGAACTCCGGTGTTGCATTTGCCATTGTTCATCCATTTCATGCCCCGGAATCCTCCACTGTCCTAGGACACTGCTGTCACTGCTGCTAGGGTTTCACTAGCCAGGAGCCATGATGTTTTCCTCCAAATGTAGGGGACACCCTACTCCTGACTCCATGCCACATAGAGTCAAGATAAGTGGGGTGGTACTGTTCTCCTGTGGGAATTCTGCAATGGCCTCCTCCAAGAAGATTTAGTTTCTAGAGCATCTAAAAGGACTTCCCCAGAAGCGGCCTTGGAGCAGGACCAGTGGTGAGTATTGGGCTTCCGATCCTCCATTCTACTGTCATTCCGTTTGTCCCTCTTTTCTGTCTTCAACTTATTCCCTTCTTAAGGTGTCATGATGGTCAGCATCCCCTGGAAAGTTGTTAGAAATGAAGATTCTCGGGCCCATCCCCAGACCTCCTAAATCAGAACCTGCATGTTAACAAAACCCCCAGGTAATTACTATACACACTAAAGTTTGAGAAATAGCAAAATATAGGATTTAATTTTTGAATTCGTCCTCTCTAGCTATTCAGATCCAAGTTCATTTTTAGCTCGAGGAGCTGAATTTCCCCTTTTGCATATGCTGGTTATTGTACAGGCATTCCTTGTCTGCTAAACTAGTGAGTCCATAGAGTCTCTGCCACGGTAGTTGTGCAGGGATGCCGTGTAACCAGCCTCACATCTGCTCTTTATAGGTATCCTAGTAATTTAAAAAATCAACCAGCCCAGTATGATAGGTTATCATACACAAGAAAATGGTAGATTTTGAAGGAATGTTGAAATCATCGGCACCTGTAACTCCATAAGCCCCTCTTCTTCACATACGTTTTAAGATACTTTGATATATTATGGAGGAGAAAATGATTATAATGCACCTATCGTGTTAGTAAATGTGCCCGTTCACTGGAGTTAGAAATAAATAGCACAGCTCACACTGAAATTGTGTATGCATATGGTCCTTGACACTAATTCTTTCCTCAACCTATACCAGAGGATTGTATCAGAGATTGGTGTGAGGACATTACTGCTCTCAGCAGAGAGATTGACGGGCTCTAGCTCTAGCTGGTTTCTGCCTGCCACTCCAAGGTGCAGTGTTTCTGAAATTCACCCAAAGGTTCCTTGACTTGCCTCTAGGATACAAGTCTCACAAAATACAAGGAACTGCCTTGCGAATGACTTTTTAGAATGTGTTGCATCTTCTGTATGGTTTGATTTCTCCATGGTTTTGACCAGTTGGATGAGCCAGCATTGTTGTTGGTTTTTTTCCCTCCTCTGATAAAGCTAGCTCTAGAACTTCCTGTCTGAGGAATCTCAATGAATATTCAAAATAAGAAGACCCCCAAAAAGATGTGAAACCATGCTATTATTTTCCTGCCTGGCTCTTGTGTCCTTTGTGGTTGACAAGTTTCTTAAAGCCTGCAGGGACTTTTCTGGGCTTGGATATTATGGGGATGGAAGTTTCTAAAGTCCTGCAGAATCCTTTTAGGGCAATAGTGGTTGGCTTACTAGAGGCTAGGAAAGAGGCTGTCGTCTTTGGAGCAAACTTGTATGTATAGCCATTATGTTAAAAAGGGTAGCCTTGATAGGGCATGATCATAAAACAGCTTCATTTTCGTTCCTGCTCTCTCTGCTCAGAAGCTGGTTTCTCAGGTGGATCCCTATAGTTTTTCCAGACACTTAGAAAAAAAGGGTCCTCCAGTCAATTTTAGTCCTAAAATGGTCTCATTTCAATCACTGAAATGCCCAGTCCCATGTAATAGTTAAAACTCTGAACTTCATTTGAGGCAAATATTTCTCCCCCACTTCCCCAGCCCACGCTGATTCAGGCTGGAAACCTGACATGAGGGAAAGATAAATAGGGGCCACAGGAGGAGGGTGGTACAGCTGGCTTCTTTGCTTTCCCACCTAATGCTTCCACTGCTTCTCCTCCACACTCTCTAGGTGTGTGGGCCCTACAGGGCTTGGGGTGGAGGTAGAAGTAGGAAAGAGTGGGAAGAAGAAGGGCCTTCCTTTAGGAGAACTGAAGAGCTTGGTGGTGGTGTTCCAGGACCTCGGTGGGTAGTCAATATGGACTCTTCTTATGCACAACTTTAAGTTCCGGGGAAAACACTGGATGACAATGCCTCCTCCCACTTGCCACTTGCTCCATTAGTTTCTGCATTTGATTCAGCTCCTGTTGCCTAGCAGCCTTTGGCGGCAAAGCCCACCTGAGCAGGGGCTCCTTGAAAAAAACCTTCATGCTTATATTCTCCCTTCCCCCATGTGACCCATGGGGCGCAAGCTCTTTTCTGTTCTGCATTTAGTGGTGTACACACTCCTCATCCTACCCGGACTCCAGGAACAGCCTTTTGCTTTTAATTTTCTCTGGCATGGGTCCAATACCAGTCACTTGGCCCTCTCAATTCTAGGGGACATTGTTTTCCAACTAATCTTTGAAAGTATTTTCTCTGGAGACTTGAGATGAGAAAGGGCTGAGCCGGGGGTGGGGGTGGGGGGGGTAAAGGGCTTCAACTATTTTTTTCCCAAAGTCTCTTTTCAAATTCCTGAAACTTCAGACCTTGAAGGGTTGAGGAGTGGGTGTTAATTTCAGGATCACAAGACTGTCACCGACTAGCTGCTTTGTTGGTCCTTGTAGGTGGTCTTACAAACTGCCTCAAAGTAAGGGGAACTATCAATGTTTTCTCCTTTTCCCCTGGGCCTTGGCTGCACCCGGCTGCATCCAAGACATCTCTCATTTTAACATTTACTTTCTAGCTGCAGTATGCACCCTTGGGATTTTATTTTAAAGCCCCCTGAGGAGAAGGAAGCATCCTTACCTTTTTCGAGCAGTATTTTATTTTTTTAATTTAATTTAATTTTAAATAGTTTATTGTCAAGTTGGTTTCCATACAACACCCAGTGCTCATCCCCATCAAGCAGTATTTTAAACATATGAGCGACAGGTTGCCTTCCTTTTTGTCTTTCTTATTAACAGTTTATTACAGTATTTTTGGGGGGAGGACTCCTTTTTTCTTTTTTTAACCATTTAGAAATGAGATTGGACAATTCACCATGACTCTGAATTGGGCTTCAGAGAAATAAGAGACTCCTTCTGGGTGTTTTTGTTGTTGTTGTTGAAAGCAGTTTAAGGCAAAATGCTTTTAGATTTGTGGGTATTTTTACATTGGAGCTGAAGTTGGGATTTTTAGTCAAATTTGAGTTTAAAAAAATATATTTTAATTTTTAGCTAGTCACATCAGGATTCAGAAGTATGAGATAAAGGTGAAACATGGGAGAAATGTGGTTGTTGGGTTTTTTCCCCATATGAGTGAGTGTCCAGGCTGGTGAAAATGTGGGTGCAAGGTGGGAGTGCCTGGCCTGGTTGGATGAAAGCCATGGGGCTAATGGGGCTTGGGGGAGGGAGGTAAACATAATCCTGGAGTAATGAGGTGGTACCTGGGAGTGGCTGAAATATAGGCTGTTCCAGACAGGCCACCTCTTTCTAGCACAGGGAGTGGCATCAGCATCTCAACCTTAATGCTAACCTTATGTAGGAAAAACTCTGAGCTTCAATAATACTATGTATTATCTCTAATGCATCCTTCCCATTACCTGATTCTGATTCTACTGGAGCTGTTTTACAGCTCAGAACTGTAGGTAATAGCCATGCAAAAACACCTGATGCTGACACCACTCCGCCCCTCCACACAAGGGACTTAAAGGGATTCCCCTTTAAACTGGTTATATCATCTCATCTGCTTCCTCATTGATAAGTTAAAATCTTTAATATGTGTATGTGCAGGAGAGCCATGCTTTTTTCTTATTTTCAAAATGACCTTTTTACAGTTCTGGAGGTCTTTCCCCAAGAGGCCCAATGGATTAGTCTGAGAGAGAGCCAGATAAACTTCTCCACCAGAGAAGTGCACTTCCTATGGGCTGCTTAAGCCTGGGCACATCTCTTCTTGGCTCCTGGAGGTGAATCCAAAGTGACAGAGCATTTTTGCTATTTTTCTTATTTTAATTTTCCTCTTTACTAATTTCGTGTTTTGGTTTTGGTTCATTTCTAGCCAGTACTCATTAGTAGCAGCAGTGATGGGAAAATCTGCTTTTATGATCTGACCATTTGATGATCTTTATAAGTGGATTAATGAATTATAGAAATCTGTTCTCTGTTGGATGAGAGACAATGGAGGATCTGGATTGTTAGTCCTTTTCATTTGTTTGTCTGTTTTGAGCCCCAATCAATTAAGAGTCCTTTGGCCATTGGGAAGGCAATTTTCATAGCAGGCCTGGTAGAATTTGGGATTTCCGCATTTACCTTTTTTCCCGAGAGAGAGAGAGAGAGAGAGAGAGAGAGAGAGACAGAGAGACAGAGAGAGAGAGAGAACACAGGTGGGGGAGAAGAGCAGGAGCAGAGGGAGTGAGAGGGAGAATCTTAAGCATGGAGCCTGACATGGGGCTCAATCCCACAACCCTTGGGATTATGACCTGAGCCAAAGTCAAGAATAGGATGCCTAACAAACTAAGCCACACAGGCACCCCTGTATTTATTACTCTTGACTGAAATTTCAGAAATGAAGCTATAAGTTCTCTTTATCTGTTTCTGTATGCGTATGTGTCTGTAGTTTAGAAGGGCTTTCATCTCTCATTGTATGACTGTATAGTATTTTTCACCACTAGAGGTATTAATATATTTGATTACAAAGAATTCTTTTCTGATTGGCTAATAGGGATAAATAAGCACTTATATAAAGCAAATATTTCTAAAATTCTCAGAAAGCAGTAAAACTGAACTTCTAAAACTTTAAAAGTGCTACATTTAAAAAAATTTTTACAGAAACCAACTCAGTAATGTTTTAGGAATTCAAGTACACATTGGGGCACGTGGGTGGCTTAGTCGGTTAAGCGTCCGACTTTCGCTTAGGTCATGATCTCGTGGTTCGTGGGTTCGAGCCCCACATCGGGCTCTGTGCTGACTGCCAGCTCAGAGCCTGGAGCCTGTTTCAGTCTGTGACTCCCTCTCTCTCTGACCCTCCCCTGCTCACGCTGTCTCTCTCTCTCCTAGAAATAAAAAAAAAAATTCAAGTACACAAATTTAAGTAAATCTTCAGAAAATGAAACCAGTTTAATATTTGGGGTTTAATAGTAGCATCTATGTTTCCTCTGATTTATTAGTGTTAAATATAATTCCTAACAATATTCTACTTGGATACTTTTTTTCTAAACTTACACAGATTTTACTATTCAAATAAGTTAACATCATTCATAATGCTTAAGATTATGAAAAAACAGAAATTTGTGCATAACTAAATTGAATCATTATTCTCAAAAATGTTTTATTTCAATGGTAATTTTGTTTTGTACTGTGTCAGCTTAAAGATAATTTCCAAGAGCTTTAGGTAACTTAAAACTTAAGCTTTGTGTTTGTATATGTCGGATACTGTGGGGCAGGGGTAGGGATCTTAACTATCAACATTTACTATATTAGAAATTGAAATTGGGAAATGTTTATAGTTAATTACTGAATCACTTAAAGATAGCAAAAGTGAATGCACTACATATCAATAACATCTTAAGAATATTATACAAGAGATAGATCTTATAATAACGTATGAGTTTGTTCCAGAATATAAATGAAGAACAAAACTTGGAAATGATTTACCATTTGAACATGCACAGTAGCATTAAGTATACTCAAATTGCCATGTAACCATTACTACCATCCATTCCCAGAAATTTTTGATCTTTCCAAGCTGAAACTCTGTACCCAGTAAACAATAACTCTCCAGTCCCCCAGCCCCTAAGACTCTAGCAGCCACTATTCTACTTTGTCTAGAAATAGATTTGTATTAGAAATACATTTTACAAAACCTGAGCCTGAAAAACTATGAAATGTGTTAAAGTCTTTGCAAAGTTTGCCCAGTTTTGATGGTCTCATTTCCTTGGTTTACTATTTATTACCTTCTGCTCTAATATTAAAAGTTTTCTTCTGTATAAAAGACAGATTGTCTTACCAGAATAATTTTCTGTGCTTTATGTTAACTTTATTATATTCTTTATTAGTTTTAAAAAGCAAACAATGTTTCCTTATTTAGGAAAGAATTTCTTTAATTAAGAATTAAAGAAGCATAACTGTTTCTTTACAGTCATGCTTATTTTTAGATGTTTTGTTGTCACTTTCAAATGGAGTCAACCATTGTTTCTTAGGTACCCATGATGCTATCTTAACTGTTGAATTCTCCCTAAAATCCAAAGATTTGTTCTTTTACCCATAAAAGAGAGGTGTTAAAGATAATTAGGTTTTATTTGTCATGTTATTCTTCATGAGTTTCATGGAAAGAGTCATTCACATCAGAAAACATGCTCAGTCTTCCTTGGGTTAGATTTATATATGTAAAATAGTATTACTACAAATATTTTTGAGCCTAAGTGCTTTATGGAAAGCCCCTGAATATTTGTCAGTGTTTCTATTTATCAGTATCCTGATGGTGTATTGCCTCATGTTAGCAACAGGAATGTGGTATGGCCAGTCATAATTTCAATTGTTAATTTTAAATGTTTACTTGCTTGGAACCTTACTTCTTTAATTGGGATCTCACATTGAGACCACTGGTTTTCATTTAGGAATAAACATCAGATTTATCTGTAGGGTTTTATTAAAATAATGATGTTTAAGACCTACTCTGAATCTCTCAATATTGTTGATACAATTTGTGTATGTTCATAGTATATTGCATATATATGTTATGACACAGGAGTTTTGTATATCTCAATATTTCCTCTATTTAAAAAAAAGCATGCTCATCTGTTATAAATCAAATGTCATATTTACTATGGTCTTTGAAAATGGCCTTAATCATTATATGTACAGACATGTTGACTAAAGCTTTATTTTCTTGGATCCCCTTTGTTTTGCAAGACAATGAAATAACCAAAATTCTTTGTCAGTTGCATCAGTCTTGTTATGAACAATCTTCTTTAATTGACATGGTCATTTTAAGTCTCTGGCATCTACAGATAGTTTTATTATTACTTGGATACTTCCCTGAAGGCTCTGCAATGAGCTACAGGCAAGACAAAAGTTGTATCTTCAACAAAGGAGCATGATCTCAGAGCCCATGGAAGAGGACTATACCAAGTACTTTAAACTGTTGACACTCTGAAGAATAGATCTTGGTTACAGGCTTCTGATGTCATTGCCTAAACAATTTTAAGACTGTACAGTGGATTAAGTCAAGATTTCCAGAACTCTTTGTAGTCAAGAAGCTGATAGGTTCGTGATACTACTAACCTAAGATCCAGATGAACAAGACTTAATTACATAAGACTAAATGAACTGATAAGAGATGATTATAGGTATTTGTTTGGAAGGTTGTTGATGTTGTTTCAACATTGTATTTTCTGGGTAAAAAAGGAAGCCCTTTCTCTTATGTTAGGTATCCCTAACCCATAACAATTTAGTAGATTCTGATTTTGTGAACTGAAATAGAATATTCTTAAATGATATTCTCCCTGCCTGACTCTCCCTCCCAAATTCAAAAATGTTTTATTATATGTTCTTTCTTTAGATGTAATTAGTTATTTGCATAGGTTCAGTAAGAATCTACCCACCTTTTTACTGGCTATAATTGGAAAAAAAACGGTATGCAACTAAGGCCTTGTCTGGAATGTCATATTCGAGAATGATGCTTATTTAATGTGATATTACCAGCCACTATTTTTCCCCAAAAACTATTTTAAAATATTGCTTTTAACTGTCCACCCCAAAGTATGGCATATGAAGTAACCATTTACATTTTCTCCTTTGTAAAATGGCTCTCCCTACAAATATTTTTCTTAATATTGTCAACAGGTTACTCATTTCCTTTACTTCAGACACAACACTTCAACATCAGCTGTTTTCCATCTCTTGATCCTTTTGGATTTCTCCAACTTTTCTCCATGCTTTTTATACAGGAAAAAAAAGTTACAAAAATACTTTTTTACATTTCAGTCTGTTATTTATGAAGATTAGCTGTTCAAAGAGGTACTGTTATTTCTGTCTCCTTCCTTAACATCCTTCATTATGGACACAAAGCCCAGCTCTAAATAAAAATTCTTCCCCACCTCTGCAAAAATACATCCCAGAATGGATAAGCTGGGCCAAATAGAGTAGTGACTGGTGATATGGTGTGATGATGCAGTCTTTCATCATGTATATGTCTGGTTTAAGACCCTAACACTTGATATGAAGAAGCATTTTGAAGAGATTATCCTCAAAGAAGACTTCAAATGTTCAACACCTTACTGCAGTCCACACAGTAAAAGGTCAGCTGGCATGACTCATTCATGAAACTTACAGATGCAATGAAGGCAACTGTTTCTTCCAAATTGAGAATGAGCACTGCCTCAATGAAGGACATCCCTTGGACATAACCATCAGGTCTGTAACATGAACTTACTCCTAAGATACTACAGAAAAACGCTCTGGTATGGACCATCTTTCTGAAAGATGTAGAGATGGAAATGCATAGGATATGTCCAGCTTAATTCCCATGAGCATTTGGATCATCAACATATACACCTTCTGTCTCATGTTTAGAAAGACTGTTTCACAGAAGCTTTTCCACTGTTCTTTCCTGTTGAGAGAAATATTTCACAAAGTTCAGGGGTGATACAGCTAGACTCTGAACTTTTACCATGCTAGACTCTGAACTTTTACCATGAACAGTAGGGGGCAAACCCTGCACCCCAATTCTCAAACTTTTTTCTTACTATGCATTACTTCCCAGTTGGGCAATATTTCATGGGTCCAAATTATCGTTGCATTTGTAATATTTTCTTTCTGCTTGAATTGTTTTTTTTTTTAATGTGCTGCTTTAATTACTCAGTCTTGAGACTCAGCCCAATGGTCCAATGTTCCTGTCAATGAAGTAAATCTTCCTCCACAGATCTGACAGAAAGATTTCCCTGGAGTAGGCAAATATTTCCTAAACAGGACACAAAAGCAATCATCAATCATATGATGGCCCATACTCAAGAATCAGAACAGTGCTGGAAAGTGGCTCAAATTCAAAATTCTCATGTCCTGAAGACCACGGTGGTGGTTTACAGGTCCTCCCTGTTTGTGGTTCATATTCCTGCTGAAAGATTTTTGGAAATTTTCCAAAGATTCTCTGTGGGAGAAAGTTTACCACATTTTTCACCAGGAGCACTATGGACAACAGATCGGTGCTCCTTTTGTCATTTTTGGGAAAAGTTTCAAGCAACCAGGGGCAGGTGGAGGGGTGCTCTGTCTGGAAGGAGGATTGCACCCTCCTCAGACCTCTGAGGCTGACTCCTGGCTGCTCCAAGTCTGTTTTTGGTATCCACAGCCACCAAGCAGCAGTTACATGCATGACAGGATGCCTATGCCATCAGTCACCCCATTGCCAGGCCCCTCTAGGTGGGCATGGCCACTGGAACAAGAGAGGAGAGTCTTCTTGATGACCTTGGGAAGTTATGGTTGCCAGCTGTTGACCAGTCACTTTTATAGAACTAAGGTTGACTTTATGGAGACAGTGCTAACAAAGCCCTCCCAGATAAACTGGTTTACAAGTTCCAGCCTTACAGCTGGTAAGGGAGTTTATGTTCATGGCAGGCCAGGAGCCTGCAGATTCTCAAAGAGGACTTTGAGAAGAGAGGAAGTCACCCGAAATGGATGGGTATTGTAGAAGTAACCTGATGGATAGAGTTTCTTGGACTTGACCTCCTAGCTTCAGGACACAAATAATAGAGGCTTTTAGAAGTCCAACCTGAGATTCCTTATGGAAACCTTCAACAGCAAAATTTAAAAATGCCTTTTGGTAAATATTCTCACTGCACCTATGTAAATACTCAGGCCAAGTGTAATGAGGCCAGACTCATTATATGATCAAGAATCTTTAAGATTCTTTTTGATCAAAGGTGAGGAAATTGTAGGGAATAAAATTGTGCTCCAATGGAAAATTATGTGTGGTCATTCTAAAGCTGATTGATTCTGATTATGTAAATTATAGATAACTGACAGCAATGCTAAAGAATTCTTTAGCATTCTAATTGCATTTAGACATGCAAACAAATTCTGTCTAGGAAATAAAGAACTGAAAAACTAATTTTGGCACTATTTGCACATCTCTTACAATATTCCTGATCTGTGTCTGTTCTTGGGATTCTCCTTTGACCTGGTTGTAACACACCACTAGTTTCCTCATGAAAAAGCTAAATAAAATTTTCGTCAATTGTTTTTTTTTAATATCTGTATGAGAGTCATGATTTACCTGCTTTTAAAAAATAACTTTTAATGCCTACTTGGAACTAAATCACCATTTAACGGTTGATCATGTGTACCCCATGTCTTTGCTTCAGCCACAGAGGGCCTAGAGACGTTCAGACAAGTGTTAAGAGACTTTTGATACAACCCAGTTTGGTGACCTTGTAGCAACCTAACACAGGAACTTTCTAGATGCTTTATGGTGGCAGCCCTGTTCAGAAGGTACTTGGTGTTTTTTCTGTTCTACTGATTGAGGTGGCTGAGACTTCTTGGCAGTCATTGTCCTGGTCATTCAGCTCTTCGTAAAAAGGGCTGCTTACACTCCAAAAGTACAGTTCATGGGGAAAATCCAAATTAGAAATCCTTATATTCTAACTCTCACAGACAAAAGCAAGGTAGTGCTGAAGCAACTGCCACATGGGAATTTATAAGCTTTTTAAATCAAGTCACAGAAAACTTCATTCTTATGTGTCCAGATGGCAGGTAGAAGTATGGTCAAAGAGGGTGGACCTATTCTTTACTGCCTTTTGATGACAGAGTTCCTGGTACCACTTCCCTACTTCAATAGAGGCTGGCCAACAGTCTCCTGACCCAGGGTGCAGCTAAACTCAGCTGGGTTCTGGAAAACCCTTTCCCAATTAGTTGTCCCTTGATAAGGGCAAATGAAATATTTTCCATTTTTTTAAAGTTTATTTTGAGAGAGAGTGAGTGAGCATGCAAGCAGGGGAGGGACAGAGAGAGAGGGAAAGAGAGAGGGAGTGAGGGAGAGAATCCCAAGCAGTCTGACCACTAGCAGTGTGGATCCCAATATGGGGCTCAAATTCACAAACCATGAGATCACGACCTGAGCTAAAGTTGGATGCTTAACCAACTGGACCAACTAGGTGCCCCTCCATTTATATTTTTAAATCAACTCTTCTCTTTCTAACACTAGACTGGTATATCAAAAGAGAAATATTTCCCTTCAAATGAGGATAATCTTTAAGAATCACAAGTAACACATGGTAAGTGTTGTTGTGGGGATGATTTTATAAGTAATTCTAGTATAACCAAGCTACTCTACTGCAGTGCTTGACACCTGTGTCCTGGAATATTATACCCCTTTCTTCAGGCTCCCTGGACTATATAAGATGTGCATAGCCTGCAAAGCATTTGTATAAGGCTAATTCTCAAGCAGTACTTGTCAGGAGAGGAACTTTTTAAGCCTACCAAGAAAATATTTTGTAGGTGTTCTTAGTAGTAGTATGCTTCCAGAAAAAGAAGATGACTGATTGGGTGTATATTTGTTGAGCCAACACAGTTTATAACTAATTATAAACATGCCATGGTTATGGCAGTTTTTTTTTTTAAATTTTTATTTCTAGGAGAGAGGGACAGCATGAAGAGGGGAGGGTCAGAGAGAGAGGGAGACACAGACTCGGAAATAGGCTCCAGGCTTTGAGCTGGCAGTCAGCACAGAGCCCGACGCGGGGCTCAAACCCACAAACCGTGAGGTCATGATGTAAGCGAAAGTCGGATGCTTAACCGACAAAGCCACCCAGGCGCCCCTATGGCAGTTTTTTAAAAACTATGTATTTAGAATTTACATTTATGATGTGGCTTCTCTTTCCCTGGCAGGACACATTTTGAACAATGTTTACAGAATCCTTTAGGATTCTGGAATTCTGAACATTCTGGACATGAAAAGCATTGTTGAATTACACTCTTGCCATAGGCTCTGTCCATTACACACCCATACTCACTATATTCACAATTCATTGGAATTGGTTTTTTATAGAATCTTCCATAGCTTTTTTCTAATTTGGACATTAGGTAGACTGCATTGCACTCCTTGTACAATGACTGCCAGAAGTGAACATTTACAGGTACAGTTTTATAAAGAAACTCTGATAATAAATTTTGGGATATTAGAAGGCCCTGCCTAACTTTTTAAAAATTTTTAATGTTTATTATTGACAGAGACAGAGTATGAGGATGGAGATGCAGGAAGAGGGGGAGACAAGGAATTCAAAGCAGGCTCCAAGCTCTAAGCTGTCAGCACAGAGCCTGACATGGGTCTTAAACTCACAAACCATGAAACATGACCTGAGCTAAAGTCAGACGCTTAACCAGCTGAGCCACCCAGGTGCCCCAAGGCTCTGCCTAACTTTTGAAGGAGTAAGGCAGATGGAAGTGAAAAACCAATTTCACTAACAAAGCTTGGTTGAAAGTACATGGCTTAGATAAGTGGCAAAAGTGGACTTCCCATTCCCAAACTCTGGAATTAGATTTACCTAGTTACAGTCCAGCCTGAAAACCCATGGGGTCAAACACAACCAGCAAGGCTTCTACTCACCACCAACAGGCAGGCTCCTAGAGTGAAAAGGTTGTTAGGGCCAGGCATACATGCCCAGTTCCTCCCAAACTCAGTTACCTCATGTAAGAGGAGGAGTAAGGCCTTAGAGCTGGAGGGTTTAGGAAAAAATTCCTTATTATGAAAACCAGAGGCATAGGAAAGTAACCTTCCCCCACTAAACAAGGTATTTTCTAAATTCTCCAGAAATTTATTTTTCCACCACGAAATAGCTTTGTCCTAAATTAGATGATCCAGAAACAAAGGACTCAGTCATGATAGGTTATATAGCAAACTGTTAATAATAACATGCTTGCAGTACAACTTCTCATTTTTCCCCCCACTTATGACTCACCTGTTAGAGAAACCTTGTGCTACACAAAGATGCTTTGGGAGGTTTCTTCCCCGCTATAATTAAAGTCTTTCAAACTGTCAAAATTGTGTCAGCATGCCGTTAGCCTTGACGGTGGACTTGCCAACTGCTGACCTGGGGCTTTTATAACTATCAGCCTTGACTTGCTCCCAAGGTAGTACTCACTTCTGGGTTTGCTTGGTAATATTATGATACTTAAGGACATGTTAAGAGGACCCCAGAGGATCTAGCTCTCTACTGTTAGGAATTGATGTTTTGGTAATGACAATGATCATGTATGTGGTTAAGCAAGTCCTGAGGCCCTAGGAGGGCATATATTGTGGTGAAATCTGTATGAAGTGCAGGTAGTCTGAGCTGTACAGACTTCTTTGCATAATTCCAGAAAGTCATTATCACATCATCTATGAACTGACATAGACTATATTAGCCATCTCTGAAGTTGTATGCAGGGGCACCTGGGTGGCTCAGTTGTGTCCAACTCTTGATTTCAGCTCAGGTCATGATCTAACAGTTCGTGGGTTTGAGCCCTACATTGGGCTCTGCACTGACAGTGCAAAGCCTGCTTGGGATTCCCTCTCTCTCTACCTCTCCCCAAATCATGCTGTCTCTCTCAAAATAAAACTTTTTTAAAAATTAAAAAAATTTGGATGCAACATCTCAGGGGTGACTCAGGGCAGGCTTTATTTCTATTTTTGTGCAGCGTATGTGTTGGTTAGTGTAATAGAATATGTATACTATTCATACATATTCAGATATTGAACCTGTGTATCCAACATTTTTCTTCTTGGATGCACAATCAAAATTAGGAAATATTGGGATATATCTTCAAAATGTGAAAACATCTTGCTAGTGGATTTCCCAGTCTTCCTCACCAAATTTGTACTGGGAAGGTTTGATCACTATGCTCATTTAGCCTACAATTCATTCAGAGGATGCATGCCAATTTGACTCTGATTGTATTCCTGAAAATTTGTTCTCTGAAAGGACTTTTTTATGTTTATCTATTTCTAATACTCAGAATAATACTTGGCACATAGTAAGTACTCAACAGTTGTTGAATGAATCTCATAATGGTTTAACTCAATATCCTCACAATATAGCCCTTCATGGTTTAGAAATGGAAGCTTCATTTTTTACAGCATTGGTTACCAGAGTTATATAAAAGTTTATGTTAGACCTTTATAAATGTTAGACCTCAAAGGCAAATCATAAGAGACTCTTAAATACACAGAACAGACTGGGTGGTTGTTGTGGGGGGTTGGGTTAAATAGGTGATAAATATTGAGAAGGGTACTTTTGGGGATGAGCACTGGGTGTTATATGTGAATGATGAATCACTGGGTTCTACTCCTGGAGCCAAGACTACACTGTATGTTAATTCAAGTTTAAATTAAATAAAAAATGCTAAACATCATAAATTGTGTTAGTTCCATACACTTTGACCAGAGACATACTCAGTTCTATTTATTCAGGATGGGTAACCATCTTGATTTGCCTGAAACTGAAGAATTTCCTGGATCAAGACTTTTGGTGGTAAGGTGGGGACAGTCCTGGGCAGACCAAGATGTGTCCATCACTCCAGTTCTACTGGACACAAAGCCCCTGTGTGGACTGTTAACTATTTTCAGACAATGGACAATATACAAGCAGGAGCATATGAACATCAGTTTTCTAAGCATCCTAGAAAGTAAGACAATACAAAATAGCCCCAGGGTGGGGGTACACTTATGCTTTCCCCAGTCCAAAATAGTATTGTTTAAAATCAACACTGTCAATTTTCACTACCCACCACAGCAGTACTTGGTCTTGTTTACAAGAGGATAAGACTTGTGAAGACATAACTATAGTATAGCATCTTCCCAGACTGTGAAACAAGGCATAGGTTAAGCACATGTTTATGACCACCCAACAAAAGAGTGTCCCAAGGGTTCCAGAGGTGATGGGTTAATGGCATACCCAAAAATGAACTGAAGCAGGAGATGTCCCTCCCTTTTTTGTAATGGGTCATTCCCAAATGAATGATATACTAGAAACCTGAGGCTGTCCACATCGTGAGAACTAATCAAAGGTCTGTTGTAATGTTGCTCCAAGGTGATTTGTTTCACAGGACTGTGGGCTCTTACAGCCATAAGAGGCTGGGGGAGAATAAACATTGACTCAAGGGCAACCTGGTTCCTCTGGTTACAGCAAAGCCAGCCAGGAAGTGGTGGCTAACAAGACCCCTGGCAGGCATGGCATGTTAGATAACCTCTCAACTGTGGGCCAAGAAAGCATAATCTTTGATGGAAAAGGAGCAGCAATGAGGGGAATGATAGAGATATTTTTCTGATTTACAAGTTTACACAGAGCCACAAGGATGGAGCAGCATAACACAATGAAAGGGATCAGTATCTTATGTTTATTCTCTTCATTTGCTCAGGGCCATCTTGTTGAGATCTGGCTCAGTGTCCACGTAATATTGACTCAGAGCCCTGTTAAAAGAAGTGAGTGACACCCCCTTATTTATCAGAAAGGCCTTGGCTTCTGGCACCTTCAGATTAGAGGGTGCCAGCTATATGTCCAACAGCTTCCCACCTTAGGTCACATGTTAGCCACCCCTAACCCCCCATTCTGGACACAGGAGGTGTTTGGTGTTCACCACCTGACCAGAACAATGTTTTTATTTGTCCTCTGTTCACCCCATTCTTCCTAACAGTCCCTACTAAATTCGAGAACATATTTGCAACAAGAGTTGAGTTACTCTAACATTTGAAATATGTGCTAGATAAGGTCCTACATGCAGCTCAACCGTCATCCCCACCATAAGAACAATGATTTGTTTGACCCTCTCCAGTCCATTGTAGCTGAATGTAATATTCAGGACTTATTTACCTGTGGGTTTTATTTTATCTCTACCCCTCTTGGACATCTTCTGGGAAATTAAACACAAAAACTCACAGAAATATTCAGCAGCATCAATATGATCTATAAGCCTTTTCCAGTGCTTAATGCTTTCCAGTAATACATCTCCCTCCAGCCATCACTGAGCTTCCCCTAAGCATTTCAGTACTTTTCCATCTCAGAAGCCCTCTGTTTCCTCCCCTGGGTCTTGGTTGAGCTGGACAATCCAGCAAACCAGGCACTATGATGGTGATGTGGCTGTTTTGACACAACAGCTACAGTTGTAAGAGGCACAACTCTCAAGTGGGCATGAGGCTCTGTCTTAAAATCCTCCTGGTTACATTCAGATAAACTGCTGACAAGTCTGGTCACATACACTGGCCTTAAAGCTCTTTTCTATATCACTAAACCTCCTTTACCTTCCCACTGTGATGGTAATGTGTATCCGCACTACATCTACACTTTGTCTCTTTCTGCCTTCTGTGTAATCACACCTAAATCGCAATCATAAAACATTTTAAAATAATTTTTAAATAACTCTGAAAGTGTATACATATATACATACTCTTGTCTTTTTGTTCCTTGCCCTGGAAGCCACTTTTTTTTTTTTTTACAAATAGTTTATTGTCAAGTTGGTTTCCATATAGCACCCAGTGCTCATCCCCACAAGTGCCCTCCTCCATGCCCATCTCCCTCCTCCCCCACCACACCCATCAGTCCTCAGTTTGTTCTCAGCATTCAAGAGTCTCTCATGGTTTGCCTCTCTCCCCCCCCCACTATTTTCCCCCTTCTTCTCCCCCCCGGTCCTCCGTTAAGTTCCTCCTAATCCTCCTATATGTGCAAACATATGGTATTTGTCCTTCTCTGCCTGACTTATTTCGCTCAGTATAACACCCTCAAGGTCCATTCATGTTGCTACACATGGCCAGATTTCATTCTTTCTCATTGCCATATAGTATTCCATGGTATAGATAAACCACATCTTCTTGATCCATTCATCCATTGATGAACACTTAGGCTCTTCTGGAAACCACTTCTTGCAAATAATCTTACATACTTTTATTTTGCGTTACTAGTGGCTCTGATATTGTTTGTTCATTGGTGCCTTTTTGTTGGCACACCCCAGAACCCTGTAGCATTATAACAAAGACTCAGGTATGAGTCCTAGTAATAGGTACTAGCACTTCTGAAAAGGAAAGGAACAAAATTTCCCCAATGTCTATGAGACTGCTTCCACACACACCTGAGTTTTGTTGTTGTTGTTAATGTAATGTCATTTGTGGAGCAGAAGTTTATCCTAAATTAACTTTGCATCTTTTTCCATCATGCACCATAAGCAGAGGAATAGACTATAGAGTTCACAACTGAAATAACTGGTTCCATATTACTGGATGCCAGATTCAGTAAGGGATTCATTATAACTGACAATAGAAACTGTTCAGTTAATGCTTCAACACAGGCTCTTATATTGAATTCTGTAGAGAAAGAAGAAAGAATAAAGAAAAAATAAATAAACCAAACTCTACCAAACAATTTCTCTGAATTACAACTTATCTCATTACAATGTTTTCGTGAATTCTACGCAATGTCTTCTTTGTGACTCAAGAATAAGTAAAACTTAATGCTCACCCATCCCACATCACATACCAGGGAAATATTTTTCACCCAATTTTTAAATTGTACATAGCCATGTGAGGAACAGTCTGAGTAAAGCACACCAGGATCAATCAACTGTGAAGTTTATCAGTCTCAGCACTATTGACAATCTGGACAGGATAATTCTTTGTTGTGGGGGGCTCTGCTGTTCATTTTAAGATGTTTAGCAGCATCCCTGACCTCTCTACCTACTAGATGGCAGTTGTGACCCTTAAAAGTGTATCTGGACTTTGCCAGTTGTCCCCTGGGGGCATAATCATGTCTAATTGAGAACCACAGGTCTAGAGAACCACAGGTCTAATAGAGAACCACAGGTCTAAGTGATTGACCTAGTTTGGATGTAATGCCTAGTCCTGGGCCAGTCAGCTGTGACCAGGGGAAACAGGGATCAGTAAATTAGAACGTAACTCTAGCTGGATCTATGTGGCTGCCCCTTTAATGGGTGCTGGAAATGCATCCACTCAACATCCACCACACTGCAGAGATTCCCTGTAGGGTTTGGCTTTTATAGCTTTGCTCTTTGAAGATGGTGTTAAGCTTTTTAATTTGTTATTATATGTATGTTTTACTTTTGTCTAAGGTATTGAAATTTCTTGTCTTGGAAGCTTTTCTTCATTTTCAGGCACTTCTATTATCCTTATGGCTTTAGTATTCTGCCATCTTCAAAAAAGCTTTAAGTTGACTTTTGTTTACTCTAGACCAGAGCTCCATTTTCTCTATTCAACAACTTGTCATTAGCATAACCTGAAAAGTACAAGGCAAACATATGGGTCTTTCTGTGTCTGTTCTCCAGGAAGAAAAAAAGGGGGTAGGAATGGTCATAACTAAATATTCTGTACTTATTTGCTTATATACCTTGGAAGTCTGGAACTATATTAGTGGCTAAAAACAAAGGTTAAGAGGAGCAAAACCCCCCCCCACACACACACACTATCATAATGTTTCATATATTTAATGGTCTATCTGAGTAATATACTTGAAAGTAAAAGAGCCATGAGTCTATCTGAGGTATTCTGTTAAGTCTCCCAACCCACTGATCGGGAGAAATGATTAAGATCCCAGCCCTTCTCTTGACAGAAAGGTTGCTGAGTTTTTGGTAGGACAGCAAAATCTTATAAAACAAGGTCTGCCTTATAAAATAAGAATACTTGAAAGAATGAGCTTGCAGGGACACAATGAGAGCACCCCCAACCACCGCTGGAGCAAGGGCAAGGAGATTCAACTCTATTGCAGAATACTGGCCCACTGGCATTCACAGAGTGGAAGAGAGCTTGTGAAACAAAGATTCCTAGTGAAAAGCAAAGAGCTTCTAGGAAAGTAAGCAGAGCATCCTGCGTGGTGATGACAGTATAACAGCAGTCAGTCCAGAACTATGTGTAGTTAAGAACTTGGGTCTATCACAGCATCTGGGTGTCTCAGCTGGTTGAGTGTCCAAATCCTGATTTCAGCTCAGGTCATGATGCCAGGGTCATGGGACGGAGCCCCAAATCAGGCTCCACACTGAGCATGGAGTCTGTTTAAGATTCTCTCTCTTTCTCTCTCTTCCTCTGCCCCTCTCTCTCACTCATACTCTCTCTTCTCTCTCTAAAAAAATAGATAAATAAAATAAAGAACTTGGGCAAATCAAATCGCAGGGTCTGCATCTACTTTACCTAGTAGTAAACACTTCATGGGTATCAATGCCTAACAGAGATGGAGGTGCTAACACCTACCAGCAAACAGACAGTTATGGAAGAGGGACAATAACCTCAGTATTTTTTAAGTTGATTTTTTCCTTTTTTAATTTAAATTTCAATTAACATACAGTGCAATATTGGTCTCAGGAGTAGAATTCAGTGATTCATCACTTACATACAACACCCAGTGCGCATCACAAGTGCCCTCCTTAGTACCCATCACCCATTTAGCCCATCTCCTACCCACCTCCCTCCTTCAACCCATCATTTGTTCTCTATCATTAAGAGTCTCTTGTTAACCTCAGTATCTTAGATGGACTGCACAGTATTTCCACCACTGATTGAGAATATGGGGGGAAATAGGTGCGCAGGGTGTAGTTTTTATGGTTCCAAGAGGAAGCATCAGCCCTATTTCTCTTACTTAAGGCATGCATTTAGGAGGAGGTTCTGAGAGTTGATTTAAGAGGATAAGGAAGCCAAGTTAATAACTATATACCAAGGGCCCACTATTATATGAAACACTTATTTTTATGACTTTTTAAATGTTTGTTTATTTTTGAGACAGAGTGCGTGAGTGGGGGAGGGGCAGAGAGAGAGAGGGAGACAGAATCCTAAACATGTTCCACAATGTCAGCACAATAGCCAGATGCAGAGCTTAAACTCATGAGCCCTGAAATCATGACCTGAGCCGACACAGATGCTTAACCAACTGAGCCACCAAGGCGCCCCTCTTTTTATGACTTTTAAATACATGTAGCTTTGTGGAGGACCAAAAGATAAATTCAATATATCCCTACCCTCAAAAAATTTACAGCATAATGGGGAACAGAAGAATTATGCAAACAGAATATAACAAGTATCACACAAGAATGCAGCTTTGGCTAAGACGACGGAGACCACAAGTTTTTGAGAAAATCAAGAATAGTGTTTTGACCGATTATATCACATAGATTTGAATAGGGGCATTTAAGAGATGATTTCAAGAGCTCATATGAGAAACAAGGAGATTCTAAATGAGGATGACAGCAATGTAACAGAAGTGAAACTAGATTTGTGAAATGTTGCATACCTAGCTCCTTCAAGATTTGTCGACCAATTGTATATGCGAGATGCTTACCGAGGAGACAAAATGTTTGAGCATTGGGGATTGGGACAATGGAGGTAAGGTTATCAGAAGTATTAAAAGACAAACTGAGGCATATTAAAGTTTTTAAGTTTATTTAAGCATTTATCCATTCCAACAGGATAGTGCCAAATCAGAAGTGACTAGGAGAACTCCACGACAGGAGCCAGGGTAAAGACTTATATGGAGAGCCTCTAGAAGCAAAATAAGGAAATTATTGATTGGCTCTTGCTTAAAAAGCCTACCTGGCTGTTTGTGACTGGATGTCCTTGAGTTTCAATTTTGTAACCTGAAAGCATTTACAGGCTTAGAGTTTGGTTTGGTTAGGTAGACCGCCCTGGCATTAGAGTCACCTCAATCTAATGGCCTCTGTTTAAGTAATAGGACAGAAGTAATGGAGAAAAAAAGGAAATGGAGTGGATGATGACAAGCTTGTTTTCTGAGATCCTGGCTTTAAATGCGATATATATAAAAGGTTGGTGATCATACAGGGTATGGCTCTCTTGTGTTACTTTTTCCCCAGCAAAGACTCCTGTCTTTTCATGCTGTCTGTTCAATTACATTCCCAGTTTGTAGATAGTCTGTGCAGCGTAAGTATTTATGCTTTGAAAGCCATGCTTAGGATCCATGCCATCACCACCCACCTCCACCCTGTCTCCTCTTTATTTAGCTTTAGCTCCCTATGAGTAACTCAGATGCCTGCAGTTCTATTTTCTTCTCTGTGCTGACAAGATGGAGATGAGCCTGCAGGAGCACTCCACTACTGAAGCTCTATCAAGAGAGGAACGGGTGCCTGCAGAGACTCAGGCTCTAACCGAAGATTATCTTCTGCATTTTTTTTTTTTTCTTCTCAGCACAATCTGAAAATCCTTATTTGGATGCTGGAAAAACAAATGTACAGGCTGAAGACTCCAGTCAGTATAAATCATATGAGGACCTCTTACTAAATAGAGCCTCTTCAGTTGTTTGAATTCTCCATGTGTCAGCATAGAATTGCCTCTATCTTCCTACCTCTACTTTACACTCATAAATTCCATCCTCATTTCTGACCACTTTTACTTACTTGAGTCTATGTTTTATTGTTGTTTAATATGTTTTAAATGTGTACTTTGTCCTGTACTCATTCAAAAACACTTTGATTCGGAAACTAAGGAAAAAGTATAAATAAGAAAATATGTGACTTGTCCTATCATCACTGTTAACATTTTGGTCTAGTCTTCCTCCTCCTGTGCACATTTTAATTTAATTTAATTTGTTTTTTAAGTTTATTTTTAAAGAGAGAGAGTGCACGCATGAGCATGCACAAGTTAGGGAAGGGCAGAGAGAGAGTGAGATTGAGAATCTCAAGCAGGTCCCAACTGTCGGCGCAGAGCCCCATACAGGGTTTGATCCCACAAATCGTGAGATCATGACCTAAGCCGAAATCAAGAGTCAGAGACTAACTGACTGAGCCACCCAGGTGCCCCAGCACATTTTAATTTTAAAATGTAGCTGGGATCATATTGCATAAGTGATTTGGTTTTCTCATACTTTAAACCATTGTATTTTTAAATTTTTCTCATATAATTAAAATTATTTTAAACCATCATCTTGATAGCTGTATAAAATTTCATTATTGTGAATGTTACATTTTTCTTTGTGGTATTATCTCCTATGCTGATTGCTTAACTCTTCATAATGGAACTTTCCTGGGCTATGCATATTCCTACAGTTACCAGAGAAAAAGGAAAGAATAAAAGCCAAAATTTATATAAAGAAAAAAGCAACAGAATTCTTAATTCAAAATTTCTGCTCATACTTCTGCTGTGAAAGATATATACAGCTTGGTTAAGAAATTTTTTTAAAATGACAGTGATTATATGAAGTATTTATATATTTAATATTTACTGGGGCACCTGGGTGACTCAGTAGTTTGAACATCCAACTCTTGGTTTTGGCTCAGGTCAAGACCCCAGGGTCATGGGAATGAGTCCCACATTGGGTTCCTCACTAAGCATGGAGCCTGCTTAAGATTCTCTCTCTCCCTCTGCCCCTCTCCCCCATCACTCTCTCTTTAAAATAAAATTTAATAAAGGAAAGAGCTATTTTACTTATAGCCTACGGACTTCTGAATTGAGTAGAATGGCAGAATTTTCTACTTTTTATTACCAAAATTCATACATATTCACAAGTGCAAATAATTGGAGAAGAATCAAAAATGAAAAATGTAAGTATACATTTCCCCATCCCACTACCAAAAAGTAAATTGTTTTCTATGACATATATATCATACACATATATTTCTAATGGAATCACAAAATTTATATTACTCTACATTTGCTAAGTTAACATTAATGATATCTTTTCAAATATTTATTCTTTTTTTCTTATCTTATTACCTAGGGTAGAACTCGTAGAATTGTAACTGAATAATAATCATAGTGAACATCTTTGTGTAGATATGCAGAGGGTCCTTTCCATTAGTATGCACTAGAAGCAGTTCCTCTGTTCACTGACCTAACAGGAGGCTGCTTTGGTGATAGGAAGCAGTTTCCACACCCACCTACAGATGTATCCCATGCCTGCCACGGTTTTCAGCATGGATTCTATTGAGTATACATCATCATGTAGGGATTAGGAATTTCCTATTATCAGATCTTGTTCTTGCATGAAATTGCCAGGTGGTAATATGATCTTTTAAGGGCTACCCTTAATGGATACTATTTGGGTTTTTTTCCTTCTGCTAATGTCTCTAACCTCTGAGCTCCTTGCATATCCCTGGGCACATCAACTATTTGGGATCCACATAATATTCTACAAGTTTTAAAAACAAATTCCACCAGATCAAGGAAGTAGTAATACCTACTTTATGTAGAATGCCCCTATATGTCAACTTTAAAATAGAGAGGAATCTGGGGGTGCCTGTGTGACTCAGCTGGTTAAGCATTCGACTTTTGATTTTGGCTCAGGTCATGATCTCACGTTCATGAAATTGAACTCTGCTGAGCATGGAGCTGGTTCTGTGCTGAGCATGGAGTTGGTTTACCATTCTCTCTTTTTCTCTCTCTCAAAATAAATAAATAAAATTTTAAAAAATAAATAAAGTAGAGAGGATCTGAAATAATGAAGAATCTTAAATTAGGAAAGGAAATTGGATAGAAGTCAAGGTTTTAAACATGAGAAGAGATAATAGTAGAGACTTGTATAGTCTCCAAATTCACTGACCCTCTCTAAAGGAATGGCAAAGAAAAGACTGGAAACAAGCTAAAACATTGAAATTGTAAGTACTTATGTCTATGCTGATTGTAAACTGATGCTTTTATTTTATTTTTTATTTTTTAAATTATATTTATTTCTAGGAGAGAGAGAGAGACAGCGTGAGCAGGGGAGGGTCAGAGAGAGAGGGAGTTACAGACTGAAACAGGCTCCAGGCTCTGAGCTGGCAGTCAGCACAGAGCCCGACGCGGGGCTCGAACCCACGAACCGTGAGATCATGACCCAAGCGAAAGTCGGACGCTTAACCGACTAAGCCACCCAGGCGCCCCTAAACTGATGCTTTTAAACTGTGAATTATTTTATTTGGAATGTATATATGTAACCTTTCTGTCCATGGAGGAAAGTAACAAGAGTAGGGGACAGGAGAGGGTATTCTGACCTTGAAATTATGTGACATCATTTCCAAAATACGTTTGTTTAAATAGATGCCTTTTAAGCAAATGCTTAAAAATAGTTAATTGGGAACATTAAATTTCCATTCATAAATATGAGAAACTCATTTCTGAAACTTATTTTTTGAAGAATGAGTTTTGACCAGAATGAATGTGTGATTTATATATGTGAGAAGTTGAGAAATTATAAGTCTTAACAATGTTAGTTAAATGTGTGATTTGCCTGTGAAGACAGCTTTTAAAACTATTAGTTTTGTGTATTCCAGAATGATTTACAGTTCTCAAGTATACTGAAGTAAGGTGGAGTCCATTTAAGGAAAGTGAAATGCCATTATGAGTTAAATCATGTCTAAAGTCATGACTTTTTTTCAGAATGATTTTTTAATGAATTTTTCCTTCAGGGATAAGTATGATCTTAATAGACTAAATCAAGCAACATATCAGGGAGAAAAATACAGGTACTTAAAATTAAGTATACCCACACAATTATTAAGACACTTCTCTCATATAGAGATTCTAAAGGGAGAAACAAGGTGGGGGTTGGGGAGGGTCTTTTGAACCAGTTAACAATTCTACCTTGAGAGAACTGCTTCAAAATCAAGAAGGGAAGGAAATCTATCACAACTCCTGCTTTAGTAAAATTTCTTTATGAAGTTTCTTAAGTTAACTTGCAGAATTCCAATTTTAGTAACTTTTATTCTAAATGCTTTGTTTTAAACCCAAAGGTATACTGGTGAAAGTATATTCCAGAACTGAAAGATGTATTATTCTTCAACTTGGGTATTTTTTTATTGGTGAAATAGATTATAAACCTTAACCCTTAAAGATGGCCACATGCTTCATCCTTGTCACAATTATGAAAATTATGACAGAAAATGCATTTGTGGGACATGGAAATAGAATATTTTTAAAAACTTGTTAAAATGTTTATTTGTTTTTTTAAATATTTTTTGTTTATTTATTTTTGAGACAGAGAGAGACAGAGCACGAGTAGGGGAAAGGCAAAGAGAGAGGGAGACACAGAATCTGAAACAGGCCCCAGGCTCTGAGTTGTCAGCACAGAACTCACCAACCACGAGATCACGACCTGAGTGAAGTCAGACACTTAACCGACTGAGCCACCCAGGCGCCCCATGTTTATTTGTTTTTGAGAAAGAGCATGTGAGTGGGGAAGGGGCAGAAAAAGAGGGAGACACAGAATCTGAAGCAGGCTCCAGGGTCTGAGCTGTCAGCACAGAGCCCAACACGGCGGCTTGAACTCATGAGTTGCGAGATCATGACCTGAGCCAAAGTCAGATGCTTAACTGACTGAACCACCCAGGCGCCCTTAGAAAGAGCATATATTATTTTTTTAAATAGTTTATTGTCAAGTTGGTTTCCATATAACACCCAGTGCTCATCCCAACAAGTGCCCTCCTCCGTGCCCATCATCCCCCTTCTCCTCTCCCCCACCCCCATCAGCCCTCAGTTTGTTCTCAGCATTCAAGAGTCTCTCATGGGGGCGCCTGGGTGGCTTAGTCTGTTAAGCGTCCGACTTTCGCTTGGGTTATGATCTCGCGGTTCGTGGGTTCGAGCCCCGCATCGGGCTCTGTGCTGACTGCCAGCTCAGAGCCTGAAGCCTGTTTCTGTCTGTGACTCCCTCTCTCTCTGACCCTCCCCTCCTCACGCTGTCTCTCTCTCTCTCTCCTAGAAATAAATAAAACATTAAAAAAAAAATTTTTTTTTAAAAAAGCCTCTCATGGTTTGCCTTGCTCCCCCTCGTCAACTGTCTTTCTCCTTCTTCTCCCCCATGGTCCTCTCTTAAGTTCCATATGTGCAAACATATGGTATCTCTCCTTCTCTGCCTGACTTATTTCGCTCAGCATAACACCCTCAAGGTCCATCCATGTTGCTACACATGGCCAGATTTCATTCTTTCTCATTGCCATGTAGTATTCCATTGTATAGATAAACCACATCTTCTTGATCTATTCGTCAGTTGATGGACACTCAGGCTCTTAGAAAGAGTGTATTTTAATCTATGCATACAAAGAGTCAGTTATTATTTATGCCCAAACTGAAGTGCCTGAAATTTTTTATAACTGAAGTTTTCTAAATGTTCTCTATTTGCTTTTATAGAAAACATTATAGAACATCTGGCTTGATATTTAGGCCAACTGCCATATAGGAGAAATTATAATGACAGATGTTGATCTTAGTATAAAGAAGTTTCCTATCAACCAAAGTTGCCCAAAAATACAGTTGCCTGAAAGGTAGTGAGTTCCTTGTCACTCAGCTTTTTTAAGTACAAGCCAGCTGAAGATAGGTAGCAGAATGGTAGTGGATATTGTGGTGGAAATGCAGGTAGGTTGGATGGCTTTTGGATGCTCTTCCATGCTAAGGTTATATGATTCAACTCTCAATAAAGGAAAGCCAGTAGGATCTCCAGTACTTAACAGGGGAAGAAATTTCCTGCCAGGAACGTACACATACTTATCTATGTAGGAGGAATATCAGAGCAGAAAATGGTCACACCAGATTGGATAATCCTGTTGATTTTCTTCATCCCATTTCTACCATTCTATTTCCTTACACTTTAAGATCTTACTTTGGCTTCCCATGTTGCAGGATGGAAAATGTTCTGACTAGCTAGCTAGATTATTCTAGTTCACTTAACAGTTGGATTTTTCAGGAAGAGTAATGAATCCAACAACCAAAAGGTAACCAGTGTTTTCTGAGTTCAGTTTTTGTGGATCAGTCTCTCTCAGCCTAATCATGCTGGAACACATAATAAATTTGTACTTCTCATCTGAAGAACTGAGAACCAAACTCTGAATTTTGGTAATCCACCAGTGTGCTTCCCCATTACTCAAAGCAGCCACCTAAATATCACATATACTTGCTGATAAGTTGGTACTCTGTGTCAGTCTCCACCCCCTTTAGTTTATAATATTAATAACAATGGCAATAGTGGTAATGATGGAGAACAAAATGTAACAAAGAGAACTATTAAGAAAATACGTTTGTTTTAACCTGATTTTTATTTCTGCTGTAGAAGCATCAGGAAGGAATAAAAAGTAACACCACACACACACACACACACACACACACACACACACACACACACACACATACACACCCAAGTTAGCTGAGGCTTTAGATTCCTAGAGGTCACAGTTCAGGCTCTCTGAGCCTTGATGTGCTTCCCCCATGAACTATCAAGACATTTTATGTAAGAAATGTGTAGTTGGGCTCTTAATTTAGTCTATGAGTTGAAAGGGGGAAAATTGGGTAGATTTCCAAGGATTTGGAAAAAGAACAAGAATTTGTTTTTCCTTGGGGACAGAGAACTGAGCCTATTCAGACCAGCCCCTCTGTGATGGCAGAACCTTAAAAGGAGTGGCTGCTGGGAAGCTGATACAGTCTGCATACTAAGGCTTGGAAGCCTGCTGGACGAGTCTTGAATTTCTTCAAAGGAAATTGAGCTACAGCAGAGCCAGCCTCCATGGAAGGACCCCTGATTTGGGGTACAGAGCTGGACAGGAGACCTCTGGGTTGTTGAGACACCGAGACACTGGTACCCCAATAGCGGCATCGTGTGGCCATGAGAAGCAATAGCAGCAGAGACATCTAAAGTCTGAGAGACCCGGGGATGGTGTGAACCTCCTGGTATAACTGTACAATCTAAGGAAGGAGAGGAGCCCTAAAGTGACTGATAATAGACTTCCTGCCAAATGGTCAGTGGGAGCTTAGACTCTTCTAACTGAATTCATCAGAAAAAAAACTGTAAGTCACTATTGAATTCTGCTCCCGTTTTAAATCCCCAATTTCCTCAGGGCACCTGGGTGGCTCAGTCGTTAAATGTCCGACTTCTGCTCAGGTCATGATCTCAGGGTTTGTGAGTTGGAGCCCCGAGTTGGGCTCTGTGCTGACAGCTCATAGCCTGGAGCCTGCTTCAGATTCTGTGTCTCCCTCTCTCTCTCTCCCTCTCCTTCACTCTCCCTCTCTCTCTCTCTCAAAAATAAAAAAAAAATTTAAATGTAAATCCCCAACTTCCTCCTCTAAAGTACTCCTCTACCCCAATTATTATCCTTACTTCTTTCTTTCCTTCACATCCCATAACCAGAAAGACCTTCTTGTTCATATGTTTGCTTGTTTTTATCTGTCTCATAGTATACTTGTTTATTGCCGGTCTCCCCCTACACTATCCACAAAGACAGGGATCTTGTCTTTCTTATGTGCCACTGTATCCCCAGCTCTTAAAACAGTGCCTGGCAGAAATTCCAAGTTCAGTAAATATTTTGTTGAATAACTAGAAGAATGAGTTATACACCTGAAACAAACTCTCCTCCAGGTGCTAAATACTTATGTAACTTAATCCTCACAAGAGCCCAATGGAGGCTATCATTATCCCATTTAATAGATGAAGAAGGGAGCCTGGGTGACTCAGTTGGTTGAGCATCTGACTTCAGCTCAGGTCATGATCTCAGCCATGAGTTTGAGCCCTGCATTGGGCTCTCTGCTGTCAGCATAGTATCCTTTGTATCCTGACCCCATACAAAGATACATACTTTGTCTCTGTCCCTCCCCCCTCCTCTCAAAAATAAACTTATAACAAACAGATGAAGGAACTGAGAACCCAAACTATAGCCACTGAGCTCTACTGCCATACACCATTTCTGTTTTCCTTTCCATACACTATTTACCTTTTCCAAGAACATGGCCTTAAACATCCCCCACTTATCCTCCTTCAGGGTAGGTTGGTGTCCCTTCCCTCTTTCCTCTGAAAATAACATAACAGTCACTACACTTACATCATTCATGCTTGCATTCCTAAACTCTGAAGTCCTTGAAGGCCTCAGGATTGTCATCTTGGCGTTCACAAGACCTAGCATAGGACCTGCAAACACATTAGGTACTCAAAAAATGTTTTCATATAACTGAATGAATGGGCTGATGACCGAACTCCCATCCCTAGCTAATCCCCTTGCACTTCCTAATTCTTCTGTGATGCTCTTGCTCTATGAGGGTCTACTGTAGGCCAGGCATGGTATTCGGTATGAGAAATACAGAGATACAGCAGAGGAGCCACAGTGTGGGACAGGATGAGGAGAGTAATTGCAAACAGTCACATTCTGTACAGTTAGCACTGAGGTGTAGAGGTGGTGCTCTGGGAGCAAAGAAGAGAAGCACCTGACCCTGAAAGAGGTGTGCCTTGCTCAGTTTTGCAGGAGAGTTAGAGATGAGAATGAGAGTACACAGCTCAATGTAATTCAATACTAGAATGAGGGGAAGTGGCAAAAGATGAGGCTACAATAATGGGCAGGAATCAGATCACAAAAGGTTACACTAAAGATGTTGAAGGAATATTCAAAAACTCAGATTTTATTCTGAAGGTGATGGGGAGCCACTGAGGGTCTGAGAAAGGAGGATGATGGGATCAGACTGGCAGTTAAAAAAAAAAAGGTCAGGTGAAAGATAAGGCCTAAAACAGAGCAGTGGCCATGGGTATTCAAAAAGTGGTCAGACTGCAGAGGTCACTGTTTCCATGGGGGAGGGAATTGAGAGAGGGAGGGAAGAACCAGGGAAGACTCTCAGGTTTCTGTGAGAATGGTGGTGACATTCAGTGGTAACAAAAACACAAGAGGAGATGCCATTTTGAATGATACATACTAAGTGCTTAATAAATATCTATAAAATTGAAATTGAACTTAATTAAAAGGTAGATTGCTTCCTCTGGATACATTGACGATGAGGTATATTTCAACTGCAGCTCAGGACAGTGGTCTTAGGGTGTGTGTGGCTGGTGGGGTCAGTGTTCACAAACGACTACCCAGAATGAAAAGAAGGCTGAGAACAGAGGAAAGCCCAACTTTTAAGAGACGGAAGAGGAAAAAGAAACTAAGAGGAAACCTACTTGTTGACATTTATTGAGCACCTACAGCAAGAGACTATACTGGATGCTTCTCCATGAGTAAAGTGCTCAAGAAGCAATTGGCCAGCAGGTTATTTCTACGTGCCCAAATGATACAATGATCTGGTTGAAACTGAAGCTACATCCCAGGTTCCAACATTTGTCTTACTCCTTGCAAGCCTCTTCCTCCCACCCCTTCACATGGAGTCTGGATTAGGTGACATGACTTTTATTGACCAGGAGTGCAAGCAGGTGTGAGCCACAGCTGCTCTTATAGAGGACGTAGGCTAATTTGAAGGCACCGGGAAGGGAAGGCCAGAGATGGGCTATGGGTGCAGGATTCACTCCTTATTTGGGCGTGAATGCTGCTTTGGAGAGGGAGATTTATTTTGGGACTAGGCATAGGCACAGGAGCAAAAGACAGCACCAGCCATTAGGCCGCACTCTCTACTCGGAGCACCGCGGCTTCAGCAGCCCCAGATTTCCCGGGATCTTCCTCGGCGTCCTGCGGAGGTTCTGGCTCCAGCTTGGGCTCCAGCGCAGGCCGGGCTTCTGGCTGGCCATCAGCGCTCCGGCCAGACCCTAGACGAGGTGGCTTGACTGGCGTGGGCGTTGGTGCTGCAGGGCCCTTCCGGCCCGAGAGGGCTCTTCGCAGGCTCTGGACCTTCTCCAACCCGGTGCGCCGAAGCCGCCGGGCCCTGGACTCCACCGGCTCCTCGTCTGAGCTCTCCTCAACTTCGGCCTCCGGCTGCTCTGGGCCAGGCTGGGGCTGATCTGCCGGGCCTAAGGGCTCGGGAGCCTTCTGGAAGGCGCTGGCTGGGATTTCAGCCTCCTCCTGCATGTGATGAACATAGCTCTGACCCTGGCAGTCCTCTACCCGCAGCAGCCTGAGCCTCACTCCTTAATTACACCGGGGAACCCGCCCCACCCTTGGGGCGGGCCCAAGGGGCAAAGAAAAAGGCGTGGAAGAGCAGGCGCAGGGGTGGAGTGGGGAGCTACTAGCAAACTGCAAAAGTTTGGAAATTAGGTGGGACCCCCTTAAGCAGGATGGTGATCGCAGGGGCAGGAATCGGAGGCAAGGAACGATCGCAGGATGCACTTCCGCCACCGTTATTCCCATTCAGGGATGGGCTGGGACTTGGAGCAACTTCGGTGTTACGTGGCCTGAGCTCGAGATGGGCGGACTGTGGTTGGCCAGGCCGGGTTCAGGCGCTGAGGGATGGGGCAGCGTGGTGGGAAGTGGGTGCGGCTCTGGAAGTCCGTCCCACCGTACGGGGTCAGGAATGCGGGTGTGGCGGGCGGCCGGGGAAGGGGGAGGGTAGGGGGTTTGGCCCAGATGGTGGCCGGGAGGCGGAGGACGCCTGAGGTCACTGACCTTGAAGAGCAAGACGCGGAGCTTCCCGCGCGCCACCAGCAGCCGGTGGTTGGCCTCCAGCCGCTGCACCTGGGCGGCGCGGCGCACGGCGCGCTCCTGGGCGGCGTCGGCGTGCGAGCCCACGCGCTCCGCCTTGGCCAGCAGCTGTGCCAGCGTGTTGCTCGTGGTGTCGTGGCTGCGGCTCAGCGCCCCCAGGCCGCTCTGGATGCGGCGCACGGAGCCCGCCAGGCCGCCCTGCCTCCGAGCCAGGCCCCCCTGCCGCTCCCGCAGCGCCTCCAGCATGGTGGCCAGCTTCTCCAGCAGCGTCACCACCGTCACGGCGTGCACCGGGCCCCCAGCCGGCGCTGCGGGCACAGGCCCCGGCTCCAGCGCACTCTCCCCCATGATCCCCGACCTCCCTGCCTGCTCTCCCTGCGGCCGCTGGTTGCACTCTGGGCTGGGGCCTCCCTTCCGCGGCTCCTCCCCGGCTCCAGCCGTGACTCAGGCAGGCGGAGCGGGCCGTCCCGGGAGGCGTGGGGTGGGGGCTGGGGGGGCAGGACGGGGCGGGGGGGCACTGGATGGCGGCGGCTGGGTTCTTCGTAAGCGCTCCCCCTTCTGCTGCACCGCCCCGGGAGCCCTGGCGGGCAACCGGTTGGCTTAGTATCCGCCCCCTTTCCCCGAACTCTCTCCCTGTAAGTTTGAGTTCCCCTCCGCCCCAATTCGCTAGTGTGTCTCTCTCTGGAATGTACTTTCACCACCGCAAAGGGTGAGCCATGGAAAATTTTGTTATGCACATCGAGTGGGCAGAGAAACTATGTAAGAGCAGCACAAGGATAACCTGAGGGGCTTCCACGGCCGCTGCCTTCAGCCTCCCAGGCCTCTGAGGATTGTATTTGTGCCCTTGGACTGGGAGCGGTAGGCGGGGAGACCCTGAGAAGCTCAGCTACAGTCTCGGACGCTAGATTGTTTAGGTCGGAGCCCTGACTTTGTGATCTCAAAGGCAGCTCAAACCTCACCGGTAGGCGGGGCATCCTCTGGTATTTTCCTAATAGTCATCGCCAGAGTTTAGCCACAGGCCTCCTTTACTGCTTCTCTAGTTCTTACTGTTGGGTAGCATTATCCTGTTTTCTTTGTTCTAGTTCTCTTACCTCTCTTTCTTTGAGTTTTCAAGGGTAAAGCCCAGGGGCACCTAGCTCTTACATCCTAAGCTTGGAGGGCAGGCAAGACACCTCTACCTTTGAAACCCTTAAAAGGGTTAGCATACCGGCTCCTGTGTGGCTCAGTCCCTTAAGCCACTGACTCCTGATTTCTGTTCAGGTTATGATCTCACGGTTGGTGGGATCAAGCCCCTGTGGGTAGGACTGTGCACCGACAATACAGAGCCTGCTTGGGATTCTCTCACTCCCTCTCTCTCCCTAGTCCTCCCCTGCTCTTGCACTCTCTCTCTCTCTTTCTCTCTCAAAATCACTAAACATTAAAAAACAAAGGGTTAGAGCAGGTGCTGGTATGTCTTTGTTTCCATGGAGGTTGGTTGTAGCTCCTGTCTTGATTTTTTTTTTCTCTAGAAATTACTGAGAATTTGTGCAGCAAGTGATGAAGATTTGAAATTGCTGCTGTAGAGCAGGAGAGAGTGCACACAGAGGGGCCAATTACTGTGGATCATGAATTGTAATGTCATCCGTTTTGGAAAATCCCCTGTCTTGTCTTTAGCAGTACTTGGTAAACATTGTAGGAGTCCAAGCAACCCATTGATCCTGATGAAGACTCTCCCTCTTCCTCTCCTCTCCCAATCTATGAGGGTTGCTTGATAACAAGTTTGGAAGGAACTGTAACTATCACTCAGCATGGCTACATGGAAAAGATCCATGGTCTGACACAGAAGTACTGCAGAGGATGGAGTCCATTGCCAGATTTCTGGGGATGCTAAGTTAATGATTGACTTCTACAGATAGGAGGTTATGGAGCCTGAGTTCTCTGCTTAACACAGAGGAAATGGAGCCTTGGGAGCCTGACAGAACTCACCATCTCTTCTATTAGACCTCTATTTGCTTAATGAGACCCATCAGGATCTGCCAGATAAAACACTTTCAAACTAAGGGAAGAGAAAACCCAATTCAGTTCTTAAAAATAAGAAATCCAATCAAAACATAATTGAAAAATACTACCATAGAGTGATGATTCATTGTGGATCAGTCACAGCTTCAAATCTAGTTCTCTACGGAGTTCTCAACTGTTCCCCTTACAGGTGTCAGCTTCATTCCCAAACTAGGCACAAGGTGGCTACAGCAGTTTCAGGCCTCATATCTATCTATGTACAAGGTCAAGAGGGAAAAAAAAGGGACCATCTTACAATTTAGGACATCTATTTCCCAGAAGCCTCCCAGAATCCACTTGCCTTCCACTGAGTTACATGGCCATTCCAGAACCAAATTCTATGGCTAGAAAAGTATCATACATTCATAGGCTTTAGCCTATGAATTCCTTCACCCATCAGTGACCAGAGAGTTGATAATTACCTTTTGTCAAATTAAGCCTACTTCTTGAGCTTCCCTAGAAACATGGATGGTATCGGAAGAAAAGTGTATTATCTGTTTAAGAAATATCAGCACTGCTAGGATTAGTCAATCAAAATATCTACTAGAGGAAGCCTATGAAAGAGTCACCAGCCTTGAGCAATGCTAAGGGAGTCCAAAGATTCAGAAGCAAGACTACATGGGTAGGAACTTTTCAAAACCCTGCTAAATCCTTCTCTGGATGTGTAGAACAAGGAAAAGCTTAAAATTTAGGAATAAAGCCACTGATGATTCTACTGGTATCTCTAAAAACTTAAGTATAAAAGTCATAGGAACCGACTGATGTTGGAAAATAGAAGCCCATAATGTAGTTATTTAAAAAAATAAATAAATAAAAACAACTTGGGGCAACCCAGAAGAATGCCCTGAGTCAACAAAGCCCAGACTAACAGAAATTATAGTAGTGTAATCTTGATCATGGAGTATCCGAGAAGAAGCCATATTATACTTTCCAATTATGAGCAAAAAAGAAAAGAAGAATGCAGAATGATACCCTCTAAGGCAGTATAACCTGATCTTAAAGATTTCTGGAGTGTGACTGCAATCCACTCCCTCAAACTCCTTGGTATAGGCATGAAAAGTGGAAACTCACTAGTTGTAGGTTTATTGTGTCCCTCCCCCCAAAATATGTTCAAGGCCTAACCTTTGATGGCCCATGAATATGTTCTTATTTGGAAACAGGGTCTTTGCAGATGTAATCAAGTTAAGATGAAATCATACTAGAGAAGCATGAGCTCTTAATCCAATATGACAGGTATCCTTATAAAAAGGGGACATAAGACACACAGGGAGAACACAATCTAATGATGGAAACAAGATTGGAGTTATGCTGCCAGAAGCCAAGCAAGGTCTGAAATGACTAGAAGCTGAAAGAGGCATGGAAAAGTTCTTCCCTAGAAGTTTTGGAGGGAGCATGGCCCAGCAACACCTTGATTTCAGACTTCCAGCCTCCAGAACTGTGAGAGAATAAAGTTCTGTTGTTTTAATCCACAATTTGTGGTAATTTACATGGATAACCCTGGGAAACTAATATATCTATTAATTAATCACCATAGTATCATAGTATCCCTTTACATAGATTGCCCCCTCAATGGCCTTCTCCATCCTGTAGAAGTATGAAATTCTCTCTAGGAAAAGTTAAATACAACCTGAAGACTCCTTTTAGACATAGATAATTAAGTTAATAGTTGCCCAAATATAATGGATCTTGCAAAAATTAATGGAATGCTATGGTGGTGGAGCAAATACATGTTTTAAAAAATTACAACAGGGGCACCTGGGTGGCTCAGTCAGGTAGGCGTCCGACTTCAGCTCAGGTCATGATCTCATGGTTTGTGGGTTCGAGCCCCATGTGGGGCTCTGTGCTGACAGCCAGCTCAGAGCCTGGAGCCTGCTTCAGATTCTGTATCTCCCTCTCTCTGACCCTCCCTGCTCATGCTGTCTCTCTCTCTCTCAGAAATAAATAAAAACATTAAAAAAAATAAATAAAAAACTACAACAAAGGTATTGCCTACTCTACTTGTTAAGGGTTCCTTTTATACACTGGCCCAACCCATTCCTAGAATTTGTCATACTATGAGGAAGCATTGGCTTTTAAAAAAAAAAAAAGCCACTATACCTTTCATCAGGGTTAAATCTGCCTAGAATACGTCTGCCTAACAAAGATCTACTCAAGGATGGCCCTTTGTCTCTGCCAATATCGAAAATAGTTGGAGTGGCACCGGGGTAGTTCAGTTGGTTGAGCGTCCAACTTTGGCTCAGGTCATGATCTCACAGTTTGTGAATTCAAACCCCACAGCGGGCTCTCTGCTGTCAGCATGGAGTCTGCTTCATTTTCTCTGTCCCCCCCCCTCTCTCTGCCCCCCCCCCACTCTCTCTCTCTCTCTCTCTCTCTCAAAAATAAACATTAAACAAAAAGAATAGTTGGATGTTCCCTTTACTTTAAATGAGAGGCAGGCACAGGAAACCTCTGAAAGGGACAGACTAGGTTATAATGCCTTAGGTGGTATCATTCTGCATCCTTCTTTCTCTCTTCTTTTCTCAGTGGTCAGGTGCCCCACCATATGATGTTGAAAAGATCCCATGAAACAAAAGTGGCAGAGGCACTGCAGTTCTTAATATTAAACCTGAGGGAATGAGTATGTGCCATCAGGTCTAGGGACCTGCTACGAGGAATCCAGAAGACAGGGATTAGGAAGTAATGGTACTTAAGCCTATGACAGGTAGTGAAGCATTCCATTAATTTTTATAAGATCCATTTGGGCAATTGTTAATTTAATTGTATTCTCTACAAGGAGTCTTCCATAAACTTTGGGTTTTAGAGTCAGCATATGCTCCACCTTGGAATTCTTACTCCATATCTTGGATTATCCAAAAGGCCACATACTTTGGACAGGGTTCAGAGTAGCTTCAGTGACCAGGCCTGACCAAGTTACAAGACACAGTCTGGCCAGTTCTACCCCTTGAGCCCATAAGTTGGAAAGAAAGATAAGACTTGAGGTCTCTGTGATTTCTGCCTCTCTCATAAAATGATTTGAGAAGAGGGGTGGGTAGGGAGACCCTAGCATGAAAAATATAGCAGAAGTATTTAGGGCTTTACACTAAGGCAATGTTTTCAGCCTCTGAGAACTATGCTATTTTTGAAAAACAATTGGTGGCTTACCACTGGAAGCTAGTGGAGAGAATCAACAGAGATGGCTGAGTTATTTTGTACATTGGAACCCTCTGTCTCACATAGTAATAAAGGCCATCAGTCTTTGATTATTAAATAGGGGGAGAGGGATCTAAGAAAGGATGAGGGATGGCTATGTGAGTTAATTGACTTGGAACCTTACCTTCAGCTGCCCAAACAAACTGGGTATCCTCCAGGGATTTAACCCCTGAATCAAAAGTAATGGTGTACACAGGCAGAGCCCTGCATTTAACATGGAACAAGCCACAGTGGACACACTACCTTCCACCTTTTGTCATAAACATCCTGTCTACGGAAGGGGTAAGGCCATTCCACACACAATGAGGGAGCTCTGTGCCACTGGCAATTAAGAGAGCTAGAAGTTTGGGGCAACAAGAAGTAAGAATCTAAAATGACTCCAGAGGTCAAAATCAAAAATCACCAAATGGATGGAAGATCCTAAAATAGTAAATTATGACCAAAAGTTTTGGGGATGCTTTTTATAAAATTCAGGCATACTATTAAACCAAACCACTATTTTTGTATCTCATATTTTTAGTGAGTTGAATAGTGTCCCAAAAAAGATATGTCCAAGTTTTAATCTCTGATACCTGTGAATGTGACCTTATTTGGTAATAGAGTCTTTACAGATGTAATTACATTAAGGATACTGAGATGAGATGATTCTAGTTTTAAAATGGGCCTTAGGGGTGCCTGGGTGGCTCAGTTGGTTAGGCATCTGAGTCTTGATTTTGGCTCAAGTCATGATCTCACAGGTTTATTAAGATCAAGCCCCCAGCTTGGGATTCTCTCTCTCCTCTCTGCTCCTCCCCGGCTTGTGCTCACTCTTCTCTCTCTCTCCAAATAAATAAACATTTTTAAAATTTAAAATAAAACAAAATAGATCTTTTTTTAATGTTTTATTTATTTCTAGGAGAGAGAGAGACAGCGTGAGCAGGGGAGGGTCAGAGAGAGAGGAAGTCTGAGACTGAAACAAGCTCCAGGCTCTGAGCTGGCAGTCAGCACAGAGCCCGACGCGGGGCTCAAACCCACGAACCGCGAGATCATGACCTGAGCGAAAGCTGGACGCTTAACCGACTAAGCCACCCAGGCGCCCCAAAACAAAATAGATCTTAAATCCACTGAACCATGCCCATGTAAGAAAAGGAGAAAACACAGAGACACACAGAGAAAAAAAAAAAGATGAAAGGCAGATTGAGACAGAGATTGGAGAGCAACCACAGGACAAGGAACACCGAGGGTCACCAGCAGCTGCCAGAAGCTAGGAGACAGGCATAGAATGGATTCTCCCTCAGAGCCTCCGGCCACGTGTAGCCCTACCAACACCGATTCCTATCCCCACCCTCTAGAACTGGGAGGGAATAAATGTCTATTGTTGTAAGCCACTAAATTTGTTGTATTTTGTTATGGCAACCCTTATAGCAACCCTAGGAAACCATTGCTCATATAGACATCTATCAAAAGGATTAGGGACAGAAAAAACTATTTTAACAATGAAGTTAATCAATATGGCATGGATAGATGTTTTGGCCAAGGCACACTGGGCACATCAGAGCATCATGCACCTTAGATGAAACTGAGGTTGGCAGGAGCCCACAGTTTTGGAGTATGTAATTATTGCTACTGGAACCTATCAGGATGTGGGAGTTGAGCTCTTCCTGCAAAAATATCCTGGGACATTCCAAAAGGCCCAAAGCCTGGAAGCACTTAACTGAATAGACTCTATTGAAACTGCTGTAATCTGAAGAACTCAGTGGGCTTTAAGGGGGGAGGAGGGCATTCTTAGGCAAATAACCACCATCAAAGCAGCTGCAGCCCTCTGCCTTGAGCTAATATGGCATTTCTCAATTATAGCCTTTGACCCAGGACCAAATAATAATAAAGGACAGGGCAGATCATTAGAAAATGGTGTGCCCTACTTCTCACAGGGCAGCCCTCTAGACTGAGAGAATGGGGCACAGAAGACAAGCTTGACCACAATGCCATGGGCAGCGATTCCAGACCAGTGGCAAACTAACAGGAAACCCTATAAGCTAAAGTCCTGAAACCACATTCATCTTAGTACAAAGAGCCCTCTGTATATCTCAGGCTGGGCTCATGGAAGGAGAAATCATTATGTACCACTCAGTATCTATACAACTGGGAAATATTTGGACTCATAAGATTTTTTCTTAATGTTTGTTTATTTTTGAGAGAGAGAGATTGCGAGAGAGAGCAGGGGAGGGTCAGAGAGAGAGGGAGACACAGAATCCAAAGCAGGCTCCAGGCTCTGAGCTGCAACACAGAGCTGATGCTGGGCTCAAACTCATGGCAGGTCTTGAAGTCATGAACCACCAGATCATGACCTGAGCCGAAATCAAACACTTAACCAACTGAGCCACCTAGGTGCCCCTGGACTCATAAGATTTAGCACTGCATTAGTTGGATGGTGTTCAGCTGTGAGATTTTGTTTGAAAAATAACTATCGTTTGTTTGGTGTCTTAAAAAGAGATAGCAGCTAATCACTTTAATTATGGAAGTGGAGAAGTGAACTTTATCCTGGCAAAGAGCAGCTTTGGCTGTGCTCATCCTACTTTAAGACATTTGGCATAGTTTAGCCATACTGCAAACACAGTACCCTACTGAATATTTCTTATCCTATGTGGATTCAGTGACTTTTAAAAGCAGAAGAGAAAGCTCTCTGAACCAGAGAATAATAAACCATTCCCTAAACCAGCCAGGTATGGCAGTTAAGAGGCTCTGAAAAGGGTAACAATGTTTTCATAGGTCTGCAAATTTACTCATTTAATCCAAGAGTGAGAATGATCCCTGTGACTGATGGCATGATCCTTGAGGCTGGGACCCCAGCTCTGTGGTTTCAAGCCCCAAATGTGATGGTATCACAGTAATCCACTGAATCTCATGGAGATAATATAATATACAAAATCAGTAGACTGCTAGCTAGTCAAGTTGCCTGTTTGTGGAAGCTGCAGATTAATCATGACTCCCTTATTGTGGGGAGTTGGATGAAAGATGTATTAATTGACACAGTCAGGACATAACATTTAAGACATCCTTGCTGTCATCAAGGTGCATTTAAGCCACAGAATGAATGGGTCAGAAAGTAATAAGCAAGACATTCCTGCTTCATAGGAGTACACAGGGCTGCTTTAGGGCCTGGACCAAGGAGAGAGACCAGGGGGAGTAGGAGGAGCTGGTTTTGGAGGCATGATATTCAGCCAAAAGTTAATTTGCTTGAAAGTTCATGTAGGTGGGGGAATATAGGAGGCGGCTGGAGCTGTCTTTACTGATGTGGGCTATAGGTTTATATTAGAAAAGAGAGAGAGAGAAAGAAGGGAAGGAAGGAAAGAAGGAAGGGCGTGGGAGTGGGAGAGAGGAAGGAAGGAGGAAAGGAGGGAGGAAGAAAGGAAAAGGGAAAGATATTTACTGAATTATACTTCTATAACTGGAAAACTTGTACAGTATATTGAGGAAACCATATACTTACATGGCTCTAACTAGAAAAGGAAAGTTTATAGAAATAAAATAGAAAACTACAATGTCTGGATGCTGCTATACTTCAAAGTTTGTAAAATTACAATGTAAATCCTCAAAGGAAGAAGGAAACTGCTCTTTGCAATTAAACTATGACTTAAAGAATCCTCAGAAAGTCAGATTAGAGTATCACCTGGTAAAGCCTAATATAAGCAGTATGATCCAAAACCCATTTTCCTAAATCTGTCGTAAGAATTTCTCTAACCAGCATTGTCCAGTATGGTAGCTACTAGCCACATGTGGCTGTTTAAAATTAAATTTTAATTACAATTAAAATTAAAGGTGTGTGTCTGGGTGGCTCAGTCAGTTAAGCATCTGACTTCAGTTTGGGTCATTATCTCACAGCTCATGGGTTCTAGCCCTGCACTGGGCTCTGTGCTGACAGCTCAGAGCCTGGACCCTGCTTCGGATTCTGTGTCTCCCTCTTTCTCTGCCACTCCCCTGCTCCTGCTCTGTCTCTCAAAAATAAATAAGCACTAAAATTTTTTATTTAAAAAAATTAAAATTAAATCCTCAGTTACCCAACCCACATTTCAAGAGCTTATTAGCCACATGTGGCAAGGGGCTACCCTATTGACCCACATTCCTCTAGTTAATACTGCCCCTAGTTAATGAACTACTCTAGTTAATACTATGGGGTGAGTGAGCCACCCCAAATGTTACCAATAACAATCTCATAGGTTTCTCTGTAGATGAGACAAAGAAATCTTCTGTTTTACCTGAAAGCCACATCTTGACAGAAAATAATCACCTATGAATGAAATCACGAAGTAATTAATGGAGAGGAGATTTCTTCCATCAGCATTTGAGACCACTTAAATTTGGTAGGTAAGGATATAGGAGAGAGGTTTCTGAAATTCTTCAGAACCTGGGGGCGCCTGGGTGGCTTAGTCGGTTAAGCGTCCGACTTTCGCTTAGGTCATGATCTCGCGGTTCGTGGGTTCGAGCCCCGCATCGGGCTCTGTGCTGACTGCCAGCTTAGAGCCTGGAGCCTGTTTCAGTCTGTGACTCCCTCTCTCTCTGACCCTCCCCTGCTCCTAGAAATAAATAAAATATTTAAAAAAAGAAAAAAGAAATTCTTCAGAACCTGGATTGGCACTCTCAAAAATATATACCTTCTGACATGGTTTATCTTAATTGAGGGAATATTATTATTGTTGATTTCATCCTTTGGGGGGAAGTGTTGTCAGAATTGTTCTGCTGAAGTTGACATAATGAAAATGATCTAGGATGTTCATTGCAAGCCTCCCTCACCCTGGAAAGGGATGTGATGGTTATGAGAAGGATGAGTGTGTTTAGATTGGAGCATGCAGTTTTTTTTTTTTTTTTAATTTTTTTAATGTTTTATTTATTTTTAGGAGAGAGAGAGAGACAGCGTGAGCAGGGGAGGGTCAGAGAGAGAGGGGGTCACAGACTGAAACAGGCTCCAGGCTCTGAGCTGGCAGTCAGCACAGAGCCCGACGCGGGGCTCGAACCCACGAACTGCGAGATCATGACCTAAGCGAAAGTCGGACGCTTAACCGACTAAGCCACCCAGGCACCCCTAGAGCATGCAGTTTTGAGGAAAAAAGTAAATATAACCTTGCACCTATCCACAACTGGTTACCACAGATATTTTAGTTCTTAGTTTTAATAACAATTGTTAAGCACAGAAGAACCTAGAACATGAAAGTGGCCAATACAAATTTGTTGACTGAAAAAAAAAAACCCACAAAGTTCGCTTTGCTAAGCAAGGTACAACACCAACAAGAAGTAGATCGCACTTACAATGATATCCTTGGGAGTAAATATGCTAGTAAGAATTAAGCCCCTGCTTCTGAATAGCAACCCTGAGAGAGAGACCAGTAAGAAGAGTGACAGAGGTCCAGGAAATACCATAGGCAGACTGAGTTTGGTCACAGGCCAGGACTGCAATGGTTGGAGTAATGAACCCTGCTGGTGTCATTGATGTTCCCTGGCTTTCTCTGAAGCCAGCACACCAGTCCAAGAGGAGTCACCATCATATTAATTGCCAGACATGCCCATCCCGAAGGAGAGTCTGTCAACTATGGTGATATTCTGGCAACAAAAGTTGAGAAAGGAGGGATGTCTGGGTGGCTCAGTCAATTAAGCATCCAATTTCACCTCAGGTCATGATCTCATGGGTTCGTGGGTTTAAATCCATAGTGCTCTGTGCTGATGGTTCAGAGCCTGGAGCCTGTTGCGGATTCTGTATCTCCCTCTCTCTCTGCCCCTCCACTCATTCTCTGTCTCTCAAAAATGAATAAATGTTAAAAAAATGTTTTAAGTTGAGAAAAGAGAGAAAGGAATGTACTGCTTTGCATCTATTTCCTCCTCTGTAAATAACTCTCTGCTTAGGCTCCTCATGGGCCTTGGGTTGTTCTATCTTCACACCTGAGTAAGGGAAGCAAAAAGAAGCTTTTTCTATGTCTGAACTTTTTAAGCTTCCCCCTGATCCCAGGCTAGATCTCGGACCTAAGCCTCTAGAAGATACCTCAAGAGGCAAACACATAGTGTCTTGGTTGAAACCGAAAGTGATGACCAGAGGGGAGCCCTCCTCTTATCCACGTAGTGTTCAAACCTTGCAGGACCTGGACCCGGGGAGGAGACTTGCAGAAAGACCTCCTGACAGGCCTCTCTCCAAAAGTGACCTGCACTACTGAGAGTCCTTGACTGAAGCTTGCCTTTGCCAAGTCAGAGACTCCCTCTCACACTCTTTCAGTCAGTCAAGAATGACAAGGCAAAAGAAACTGGGAAGATAAGAAGTGTCAATATTGTGAGGAATAGAGAAAGAGAGACAGAGAGAGAAAGGGAAGTTGGTTAAGACTAGAGTTAAAAAGCTCAGAAAACAGATTGAGTTAAACATACAAAATAAAAATAAGCTCAATTTACATTCAAATAAAATCCCATCCCAGTTGGATGGGAAACTGATGGTTGAGTTTTAGAAGTAAGCCTGGTCTTTATTTTGTCTGTATTCTATAATGCATCTCATGTTGCCTAGGCTCTTAACCAGTAGGGTTTCCTTACTAGGTGAACTGACCCAAATCTTCATACCAGAAGAGTCTGAACCCTTGGTGAATTCGTTGAGAATTGTGCTAATATTTTAAAGGTTAACTTTACTACCAGACATGGCAGAATAAGAAATCATGCCAAGTGTTCCTCACATTCAATGCATATTTCTCCAGGCCTCTATTATATTGGATTCCACTCAGGCATCACTTTTTTGCAATAAGCAGAAGCCCACTTAAGCTGACTACGCTTCACCAAATTGCTCCTCCCAGGATGAAAGAACCTTTACCGCTCAGCACCATGCACCAATGCTGGAAATGGTATCCACATTCTTTTGAGCCTCTTTTACTTATAAACCTGCTTGCCAGTACCCCTTTCTTTTCTAGACAAGGATGAGTTGGATGCAAGGAACAGACACTTTCTTGGTTAATTTAAGCGAAGGTGGGTTTATTATAAAAGAATTGGCAGCTACCCCAGCTCCCAAAGCAGACTATTGAAACAATTTGTTGAGTCTGGAGCTTTTCCTGAATTAACAAAAGGGAGGAGCCATTAAAGGATAATATAGCTTATTTATTCTTTCAATAGCTTCCCAGGAAGAGCAGGAAAGAAACCAGACCTCTTTTCTGAACAATAATGGGGCTCACTAACTCTGGGAAAAAGGCGAGATGTCCTTCTAATTGAGGAAATATATCCTTTTTCAATATGAGTCTAGATAGTACTCTCTAAAAATTAATGTCTGTTCCTGGGAACAGTGGATGAGCTAATATAACAATTCTATTAATCAAATGAACTGACATGATTCCTGCTTACACATGTAGGAATGTGGAAAAGGAAATCTGACCAGAAAAATCTAAATCCACAACTAAGGACAGACCCAGAAGCTCTTCCTCTTTTTCCCCTCTCCCACCCTCTCCCCTATACATACAATTCTGTAAGACATGGATGACAGCAGGCATCATGTTTAACTAGCTTAACGTCCTGTGGGCTCATCTCAAATTGGCACACAGATACTTGTGACTTTGGGGTAAGGTGAGGATTTTGAATTTGAAGAGAGAGAAGACCCAAGAAGTGAGATCCCTTCCTAAATATTAGGTTAGGAAGCTGGTGGGCTTTCAAATGGAACAAATTTTGAAAGGAGGCCCATAAGAAGGAAAAGTTATATAGCTAAAATTCAGGGAGCCTGAAAGACCTAGATCTGTACATACCATCCCTTTGAGAACTAAAGAAAAAGTCTCAAAAAAAAAAAAAAAGTTAGGAGCACTTTATCCTTCCCCTCTCTGACAGTGAATCTCCCTTCTGAATGGCTTCAACTCTTCCATGAAGATACCTGCATATAACCACTAAGGCTATTGGAAATTTGAGAGAGACCAGAGGGAGAGACTTGTGAGGGGAGGAAAATCTGCCCCAAACACCTCCTCCTTTGATGTACTGGAGATCTCAAGGTGGCTATGAGGAGGAGTTGTTGGTAGTGACAGGCTACACTGAGAGCAGGGGGAAATAACCATGATGACAGGATAGCCTGGCAGAGAGGACAAATTTGAGGGGCAATATGACCAAAGCTTTGGGGTCTTCATAGGGATCAGAGGACACTGCCTTTTAAGAGAGGAAGTGAGAGGGGCACCTGGGTGACTCAGTCGGTTAAGCATCTGACTTCAGCTCAGGTCATGATCTCACAGTTCATGAGTTCAAGCCCTGCATCGGGCTCTGTGCTGACAGCTAACTCAGAACCTGGAGTCTGTCTTCATATTCTGTCAGCACAGAGCCCAACGCGAGCCTCGAACCCACGAACTATGAGATCATGACCTGAGCCAGTCATATGCTCAACTGACTAAGCCACCCAGGTGCCCCTAAAAAAATTTTTTTTAAAGAGGAAATGAGGGAGGCTCCTCTTTCAGGTGACCTGATAGCATGAAGTTACAATTAGTTCTAAATCTGTTTCAAGCCCAAAGTTCTATACACTCTGATCCACTTCTAACACACACACACACACACACACACACACACACACACACAGCTCCCACACTCCCTCATGCTGCCTTGATCCTTCCACATGAATCAAGGACAGCACAGCCCCTTCATCAATTTTCACTAAGCACATCAAAAATTTCCTATTTCAAGAGATAAGAACTCTGAAGTTTTGTAAAGTTGGAAATGGGTATGTCACATAAATGTCACAGACTCTACCCTCCACACCCTTATTCTCTTTCTTCCCTCTCCAGAGTAAGAAAATGCTTTTCCTTGCTCCAGCAGATGTTTTATCCATACTTGGACTCCTTGGCTTCTCACTGTCTACCTCAAGTGAGCTAGTCATGAAATTCTTCCATAAAACTATGGTGATGTCTCTTCAGCAAGTACAATGAGTGTAATTCCCTCCATCTCAACAACTAAGGGTAAAGTGACTACCTCACAGACTCCAAGACCAAAAAAACCCCTGTGGGACTAGAATAAGGTCAGAAAACCAGGCTTCTCCCTCTGATTTTCAAAGGTCTCCTGATCTCTTATTCCCACTCTTCTCCATGTGTCTGTTCCATGCTGCTTCCCTGAAGCTGACTCTCTGTGTCTAGTTATCAGCAATCCACAGGGCCGGAAAATGGCCATCCAAATCCAGCTTGAGTGCCTAGTGTTAAATAATTGAAGTAACTGTGTCTTAGTAGAATTTCCTGAAAGATAAAGAGAGTGAGCATCTAACTGGTAGCCTTGGGTCAGGCCCAATCAGCTATTGCCCAGGGGTGAGGGAATGAGATGAATACAGTCAATATGGCCAACTCTTACAGGACCTGTGGGCAAGACAGGCACAGAAGCTTGTCTAATACAAGTAGCCCATCTATTTACCCTTGGTGGTTGTTGTAGAGTTTGGAGACTCCAATTAATAATCCCCACCCCATTCTTTGCCTGAGTTCTGAATCAATTGAGAAATAATGCAAAAGTATAAGGCAAATGAGAGATTAAAATAACAACACTACTAATAAAGTTGATATTGACAGATGTGGCTTTATCATTTAGTAATTGGGCTTCTTGATCCTGAACCCCAGGATTAGGGAAACTAATTGTACAAGATTGTACAAGAAAACTGTAGCTCTCCCTACCTTCCCCCCTCCATTCCCCACCCCATCCAGGGAAGACCCCTTTACATTTTACTTCATGGAGGATGAGAGCAGAATGTGTATATCCTAGGGGAATCTGGCTAAAGAGAGCCAGAAGAGTTGTGTTGAGCATAGCAAATTCATTCTTTCCAAACTTACCAGGGAAGTGACCTCTTTGCCTCAAGAGGTCTCTAGATCTAACTACTAATTCACAAACAATACATGAGACAAAGAAAGATTTTCAATAATATCCAAGCAATTCATGCATACTGTGGGGCATTCTGCAGGATAAATGACTCAGGTTCCTCAACCAATAAATTTCAAAGAAAGAAAAAAGATGGAAGCAAAATGCATAGATTAAAAGAGATCTAAGAAACTTATAAGCTAATAGTAATGACTGAATCTTATTTGGATTCTGATTGTAAAAACAAGCAGAAAAAAAATTATGACATAATCTGGGAAATTTGAATGCTAATTGAATTTTTTAATGCTAACTGAATATTAAATAATATTAAGGAAATAAGTTTTGAGTATCATAATGGCATTAAGGTTATGTGTGGGGTTTTGCAAGTGTTTTGAATTCCCATGCAGTTGAAGGTACTGTCAAAACAAATTTTAATGTTCTTGGCAAATTATCTCAGTATATAAACTGGTAGGTCAATAGAATATTGACACAAAATAAATAAGTTACAACTTTAGAATTTGTTCCTACTAGCTTAACAGAGGACCAAGGGGGAGAAGAAGGGCAGAAATGGTGGGGGAAAGGGAGAGAGGCAAACCATGAGAGACTCTTGAATGATGACAAAAACTGAGGACTGGTGGATGTTGGGGGGAGGAGGGGTGGGCATGGAGGAGGGCACTTGTGGGGATGAGCACTGGGTGTTATGTGGAAACTAATTTGACAATAAACTATTTGTAATAAAAAAAAAAAAAAGAATTTGTTCCTACTATGATCTCTCTCAATTTGAGAAGCTGTTTCTTAATGGTTTCCTAAAATATGGAATACTTTTGAGGGGGTCATTCTAGTCATGAGCTCCAAAATCTACACTTTTTTTTTTATCTTTCTGGATTTATTTAGGATCTAATCACTGTTTCTTAGCTAATAAAGATTCAGACATCTTACCCTGTTCTTACACCCTCTTTAAGGGCAATTAGATCGAGATGCATCTCGTTTCCCCATTTTTATTCATCTGCTCTGGTTTTCTCAACATGTGGTAAAAGGAAGTTAGTCTCTCCATGGTTCCCTTTCTTGGGTGAAGTAATTTCAAAACAACATGATTTTGGATCAAATTTGGAGCAGCCTATCCATACAGATGAGTAATACAACTGATAAACAATTTTTCTGCACTCTGCATGTCTAGAAAGCTCATATACAGAAGGACTCACTTTCCCCCATGATTGAAGCCTTGCTTCAGCTACCCCTGTTTATTAATGCACTGCAGTCCACCAGCATCTCTGTGCACCTACATGGCCCATGCATAAATGCAAATTCTAATACCTGTGTAGTTCAAGGATAAACTGTAGCCATTATACCCAAGGCTCTCACTTTTACTGTGGCTGTGCCATTTCTGAGAGCAGTGCAGCCAGCACGTGCTTGCTAGATCCTGTGTAGCAGGCATCTGCTGAGGTCAGTGTCAGCTGAGCTACATCATACCCACCCCATGCCCCTAGCACCCGGGCCCAGGGTGGTATCTAAATCCTGCCCTTATAAATGTTGAGGCCACCCACATGCACTTAGAGGCATTTTGGCTGAAGGCAGAAAAGACCCACCCCTATACCCTAACGCCAACCCACAGCCCTGCTTCTATAAAAACAGATCCTCACCTATGGATAAAGTCCTGAGAGTTGTGAGGACCCACCAAGGAGAAAATCTCACATATCTGGCACCAAAATCCTGAAGTTGCCTGTCCAGTTATAACTGATAAAAACCACCTCCATGCATAAACAAGCCAGCCACTTGGCTCCATGTAGGCCACCACAAAACATGTAATCACAAATACATGGTTACTAAACCTATGCATCCTGGCCTCACCAAAAGCCTCTTCACATGTTACCTGGGTCCCCACACTCTACTCCATGGTTATTTCTTAAGGCTTCTGATCCGGTGAATTAGATGTTGAAGTTCTGTGGATCCTCTATAAATAACCCCCTCATTCCCTCTCCTGAGTTCAAATCCAATTAAAAAGTAGAAATTCATATATTACTTTTATTACTGACAAAGCAATTATTGGAGAAGGTGACTTACATAATTGGATAAATAAACTTTCTAATAGTGAACCCCAGAAATAAAGAGAGCCTTGCCCATCCAGTTATAGATCATCCTGGAAAACTGAGGTCTCTCCGCTGGGGCAAGTCCCTTTACAACGTCCTACAGAATGCATGCTTCTGTGTTCAGTCTGACTTCCAAAGAGAGAAATGGAGGAGCTGAGCAATGTGCTCAGTTTGTTCTCAAATTTTCCAGTAAGTTATTGACTTCTGGGGAGAGAAACCAAGAGTGTTATTCCAGAGGAGCTCCCTCCATATGAAACAAACCACTGAGAGGGAGGGAAACACACTTTTCTCTAATAGTAGTGTTAAAAAGAAAACCATAGGCACACACCACTTGTCTGAGGACCTCCACCCCAATCCACCTGCTCTTTCCACACTATCATCAGTCCTTGTATAGTGAGGAGCACTCTCTGCTCTGCTCAGCCTCCACTTCACCTCTTCTGCTGGCTGACCAACTGAGAATATTCTATATCTTAACAGAAGTATAGATTACATGGATGTGTGCATTTGTCAAAATGTCTCCCTCTCTCTCTGCCTCTTCCCCGCTCACACACTCTTTCTCGCAAAAATAAATAAACATTTTAAAAAAAATTTTAAAGAAAGGAAAAATCAATACCCCAGGTAGAGTGGAGAGTGCAAAATAAAATACAAACTATGGCAAATAAACCTACCTGTTTAACAAATGAATGACATAACTGCAATGAAGGAGGTGAGAAGGAAACCAAATTTACTTCAGAAAACTACATTTTGAACAGTTACTGTAGGTACTGTCCATAAATTAACACTGTATTTCAAAGATGTGTTCCTCATAATGATATTGATTATCAAAGGTGCCTCAGCTCCCTGCTCCGCCCCCTAATACACTGAATTAAAGCTTTCTCTACTAACTCACAGGAAGATAGTGCTTTGAGTGCTTTGAGAGCTATCTCCCTGTCCCCCTACTTGTAACAAGTAATAAAAAGTTCTTTACTTACAAATCTCCTTGGGTTGTGTTCAGTATGATGTCCACCAACCTGCGAACCCCTTGAGTTCAGTTACAGTTGCAATTTCAACCTCCCATAGAAATGTAATCTTAACCAGTCAGTCAGAAAATTTCTGGTCAGCACCAATGAGGATATCTGTCATGCAGGCCCTCTCCTCACCACCCCTTCCAAAGGAAGAGGAGCTAATCTGAAGGAAAAGACCCTCTACCATTCCCTTAAAAGGAAAGTGACTTTGCCTGAAACAATTTTATTTTTTTTCTGCCAATAAAGTCTTGCCACACCCTCATTCATATAAAAATCTTACAGTTTTGTACAATTCCTCAGAACATCTCTCTACTTGCTACATGAGGTGATTCATGAATAGTTTAATAAAGCCAATTAAATCTTTAGATTCATTCAGTTTTGTTCTTTAATTGTAACTAAGATTAATCATCCTAGACAACACTAGGACATCTTTTGTTCCCTTTCTGCTGTGTGTCTAGAGAAATATAAAATGACCAGTTTCCAATTTAGTGGAATCATTACTACAATCCCCCAGTGGAAATTTTCCTGACTTGGGTAGTAAAAGAATCTTGGAGTTAGGAGGCCAACATTTTGAGAATGGTTACTAAAATATAATTATGAGTAAGGACGCTCCCATTCTTCCAAAGAACATCTGTTTCCTTGACAGAGCTTTCTGCAAATCAGACATTTTTGTTGTCACAAAAAAGTTATAATGAATATCCTCAGGTAGGGGGAAGAGACTAATATTAAGTCAATAGTTATGAAAATAATTACTTAATTGTAATTGTGGTAAATGTTACAAAAGGAAAGTGCTTAATGCTGGGACAGGACATTGTATAAAGACCTAACCTCATGGGGTTGAGGGTGAGTCACAAAAAGCTAAGGAAGTCACATTAAAGGAAATCACTAAGGAAGTGACACAGAAGCTAAGACTTGAAGGCTAAGTGGGAGCTGGTTAGGCAACAGGGAAGAGATAGGTACAGATGAGCCAAAAGGGTCAGTATATGTGAGGGTTTCTGTGTGGGGTGTGCATCACCAGCATGCCACATATACAACTGCATAAAGGCAATAAAGGGGGCCCTTTAGGGAGTTAGTTACCAGCAGCTCTGTCTGCCTGAACCTTAAAATGGGGTGGGGAAGGTTGAGTGTAGCAGGGACTGGATAGCCAAGGACTTTATGTGCAACTGTGAAGTGCTTTGGTTTTTTGTTTTTGTTTTTGTTTTAATGTTTTATTTATTTCTAGGAGAGAGAGAGAGACAGCATGAGCAGGGGAGGGTCAGAGAGAGGGGGAGTCACAGACTGAAACAGGCTCCAGGCTCTGAGCTGGCAGTCAGCACAGAGCCCGACGCGGGGCTGGAACCCACGAACCGCGAGATCATGACCTAAGCGAAAGTCGGACGCTTAACCGACTAAGCCACCCAGGCGCCCCTGAAGTGCTTTGGTTTTATTTTGTCCTATACACTGTAGAGGGCCACTGAATGGTTTTCAGGAAGGATTTTCTGAAGCTCTATCTCATGGCAGTGGGGGGCGGAGGGTGGGCAGGGGTGTGATCTGTAGAAGGATAAGGCTGAAGACAGGAAAACCAGTTTGGGGCTAGAACTAGCTGTGTGGCTTTTGGCAAGTCACATACCCTTGCTGAGCTCTGGTTTCTCCAACTAAAAATAGGGATAATAATTCCTACATATGGAGTGCTGTCAGAATGACTGAGATAAAGTGTTACAGATTGTATATGCTCAGTAAATATTCACATTTATTGTTTTCCTAAATTCTTCATTCCTCTTAACTTTTCACGTCTACTTTGGCACAAAATCCTATTCATCCTTCTTTTTAAATATCCCTAAATCTGTTTTCTCCTCCCTATCTCCCTTCTTTACTTAACTCCCATAAATTCTAACATGATTGCCTACCTCAGTTCCTACATGCAATCTGTTCCTTCCTAAGCCACCTCACACTTTGGCTACTGGTGAATTAAATGGAGAGGTGACTTTCTTCTGCCTACCTGAAAACCCTCCTGAATCTTCATGCATTAAACAGCCATAACTGAATCCCTAAATATGGATTATAAGTTTCTTAATGATCTACCCACCTACGTATCTGTCATCCCTACTCCTTATCATTCCCTCAAACCATCCCCATCTTGTTCCCTCTACTGTAGACATTTGGAGTCCACAAAAATGCCTCAACACCCCCACACTCTTCCTGACTCCACTTCTCTATTCACACCTATGCTTCTATTCCATGAACCTTCCCTCACTGGTACCTCACAAACAAAATCCCTGATCATACTTTGAGACCCTGGGTCAAAGTCACTTTCTTCTTCCCTTATGTTCACAAACTCCCCAAATGCTGTATTCCTTCCTTCCCTGGACTTCTACAGCATTGTGCACATCTTGTATTATAGTCCTTATCATGTGTATTGTAATTATTTTGTTTACATTAATGTTTCACCTCTAAGACTATAGATTTATCAACAACGGTAACCTTCTTTAACCATCCTGCATCTCAGTGTCTAGCACAAATTCTATCAGGTATTGGACTTGCTGAACAAATGAATGTAGAAATGAATCAAATATAAAAAATCACAATGCATTTAGAATTAGTTGGTCTGGAGATTAAGAGGACGATCTTGGCCTTTAGGTGGCCTCTGTTTATGGGATCTGCTTTGGCCATTGTAGCCTGGTTCCTTCCTGCCTCTGGGGAATCTGGTCAGAGGAGCAACTAATCCCCTCTTGCACCTGGACACCACCTTGGGACGCCAGCCTGCAACCTTGTCCTCATGTGAAGCTGCAGTGCCATCTACTGGTGACTAGAAGGCCTGCAAATCAAGCAGAAGGAAAACGGGGAGGTTTAATCTGGCCACAGGATCTGTTATTGGACCCCACACTGGGCAGTTTTCTCCACCTATATGAATCCAGACTTGATGGAGACTTTATTTATATTTGCCATTGACCAAGACCTTGGTCTGAGAACTTTCTTCAAACCTCTCGAAGCCAGGACCCTGAACCCACGGTCCCCTCAGAAGGTAGCAACCCTAATTCTGTGACCCAAACATCCTCCTTGGTCCTCTCAGGGAGTACAGCCTCTTACTTAGGGCCCATTGACCACATTCAAAATTTCTGGCAGATGCCTCTCCTTTAGTCTTTGGTAACCAGAATCCTCCATCAAAAGCTTCAGTGAGCAGGGCCACTGACAGATGCCTCCGTGATCAGGAACCTTTCCTCAGATCCTCAATGACCTGAGCACCTTGTTAGGCCCCTCAGTGACCAGAGCCCATGCTCAGCACTGTCAGCGACTAGGGATCATCACTCAGACCTCAATGACAACATCCCAAGCCAACTCCCTCAGTGACCAGGACCCTCACATAGACCTCTCACTCAGCTATCCAAGCTCTTTCCTCCATCCCCTTCGCCTCTCACTTGGCCTCTCAGTGAGCCAGTTCTCAATCAGGTCTCAGTGACAGGGCCTCAGACCCCTCCACAAGGATGGATTCCTCAACAGGCTGACAGGAAAGAGCTTATGGCATTATTGAATAGAACCACCGAAACAAAACTGAAAAAATGTTTTTAATAAGAATTTTATATTTGCAGAAAAGCATCAGTATGACCATCACAGGATAAACCTTAAGTGTATTGACCTTCTTTGCACTTATTTTATGGTTTAATTGTTTTACTTTGAATGACATATGGAGACCAACAATAATCTTTAACATGTTTTAGACCTTTAACAGTCTTGATCCAGCCCCATTCCCTCAGAGACCTGGTGTCCATCGCTGGGGGCTCAGAGATCAAGGGGCCTTAATTAAGGTCTAGTAAGCATAACAAGAGCTAGGGAGTCCCTTCAGATTGCCCATCTACTTTCTGCTTCCCTCTGGTCCCCCAAGTAGCTGCCAAAGCCCCTTGCCTCCAGGACTTCTGCCTCCTGCTTTGTCCCTAGGTCCCTTGTCCAGACAGCGACCACAGCTGGGCCCACATCTCATGAGGAAGTGTGAGCCTGCTGGGCTAATTGGTAAATCCCAGAGATAATCTCCCAACTGGCCAGTTCTGGCCACCTCTGCCCCACCCCACATGCATCAGAAGTGATTAGCAATAACCTTCTTTGAAATGCTGTTGCCAAACACTAATCCACATGAACAATATAACAGATAAACAAACCAACTTCTACTTTTACTCCGATCCCCTGGGAACATAGTAGAGTGTCCAAAGTAAATATGATCATGGAAGAAACTGGTGCAATGGATATAGGAAATTGTGACTCACCATCCCACTCCCATTCCCAGCCCTCCCAGAACCTTTTGTTCCCTCTATTTTGGGCCAAGTAGGCTCCCCTGCGCTTGACCAAACTGCCACAGGCCCCTTTAAGCATCAACCATTGCTTTTAGTTGCTGACTGCCCCAAGGCTTGTTTTCCCCTTTCACAAATGGATCTTGCAACATTAAGACTTCTTTTCAAAGAAACAAAATCATCCCCCGCTTATCAAAGTCCTGTGGGTTAATCATTCAGTTTATTCATTCATTCATTTACTCCAATCACACATCTTTATTAAATATTAAACTCTACTATGTGCTGGGCCCTGTGCTAGATGCCGGGATACAACAGTGAATAAAACAGTCAGAATCCCTGTTCTTCTGGAATATACCTCCAAATGGGAGAGACAGATGTTAGACAAACTTACACGGTTACTTATTTAATAAACAGTATGTTGCATGCTGCAAAGAAGATGGGTCTAACATTTGTCTAGGGCTGTGCTACACTTGGGGGATTATAAGAGAAGTGGATAGACATGAGATGCCTGGGTGGCTCAATCAATTGAGCGTCCAGTTTTGGTTCAGGTCATGATCTCACGATTCAATTCATGAGTTTGAGCCCCACATCGGGGCTGACAGCACAGAGCCTGCCTTTGGTCCTGTCTTCCTCTCTCTGCCCATCCCCTCTCATGCACATGTGTGTGTGTGTGCTCTCGCTCTCTCTCTCTCAGAAATAAATGAACATTAAAAAAAAAAAAAAAAAGAAATGGGTAAGGCATAAGGATACCGTCAAAGAGTCAAAATCTAGGTGGAGAGCCAAGATTTCTAGGGGAGGAAAAGGCTGGAGATATCTTGCACTCTAAATAAAGTCCGTGAGAATATCTTGGTGACTGGAAAAGACGAAATGTGGGTAAAGAAGCCCAGAAAACAGGGCCAACAAGTCAGGGCTGGGATGCCAGAATAGCACTAAAAGGCCAAACAAGAAAGCAAACCAAGTTTATAAAAATGTACCCCTAGATAGCTGCTGGTAGAACCAGCTAGGTAGGGAGAGAGGAATAAAGGGAAGGCAAGGTTTCTAAGAGTCAGGGTAAGAAGCATGCAGGCTTCACAACAAATTGGGTTCATTCACTTATGTGTTCAATCAGTGTGCACTGATCAGTGTCAGGCATTGTGCTGGGTGCTAGGGATACAGCAACTAACAAAAAGGTTTAATGGGGAAAATACATATAACACAATACAATAATTGCTATAAAATAAATTCATGAGTCTTAGATAACTACTAAGATTATCCCTATAATAATGTCACCTTCACTAATTTGGGAGAAGGTGTGGCATCACGGCCAGTACTCAGATATTGCTTCTCCAAAGCCTGTGCCACATGCAGAGTAGCCAGGAATGGGCAGATGGCTAACATGCCAATAGTCACGCCGATTTCAAATCATGGTATTGCATTGAGATGTAATAGTTATTTTTACCACCAACTTTCATTTCCTGCAAAAATCCTGTCCAAGTTTAGATAAAATTGGGTTTAACCTTTGAGACTGTGTATGAATATGGATGTCATCCATCACGCATGGTGGGTGGAAAAAAGATTGAGAATGGCTTATGCACATGGCTGAGAATGAGTCTAGCTCCTTAGGCCAGGAAGAGCGCTAAGTGGGAGGCCAACAAGAAGGAGCTGCAAGTATGAATCAGGGGTTTGTGTTCTGGAGGCAATGCTGACGTCAGGAGACCTCTCCCACGTGGAAGGCATGGAGGCGCCCAGCTTTAGGCAGGTCTGGAACTGAGAAGAAAGGAAGCCAGCCCCACTGGCTGAACAGCCTCCTGGCAGAGCAGGGTCTCCTTATTGTGGGCACTGTATGCTGTCCTGGGAAATCTGACTGGCGGTGAACTATTTCTATTTTCTCTTCCATCGATTCTTCAGAAAAATGTAGAAGTGCCAGCTATATTTGTACTTTCTCTGATGAATATGTATGGCTTGCATAATTTTTTAAAAGATACTTATTAAAAGTCATATAAAGATGGGGCACCTGGGTGGCTCAGTCGGTTAAGTGTCCATCTCTTGATTTGAGCTCAGGTCATGATCTCGTGGTTCATGAGTTCTAGCTCCGTGCTGACAGCATAGAGCCTGCTTGGGATTCTCTCTCCTTCTCTTTCTGCCCCTTCCCCATTCATACTTTCTCTCAAAATAAATAAATAAACATTTTTAAAAATCGTATAAAGAAAAGACTCTAAAATGATAATGCTAGTTTGAGTTATACTCAAAAGAATTAAGGAAAGTTTTGGGGGCTCCTGGGTGGCTCAGTCAGTTAAGCATCCAACTTTGGCTGAGGTCATGATTCCGTGGCATGGGAGTTCAAGCCCCACATCAGGCTCTCTGCTGTCAGCAATGGGAGCCTACTTTGGATCTTCTGATCCTCCTCTCTCTGCCCCACCCCTACTCGTGCTCGCTCGCTCTCTTTCAGGATGAGTAAGCTTTATTAAAGCTTTATTAAAAATAATAATAATAAAATAAAGAAAGTTTCACCTACATTTCCAGAAGATTTGTTAAAAAAAAAGAAATGAGCAGGTCAACCCCAGTTAGTAGTTGGAGGCAGGGGTGGGCAAGCAGCTGGTTTTTTGGTCAGAAAACTCCAAAGTTGTGGAGAAAGAGGAACAGGGCAAGTCAGGGTCCTTGGCCAGCTCCCTACTCCCCCTACCACAAAGGTCTCCTTCCAGAACACCCCTCTGCCAGACCTCCCTGAGGTTCTACAATGATTTGTCCCCATGAAGAAAGTTGTTTCCATTACAGATGGGTATTGGTGGCCGGAGAGACAGTAAGGGAGAATATCCAACTCTAGGCCTCAAAAACCCTGCAAATTCCAAGGGAAGCCAGGGTACGCTAGTGAGCAGAACATACCACCCATATGTGTGGCATCCTTTCCCTCTGTCTCCATCAGTCCACATCCCTGAGAATAAGCCCACACTCCACCTCACCTGTGGAACTGTCCCTGACTTTTTTGGCCACCATGGACCTCTCCTTCCTGAGGTTGGTTATTTCGAATTATTATTTTTAATGTTTATTTTTTTAAGAGAGAGACAGAGTATAAGCGAGGGACAGGCAGGGAAAAAGGGAGGCACAGGATCCAAAGCAGGCTCCAGACTCTGAGGTATCAACACAGAGCCCGACATGGGGCTCAAACCCACAAATTGCAAGATCATGACCTGAGCTGAACTCAGATGCTTACCCGATTGAGCCACCCAGGTATCCATGGTTATCTTTAATTATTAACATTAGGGGTGCCTGGGTGGCTCAGCTGGTTAAGCATCTGACTTCGGCTCAGGTCATGATCTCACAGTTTGTGGGTTCGAGCCCGCATTGGGCTCTGTGCTGACAGCTAACTCAGAGCCTGGAGCCTGCTTCAGATTCTGTATCTCCCTCTCTCTCTGACCCTCCTTTGCTCATGCTGCCTGCCTCTCTCTCTCTCTCTCTCTCTCTCAGAAATAAATAAAACATTAAATTTCTTTTTAAAAAAAGATTAAGCATTATTCTGTTTTTCCTCTTTTGGAAACTATCTGATACACTCTGCCTATTTATTCATTGGGGCCTCAGTGTATTCTTCTAAAATTAATTTATGGAAGTTCTTATGGCAGCTGACTGCAAATATTTCCCTAGTTTGTTTGCCTTTTTATTTGGGTTGCCATTTATTTTTCTAACATGTGAAAGTTTAAAATACTTTAAAAAATTTTTTTATATTTTTTTATTTTTGAGAGACAGAGTGCAAGTGGGGGAGGGGCAGAGAGCGAGGGAGACACAGAATCAGAAGCAGGTTCCAGACTCTGAGTTGTCAGCACAGAGCCCAATGTGGGGCTTAAACCCATGAACTGTGAGATCATGACCTGAGCTGAAGTCGGACGCCCAACTGACTGAGCCCCCAGGTGCCCTTGAAATACTTCTATAGTCAAGTCAGTTAACCTTTCCCTTGGTGTCAGCTTCTATTGTTTCTAAGGAGGAAATTTACTTCCTTCCAGAGATTTGATAAACAGTTTAGTGCTTCCGAGGTTTCTAAAGCTCTCCAGTTCATCTAGAAAGTTCTTGGTATATAACGTGAGCAAGAGCCAATTATTTTTTCTTTGATAGTAGCCAGTTTTCCTAGACCATGTATAGAATAAATCTGCTCCTTTACTAGTGATTCCTGATCCCACCTTTATATATTAAACTCATGTTTATCAGGGCCATCTTCTTTCCAGGCAACCTTTTCATTTCCAAACAACAATTATTTTGACATTCAACTGTACATTCTGTATTTCTCTTTGTTAACTACACTTGAAATTGTTTAAAGAAAGAAATCACATATTTTCCTCCCAATTATTCATTCAACAAATATTGGTTAAATATTGACTAAGGGCCAGGCACTTGCTGGGTGCTGGAAACAGAGTGGAGACTAAGCCATCTCTGCCGTTTTCTGCCATCTCTGTTCTCACAATCAAATAAGCAATGAAGAGGGGCACCTGGGTGAGTGTCTGACTTCAGCTCAGGTAATGATCCCATGGTTCCTGAGTTTGAGCCCCACATAGGGTTTGCCGCTGTCAGTGTGGTGCCTGCTTCAGATCCTCTATTTCCCCCTCCCCATCCTTCCCCACTCATGCTCTCTCTCTCAGAAATAAACATTAAAAAAAACAAAAAAAGCAGTGATGATAAAGTGTGGAAAGTGTTTAGAAGCAACTTGTGTACCTTACAGGTAATGGACATCGAAGGATTGAGCGGCTGTAATTTAAAGAGGCGGAGGCTGGCAGAATATGGGAAGCAATGGGGACCTGGGCCAGGTCACCCCTACTTGATTCCAGCTCCTAGAAGAAAAGAAAGAGGTAAAGACAGGATGACTCTAGCTGGTTGTCTGGAGCAGGACAAAGGAGCTCCTGCTTCATGCAGGTGTCATGACAACATTTCCATGTGATTTCCATTTCATTCTCAGAACCCTGAGACTGCATTATCTACCCCACTGCCTACATGGGGGGACACACACTCAAAGTGTTTATATAACCCACTTGCCAGAGGCCCAGATCACAACACATTCAGGATGAAGGGAGGCCCTGAAGCATGAGCACAACCACCTTGTCCAGGTCTCCGCCTTCCTCAGAGGAGGTGAGGGGATCACTGCCATCCCTGAACCTTTATGCTTCTTGGTGTCCTGTCATACAATCCTAGACCTAAGTCTTCCTAAGACTATGCACACTCACCAGAGTCCATGGACTAGCAGGGGCCTGGGTCAAACCTTGGAATCTCTGGCCCCAGACACATTGTTGTCTTTTCAAGTCCTATATTCTCCACCCAGATGCCTTTATATAATTTTTTTAACTTTATTTGGAGAGAGAGAGAGAGAGTGCAAGCAGAAAGAGCAGAGGGGGAGAGAGAATCATAAGCAAGCTCCCCACTCGGCACAGAGCCTGATTCAGGCTTGATCCCACCACCCTGGGATCATGACCTAAGCTGAAATCGAGAGTCAGACACTCAACCCAACCTACGGAGCCACCCAGGCACTCCACCCAGACATCTTTATAGCTCAGTGAGCTCCTACATAGTCATCAGGACCTCCTGGTTGTTGCAGATATTTATGCTGCAGCCTCAGTGCAATGAAAACAAATCCAGAATCACAGCCTCACTGGGTATCTTTTGGGACTTCCTTCCCAAATGCCTCCATTACCACCATCTTGTTCTAGGCAGGCCATCCCAAGGCCCACCCACATGGCTACCATCTTCCTTTGTACCCTGTGCTCTAACTTCATGCCATTTGTCTCCTACCCTTCTCACTCTCCTGTTATACCACTAAAAATATAATAACTATTCTTCATACCAGTGCTATTTAAGGTGTGGCCTGTGGATCAGTGCCAGGCCACAAATTGTTTGTACTAGTCCATAATGTGAGAAGTTACAAAATTAAGACTCAGTGCTTAGAAACTTATATAGCAATTTGACAGAATAATTATGTCATTGGAATCCAATAATAAAAAGTGTACCAGGGGTGGTGGGGTGGCTCAGTCGGTTAAGCGTCAACTACTTAACCTACAGTTAAGGTCACGATCTCACAGCTCAAAGGTTTGTGTCCCACATCAGGCTCTGTGCTGACAGCCTGCTTCCAATTCTGTGTCTCCCTCTCTCTCTGCCCCTCTCTCACTTGCACTCTGTCTCTCAAAAATAAATAAATACTTTTTAAAAAGTGCACTAAATGCATTGTGGTATACAGGTTTGCATCCTGAAAGAGAAAAAGGACATGAGCAGGAAAGTTGCTAAAATCTGAAAAGAGCCGCGGTTTAGGAAATAATACTGTGCTGATGTTAATTTGTTAATTTTGACAAAGGTATCTTGGTTATCTAAGACAGTAACATTAAGGGAAACTGGATACAGACTATACAGCATCTCTATTCTTTTGGCAACTTTTCTGTAAATCTAAAATTATTTCAAAATGAAACTTGGGTTTTTAAAAATTATGTGCTTATATTTGTATGTTTTTTTAAATTCTATTTTCTGAGCAACTTAACTGCATTTTACAAAAGTGTCAGTCTGTAATGGATCCAAAATGGAAATTTAAAAAACAAAACTGATCCCCATAGATAGTTGAAGAAGCACTGTTTTATCTGCATCCCACAGCACTTGTCACCATGATCATTACGGATGCTAATGATGGCCAAACTCACAAGTGCAAGTTTGTGGACCAATTACTATACACAGTGGATATAGTCAAAGCCCAGGACCCCCTGTCTCTCAAACTCAGGCACATTTCAGGGCTCGGTCACATACCCAATACTGTCACAGGTCAAGGCCAAGCATAGACTGTGACAGGACCCTGGGAAGTATTGACAGGACAGGCTCTATCTAGGCTGTTGACAAGGTCCTAAGATGTGCTTTTATTCAAAAAAATGAGAGCCCTGCTCTGTAACTATATCTGAGGTACAACAAAGCCCTGGCATGTGACAGGGTTCTGGAACGTAACCAGGCCCTGGAATGTGAGGTATTGACGAGTTCTGGGCTGTGACAAGTTCTGGCTATGGCAAGGAACAGACTCTAATTCAATCTGAGTTTCACAAGGCACTGAATGTTATGCGAAACAATAGCTCTAATGTTCAGGGTGGATCTTAGTTTGTCTTGGGTCTGTGTACTGGGATAGCTGAACCAATCCAGAGGTGAAAGTGCATCTGGGTGTGTTAGGCCAGATTTGGAGTAAAGTTTGTTCTGTGCTCCAGAACTACTGCTGAAGCCTGCCCTGGCTCCTGGGGTATGGAACAGACAGAGGACTCCTGACCCACAGCACAGAATTCTCTGCCTCCAGGGGATCTGCTGTGGGCCATCACCCCAGGGAGTTTGGTTAGAGTCCACCTAATGCCTCCCCCCCCCAAACCCACCCTACAGGTCTTACAGCTCCCAAAGCTGGTGGAATCTGCCACTGAGCTTGTCTCAGCTGAGCTTTACCCCAAGGACTGCTAGCCAGCTGCACCTGTCCGAGTCCAGGCTGCATGGGGCCACAGTGCCACCTGCTGGCTGTTGTGAGCCATGCTGGTCAGACCCAGAATATGCAGAGCATGCTGGGCAGATTGGGGGCACTGAGAAGCCTTCCCCAAGTACCTCAGCTCAGGATTAATGGAGTGACCTTCCCCTTAAGAACCCAGCTGCCAAAGTTTTTGGCACTATGGTTCAAGTTCACTAATATTACAGTGACCAGAGGACCCTAGTTATGTCCCTTAGTGGCCATGGCCCCCAGGTCCCAGGGTTCAAGCCCCTCACTCAGCCCCAAATTCCAGCTCCCAGTAGCTACGGTCTTTTACTCAGGCCCCATAATGACCAGAAACCTTTACTTGGGCTTCAATGCCCAGAACCCCTCACTCAGGCTCCACAGTAATCAGGGCCTCTCACTCAGGCCCCCTCAGTGACATGGCCTTACACTCAGGCCACTCAATGACCAGGACTTAAAGCTTATGACTCCCAGAGGCCAGGACCCCTCAGTCACCTGGAGTCCCTCATTCAGGACCCTCTGTACCTCGGTAACTAGAGACCTTTACTCAGAGCCCAGTCGGCATATGGAGTGGCATTTTGGGGAGCTCCTGATTCCCCAAAAGCCAAGCAGGTCCCATCTGATTCCCCCATTTTTTTTCCTCCCTTCCCTTGATCTCCAAAATAGAAGCTTCTGGTCACCTGGCTTTCTATCTTTTTTTGCCTTTACTCCTGGTTCCTGCTTCAGATATGGCCATAGCTGTGCCCTGGTCTCATGAAGAGATTGGGCTCTGCTAAGGCAATTAATCCCATCCCAGGAACTCTGGCCTGAGAAGACTACATTCCATAGCACAGCAGCCTACCTTTTACCACTTGGGGCTCACTTCTGCTGGCCCCCCCAACACCAGACCACACATGTATGTGTCCCTTCACCCCCCCCGCCCCCCCCCCACACACAGACGTATCACAGACAAAGCCTCCATCACATCACCATCCTGACATACAAAGGCTTCAGATCCAGCATCTCACCAGGCCTGACACCTCCTCCAGGCCCTAGTGTTGGCACTTCCCTTGTCCCTTTCTTCCAAACCCCAGCATGAGTCAGACTCTTCCCTCCTTGGTCTTCATCCCTCTCGAGTTCATCTATTCATTCAAACAAACATTAAATGAGCCTCTACATGTGTTTGGAATCACCTAAATGAGGGCTTGGGGGTTTGCACACAGGAGACAACAGCACAGAAAAGGGCTAAGATGTCAAGGGTGAGTAGGAGTCTGCCAGGGGGCCAAAGGATAGGAAGGTGTTTGAAGAAGGAACTGATGTATACAATACACAGTGGGCCAGGCTGTTCAGAGAACTCCATATCCATCTGGCAGGGCCCACAACACGTAAAGCAGGCAGGGAGGGAGGGAGAAGACAGACCTAGAAAGTCCACTATGAGAAGTAGACTATGGGGTTGGAGGCAAGGGTGGATGCAGGGAATCAGTTAAGATAACTTGAAGCAATCTACACAAGACATGATACAGCTTTGGCTAAGACAGTGGCTACAGAGGTGATTAGCAGCAGCAGGATTTAGGACAGATTTCGAAGGGGAAATAGACATGACTAGGTGATGGATAAAACTTAGAGCTAAAGAGAGATGAATGCCAAATATGACTCCAAATCTCTGGTAAAAATCATTATGTAGTTTGCCTGAGGCACCTAATCCTTGGTTGGGAAGATTAGAGCAGTGCCAAATTCAGGAGGAAAGATCTCAAATTCCATTTTAGAGATAGTTAAGTTAGAGATACCTGTGCTCAAAGTCAGGGACTAGAGATATAAATCTGGAATTCATCAACACATAAAAAGTATGTGAGGCTGTGAGTATGGACGGGATCACCTGGCTCTCAGGAGATAGAGGGATGCCTGGTTCAGGGTCAAGCTGGCCCCAAAAAGTTTCTCAGAGTAGGCAACAGATCTTCTTTATCACTTCGTAGACAGCTAGATTTTCCTTATCTTATTTTCCTCCCCTTGGTCAGAAGTGAACCAGTAAGGCCTTTGGATTCCTATAAGCAAGGCCCCTGCTCCAACCCCATGACTCAAGGGATCAAAGTTTTCTGTGTCCTCTGGTGCCTAGGACTGGCTGGGACCAGCAGCAAGGCCAGTGGGTCGATATCTGGATCCATGTGGCCATGTTCCCTATTTCCTCCCTTCGGAGGAAAAAAGCATGGGATTTTTGTAAAAGGGATCTTGGGGGATGGAAGATCTTTCTAGGTATGCCCCAAAACTCATAACCCATAAAAGAAAAGATCAAAACTTTAACGACACAAAATTGAGATTCTGCATTGAAAAAACTACCATAAAAGAAAACACAAACTGGAAAAAACAGAAACTTGTATTAGTGACAAAGTCCTAATTTCTCTAATATAGAAAAAAAAACCTCGTAGAAATTAATCATTTTAATACCGACAGAATAACCTAACAGAAAAGTGAGCAAACGAAAGGGTTCAGATAAAACAATATACAGACAGCTCTAAATATAAATGATCAACTTTACTTAGAAAAAGAACAAACTGGGGCGCCTGGGTGGCTTAGTCAGTTAAGCGTCTGACTTTCGCTTGGGTCATGATCTCGCGGTTCGTGGATTCGAGCCCCGCGTCGGGCTCTGTGCTGACTGCCGGCTCAGAGCCTGGAGCCTGTTTGAGTCTGTGACTCCCTCTCTCTCTGACCCTCCCCTGCTCACGCTCTCTCTCTCTCTCTCTCTAAAAAAATAAAAAAAAAAAAAAAAGAAAAAGAACAAACTAAAACTTTGAAATATATTTTTAAATCTGATCCTACTAGCAAGTATAATGCTTTGCTATGGTGAAATTATTAGGAGACAGGCAATCCAAATATTTATTTTTATATGTGCAGATCTTTAGAAAGACACCAAAGTTTGCCTCTGGGAAGGGGAGCTGATGGGAATGGGGGATAGGTAAGGGAGACAGATTTGTTTTCATTCTATGTTTGGTACTTTTTGAATTTTGAACCATGCAAATGTGTTACCTTTTAAAATTATTTTATTTAAAATTATTGTAATCAATAAAAGAATATAAATTAAAATAAATAAATATGTAATCATTGGCTGAGCCCAAATCTATGTCTTCAAACTGTATTGGAATGTGCTGCCCTCTGCTCGGCCCATCCAAATCCTACATAAACTAGGACCCACTTCAAGTTCTGTTTTCCCCTGGAGCCTTTCACAATCACCTTAGTCCACACTGAACTCTCCCCTCCCTAAACAGTCATCTTCTTCTACAGTCTGAGCCAAGTAAATAACAGGGGGTAAAAGAACACTGAGCTAAAAATTAGAAAGTCTGAATTCTTATCTAAGCTTGAGCACTAAGTCATTCAACAATTCCACATATTGTTTGAGTTCCTGTGGGTAAAGACACTGAGAACATGAGAGAATGCAAGGAGGGAATGTCGAGTTCAATTACCTCTTGCAACAGAGGCTGCAGTGCCCTGCAAGATCCCTGTTCCCTCCTTCTTTGGCCCACACACCTCCCCAGGCCTACTCTTTGCCCCCACATCCTGCCAAGGGAATCTGGGCAGTAGCAACAGATGCTATTGCAGGTCTGGTGCTTCATGAAAACTGTTTCCAAGCCTAGATCATCTTCATGATCCTCTCTTTCTCTTCCACCCCCACCCGCATACCCACCTGATATCTGGATTTCAACATCCAGGCAATTCCAGAAGTCATGAGTTGAAGGTGATAGAACCTCTGTCTACCTGTGCCCCCCTTACTTCTCTTTCACCACAATGGACAGTGACAAGAGCCAAAAGTAAACCCATATTGTGTTAAGTCACTGATATTTCAGGATTGTTTCTTAACAATCCTAAGCTAATGTTACTTAACCTGACTAATATACAAGTATGGAACTAGAGTAATAGTCCTGTAAGTCCAAAATTGTCCCACAATATTATGTTTCCCTAATCAACTGGTTTTTGTGCTAACCACAACTTTCTAACTTTCCTCAAATCAGCAAATTCCCATCCACACTCTTCATTTATGTCTTCATACTACAGTGATAGGGATCTGTCTGTCCAAGGATAGAAAACCAAAACTCTATTTTTAAGCTAAGGAAACAGACCACCTCTTTAGTCATTTATTACAACTCCAGCTATCTTGTTACCCAACCAAAGGTAGAGAAAAGACCTTTTTTGTTGTGTTAAAATTATTAATTATGTTCTTAGTAGGCATAGGAGTGTGACATGCATTTCCCACCTTTTCAATGACATTCAATCCCCAAGGCACACTCTCTGAGAGATTTACATGACATCCTAATATCTACAACTATTTCCTAAATTGGAGGAAAGCTTGACATTTTATAAGCCTGTCTCTAGCTGGCAAGACTTTCACAATGGGATGTGGACATTGGGATTTTGAGAGCATAGCCAGGGTTTGGACATCCTGGGAGCAAGTCCAGTCTTGATTCTGTCGGTCAGTCATCTAATCTCTCCAAGCTTCAGGTTCCTGTAAACTAGGGATAATAACAGTACCTGTCTCAGGGTCATGTTGTGATAATTTGATTAAATTTTCAGCTTCCAGGCTTCCTCCTTCCGTTCTTAGCTGTTAAGACACTAGAGACCAGAATCTGATTTTATTCCCCACTCCCTCCAGACTGTGTGGATTAAATTTTGGCTGTGATAAATGAAAATAAGAATTTGAACATTTCCAATCCAAAAACATGGTGAGAGGGACAAATAAGACTTCAACACAAAGGATACAACAGGCCTGGCAAGTTCTAGAAGTCTTACCCATGCAGCAAGTCCTACCCATGCTACAGCGGCATGGGACTTGGAAAGCTGCCAATTCTCCAGTGAGGTGAGACACCTCAGCCCCAGCGATTTGCAAGCATCTTTGAGTGGCTGAAATGTCTACATCAGCTCAGGAAAGTTAAAACAGGAAGCCTGATTTTGGCTGGAGCTTTTCAGTAGATAAAAAGCAAAAAAAGTCCATCATTGGCTACTGGTAACATTGCATACAGTGTCACAAGGGAGGTACAGGTAAGAAAGATTTTTAAAAGAAAAAACACTAAAAAAAAAAACTGTTACAGAAAATAAGACATTTGCTTTGACTCTTGGCTTAGATTTAAGCAGGACAAAAAGATAAGGGAAATAAGATTCTGGGCCAGGCAGGCAGGAGGCCCAATCATGGGATATGTCCTTAGGTTAGACAATACCTTCACATACTCTTAGGTGACAGAGGATGAAATTAGCTGCGTTGGTGAAAAGGAAGCCCCCTCTCCCGGCCCCAACAAGGCAAAATACAAGTATATTACAGGTTGCTTATTTATGTCAGATTGAGCGTTCTAAGGGGAAAGCATAAAGCCAGAAAGGCCATCCTAACAAAGGGCAATATTGGGAACTGAGTGTCACAAATAGGATCTAGAGTTTTTGATGATATTTGAAACTAAGAGAAGAACCATGATTTTGCTTATCAACCCAGATTACTTTCCTTGTCTCTTGAACCTTCCACTGATACTAGGCTGGGTTAGCAGGTAGCTTATAAAACCAAGATTCTTTTGGGGTGCCTGGGTGGCTCAGTGGGTTAAGTGTCTGACTCTTGATTTTGGCTCAGGTCATGATCTCACAGTTCCTAAGATCAAGCCCTGACTTGGGCTCTGTACTTAGAGCCTGGAGCCTGTTTGGCATTCCCTCTCTCTCTGCTCCTCCATCCCCTCTACCACCCCGCACTCTCAAAATAAATAAATAAATAAACATTTAAAAAAACAACAACAAGTTTCTTTTATCCATCAGTGAAATCAGATAATGTGTGAAGAGTGCAGTCACCTTGTGTTTGCAGTACCTCCTGCTCTCCGGGTTTTCTTCAGGGCAGAGACAGGAAGTCAACATTGTGAGGGACTGAGAAGGAACACGCTGGGGGAAAAAAAGAAGAGCCAAAACTGAGATGTTAGAGAAGCAGAGAGAAGGGAGTGCTTGAAGACAGAGTAATCAAATATGTCCAGACCCAGAAGAGAAAGGCAGAAGAGTGTCCACTAAAAATGTTAATGTAGAGATCATAGGTGCTTTAGCTGTTCTCGTAGATTGGTAGGGTCAAGACAAGATGGCAGTGTTTTGAAGAATGAATAGGTGAAGAAGTGGAGACAGCATGTGTGGGGAGCTCTTGTGACATGCTCCCTGTTTAGGAGAGCAGAGAATTGGGGATAGCTGGAGATCAGATTAGGTCCAGAGAGGGGATTGCATTTGTTTTGTCCTGCTTTTGTTTGCTTATTTTCATTTATTTAATTATTTATATTATTTTAAATTGTTTTAAAGATTTTTTTTTTATTTGGAGAGAGAGAGAGCATTCGCAAGCAAGGGAGGGGCAGAGAGAGGGAGAGAGAGAGAATCCCAAGCAGGCTCTAAACCCATAGAGCCTGATGTGAGGCCTCAACTCATGGGGAGATCATGACCTGAGTGGAAACCAAGAGTCGGATGCTTAACTGACTGAGCCACCAGGTGCCCCTGTTTGCTTCATTTTTTTTTTTTTTATTTCTGAGAGAGAGAGAGACAGCGTGAGCAGGGGAGAGTCAGAGAGAGAGGGGGACATGGAATCCGAAGCAGGCTCCAGGCTCCAAGCCATCACCACAGAGCCTGATGCGGGGCTTGAACCCACGAACCGTGAGATCATGACCTTAGCTGAAGTCGGACGCTTAACCAACTGAACCACCCAGGCACCCTGTTTGCTTCATTTTTAAAGAAGGAGTGTCAGTTGAATTTTCAAATTGAGCAGAGGAGGCTGAAGATGCCAGAGAGGGAGAGTACAGCTGAGACTGTTAATGTCCTCCAATAGCCTTCCTCCCAAATTCCATAGTAGTTGAATCTATGAATTTTAGATGGGTAAACAGCCTCCTGATGGTGCTAGGGCAGACTGTTCGGCCACCTGATCCTCAGCCACTTGATCCTGACCCTGGCATCATAGTTCCTCCCAGTCTGACCTTCCCTCCAGACCCCCAGCCCACCTCTTATCACCAACTCCTTGCTATCTGAAGTCCCAAAGCTCTTCTAGTTTCTTCAGGGCAAGCAGAAGGCAAATTAATTACCTGCCTTGTTCTGTTCCCTATTACTATAATGACATGGAGTCTATGCCTTGACTCCCCTTTCCTTTTGGCGGGTGGGGTGGGGGTAGAGAGCTCACCTGAGCAAGGGAGGGGCAGAAGGAGACGGGGCGGCGGGCGGGGGGGCGGTGCAGAGAGAGAACTTTAAGCAGGCTCCACACTCAGTGCAAATACCACGATGCGGGGCTCGATCTCATGGCCCTGGGATCATGACCTGAGCCAAAATCAAAAGTTAACTGACTGAAACACCCAGGCACCTCTCCCCTTTCCTTTTTATTCTCAAAAATGTATTTGAAAATGAACATACACACCAGATACAAACACAACACTCTTAACATTAGCCCTTCACTTCTATTTGCATTCCTACTATTACAACAATCCTTTTTTTTTCCTTGAAATAATATGGCTATTTCCGACTCTCTAGAGGAGGGTGCAGCAAACATTTCCTGTGAAAGGCCAGATGGCAAACACTTTGGCTTTGAGGGTCATACAGTTTCTGTTGCAACAACTCAGCTCTACCCTTCTGGTGTAACAGCACATCAATGAGTGAAAGGCTGTGTTCCAATAAAACTTTATTTATGGATATTGACATTTGAATTTCCTATAATTTTCAAATGTCCTAACATACCATTTTTCTGTTGGTTTTCTTTAACCATTTAAAAATTTAAAAGCCATTGTTAGCTTATAGACTGTCCCAAAAAAATGGCAACAGGCCAGACTTGGCCCGTGAATGGTAATGTGCCCACCCTGAGTCTAGAGCTGGAACATGCAGAAAGGAAAAACACACACACAAAAAATAGTCCAAGATATCTCATGATAGTGGAATACTGTACTGATCTTAAATTTTAAAGTAGGAAGAGTTGCTCATCACTCTTATCAGCTGGAAGTTTTCAAGGAAGGGAAGTATTCTGCTCCATTCTCCAAGAGAAAACTCTGTTGGAAGTATACTTCTAGTCTCTTTTTCCTCTCAACAAACTTGTAACTCAGTTGGTGAGATGAGGCAGTGTTCTTGTTCTCTCACGAGACTTGTAGGCCCACATGGAGCATGCTCTTTCTCCATTTCTGTTCTCCAGTCAGGTCTAGATGTTCCTTCTGGAGCAGCTGAATATGTACATCCTGGACAGTACATAGCCAATCCATGGAGGAGCAAGAGTAATATGCTAGACTATTAGAACTAGTATTTATTTTTACTCTTATCCCATTCTCAAATTTATATTCTAATAAGTTGTTAAAAAAACATTATGACTGTAAATTTGTATATAATTTGTAAATGAAGGAACATTTGAGGATGAGTGCTCAAAAATCATTTTTTCATAGGAATTTGCAAATAAAAATTTTGGGTATTGTTTTCTTATCTTATGTTATCTTTATCTTATCTTATCTTATGCATTTTTATTTTAGAGAGAGAAAGCCTGAGTGGGGAAGAGGGGGAGAGGGGCAGAGAGAGAGAAAGAGAATCTTTTTTTTTTCTGATAGATGCTGATTTTTTCTTAATCTTTCTTTCGTCCTTCCTTCCTTCCTTCCTTCCTTCCTTCCTTCCTTCCTTCCTTTATTTCTTCCTTTTTAATGAATCTTAAGCAGGCTCCATGCTCAACACAGAGCCTGTTGAGGGGTTCAATCCCACCTCCCTGGGATCATGACCTGAGCTGAAATGAAGAGTCAGTCCCTGGGGCACCTGGGTGGCTCAGTTGGTTGAGCAGCTAACTTTGGCCCAGGTCATTATCCCATAGTTTGTGTGTTCAAACCCCTCATCAGGCTCAGTGTTGACAACTCGGAGCCTGGAGCCTGCTTCGGATTCTGTGTCTCCATCTCTCCCCACTCATGCTCTATCAGTCTCTCTCTCTCTCTCTCTCTCAAAAATATAGTAATTAGTTTTTTTAAAAAGTCACCCAGGTTCCTGGGTATTATTATTTTAGAGACAGTCCTGAAAATGTGTTGCTCTCCTCTCCTCATAGATGGGCCATGGGCCAGGCTCATCTTTTGGATCTATCCCAAAGTCTAAATCTAGCTGAAGGGTGGCCAGAAGAGAATATTCATATAAAGTCTTGCTGTGGCCTGAGGCCCAAGCATCCTTCTCCAGTATAGTACCAGGTTGAAGCAGATAGTGTATCTCAATCCTCATCTCCCCAAGGCATTTACCCTCCATTCAGAATCCAGTGAAAAGCCCATGTGATTCACTAGCTCCCTGGAACTATCCAGAAGTCAGCTCTCTGGCAATTGATATGAAAAGAAGAAATAATGTACTATGTTCTCCTTTGTGTATTTTGCATTACAGCCTATAAATACAGATGTAATGGATTTACTGAATGAACTGAATTCAGTGGAGCACAAACATGCCTCAGCTTTCCTTCTGAACACAGCCTTCACACATGCTGCACTGAATGGCTTTTTCACAACCTCTCCCATGATGTTGCAAACTAATCCCATAGATTTACAGTCACTTTCAGATAGGAAACTAGTTTCAAGTTGATAATTAAAACTAAGCTTACTTCTGTGTATTGAAATAATTCATTTCTACGTATGTCAAAACAAACATTTCCAACTCAAAATTTCCCCCAGCAGCCTTGCACTCCCAGCTCAGGCCAGTCTTGCGGTTTGGGAGCTGGTAATAACAAAAGGAGATGTGAACAGTGCTTTCATTTTCCATCAACCCCCTTCACCTCCTGCAAATGACTCCTCTGGAGTGCACATGGGTTGTGTGGGTGTGAGTGTATACACGTGGCACTGGCTTGTTGTAACTGAGCTCTGCATACCCTCTGTATAGACCTGTGGCTCTCTCTCGGGGACATGTGTGGATTTCAGAAGCCCTGTAGGGTTATGGACAGTGTCCAGTTCCCTGAGCTGGGGGATGGGGAAGAAGTGAACAGGAAGGGGTATGCATCCTCCAGCGACTGTCCAGAGTCCCAATGTTCTCAGTTCCTCTCTAGTGAAGTACACTCTATAGTCTCCTTTTGCCCATACCAAGTGCCCCCTTATACAAGGTTCGTTCCCATTCAGCTCTCTTCCTTGGTGGCCTTGTGACTTAGTCACGTACTATGAGCATGCACACTACCCCATCACTGCCTTCTATCCTTGCTCTAATGCTGAGGGGTGCTCCAGCCAGCCTCCCCACCTGAACACACAGGTGGGAGAGGAGGAAAGAGCATCCATGTCACATATGAAGCTCTTCCAAGAACCCTCTCACCATACATGGCTCTGGTAGCTGAATTGAGATTGCATTGGGTATGAGCTTCTGCAACTCCCCAAGACTTTCTCTCCAAGAAAGATACCAGATTCCCAATCACTCTTAGTGGTTTCCTTAGCAGCCTCACCCTGCCGTCCACACATGTACACAAACATACACATACTTAGAAAAATCACAGCCCTTGCCCCTGTGCTTTAACTGCCATAGAATTTTTAGACTTCTTTTATATAGACCGAAGGTGGATGTTAGGATGAGTGTCAAAAGATCTGTTCAGCCAACTTTTAAGTAATCCTTTGGGTATGTATATTGCCTAACCTTAGAGCTTTGGTCAAAATATTGAGGCATCAGAAGTCCCATTCAACATTCTATTACTCACACACACACACACACACACACACATATACACACACACTATAGTAGAAACATTCTAAACACACACACAAAAAATGTCATGTTTCTCTCCAAAGAAAGGCTCAGGAGTTTGGGGTAGGAAGAAGCATTCTCTATTTAAAGGTAACCCTTTGAGTACTTGAAAAAAAAATTTTAACATGTGTACAAACTGTGTTTCTGGTTTTAGGAAAACTGGCTTTCAAAATGAAACCCTTGGGATGTGGTCCTCACAGTGATGTAACAAAAAAGTGTGGGTGTTATTATTCACATAAAGCAAAGCAAGGGCTTTGTTAAAGCAACTTAGACAAGTTGATTTCAAGCAAGGGTTACAGTTTTATTTCAAACTTCCCCTCAAGGAAGCTAAGCTTCTAAGAAACACAGATGAAAAAAATTCTTTGGGCGGGGGGAATGAGGTTTTATGAGGAAAAGGGGGGTATGTATATAAAATTATTAGATTAGATACAAGAAAAACGCTCCTTTCTTTTTGAACAAATAAACAGTGAGCCTTTATTACACTCCAGGCACCATGCCAGGGAGTGGGGATAAAATGGAGACACTGAAGGTCTTGCCCCACGCCCATCACTTGTGTTCTCGTGAGGAAACCACTGAGTAATTGTGTAGTGCTGGGTGCTAGATGAGTGTGCTGCGGGTGGAGCATGGAGATGACGCCCTGTGTGGTAGAGTGGTTAAGGTAAAACTTGATGGACAAGGGGTTAGGCAGATGGGGGAGGAAGCAGGTTATTAGGGCTTCTGAGGCCTCAGTTCCTGACAGATCACCTGGACTTTGCAATCCTTCTGTTTTCTCTCCTCCTCCAACCCCTACCTTTAACCTCAGAGGAAGATACATCCTTTTTCTTGTCCCAGCCCCACTCTTACACGTGTGCTCCATCTGACTATCAGCTAAACCAAAAACCTTGGTGTCTTTAATTCAAGTGCTCCCTATGTTCATCTGTCTACTTACAGATCGGAGGTGGCCACTTGGAAGGCATCAAAGGCCCTCTTCCCACAGCGTCCAGGTGGTGCTGTGGGCGTCGCTTTCCGGTATCTCTTCCATCTATTTCTCCTGCCAAACACCCCTCTTAAATCCCACTTCAGAATTCATCATCTCTAACCTCACCTATTACCATCTTTACCAGCTGACCTCTCTGGCTCTCCTCACTGAAGTTCCATAGGCTATCAGGACAGATTCCAATAAAATCCTTTAATACTTGGTTGTCCAAATTTGCAACCAGAATCTTCAGCATATGGGCCCTGCCTGCCTCCCCGCGTCTCTTTGAACAAGACTTTATTTAAACTTTTGGAAATTTCCTCTTTTGCATAGTGTTTCCTGCCTTTGGCCCTTTGCTTAGACTCTCACTTCTAATTTATTCAAGCAACAATGTCATGGAGGCAGTGGCAGACACTGTGATGAATACTAGGGATACAACGGGAGCAAGACTAGACAAGGTCTGGACCCTCGTGAAGCTTACAGTCTACTGGAGCAGGCAGGCAGTAACTAAACAAGCACATAAACAAATGCAACTGCAATGAGAACTATAGTGGAGGACAAAGAAGGAGGAGGCGAAGGAAGAGAAGGGGGGAGGACAGAAGGAGGACAAGGAGGAGGGGGAGGGAGAAGGAGGAGGAGAAAGAGGGCAAGGGGAGGAAAGAGGAAGAAAAAGAAAAGAATAGATCAGGCAAAGCGTCCTCAAGGAAATCACAGTTGAGCTAAAGAATGAGTAGCAGGGGTGCCTAGGTGGCTCAGTCCATTAAGGATCTGACTTGATTTCGGCCCAAGTCATGATCTCATGGTTCATGAGTTCAAGACCCACGTTGAGCTTTGCGCTGGCAGTGTGGAGCCTGCATGAGATTCTCTGTCTCCTGTCTCTCTGCCTCTCCCCTGCTCACTCTCTACCTCTCTCTCTCAAAATAAATAAACATTTTATTAAAAAGAATGAGTAAGTTAATTAAGTGAAAGGAGAGGGAAGATCTTTTAGGTAAAAAGAACAGCAGGTGCAAAGGCCCAGAGAAATCTGGGAGCATGTTGTGTAGGCTCTGAAAGATGGTTAGTGCATCTCAAGCATTGAAAAGGAAGGAGAAACCTCATCCCAGTCTCATCCTCCAGGCAAATACTAACACATTTCAAGACTGGCTTCCTGGAAAAAATTTTCTCATCCACATGAACCTTTTCTCTCTAGTTAGCAGGAACCAACCACTTCTTCCTTTGACCCCTACAGTACCAATAAAACACGTTGCCGAAAGCCCTTTCTTATAGGTCTGTGCTTCGTGTCTGTGTCTTCCCACCGGTCCATGAGCTCTGTGGGAGGTGCTGGTGCACAGTCATCTCTGTGTTTCAGGGTCCCTGGCACAACACTTGGGCAGAATAGATTTCTAAGAATGTGTCACCTGAATGGCCAGCTATCTGGATAATTAATTAATTAATTAATGCATTCATTCCTTTGGGGATTAAGACTAAACTCTGATGTAATCCTCCTACTTTGGCCAGTGCCAGTCTCCTGTCTCAGTCTCACACACCTTCCAACTCCTTCCTAGGCCTCCAGTGGTCATACTGTCGTCTGCCTCAGTTCCCATACCTGCCAGCCCTTCCCTGCCACAGGACTGCACGTGTGATTCCCTTTGTGGGGACATTAGTCTCAATCCATTCTTTGGGCCTCGCATAGACATAACTCACTTCCTAGGGAACCTGCACTAAGCCCCTCAGATCCAGGTGACATGCCTCCTCTCTTTTCCCCACAATTTCCCACACGTTCCCCATGGAAGCTCCTATTGGACTGGTTAGAATTGCTCAGTTACTAGTATAACCATATAGGGAAGTTTCTAAATTATATTTCTCTTAGATGCAAAATTTCTCTCCCCTCTGAAGGGAATTGTTGTTACTGAAAGAATGCTTTCATAAGGAATTCGGGTGGGGAGGGTGAGGTTGCATGAATAAACAGTACATGACTATAGGGCTTTTCTAGGGAGGCTGAATTCTGTGAGGCTTTTGTTTAGACAAATCAGTTGCGTGTGTGTGTGTGTGTGTGTGTGTGTGTGTGTGTTGACCAAATAAATGTATGACTGCCTGACAATGAAAGGAGCCAAGTCACGGTCTGCTAAGTAAATTCTCCCTACATCTTACATGGCTAATTAAGGTGAAGGTGGGGGCAGTAAGAGAAAGGATTTTTCAGTTTCCCATATTCTTTCCTTTAAATATTTTTCAACGTTTATTTATTTTTGAGAGAAAGACAGACAGACAGAGAGACACAGAACCTGAAGCAGGCTCCAGGCTCCAAGCTGACAGTACAGAGCCTTACGCAGAGCTCAGACTCCCAAACCATGAGATCATGACCTAAGCTGAAGTCAGATGCTTAACTGACTGAGCCACCCAGGTGCCCCTTCCCATATTCTTTCCTTTGGCCTTCACCTCACTATAGTAAGTTCCTCTCCACTGCAATGGACGCTGTGGATGGGGTGTTGGTAGCCAGAAGTCCTGGGAGCTGGACCTCATTAAAGCAATGATAGTCAATACAGATGGAAGACACAGCTTAACAGGATGACATCAGACACTAAACACCTCCTCAACACTACATACTCTTCTAAGCCCTTGAGATCTCACTGAATCTAACAACCACCACGCCATTATTATCTCCATGTCATCTAGGAAGAAATCAAAGCTCAGAAAGTGATTGTTTTTTTCCAGGTCACACGAGTGAGCGGCAGAGCCAGAATTCTAACCCAAGAGACTGAATCTAAAGCCCATCTCCATAGCCACAGTCCCTACCATGGAGGGTTTGCGACATACTGTTAAAATTGCCTGTCAGAAGATTTCATTTCTTCAGGGTCCATGCCCTTGAATCCAGATTCCTAGCTCTCTGGTACTCCCTAAAAAATCCACAAGAGGGGGACCTCTTCCCATCAATTCTAGGCTGCTGCTGGGGAAATTATGGATTTAATTTGCAGCTGGAGAGTTGTCTGGTTACCTGTATAGAATTTAAACAGGTTTCCCGACACAATGGAGCATAGATACCCTAGTGTACCTGATCCAATTAGCCCAAATTAACTAGGAAGCTCTCTATCCCAACTAGGTACATTATCCCCCTGCCAATCACTCTCCAAGCCTGGCACCCAATTTGCTATGGAAACAGGAGCTGTGTGAGCTTTAGGTCTTTAAACACTGGGCTCCTCTCCCCTTCCCCAAGTTTTCCCCATTGTCCAGTAGGCTAGGAGCCTCCAAACTAGGTTTCAGAGTTTCTAAAATCCAGAGGAAATAAAGAATAAAGTGGCCCTTACCACTCTCACTCGTAGCCTCACAGAGCTCTGCTCATAATGACTCTTAGGCCATAGAATATCCAAGTTGTATTTATGTCCTTTCTTAAGACAGACCCTGGGAATAGGAGTGTGGTGGACACTGCTTTGGGTTGCCCAGGTTCCCCTTCAGGAATAAGGACTTGGCCCCCTAACTGTTGGGGGTGCTGCTGGAATATGGCCCTCAACGATGATCCCATACAGGAGCCCCCACCTAGGAAAGCCACGTTGACCAAGGTCATACCCCCTTTCTGAAACATCCTATGACCAATCAATTTAGGAGGGAGCAAGAGTTCAGTCCCCCTGATTCATCTTGGAACAACTCTGAAAAGTCTTCTCAGAACTCACTGTAGGGTAGGCTGATGCCTCTGTAGAGACTGCATCAATGTTCATCCACTCCCCCTGCCCAATCCTACTTGTTTCCTTTCCATCACATGAGGTGATCCTGAGAGTACTCCCTAATAAACCTCTCCATCCTAGGGTCAGCTATTGGGTAACCCAACCTGCAGTAGCTGGTGCCATGATGCTCTAAGAAAGCAGATACTAAGATGGGACTGTAGAGAGGGATCACTCGCCACCCAGATGACAGGGACCCCAGCATCAGCTAGGTAGAGTTGGAGAGTCCCTGGTGGACTGGGATGGTATGCTCGTGCAAAGAAATGTACTGGCTGGTTCAGTGAATCACACTTTTGAGTAACATGAGGGAAATTATAAGAATAAGGGAATTGATGGGGCGCCTGGGTGGCTTAGTCAGTTGAGCATCCGACTTTCGCTTAGGTCATGATCTCACGGTTCGTGGGTTCGAGCCCCGCGTTGGGCTCTGTGCTGACTGCCAGCTCAGAGCCTGGAGCCTGTTTCAGTCTGTGACTCCTCTCTCTGACCCTCCCCTGCTCATGCTGTCTCTCTCTCTCTCTCTCCTAGAAATAAATAAAAAACATTAAAAATTAAAAAAAAAAAGTATAAGGAAATTGAGGGGCACCTGGGCTTAGTCAGTTAAGTGTCTGACTTTGGCTCAAGTCATGATCTCACAGTTCATGAATTTGAGCTCCACACTGGGCTCTGGGCTGACAACTAGGAGCCTGGAGCCTACTTCAGATTCTATGTCTCTATCTCTCTGCCCCTCCCCTGCTGGACTCTATCTCTCTCTCAAAAATAAATAAACATTAAAATTTTTTTAAAAAATAAAGGAATTGAGTGATTATAGCTAAGCTCAACTGATGCTCTAGAAAAGAGTAATGAAAGTACAAAATAATTAATCAGCAACTAAACGCATGGAGAAAGTGACAGCCTGCACCAAGTGAGGCAGAAATGCCATAGCTGACAAGAAGGATAAAAAAGGCTCAGAAAGTGGGTGTCCAAGAAGGAATATACTTTATAAGGTTGGAAAACTCATGAAATAACTACAGTCCATGGGATACATAATTTTCCCAAGTAATAAGGAATGTTTGGTAAGAGGGGTGGGTACCAGAATCACCAAGACATTCCATAATGGCTCTCCTATATAGCCCAAGGCTGATGGTACGAAACAATTCTGCTGAGCTGGTGGGCTCCCTGATAGCAAAAGAAATGATAAGAGTCTCCTCCCAAATAGAGGCTAGGTGGCAGCATTAATCATTAGAAAGCCACTTACCAGACCTGACATAGGTTTTTGCCAAATGTCAAATTTCTAACCTGCTAGCAGCAAAACTGCTAGCAGCAAAACAGAAGCCAAATCTCTAAGATGGCACCATACCTTGAAGAAACCAACTAGCCCCTTGATGGCAAGTCAACTACATTGGATTCCTTCCACTCTAAAGGGTGAAGCAGTTTGTTCTATCAGGAATAAATACATATTGAGGCACCTGGGTGGCTCAGTCGGTTGAACTTTTGACTTTGGCTCAGGTCACGATCTCATAGTTTGTGGGTTTGAGCTCTGCGTCGGGCTCTGTGCTGACAGCTCGGAGCCTGGAGCCTGCTTTGGATTCTGTGTTTCCCTTTGTCTCTGCCCCTCCTCTGCTCGCACTCTGTCTTACTCTGTCTCTTAAAAATAAATAAATGTAAAAAAAATTTTTTTAAAGGAATAAATGCATATTTCAGGCATAGTTTTACTTTTCCTGCCCACTGGGACTCAATCATCACCATTATCCAAGAGCTTACAGGCATGGGATCCCATCACATCATACCAAGGACCCAGTCTTTAGCAAAGGAGGTATAAAGTGGGCCCATGACTAGGGGACCCACTGGTAACATTACATATCACACAACCCAGGAACTGCCAGCCTGATACAGCTATGGAATGGGCTGTGAAGGCACATTTATACCTAGTGATACCTAGAGAAGACAGTGTGTCGTCTTCAAGCATGCAATGTCTACTTCAAAATAGCAACCTTCATATGGTGCTGTATGCCTAACAGATTGAACTCATGAATCCAAAAACAAAGGAGGAAGCAGGAATGGCCTTCTTATCATTACTCTTATGATCCACCTGGGGAATTTGTTCTTCCTGTCCCTACAACTCTAGGCCCCACAGGTTTAAAGGTCCTGATTCCCAAAGGAAAAAAATGTGTCCAACAGGACAGAGAGTATGGCTGCTGCCCACGAACTTTTGGCTCATTGTGTGAAGGGACCAGGTGGCCAGAAGAAGCATCACCCTCTGGGCCATGAAGTGCATCCTAATTAGAAGAATAGAAGAGGCAGGGCAGTTGCTACACAAAAAGAGATGGAGAGGAAATAGTTTGGCACCAGCTTGTCCACTTGGGAGCCTTTTGATACTCTCCTCCTCTATTTTGATGGTAAAATTAAAAAAAAAATGCAGCAGCAATGGCTTGAGGAGGGCATGGATACCAGATGTTCACACACCTCAGGAATAAAAGTCTGGATCACACCATCAGGGAAAGCCACTGAAATCAGCAGACATGCTGGCTAAGGAGAAAGGGAATATACAATGTATAGTAGAAAAGGAAAATGATGGGTATCCCTTGCTATCCTGATATCAGCTACAGTAGCCATAATTCTTCCTACTAGCTTTCCTTTTCTAAGTTTCCACCATACAGAGAGACTCACCACAATGCTGAGGGAGCTGCTCCCAGAACTTATATGAAGAAATGGATCCAAGTGGCACACGAGGCAGACGGACTGTGGGATACACTGTCATTGCCGCCTGGTCTTCTTCAGGAATGAAGGACTTATTCTCCCGTCTGTTAGGAGTGCTCTCAACAGAAAGCCCTCAGCTGACAGCATCTACAGGGACCTCCCCAAATGAGGTAGGTCCCCTCATGCCATTTCAAGACAACTCGGAAGGGTCATCCCAACTTCAGAACTCCCACTGGGTCCACTGAGGTCCCTACTGAGGTAGCATCAAAGCTCAACGTGTCCCCCAATCTTTCGCATCCTTCCATAGCTGTAGATTCCAAGAGCACTTCTGAAAAATCTTTTTTAAACTTTTTAAAATATTTATTTATTTTTGAGAAAGGGGGGAGAGAGAGAGAGAGAAAGAGAGAGAGAGAGCATGAGTGGAGGAGGAGCATAGAGAGAGGGAGACACAGAATCTGAAGCAGGCTCAAAGCTCTGAGCTGTCAGCACAGAACCCAACATGGGGCTTGAACTCACAAACTGCGAGATCATGACCTGAGCTGAAATCAGACACTTAACTGACTGAACCACCTAGGCGCCCCTGAAGAAATCTCTTGCATGTTCATCTTTGTCTCAGAATCTAATTCAATTCCTGGAGAACAATGTCATCCGTGTCAGGGGAAGAGGGGCTTTTGATCACCTACTCAGAAGGATAAGGGTGTGTAATATGCAGCAGTGATGGTTCCACCAAAACCAACCATATGAAACACTATGAGAAAGAGAATTGGGTAAATGAGCGAGGGAGTGAGCAAGAAAGATGTTGTTAGGAGATAGGATGTGAGCAAAGGAAAGGACTTCATGGGAAAAGATCTTGGAGAACAGGGGGAATTTGGGCCTTGAGGGTCCCTCAATGTCCTCTTACACAGGAAGGACAGAGACTGAGAGCAACACAGTTAAGGAGAAATGGGGCTACTTGAAGTCCTCTTCTTATTAACCATCTGAAGATGTCCATCCTGCTGTCCATCAAGATGGACCTTGACTCTCCCCTTTCTGTCTCCCCCTTTTCTTGTTAATCTAATGTTTTTATTAACATCAATAAGACCCATGAAGGGAAGTTTAGATACCAAATTTGATTAACCATGTTGGACTGATTTTGCAGCAAAAAAAGTTACATGGGTGGGGAGGGGCATGCAAAAGTGGTGCCCACATAAAAGCGGCCTTTTAACACATAACCATACCATTTACCATGACTTGGGAAATGGGCATATTCAGTAGGTGAATATAAAGCCAGGGTCATCATAAAGCTAACCCTACATGGCTTCCATACAAACCAGATCAGTTACTTGATGTAGGGTGTTCTGCTTGACATTTATAGGAATTGTGCACAGTGTCCCTTGTCAGGGTGAACAGACCTCACAGTGGCTTTTATCCAATCCAGCAGGCTGGTCATTTCCTCAGCAATAACCCTCTGTGTATCTGTATTGCCATCTGAGATCATTCCATAGTGAGCTATGGGTCCCATAAGAACCCAAACTTGCTCTTCCATGGTGAAGCATGTAAAAACAAAGATACTACCTCCAAATTAGTCACACTCACAATCCATTTCAGTAAGGTTTCTTCAGGAAGTTGATGATACTAATATACAAAGTAAAACAATCCCTCACATGATACCTCCTGGTTTCAGTTGTCTTTTGGTTTTCTCCTCTCCCCATGTGGTCCATCTTCTTGTGACAAAGTCTTGGAGGTACTCTCAATTGTCCCCTCCTAAGCCAAACCCAGACTAAACAAAATCTTAGCTTGGTCCAGCATCAAGGTCTCACCCAGCACTCTTCCTTTCTTTCATTTTAGCTATTACAGATAATAGTAACAGAGAGATTATATAGTTTGGGGACACCTAGGTGGCTCAATCAGTTAAGCATCAAACTTTGGCTCAGGTCATGATCTCGCGGTTCATGAGTTTGAGCCCCACATTGGGGTCTCTGCTGCTAAACCCACTTTGGATCCTCTGTTCCCCTCTCTCCCTGCCCCTACCCCACTTGTGAGTGTTCTCTCTCTGTCAAAAATAAATAAACATTTATTTAAAAGAGAGAGAGAGATTATATAGCTTGCTTTTTAGGAACTATATTAGTCTCCATTTCCTTAAGCATCTGGTGAATCAATTCCCTAGGCGTTGGATCCATCTCTAAATTCCACTGGTAAAATTTACCTTTAGTAATTGATTATAGCACAACAACTGTTTGCTTCTATGGGTGACTATGTGAACATCACCGCACAGGATTCAAATGTTCCTCATCTTCTCCTCCGCCCTTTCATCCTCTCTTTTCCCAAAACACATGTTCCCAAGAGCTGGGGCCAGACTAGCAAATCATATTTCTTTATTTATTTTATTTTAGTTATTTTTTTTTTAGCAAATCCTACTTTTTTTAATGTTTATTTATGTTCTTGAGAGAAAGAGAGAGAGAGCACAAGTAGGGAGGGGCAAAGAGAGAGAGGGAGACACAGAATCCGAAGAAGGCTCCAGGTTCCGAGCTGCCAGCACAGAGCTCAGTGCAGGGCACGAATCCATGAACCGTGAGATCATGACCTGAGCCAAAGTCAGCCACTTTACTGACTGAGCCATCCAGGCACCTCAGCAAATCCTACTACTGACACCACTTCTGGTGATCATCTAGCAACTCTCCAATTTTCCAAAACCAACTGGCTATACAGCAATTCAATTAAATTCTGATGCTACTTGGAGTTAGCATCAGATCCCACAAATTAAAGAACACAGTCCCACAGAATTGCCCAGCTTCAGATGCCAGTCGCAAGCTCCAAGTTGCCACCTGTGCTTTTGATCAACCAGTTATAAATTCTGGGGTTTCAAGACACTTTCTTTAGGTTTGATATTTTGCTGAAACAGCTCACAGAACTCAGAAAACACCTTATCTACTTTACCAGTTTATTATAAAAGGTACATCAGGAATAGCCAAATGGAAGAAATCCACAGGAAAAGGCACAGATGGGGGGTGTGGGGGGCATGAAGCTGCCATGTGCTTTCCAGGTGTGCCACCCTGCTAGCAACTCCTTAAATTCTCCAACAGGAAACTCTCAAAGAGATAGAGAGCTCAGTCTCCAGTACTCCACCCTTTCTATAGGTTGAGGGTGGAGCTGAAATTTCTCACCCTCTAATCACTCTGTCTTTAAGTCACCAGCCCCATCTTGAGGCTTATTAGCATAAATTTCGGTGTGATTTGTATAAATAACAAAAGCACTGGATCACTCATGAAATTCAAAGGGTTTTAGGAGCTCTGTACCCCAAACAGGAATTTGAGACAAAGACCAAATATATTCCTTATTATACTACAGTTACTCTGAGATGATGCCCACAGAACTGAGGAAAAGTCACTTGAAATTATCAAAGGAAAGAATTGACAGGATTTTGGTAGCACTGTAGGATCTGGTAGAATCTTGGAGAAGAACTCCAGGAGTTAAACAGCTCAGGTTTTGATTGCTGTTCTGCCACTTAACTTCCCCATGTTTCATTTTTCCCCATCTGCAAAATGGAAGTAATAATAGTATTATTCTTACTTCTTAGGGTTGTTCCAATTGAAGACAGTAACTATGAAGATAGTTCCGTTCGTGCCGGAACATGCATGGAGCTCAGTAAATGATACTTTCACCCTCATGGATATACGGGGCATCCAAGTTCTAGTTCATGTTCCTGGCCCTCCTTGCTGTATGATCTGTACACCTTCGTCACTTTGCCATCTCTGAGCCACAGTTTCCTCATCTATAAAGTAAATGTATGGGTGTCCCCACGAATTCAGGGGCCTTTCCATCAGGAACTCTGCATCAAATGTGACTCAAAGATTCTGCCAGGGTGACTCAAGGGTTCTGGTGCCTGTGGCAGAACAGGAGATATGGAGGGGAGGCGCTCTCGGGGCAGAGGCAACACACTCAGTGTGAGAATCCCTGCTGTCCCCCAAACGTTCTTCCTTAGTGGTGAACCATTAGGATCTGGCAATGAGCTATTCCAGGAACTTAGTCCAGGTTTGAAGTGAGTAGGCGCCTAGGAGCCTCCGCGAGCCTTTCACTAGCCACATTTGATCGGCTCCACAGCTTGTACAAGGGCTGCTACAGCTACCTCCCGCGGTATAGGGCGCCGCAGCACCCCTCCGCTCAGCGACGCGCGCAGTCGCGTCAGGACCGGGGCGGGGCATGAGGCGAGGCGAGGCATGGGCGGGGCCCGGGTGCGCTCCGCCCCCCGCAGCCGCTCTTGCGCTGACCGGGATCCTGGCCGCAGAGGAGATCAGCTGCTGGGGAACCCAGGAAGAGGAAGGGGCGGAGCTGCCTTTCGGCTGGACGCAGAGCAGTCAGTCGACTGCCCCGGGGGTTAGCTGGCAGTCCCCGGCGCCGCCCGGCGCTTTGAGAGCCAGCCAGGGCCGAGGCTGGCGGGACCCGGACGAACGAACCAGCTCTGTCTAGGAAGCTGGGCAATGCCCCACCACGGAGTATCTCTCAGCCAGGGCCACCCCAGGTCCCGCCCGGATCAGGAGTCGGACCGGACCCGAGGGTCCCTCAGACTGAGGCTCCTGTGGATGGGCCTGCCTCTGGCTCTGGCGCTGGTTCTCTGGGGCCCGGCCGCGGCCCACCCTCTTCCCGTCCAAAGCCATCCTGCCGGTCGCTTAGTGCCCCAGCTCCGTGACGCCTTTGGGTGGTGGAACCTCACCTGCCCAGTTTGCAAAACCTTGTTCACCGCTATCGACTTCGGGCTGAAGGTGAGCGCTTAAAGGGCCTGCAGTGGAACAGCCAAGGGAGCGCTGGTAGGGTCGGGCGGTGGAGGGGCTGGAGCTGGGTCCTGAAGAGCATCCCTGATGAAGAGGCTGGAGGATACAAGCCGTTACCGGATTTGCTCTCCTTTAGGGACACCCATGACTACACGCCACCGCTACCTCCATTGTGACCTTGTGAAGTAAGGAAAGAGCCCAAATTCTATGCTGGGCACTGTGCTAGCCATTTTATACAGGTCAAATCAAGTCTGTGAGGTGTTTTCATTACTTAACAGTTGTTATCTCCCATTTTCCAAATGAAGAGCATCTGGGAGAGGTTAAGCAACTTCACTGAGGGCACATTGCTGGCGACAAGGGAAGGGCTGGGACTCCTTTCTTGATATATCTGACTCTGAATCCCCCTGTACCTTACACTTGGCATCTCTAATCTGGAGTGCCATACCTGCACTAGCTGCTCAAAAGGGACGTGAAGTCAGAAAGATCCAAGGGTGTGGGACTGCCCTGATCTGATGGGATGATAATGAGTGTGAGTTGGTAGGTGAGTTTTGCAGGTCTCCCCAGGGAAACAGGGCCTGCCCTTGTGTGTGTCCCCAAACTCTGGACAGCCGTATTGCCCAGCCCAAATTTCAAGGCTCTCTGCAGACAGTGACTGAGGAAGCCAGCCAGGCAAGCAAAAGGCCTGAAATGCCACTGCCTACTGAGCTGTAGAGGAAGTATTGGCCTGATGCTGTCTGAGTCACAGGGCAATATCTGTGGGAGTCAGGAGTGCACTGAAGTCTCTTCACCACAGTGGCACTGAGTCTGGCCTGGCCCCAGTTTGGATATGGAGGCACAGATGGTGGTAGCCAGGGGTTGACCTGGTCTCTGTGTCCCCTCTGACCTCTCATCACTGGTTCTTCCCACTACAGAAGGAGTCCGGTGTAGCCTGGGTGGGCTCCATGGCCACCAAGCTCTGCAAACTGCTGAAGATAGCACCGCCCACTGTGTGCCAGTCAACTGTCCAGCTCTTTGAAGATGATATGGTGGAGGTGTGGACACGCTCAGTGCTGAGCCCATCTGAGGCCTGTGGTCTGCTCCTGGGCTCCACCTGTGGGCACTGGGATGTCTTCTCGTCTTGGAACATCTCTTTGCCAGCTGTACCAAAGCCGGCCCCACAACCACCTAAGCCCCCAGCCCCAGGCGCCCCTGTCAGCCGCATCCTCTTCCTCACTGACCTGCACTGGGATCATGACTACCTGGAGGGCACAGATCCTGACTGTGAGAACCCATTGTGTTGCCGCCGGGATTCTGGCTTGCCACCTGCGTCCCGCCCAGGTGCTGGATACTGGGGCGAGTACAGCAAGTGTGACCTGCCCCTGCGGACCCTGGAGAGCCTGTTGAGCGGGTTGGGACCTGCCGGCCCCTTTGATATGGTGTACTGGACAGGAGACATCCCTGCCCACAATATCTGGCACCAATCACGTGATGACCAGCTTCGGGCCCTGACCACCGTCACAGCCCTTGTGAAGAAGTTCTTGGGGCCAATACCTGTGTACCCTGCTGTAGGCAACCACGAGAGCACACCTGTCAATGGCTTCCCTCCCCCCTTCATAAAGGGCAATCACTCTTCCAGCTGGCTCTATGAGGCAATGGCTAAAGCATGGGAGTCCTGGCTGCCTCCTGAAGCCCTTCATACACTCAGGTAGTTGAGGTCCATGGAAACCCAGGAAGGGAAAAGAAAGTGGATGATAATGAAGGGAGCAGAGGACCTGGGCATTACTTGTGACTCTTCTAACATGAGTCCTCAGCTGTCTTCACTGACTCTAATCCCACTCCTCCTCTGCCCTTCTCTCTGTCCCTCCCAGGGCTGACAGCATACCCTCTCCATGTTGGTCTGTGTCTTTGCTCATGTTGGCCCTTTCTAAAACACCTCCTTCCCCCCCAACTTTAACATCCCAACTTTCCCAGGCTCAGATCATATTCTTTCTGAATGTCCCTTGCTTCCCATTATAGTTCTCTTTGATCCCTCCCCTGAACTCCTAGAGCCCTTAGCTATCTGAGCCATTTGCCTCAGTCATACAGGCCCTATAATTGGTGCTGTTTGGTCTTCTGCTGGCATGTGAGCTTCTTGGTAGGTATGATGTCCTGTTTGCCTCTGCCCTCCACCCAAATGCTTAGTACAGGACTGCAAGAACAGGACCAGGATTATGAATGAGTGTTGACCCTTCGTGTTCACTTTGTTTCAGAATTGGGGGGTTCTATGCCCTTTCCCCACGCCCTGGCCTCCGCCTCATCTCTCTCAATATGAATTTTTGTTCCCGTGAGAACTTCTGGCTCTTGATCAACTCCACAGATCCTGCTGAACAGCTCCAGTGGCTGGTGGGAGAGCTTCAGGCAGCGGAAGATCGAGGAGACAAGGTGAGGAAAAGTGGTGAGAACATGGTGAATAGGTGCTCCATGTGGGTGAGGGGAAAAGCAGGCCCTTTATGACCAGACTCCTATCTGGAGCATCTGTGAGCAGAGAAGCCTGGTTTTCTGGAATTCCCAACAACCGGATTCTCTGGGAGTTCAGCTACTGGTCCCCCCTAAGACCTCTCATTCACCCCCTCCTCTGGCCTGCAATACCAGCTGTTGTAGGAGTGATGAGTACCAACTCTCCTTGCCAGGGCTGCCTGGACCTCTCCTTGTCCTCATAACCTTCCTCTTTTTTTTTTTTTTAATTTGAAGTTCTAATTGGCTTTATTGAACAATTGATGAATCAAGGAACATCCCATCTAGCAAGTAGAGGGGCATTCTCCCTGATAACCTCCCTTAACTCTCCCTTCAGGTGCATATAATTGGCCACATTCCCCCTGGGCACTGCCTGAAGAGCTGGAGCTGGAATTATTACCGAATTGTAGCCAGGTAGGAGGGAGGTGGGGAGAAGGGGGTGGATGAAGTCTGACATTCATTTGGAAATTTTTTTTGAGTATTTTATCATTCCTCCTGCCCCATTGGGATAGTAAGGCTACTTACTTCAATGTGTGGAGACAGAAAGCATCCTATCTTCCCAGATCTCTTCCCTGTCCCTAAAACCTTTTGAATCTAATTAGTGTCTTCTGGCCAGGTATGAGAACACCTTGGCTGGTCAGTTCTTTGGCCACACCCACTTGGATGAGTTTGAGGTATTCTATGATGAGGAGACCCTGAGCCGGCCACTGTCTGTAGCCTTCCTGGCACCGAGTGCCACTACCTACATCGACCTTAATCCTGGTGAGTGATGTGGGAGTTGTTGAGATAGAGGAAGCAGGAACAGAGTCGGGGCCAAGGTTGGCAAGGGGCAGATGGGACATGTGACCTCTTCCTGGAGTTGCCTTGGCTCCTTCCCTTTCTAGTCAGCCCTTCCTCCTTGCAGGTTATCGGGTCTACCAAATAGATGGCAACTATCCGGGGAGTTCTCATGTGGTCCTAGATCATGAGACCTACATCCTGAACCTGACACAGGCTAATAAGCCAGGAGCCACGCCACACTGGCAGCGTCTCTATAGGGCTCGAGAAACCTACGGGTTGGCCAACGCACTGCCTGCCGCCTGGCATGACCTGGTGTACCGCATGCGGGGTGACACGCAGCTATTCCAGACCTTCTGGTTTCTCTACCATAAGGGCCACCCCCCCTCAGAGCCCTGTGGTATGTCCTGCCGCCTAACTACTCTGTGTGCCCAGCTCTCAGCTCGCTCCGATAGCCCTGCTCTATGTCGCCATCTGGTGCCGAATGGAAGCCTCCCTGATGTCCAGAGCCTGCAGCCAAGGCCATCTCTCTGCTAGGACCCCCACGGCCCAGATTTCCCAGATTTGGGAAAGTACAAATCTTAGAAAAGGTGCAAAAACTCCAGCAATGGCCATGGTAAGAACAGCATCTGGAGGAAAACCCTGTCCCTGGGCCCCAAGCACACCAGGGAAACAGGACCTTCTTTCATGGAGCTGGTTTGGCAAGATACAGGAGAGAGGGCAGCTACTCTGCCTGTGCCCAGCATCTAAGCTGCCTTGGGAGTGCTGCCTTTCATGACTGTGGAGCAAAGGTCTAAGTTGGTACTGCCCAGCAGACCACACAGGAGCTCTCACCCCAGGCCTGTGCTGGCCAGCCAGGAGCCCTGTACTGCTGCTGCTGCCTGATTGTCAGGCTGTTAAAATAAAGATAAGAGACTTGGACTCCAAACCCCTCTGTGACTGTCCCACTTTCTCCTCTTAAAGCAGGCAAAAGAAGGGGGCTTTGGGAATATAATCCTAACTGAGGGATGAGGGATGATCACCTGGGGGTGATGGTATGGTGCAGGCACAGTAAGGCACACAGCTTAGCAGGGCAGACAGACTTTATTAGTGATATCAGTACAGCAGAGATGCCCATGGAACAGTGGGGAGGGGACCCATGCCTGGACCAGTCCCCCTTCTGCCCCTGCCAGACCCTACCAAGATGGGGCCTGGCCTAGACCAGTTCCTCCTGCTCCACCTGAAACGGGGAGAGCGTGGGGCTGGCCTTGCTTCCTGCTCCTCTTACCAATCCAGTGTTGTCACCTCCTCGCAGGAATTAGGTCTCTCTCTCCCCAGCCCCTAGGCAGGGAACCCCAGCTACTGGGGAGGGGCAGCTTTGAGGGGGCCTGAGGCCTAACAATAGCGTCAAGGGCCCCTCCCTGCCCCATACCCTTGAGTTCCCTGGGGCCCAATGCAAGCAGGTGGAGGGAGGACTGAGGACTTCAGGGGGTATGGGCCCCCAGGCGTTTGGGTTTGAGGGAACCCCACAGCGACTGAACACCCCTGCGGACAGTCCACCCTACACGACGGGCAACGGACTCAGCAGGGGGTGCCGGGAGGCAAGAGGTGGAGGCCTGGGAGCGTGCATCCAAACACTTCTGGTAGCGGAGCTGCAAAGAAGCAGGTGTGGCAGTCACTCTCCAGCCTGCCCCGTGTGGGGTGGGCATCACCACTCTACCACCCTACCCGCTTACCATGCAGGCAGCCTGCACAGCCTCTGAGAGGCTGGCAGCATTGGGCTCGCACCAGAACATGTGGCAGCAGAAGGAGGCTGGGCCGGCAGCCATGATGAATGCAAATGTGTGGACATCTCTGCCCACAGCCAAGAAGGAGAGGAAACGCACCCGACATTCCCCCAGCACTGCTTCCGTCTGGAGGGAGGGAGCCCAGTTAGAAAGGGACAGCCCAACCCTCTCTTCCCCTGGGCTCATCCACCTTACTGGCAGCTCCTGCCCCACCACCCCAGGCTCCCCTCCATGGTGAGGCACAGCCATGCCTTCTCCCATCCCAGTCTTTACCTGCTGATGCAAGATGGTAAGGGTAGCAGGGGCCACGCTGACATGGCTTGGGGTCCACTGCTCACGGCTACTAGAGGACAGGACTGACTCCAGGGCCCCATTTATCACATCTACCCCTGAAAGATATGGATACAAACATGATACCACTAGGGATGGGGAGAGGATACCCCAGGGCCTTTGCTCGATCCCCTTTTCACCAGTTTACAGCCCTGGACAATGCTGCACAAGTATCCCTTCCTTGGTACCTCTTCCTTGGCTTCAGTGACTTAGAACTTTCCTGGTTTCCTCAATAGTGAATCCTAGGCTTGGTTTTCTTTACTTGATTCTGCCTCTTCCTTCAGCCTCCTAAATGAGGTGATCCCCCAAAGCTCTGACTTCCCCGCATCTTGGCTCTCAGAGTTCACCCACATTCAGACATTCTACTATGTCACACCACAACAACTTCCAAATCAGCCCCTATAGAGCACTCCTCTCCTAAGACCCATACTTTGTTTTGTTTTGTATCCACTTGAGGTACATTGACTTTTGTGTCCCACTGTGCTGTCATTACAGTGTACAATCGCATTTACACCTACCACAATCTACCAATTGATTCTTTTATTACCATTTTACAGATAAGGAAACTGATGCTTAAAATTCCCTTCTCTGTATTCCTAAGTTTTCAGAACGAGAGGGATTGTCAAATATTAGTTGGATTCAGTAATTTCAGTAATTTCTACAATGTGCTCAAAGGAAGTAACACAAGGTTCCTGGCTTTTAGATCAATCAACTTCCCCCTGTAACAGTGGTTTCCTCCATCTCAAACTGTTATTAAACACTTCACTCCTGCATCCCACTTTTGCCTGCACTCAGCAGAAAACCACGGCAGGAGAAGCACATGGCATGGTGGAGCATGGGTGCTGGTCCTAGCACTACTCATGAACCGGCAGTGTGATCTACTGGTCTCTACCTTCGCAGCTAAGAGGTTAGAGTAAGCAGTGCCAACGTGAAGGCATGCAGCCCTGTGGGCCACTCCACTCCTGGGCCCTCTTGCCCCTCTCAGTGCCTCTGGGCTCCCATAAGCAGACCACATGGACCCTTTGTGGGCAGAAGACAAGGAAGAGAACAAATGGTTCCCTCGAAAATCCTCCCTCATCTTGGACTTGCTCATCTTACCTCTGGCCAGATCAAACCAAACTCCTCTCCCAAACATGCAAGTCCTCCAAAAACCAGCCTCATCTGAGTTGTCAGACCTCATATTTTACTGCTCCCTGAGCTTCAAATGATTTATGTAGCATTTATTAACATCTAATCCTGGCAAATGCCCTACTAGGCAGATGGGGAATACAGAGTAAGAGAAGAAGATGCCCTCAAGGGACACAGGCTGTGTGGAGAAGCCTCCGTTTGGAGGACCCTTTCCCTCTTAACTGAGAAACTCCCAATACTCATCCTTTGGGGTTCACCCAAGCCCCACCCAGAAGCCTTCCCTGTCGCAGGGCAGAGAGAGGATGTTGCTGGAACAGCCTCTAACACATCTGATAACTCCTGTAAAACCTTTCTCCACACTGGGCTGTGGCCATCTCAAGAACAGAAGCCAAGTTTAATTCATCTCCATGTCCCCAATCTTAGAACAGGGCTTATATACTGAAGGAATTCCAGATGCATGAGCAAGTCACCCTGAAGGCAACATGGGCAAATGCATTCAAACTGTATAACCAAGTAACCTAGAAGCCCACAGAATGGTGACAACGCAGGCAGTCCTGAGGGGGTCAGGTCTAATTGCCAAGGGCTGTGGTGTTTTTGACATTTAGGCCACTCGATGGAAAATCTTGAAGACCATGAATGTGGACAAGATATCAAAGTCACACTGCTTGACAAGCTCATGGGGCTGTGGGGGATGGGGCCTGGCCTCAGAGTGTGGGGAGGATCAGTAGGGGTGGGTGGGGAAGGAGTAGGGAGCAATGTGGCCTAGAAAAAGTCTGCCATATTTGGTAACAACTCAGGAGTAAAACCTACACCCTAACCCCTAGCTCTGTACTCCCAATACCCCTTATCCTACTGTGCATTTTTTCCCAGATCAATTGTTGCCTTCCAACATAGTATGTAATTTCGTTATTGCTTGTCTCTCCTGGCTAGAATGTCAGCTACCTGAAGGCTGTAGTCTGTCAGTTTTGTTCATTCATGTATACCGAGAACTTAGAATAGTGCCTGGCACAAATCAGGCATTCAATACTTATTCACTGAATAAATGAATGATTAATGAGTGAATATTGAAGCTTCAGGAGGGGCCAGTGTTAAACTCCTGGAGGTTAAGAAAGGAGCATAAGACAAAGCAGGAAGTGAGCTAGGGGACTCAACAGAACAGACCCATCCAGGTGACAGGCAGCAGAGGAGCGGTTACGGATTGCAGACAGTTGCTTCATCATTGTGAGAACCTATGTAAGGTGGCGGAAAGACAGGGGAGTAGGGGTAATAGCTGGAAGAGGCAAAGAGGGCTTGGAAGTTGAGGGTGAAAGGCAGAAAGAAATGAAAGCAAAGGTGAAGAGGTCAGCCAGGCTTTTTTCCTGCTCCCTGAGTATGACTGTCTCACCTTCAGCTCCATGTCTGTGGCAGTGCCATTGAAACTAACTGGAATACCAACTTCCCTCTGCAAATCCAGGCCTTCTTTCAAACCCCAGCTCAATCCCCATCCTTCTCAAGAAGGGTTCCTTCATTGGATATAAGATGCTGGTCATTAAAGTCAGCATGGCTTGAAGGGAAGAACAGAGAATTAAAGATTACCAGGTTTGAGTCCTAAGTCTACCATCTGGCTGTGTCATTTGAGTCTTCTCCACACTCATGGCTTTGATTACCTCTAAAATCCAACTCAGCCAACCTGAGTGTTCCACTAAGCTTCCCCAAGACACATCAAAATTGGCATGTCCAAAACTGAATTCCCATCTCTATACTAAAACTGGCCTCTTCCAAAGTCTACTACCTTTAGAGAATGACATCACCATCCAGTTAGTTCCCAAAGCCAGGGAGCCAGGAGTCAGCCTGAATGCCTCTGTCCTTTGTCCCACATTCAGTCAATCACCAAGATACTTTAATTGTCTAAACATCTCTTGACTCTGTGCACTCTTCTTCAGCTCCACCACAGTCCACAGTACACTTACCAGCCATGACTACTCCAAGACACCTCCCAACTGAGTTCTTCACATCCACCTCCACCTACCAAACATCTTTCTCCATAGCATAGCCAAAGCAAGCTTTTACAAAATTCTAATCTGAGTATGCCAAGTGCTCTCCTGAAAACTCTTCTACAGCTCCTTGCTGCTCTTAGGATGAAGACAAATGCCTTCCACTATGGGTCCTCCCCTATACTGTTCATTCTGCCTGTAATGATCTTCCCCTGCTTTATTCCTATCTCTAGCTCATCTTACCACATTAGCGTCTACTCATTTTTTGGTCTTAGTTCAAATGTCACTTTCTCAAGAAAGTCTTTTTTGACATCCCTAAATTAAGTTCCTCTGTTACAAGTTTTATAGCACTTTGCTGCTTTCTTTCAATGAATGCTCATTTGTAATAATACATTTATTATTAATATGATTATTTGATTAATTCTTTTTTTTTTCTGCTGTAGCCTCTGTGAAAGCTATGGCCATTGTTCCCCAGGACCTAGTTCATTGTAGGCCTTATAGGTATTTGTTAGGCAAATGAACAAATAAATAACAGGTACTGTGAAAGCACCAGAAATATAAGTGAGAACCAGATAGTTTCTACTCTCAGTCTCCTTATCTACAAAATGGGTGTTACCAAAATCCCAACTTCATAGTATCATCAAAACTTAAATGACAAACAGGCACCTGGGCGGTTCAGTCAGTTAAGCATCTGACTTTGGCTCAGGTCATGATCTTGTAGTTCATGAGTTCAAGCCCTACATCGGGCTCTGTGCTGACAGCTCAGAGCCTGGAGCCTACTTTGGATTCTGTGTCTCCCTCTCTCTCTGCCCCTCCTCCACTCACACTTTGTCTCTCTCTCACTCTCAAAAAAATAAACATTAAAAAAATAAAAATAAAATCTAAATGACATATAAGGAAGTATTTCACAGGCAATGAAGCATGTCACAATTATGCTCACTGCTTCCTCTCTAGGTGCTCACAGCTCATAGTTAGTGCTATAATACCAAACCCGGCTTCCAGCTGCTACTTGGTGTTTCCAGTCACCTAAGACCTGCCTCCCAACCTAATCAAAGTGTTTCCATGGGATGCAAGAGTTGGTCTCCCTGTGTGCCTAGTTCATTGGTTCATACTCAGTGAAGGCATGCCAACTGCTGCTATAGGCAGGACACAGTGCAGATGGGACAGAAGTACAGGAGGTGGGATGCATTTTAAAGGAAAGGGTGACATGAAGCCTGAGGAAGGTCTGGTAAAAGAGGCACTGGGAGGCAGAAGATGGGGGCATTGTTTTGGGATCAATGCTGGTAGTCTCTAGGTAAAGAACACACATACCAACAGGTTTAGCAACAGGCACATTCCCCAGGTAATAGACTTGGAACTTTTGTACCAACTCATTCTTAGGTGCTGGGAATTCCACTGTGGGAAAGAAAAGGAGGATCAATTGTGGTGGCAGATCTTGCTCACTCCCAGTCCCCACCACCAGGGCATAAGCTGGACATGCACCCAGCCAAGTCCTCACTTCCACCCCTTCCCCATCTGCCTTTAACCAGAGTCCCTCACTTATTTGATCCAAAGACTTTAGTCTCCATGTGCCCAGTTTTTGTCATGTCTGTATAGTAGCACATGCCTCTACTTGAGTCACCACACCTTTGCCAACAAAGTTGGGCTGGACCTGAAGGGTTGTGGCACTGACCTTGGAAAGGGACATCCACAAGTTTAGAGTGGTCCAGGGAGAGTCCATTTACCAAGCACCGGGCATTACGCCGTTCGGCCATGATCTGAGGAAGGGGGGACCGGAGGGGAGGAGCAAGGGAGAGTCTATTAGGGTTTCATTGCCCTGGAGCCCCCCCACCCTGACTCAGTGACCCCACCCACATCCTTGTAGAGCAAAGGTGGTAGCTAGTCCAGGGAGTGGAGGAGGCCGTGCCTTAGAGCAGATCTCATGCAGGCTGGTGGCGATGTTCTTGGCGGGTGCCTCACAGCGAAACACGTGGCACTTGAGCATCTGGGTCAGTTTATCACGAGCTACGTAGGCAAAGTCCCTGTTGAGGGAGGGGCACCTCAGTGTCTCCCAGTGCCATCCAACATGAGGCGTCATCCCTACCCAACCCGCACCCTCCCTCCCGGTCCATCACAGCTCCTCAGGGCTTCTGGCCTTGGGATGGTTTCCCGTGGGTGCTGCCTTCTGGCTGGTGGGTAAGACAGGCAAACATGCTGAGGAGGGGAAAATGGATGAGCACAGCAGGAGGGCAGGAAGGGGCAGGGCAGATAGGGAAACTTGGGCGCTTTGAGGCATCTGGTCCAGGTGTGGGAAGAGGAACAGGCAAGGTAAATTAGGCATAAGTACCTCTCTCTGGGTCCAGCAGCACAAGAGAGGCAAAGAATACAGTTAGGGAGGAGGGCCCCCACTCAGATGGCTGGATGCCCCCACCCTAGGATCCCAGGCCCAGCTCCCACCTTCCACTGTCCCGTCCGACGCCCCACACTCGAATGCTGACGATGGGCTGGGCGTGCAGCAGGGCCTGACTCTGTGGCTCCACCAGCTTTAGTGTCTCGTCCTCCAGCTGTAGCAGCAGGTCCTTTCCCTGCAGACCCAGAGAGCAGTCACTCAGTGGAGCCCCAGCTGGGGAGGTGCTGATCTCTGCCACCGGCAGCTCAGGGCACCCCCAACCGTGCAGGCCTCACTCTAGTAGAGGTCACATCTGTCATCTCTTATGTGACTCCTTTTATCATCCAGTCACTGTTAGAAACCATCTCCCAAGGCCCCGACCTGGAATCACACACCCATGTCACAGGCTGTCACTTGGGGGGGGGGGTGAAGCCTCCCTCCTCCCACTGCTGCTCTAGCAGCCCAGCTCTCCTCTCCCTCACAGCTCCCTTCCCTTCTCCACTGCACCACACCTGCTAGCTCAGCCCTCACCTCCCCCCAGCCCCCAGACATGGGGTCATGCAGGTTGTTTTTGTGGTAGGAGAGCTGACGGATGCAGTTGTTGACTGCCACGCTGCTGCGTCCAGGGGCCAGCTCCTCCTCGGTCATCTCCACCCAGCCTAGGGAGCGCACGGCGAAACACTGCCAGACACAGAAGAGGGGGTGGGAGGTACAGAGTCTGAGCTAGAACAGGAGAACCCCACCACAGGGCACTCTCTCTGCTGAGAGCAGAGGAGTTCCTGACTCAGAACATAGCAGCTAGGAGGGTGTGCAGAGCTCCCCATCGGTTGATGGGAAGGATGACAGTCTGAGAAGAGACCCCTGCTAGTACAAGGAAGCATCTGAACCATCCTGGAGAGACCCCCCCCACCCATGCCACTGGGCTAGTTGAGTTAAACACTGACATGCCTCTGCCTCAGACACAGGGGTCTGTGCTAAGACTAGAGGAGCTCCTAACTCAGGACCTGGAGAGCTTACTGAGACCAGAGATGCCCCCTAAGAATGTGACACAAGGGGGTCTCCCACATACACAGGAGTCCCAGCCTGAGGAATGGGCATTGGCCTTGAACAAACCTTGATCCCTGGGTTGGCATTCCGTGGGGGCAACTTCTCCTCCTCTTGGGGTAATGGTTCTGGGCTGGAGAAAGAAGGTAACACTTAGTATGGATCACCAAACAGGGAGGTGTCCCAAGGCCTCTCCCAGAGAGATCAATCCCTCTGCCAGCCCACTGTGTCATGCCTTCCCACTCACCTGAGGCTCTGAGCTGGGAAGGACAATGTCCCCTCCTCAGGGTCCTTCAGCCCCAAATCCATAGGGGCCTCCTCACTGGGTTCATCCTTGGGAAGGGGTGAGAGAAGTCAGGACCAGAATGATGCCCCTTCTCCAGCTCCCCCACTGTAAAGCAGGTCCCCTCACCTTCCAAAATTCTCCATCCTCAAAGCCTTCTCCATGGGCAAAGCCTGTCCAAGTGAGCTAGAGAGACGGATGGGAGCAATGAGTGGGTGGCTCATCTTGCTCCAGCAGCACCACCCCTCCACCACTGGACAAAAAACAACCTGTGAGCTCACCTGAGACTCCTCTTGGGGGCTGTTCCCCTGTGAGGGAGAGGCCCGGCCCGGGGGCTCCCACTGGGTGGTCCCTGTTGGGATGTGCCAGTAGTAGGTCCCTGAGGTATCCTGGACCCTCATCCATCCAGCCGGCAGGTCGGAATCCGTCTCGAAGGCGTTGGGGTTCCAGAAGGAATCTGCCAGGTGGGGGGACTGATGAGGATGTGCCCACCCAACAAGAAGATAGTGGATACTTATGCCCAATCCCCTCACTGAGACCCCACCGTACAGAGGAGGGATGGGGGAAGGGCTCCAGCACAAGGTTCCTGCTTTCTCCTAGAGCCTGCAGTCTGGAATCACAACATGAGGGACCACCTGCAGGAGGCATGACTCAGGTCTCCCCCCAGGACCCTCCACCTGGCTAATGTGGCCACATAGAGCGAAGAAGGCAGAGAGAAGGGAGGGAGGTCGGGTAACCCCAACTGACCTCCTATCACACATATCCATATTTCAGGTACACACGCATATCAACTCCTGCACACATACGTGCACTCAGACACACAACACATACAAGCCCTACTACACACCTGTGCAGCCACATCAAACACAAGGGTATGCACACACAAAAAATGCCATATAGATGGCAGGTATCACAGTCAGGGGCACCCACATGTGCAGGGGCAAAAATATACATATACATACCAACTCCAGCCATACACTAATGCAGACACCATACACAGAGGTGTGCATACACACAGTTATATATATCAGCTCCCACCACATGTGCACAGAGACCACACCCACAACAACCCCCAACACATATGTGGGTACCACACAAATAGTGAGTGCACCCTCAGTCAGCCTCTGCCACATGTGTGCAGACACCACAGACACACATGCCGAGACCTTTTACCACACACAGAAGCAGGCAAATATTTCATGCACGTGCACACATACCTGTGACATACACCCCTCGTCCCCTAGCAGAGCCACACCACTCCAGCTCTGTGGCCCAGCTTATGCCTCCTCTGCCTCTCCTCCCCACCCAGCCCCACCCCACATCATGCCCAGCCCCACGCTACCCCTCACCTGGGCTGCTGTCCTGCAGGATGATGGCCAGGAAAAAGTCCTGGGAGAACATGGCGCTGGTTCCCAGCCCCTCCTGCCTCTACCCTCCCTCCTCACAGCCCCTCCAGCCCAGCCAGCTGGGCTCACAGCCTGGTGCTGGGCTGCAGAGAAAAGCTCATCCCGCCCCCTTCTCACCAGGGCAGAGCGCCTGCCAGGCAAGATCCTCCCCCGCCTGGCGCTTGCCAAGGAGGGGCCCAGACCACCAGGGGAGGGAAGCTCCCTGGGATGGAGATGGAGGGTCTTCATAAGACCCTAGCCCATCCTGCTCACATCTCTTCCTTCTAACCCTGGCTCCCCTCCCCCAATCCTGAATCTCCATCCCACCCCGAGGCAGTCGCCACAGCACCACAGTCAAACCTAGTCTAGGGGACACCAGGAAGCTCAACCCCTAGGGAATACCTCAGTCACCTGGGGCCCTGCAAAGCCTGTAGCTCTCAGCACAAAAAGGGCGTGGCTTCAGGACTCCCAGGGCTCCCTCCCTGGCCCAGAACCTGCCCGGCAGTTTGAGGCCAAAAGTGAGCCTTAAGGGCTGAGTCCCAGCCAGCTTGAGGTTGGGCTTGGGGCTTCCCAGAACAGCCCCCCTCACCTGCCAGGGCCCAGCTAGGCTGCAGCGTCTCCTCGGCAACCGCAGCACCAGGATGGCTGGGAGCGCCCAGACTGCTGACGTGCTTCCCGTTACCAAGGAAACCAGGAATCCTGACTGGTCCAAGAGGCAGCACTGAGGATATAGGCAGTCCCCAGACCCAGGCTGCTGGGCAACCGGGCACAGGGGGCCTGGGAGCAGCCACGGTTACCCAAGGTGGATGCACACCTGATGTGAGAGTTATTTGAGCATGATGTCTCACCACCCTCAGCTTCCAAGTGAGGTGGGCTCACAGAGGAGGGGCTCTTCTTGCCCGTCCAGCCTTCTAAGTAGCCATTACTACCTCTTCTCCCTCCACCCTCCCTTCACCTCAGGCCCTAGGGAATTAGAATGCCTGCTCTTTCCCAGGAACCTTCCATCATCTTCAGAGCCCTCCTATCAAACCTTTCAGGAACACCAGCACCCAGGGCAACCATGCCCTCCACAGCCACACCCTTCTTCATGGAAGGTCATGCACCTTTTGAATGTGGGGACCAATTCACCATCTATGACTGACTCACACACACCAATCCATCTGCCATCCCTTTTAGTCCTGTACCTTCCTGCTTCAAAGAGCTTCATCCTTCCGATCTGTCCTGGAGGGGCCGCTCTCCCCCCTTGACCATCTGGGAGGCCCTTCTGGAGCCTGGCACATCTCCCTCTAAGCACAGCCCCACTCAGGCCTTTGCTGCCACATACACACATATTTTCAGGAATGGACATCTTCACTCCTGCCTTGACTCATTCAGGCACTCATGCACAAATTCAAAGATTTGTGTATCATTCATTCACTCATCCATGCACACCTTCCTGGTGAAACCAGGGGTGTGGCCATTTGCTCAGGAGGCAGTGAATTGCATAATGGTCTCCCCTCTTCTGTACTCCCAGGTCACTACAGTAGTCCGAGCTCCTACCTGGAATTCTCACCTGGATCTCTGCAACAGCCTCACAGGGGGGCTCTACACTACAACCCATGTGATTGTTCCAAAATCCTAAACTACTCTCCACTTTAATATTCTTAATTATTTTTTCTCTTGCCCTCAGGATAGAACTTAAACTCTTCCTGGAGTTTGGGTGCTGTTCTGAGCCCCTAACCTTCTGCCTCTTAGCCTTATCTATGATCACCCCCCTCCTTTCTTGTCTCTCTCTCTCTCCCTGCTAGGCAAGCCCCTTGTCCTCTCCAAGTCCAGCCTCCCTCCCTCAATCTTCACCTGGCTATGACCCACTCCTCCTTCAGGCATCCATGTAAAGGTCACTTCTCAAAACTGACCCACCCCTTTCCCCCACCATGAACATAGGCAGGGTTGGGTGTCCCTCCTACACTTCTCCCATCCCAGTGCTCACCATGCTGATCAGAGCTGCCTGTTTATCTCTGTCTCCCCCACTAGACTGTGAGTGCCTTAAGGGCAGGAAACTTCCTCTCTTGTAGGAGGGAGATGCAGTCTCAACATCTAGGACAAGGCCTGGCAGTATGAACCCAACACAGGTAGTAAAGTTCTTTCACTCATTCATTCACCATTCATTCATTCATTCATTTATTCGCTTATGCATTCAATCAACAACTTTGTGGAGATCCTAGAATGAGAAGGAGAAAACACCTCTGTCCAATTCTACTCCATTCCTTCGGCAGCCCAGACTTCCTCTGTGGCCTTCATGGCCATAATACCACAATTACAAGAGTAAGCAGTGACTCAGCCCCTTCCTTAGGCTGTCCCCACACCACTCACTACTTTGAACTTCCATAGCCTCTAACAGAACCTGATTCTTGACCATCCTCTCTCACTGAGGTTGATGCCCGTGCAGAGCATACCCTGCCCACTTCTTCAGCAGTTCTAACCTTCTTCTCCCAGAAGGCTCATAGGTGCAGCTACTGTAATGACCATCCCAGCAGCCCCTGAGCAATCAGACCTCTGACTCATACCCAGTGCTAGGGCAGGGGCTGCAAACCAGCAGCCTACAGACTGATACACGACTCAGATTTGGTGGGGCCTGCATGATGCTTTATAAAAAAAATAAATAAAAGAATTGGGCGCCTGGGTGGTTCAGTAGATTAAGTAGCTGACTTCATTCAGCTCAGGTCATGATATCACGGTTCATGGGTTGAAGCCTCACATTGGGCTCTGTGCTGACAGCTCAGAGCCTGGAGCCTGCTTCAGATTCTGTGTCTCCCTCTCTCTCTGCCCTTCCCTGCTCATGCTTTCGCGCTCACTCACACACTCTCTCTCTCTCAAAAATAAACATTAAAATAAAATTTTAAAAAGCAATTGGGATATTACACATCAATGTCCAGTTTTATGTTTACCTAGAAAAGTTGCACGAATTGGCTCCATTGCAACTACATTCCCTCCCTTCCCCCCACACCCAATCCTATAAATAACAAGCTGGAGTGGAGTAGCAGCGGTTCCCTTTAAAGGGGGTCCAAGCAACGACATCGAAGGCCACTAATATGACAAAAAGAGAGGCGATCAGACTTTGTCTTTGATAGAAGTACTCAATACCACCTATAAAGTATTCGCCAAAGCAAAACACCAAAAAAACTCTCAAATCTGAATCGGATCAAGGCTCTGGAACTTACTTCCAAATTTACAGGAAATTTCGGGGAAGAGAAACCTGTTCAACACTGCCACAGGGAGAGGGTCTGCAAATCCAGACCATGAAAAACCCAAGACAAATAACACAGTGTCCCCAGTTTAAAACAACAACAACCTGCAAGCAAAAATAGAGACAGACAGAGGAATGGAAGGACAACATACAGATCAAAAGAAAATTTAAGATTCATATCCACCACGGAAAGGTCTGGGACTCTTTGGTTATTGATTCAAACAATCAAAACTTTTTTTAAAATGGCAGAGTTGGGGGTCATTTATTAAACAACTGGGAAATTATTAACATTGACTGGATGTTTGATAATATTAAGGAATTACTGTTAAAGTTTTGAGTTCATGATAATGATATTGTGGATCTTTTTAAAAGAGTTTTGTTTTTTGGAAATGCAGAGGTAAACACTTATGGATTTGAGTGTTTGCTTCAAAATAACCGAGGCTAGGGGCGCCTGGGTGGCTTAGTCGGTTAAGCGTCCGACTTTCGCTTAGGTCATGATCTCGCGGTTTGTGGGTTCGAGCCCCGCGTCGGGCTCTGTGCTGACTGCCAGCTCGGAGCCTGGAGCCTGTTTCAGTCTGTGACTCCCTCTCTCTCTGACCCTCCCCTGCTCACACTGTCTCTCTCTCTCTCTCTCCTAGAAATAAAAAAAATTAAAAAAAACATTAAAAATTAAAAAAAACAAAAAAACAAAAAAACAAAAAAACAAAAACAAAAACAAAATAACCGAGGCTAGAACCCAGGAGTAGGTGGGGGCAACAAGATTAGTCATGTGTTGATAATTGATGAAACTGGGTCATGGGTAAATCGGGCTCATTATTCTATTCTCTCAACTTCTGAAAACGTCCATGATAAGTTTTTTAAAAAGAGAAGGTGTACTGCCCTTGGCTCACCTGCATGAACCACATGCCACCCTGCAAAGGCTCTACATTTGGAGTCTGGTATGGTGCCTGCTAGGTGCACACCAGAGTCTTTCCTAATCTCTACTTACATCCTAGCCCACAGAAGTCCAGGCTTGCCGCTACAGCCCATTATCTCTGTCCTTTTTCCTCAGCCCTGACTGCATCTCTACATGACATGAGCAAATATGGAGACTCAATTTATTTAAGTAGGACGTATTTAATGATCAATCCTTGGAGTCTTAATATCTGTTTTCTCCCCCCACCCACCCTAAAACCTTCCTTTATTTCCTAACTTTTAGTCGATATTCCATTCCTGATACAAAGGATACAAAATGATATCCTTGCAATGCTCAGAGTGGTTTCTGCACACAACCCTCAACCTCAGTCTTTCCAAATAAACCTCTGTGGGAAGGTGCTGCTGCTGCCTCCAGACCTGGCCTGTTAAAACCTGGCTCAAGTGCACCTGGTTCATCATACTGTGTACATCAGTGGCAGGGTATGCAGGGCCAGGAGCTCAGGCCAAGACTCAGTCCTACTGTGATACCAGACTGTCGGTGGCTTTGAGAAAGCTACTTAACCTCTCCAGGCCTCCTTTTTTGGTCATCTGTAGTACAGGCACCATAATAGTCTCTACCTCACAACATTATTGTAAGGATTAAATACAATAATGATGAGCACATAGCAGTACCTGGTAAGTGCTCCCTAAATGTACCTGGTCTACCATCCATCAGGGTGTGTGTGACAGGAGAATCTATCAACTTGTGCAAGCACTCTGAATATAGGAATGGTTTTGTTCAGGAAAACCTGGATCCGGTCTGCTAAGGACATGCGCTCTGTGACTCATGCCAAGGCTGGCCCTGGCCCATGTTTGGAAAGGCCTGACCTCTGCCCTCTTGCCCTCCCATATTCCCCATATCAAGCTCCATTAAGGTACCTGTGTCCTCCGGGGAGCCATAGGAGGGGCTGCCCTGGGATAAGGTGGCCCAGCTTGAGTCCTCGTCACTGGCTGCACTGTTCCGCATGCCAAACAGGAGGCTGGCACTCTTGCTGTGCTCTCGGGGACCATCGGCAAGGGCCTGGGGTCTGGGGGGCACCTCCACATTCTCTGGGGGCTCGGGCAGCCCTTGGGGAGAAGACAAGTCCTCCTCCTCCTCCTCCTCGTCCTCTTCCTCATCATCCTCCTCGGCCTCCCCGGCTGCCTTCTCCTCTCCTTCATCTGGCCCCTGCTCTTGAGTGCTGATGATCAGGCCGGATCCGCGGAGCCCTCTGTTGGCCGCATTGTGGGCAGAGAGCTCCAGCTCAGAGTACAGGTGCATCAGGCCTTTGGGGCCCAAGGGTGCCATCTCAGGCTCCTGACTGGCCTCCTCTCCCAGGGTCAAGGTCACGTTGCGGTTCTGATCACGATGGGCTGTGGCAGCCCGCCGCAGCTGGTTTTGGCCCTCCTTTAGCCACTTGGCATTGGCAGGGCCTGGCTCAGGCCCACCACCCTCACCCATGGCACTGCGCAGGTCCTTGGGTCCTACAGCCGTGGCCTGCAGCTTGGAGTTGAGCAGCTGGTTGTGGGCAGCGTGCAGGGGCAAGGGTAGGCTCAGGGCGGGGCCTCCGTGGCTGTTGGCATTAATGGCCGACTGGCTCAGTGACGATGGAACAGACATGGCCTTGGCAGATCCTGCAGGGTGGAGAGAGGAGACCGTGTTGAGCCTCCAGGTTGGGATAGCAGCACCTCTGCTTCTGCCCAGGCTGTGCTCTGCACCTCCTCATCTCCCTTATGTACAGCAGGCCAGCATGCACTGCTCCATGTCCTGTGAGCTATTTTCTCATGACAACAACTAGCCTCAACTGCTGTCCCCCTTCACGATCACCTGCTCATCCTATCTCCACCAAAGGCTAGGGCCAGGCCCCACAGTCCACTCTGGCCCTATATCCCCAGCCCCGAGCTTTCTGGGACAGCACAGCCAGACCCTGCTCTGTCCTTACTCCCAATGGCAGAGCCTCCACACAATGGCTCTCTATGCATCCCCACCCCCAGCTTATCCGACTCGGGCTTACTGTGCCAGGGACCCAGCTGGCGTGGGACTGGCTCATGTGTTCTGGACACTGGACACTGACTACTGACTGCTCCTTTCCTCCTGCCACGTTGCTATCCACAGCTCTCCTACTGTGGGCTCCTGAGGCTGTGTTCCTATCATTGCCAAATCACTGGGCTCAACCAGCCCTGAAGCCCACCCCAGCTATGGACTGTGAGAATAGGAGAGAATGAGCTGCAGACCCATCCCTCAAGGGCATGGACCTGGGAAGGAAGATCACAAAGGAAGGATCTTCAGTTCTAATCTGTGGCTCCTTTGGCCAAGGTGAACCTACATTTTGATGACTGTTTCCATAAAGCGTCTCACTGTGGGCACCACTCCATCTGCCAGCCCCTATAATGGCCCATGCTTGGGTCATTGCGGGGGCTTTGGACCTGTACCCTTCAGTCCTTCAGGTCTTGATCCAAATGTCACCTTCTTAATGACACTTTCCTTGATACTCTTTAAAAACGGTAGGCTACCACTCCCTCTCTCAGCAACACTCAAAACTTCCCTAGTGCCTAGACCATCTGTCAAGCTATTAATCAACATTATTATTATTATTATTATATGTTTCATGATTGTCTTCTCATGACTATAATTTCACTTCCATGGTGGAGGATTTTGTCTTTTTTTTTTTTTTTTTTTGTCAATGCAATATACCTAGAGCTTAACACAGTCCTGGTACAGAGTAGGAATTCAATAAATATTTGTTGAATGAATGTATAACTCTGCCCTCCCACCTCCCAAATGCCTCATTTTAGCATCTCCTCTCCCAGTTTCAGAAAACACACTTTGGCCATGTTACTGTGTCTCAACAGTGCCCCAACCAAACCCCATCTGCCTTCAGGTGAGGGGATTTCCTCTTCCACAGTGACAGCCCTCCACTTCCTGTCCCCTTGGACCCCCTCTCCTTACAAGGCCTTTGTGGACCACCTTCTCTGCCTACCTATCCTTCCAGCCACATCGCCCAATGATCCCACTGTCAAGGCCTCACTCTACCCTCCCCATCTCCCTGAACTTCCACTGCTCTGCTGTCCTCCTTCACCAACCCCCACTATAGAGTGCTTACTCCCTGGACCCTCCCTACCACCACCTCACAGGTCATTCTCCCTAACCAACTAATACCCAATTCTCTCTCATCCTGGCCCTCTTAGCACCTCTCTTGGAGTCCCTCTCTTCCTACTTGACCCTTCACCCCAGCACACAGCTCTCCCTCACTGACTGCCCCTCAGTACACACCTCTCTCTCCAACTCCCACTGTATGGCTTTCTCCCTGATTTCTCACCTGAGAGTTCTCTCTCCTGGTGGCCCCACTGGGGAATTCTTTCTCCCTCCAAACCCCAGGTCCTGGGGCTCTCTGCACCTCAGTGCAGCTCTCAGCCCTGAGCCCAGGTTGCTGGTGAGGTGCTTTCTCTGCCTGAGAAAGGCTCTGCTGTCTCAGGTGCGCACATGGTCCTGAGGTAGGAGCCATAGTCCACCCTTCCTTCCTGCCAAGCTCCTCAGACCCTAGCACATTGCTGTGCACACGTCTGTGACATAGATGAAAACATGTTCTTGTCTGTGTATTTGCCTCGCATGTAACTGCTGGCTGCTTGGTGTGGCTCCACCTGGGCGGTAAGCAAACTCACGGTCATTGGCATAAATGAGAAAAACGGCTCTGCCGCTACCTAGAACCACAGTAATCTTCCAAAAATGGAAACCAGATTGTGTCACTCCTCAGTTGGAGAACCTACATGGGTCACTGCTGCCTTCAGGTCTGTGCTCACTAGCAGGACACCAAGAGCCTCCCTGAGCCAATCTTTATGACCTCTCAGAACTCCTCCCCCATCCCCCACTCCTTCATAGCTTAAACTCCAGTCTCACAAAGTATGGCAGGTTCTAGAAACTGTGGTACCCTCACACTCTGGCTCTTTGTTTATAGTGCTCCGCCAGCTTGGAATCCTATCTCCCCATGTGAGAATCTCTGCTCGTATTTCAAAACTTGGCTCAGGAGTCAAGGCTCCTAAGCAGTGAGACTTTCCAGTTCAGTCCTCTCTCCCCATGCTCAGGGGACTGTTCCCTCCTCTGTACCTCACAACACACAGTGCCCCATTCCATCTGAACATCTGATGCCATGTCTTATTCAGCTTCATATTCCCATTAACAAAGAGTGTGTGCTGTGCGTCTGTGACACAGTGGGCCCTTGGTGTGGACAGAAGGGAAAGATGGAGGGGACAGATATGGGATGAGAGGAATTAGAAGGCTCAGAACTAGTGGCAACAGCTATTGAGACAGGCTTGTGTGGTCCTGTGGGTGGGCAACAGGAGTATTAGGTAGGGTGCTGGAGAATGATGACAGCAAGGAATCCCAGGGTGGCAAGGACTGAGATCTAGGGGAAAAGGGAGGGATGGAGTTAGCATAAATCAACATCCTGGCTTGAAATCTGTTCAACAGGCAGATCTCCATGAGTTCCAGGATGTGGAAGATCCCATGACTCTGGCAAGCTCAGAGGATGATGGAGATGATGAGCCCTTCTCTGAAGCAGCAGTACACGGTTCTAGGTTTCTAAGAGGTCAAGATGGGACCAATCTCCTTAGCACTTTGAGGTGTGATCTGGGAAGGGCACATACACTGTGAGGCTGAGACATGAAGAGCCAGCTCGACTCCAGGGCATCCCTGTCCTCTGGTCACCAGGACAGAAAGTACTGGGGGAGAAATGAGGCAGCTCTGTTGTGGACAAGTGCTGAAGCCTGAGAACCTGGTTCAAGGCACTGTGTGGCACCATCACCTAACTTTTGAGGCAAAGGATGGCCAGTGTCTTTAAGAAGGGGCACAAGACAGCCTCTCCCTTCTCACTCGGGTTATGTACGTGTACCTGAAGCCTCTCAAAGGATGGAAAGATCCACATGGATTCTGGCTTAAGGCAGGGAGCGGGGCAGGGCCCTTGAGGCAAGGAGCTAAAAGAGTGGCCACTAAGCCTGAAGGAGCTGATACCAGACCACAGGGGTAAGGGTGAGTCCTACTCAAGGTCAAGAGTCCTCAAACCTGCCAGCTTACTATTTGTGAGGCACTGTACTAGGCATGGGGAAGAGTGATGAATTATAAAGAAATGGTTCTTCCCCAATGATGTACACAGTCTAGCAGTGTAGTACCAGTGTCTAGAACAGTCCCTGGCACCAATAAGCACTCCCTATTTGTTGAATAAATGATGACGCACTGTGATGGGGGAGGAACAGGGCACTATAGGAGTCTGAGGCTTACTCCAGTCCAGACATCAGCAAAGACTTGTTTGAGGAAGGGACTTTTTTTTTTTTAAGTAGGCTTAAAATCCAGCATGGAACCCAAGGTAGGGCTTGAACTCATGACCCTGAGATCAAGACCTGAGCTGAGATCAAGAGTCAGATGCTTAACTGACTTAGCCACCCAGGTGCCCCAAGGAAGGGACCTTTTAGTTGAGACAAAAACACAACTCTCCTTGGACCACCCCTGTACCACCCCTCCCTCCCAGAGGAAGACCTCCCACTCCTCCTTCACAGAGAAAAGGGAAGACAGCAATTGGAGAATGTCCAGAAACATAAATTTGCTGACTTCAGCACCTATCCTTTTCTCCTTCTTCCTAAGACCAACTGCTTCATCTGTTACTTTGGCTCCTTCCTTTCATGCCTTTCCAAGAATTTTATACCACTGTTTATCCATTTTTTCTTCTATATAATCAACCTCTCCCTCTCAATGGGATCCACTATCTCCCAACTTAAAAACAGAATGTTTCATGACAGATACTCCACCAGCACCACTAGCTCTCTCTCTCCCCAGCTCAAGCAAATATCTTGAAAGAGATGTCTATTCACTGTTGCCATTTCCTCACCTTATACTCACTGCTCAACGCTCTTCAACTCTGCTTCCGTTCCCAGCACACCTTGGTAATAGCTCCTGCCAAGGTCAACAGGCCCCTGTCATCTAATCCAAACCACACAGCATCTTGGTTGTACTCTAGGCACCACTCAACACCCTGCCTCTCATCCAACTTTCACCCATGGCTTCCCCACACTACATCTCCTGGTTTTCTTCCTACACTCTAGTTCCTGTCCCATGGCTTCATAGACCCCTATGCTAGCTCATCTTCCTCTATCAGCTGTTACATGCTATGGTTTCTCATGGTTTGTTCTTACACCCTTTACTCCTTCTTGCCAAATATCCAATGTATTTATTCATGCCCATAGCTTCAGGTGCTACGTTTACACTGCTCATTTCCAAATTTACATCTCCAGTTCAGACCCTTCATCTGAGCTCCACGACATGTACATTCAACTTCCTACTCAACATCTCCACCTGATGTCTCAAAGGCCTCTCATACAAACATGCCTGCATAAGCTTCTCTCTCCCACACCCTAACTAGTCTTCCTTTAGGATCCTGGCACATGGAGTGATAGAGCCACCCATCCAGTTGTGCAGATCAGAAGCAGGGGATACCATTTTTGACACTAGCTTCTCCCCCACTCCCCACATTCCATCCATCCCCAGATACTGATAATTTGATAATTTTCTCCCTGAGGAAAATTTCTAGACTTCATCTACTCTCCACATCCACCACCATCACAATACATACCAAGGACAAAGATCTTAAGATCACAGTTATTAACAAGGCCTAAACTGTCCTACTCAGTGTGGCCTTTGCCTTCCTCTCCAGCATCAGCACTCTGCTCTCCAGTCTCACTGGCCTTCTTTTGATTCCTCGAAGACATGATGCGCTCTCCTTTCACAAGGTGTTTGCATGTGATTTTTCCCTGCTGCCTGGAACCTCATTCTGCTAACCCTCACTCACTCAGACTGATACTCATTCTTTACATCTTAGTTCAAATGTCATGTTCTCAGAGCACCCTTCCTTGGCCCTCTCTCTGTCTCCCAGACCAGTTTATCTTGGGCTTTTATGTCTTCTCAAGGCACCATCCACCTTTCCTTCATGGTATTTATTACACTTGTGATTTTACTCTTATCTGATTCCCTCCTGTATTATCAGCTCTGTAGGGACAAGATCCCAGTCTATTTTGCTCATAATTATATCTTCAGTGCCTAACACAGTACCAGATATATTAAAAGTGCTTAAAGTATATTTGTTGAATGAATAAATGATCAGATAGATGCCATTTTTAAAAAGGATCACACTGTATTCAGAGTGTTTAAGGGGAGGTAGGCAAGAGGGTATGCTATTAGAACCATGAGGGGGGAAAGAGTTTTGGCCTAGATTAAATTCAGTAGCAGTGAGGCTAGAGTGAAACGAATGGAAGATATCTGAAAAGTATTTAGGTAGTGGATGTGACAGAATTTGGTGACATTAGATACAGAGGGTGAGGGAGAGAGGTTAATCTAGAATGTTGCCCAAGATCCCAGCTTGGATAACTCAGAAAGTAGCCATTTCTGAGAGATGAAGGGAGAATAGGTTTGGAAGAAGGGTAGGGAGGTGACACAGGGAATATAATTCAGCTTGGGATCTGTAGGTCTGGGATTTCTGTTGAACTTCAATGGAGATGTCATGATGGCAGCTGGATGTGGAGTTCAGAAAAAGAAGTCTGGGCCAGATACAAACATCTGAGAATCCTCACCATATAGGTATATGAAATTTGAAGATTTGGGAGTGAATAAAATAACCGAGGAGAAAGTATATAATGAGAGAAGATAGCTCAGGACAGAACCAAAAGCTTTACCAACATCTAAAGGGAGGGGAAGGAGGTAACAAATGAGACCACGAAGGAGCAGACGATGCCAGACAAGAAAACCAGGAAAATGTTTCCAGGACAGTTACCACACACCACCGAATACTACTAAAAGGTAAAGGGGGATTAACAGGAAAGTGTCCTTTGGAGTTGGCCACATGGAGGTCTCCGGTGACCTTGGCTCCAGCAGTTTCAGTGGGTGTCGCGACAGTGGACAAATGAAGAGGTTTTAAGAATGAATGGGAAGTGAGGAAATGAAGACAGCAAGTGCAGGAAAGGTTTTGGCTTTGAAAGAGTAGAGAGAGAGCTGGGACTAGTCTGGAGGGGCTGGGAATGCAAGAAATGCACAGGCAGATGCAAAATATGTTCCGAATAACCTACAAATTGGCGGTGGGAAAGCTGCTCTGGACGAGTGCTTCTGTGAGTGCTAGGCCTCCTTGCCGAGCTGGGGACACAGCCGGCCCCAAGGCACACCCCTTAGTCGCCGAGGGCACCAGAATGCGGCTTGACAGATTCCAGGCCTGGGACCCTGGAGAAATCCGCCAGGGCTCTGCCTACCTCACCCTACGTCCCATTCCCAGCCCATGACCTCCCCTCCCCCACCCCCATCCTCCCCCCTCGCTTCGTGTCCCCCCATACTCGACCCTCTCTAGCCCAGAGGGGCACCAGGTAAAGGTCGGGGAGAGGGCGTTGTGAGGACCAAGGTGGAGCCTACAAGGGAGAAAAGGAGGGTGGTCGGAATGCGGGCGGCGGGAGGACCGCCCGCAGGGATGGGGCCTGGCCGGGGTCGGGGGGACCCAGGCCGTGCGGGGAAGGGGCTGCGGGGTCCTCTAGCCGATGGAGAGGTCGGGATCCGGCCCCCGGGGCTGGGCCGGGGCAGGGGCAGCTCCTACCTGCGCGGGGAGGCCCCAGGCCCAGGTGGCGGAGGTGGCTCAGGCTGCGGGGCTCCGGCTCCGCGGCGGCTTCTCCATCACAACATCCCCCGCCCTGGAGCGCGCGGGCCGCGGGGCCGCGCCCCGAGCGTCGGAGACGCGCGCGGGGCGAGGGGCGGGGGGTGGAGGGGCGCCATCTTGGGCCGCGCGCGGGAACAGGAGCGCGAGCGCGTCGCGGGCTACGCTTGCCGCAGCTTAGCCGAGGGTTCCACCCTGCAGGGCGTTCGGGACTCAGTGCTCCCCACGGCCCAGCAGCCCTAGCCCCCCGCCAGCCCTGCGCCCGGGTCCCCGAGTCCCAGAGCTCTGCCTCTGCCTTCGCCGACCCCTGTCCGGCCCGGCACAGCCCTCGGTGGCGAGGTCCCGGACTCACCGAGCGCGCCCCGCAGGGCCCAGGGCCCGCACCCCTGCGCGCGCCGCACCGACGAGGCTGGAGCGGGAGCGGCTGTGGCGGTGGCCCGGCCGCGGCCGCGCGGGGAGGCGCCCGGAGGAGGCAGCCTGCTCCACTCTTGCGGCAACAGTCCCTGACGTCCTGGTGGAGAGGCAATGAGGACACAGGGTTGGTAATAATAATAGATCGTATTTATTGGTCGCTTACACTGTGCCAGGCTTGGTGTTTAAACCTTTTCCAGACATGTATCCTCACACCAGCCCTGTGAAATCGCCACTGTTGTCCTTATGTTTCAGAGACAGATGCTGAGATTAAGAAAGGTAAAGCGACTTGCCTGCAGTCACTAGTAAGTGGTGAAATCAGACTGAAACCCAGATGTCTGTTAACAGGCTACCTCTGCTGCTGAAGGTAAAGCTGCGACATCAAGGACTCTATAATGTCTGGAATAAATCACTCCCAGTGGAAATTCATGAGAGGGGAGGAAAAAGGGAGAATGTGGGTGAAAAGTGTGAAGGAAGGAATGGGGGGCTTTGTGCTCTGCAGGCTACTCCCTGGATGGTGGGATAGTTCCCAGTGGCCAGGAAGCCATCAAGGATATGAAGGGGAACATTACCATCCAGAAACCTTCTCCTGGTTCATTCTGCTAAGGCAAAGGTTTCAATTTATTGGAAATGCTAACCATTGAGCAACTGACTGGAGAAGCCTTCAAGGTACCTCAAACTAAAGGTGTCCAGATATAAATTCATTATCTAATCCTTTTATTGGCCTTCTAAGAAGTTTCACTGTGGTGAAAAAGAACTCTCCCCAACACACACATCCACAGACACACACATCCACAATAGCCTGGATACAGCTCAACTTCACCTTTCCCAGTGAGTGGCACCACCATCTATCTACTGGTTCATCCAAGCTAGAAGCCTCATGATCATCCTTGACTATACTTTCACTTGACTTGAGGTGAATATAAATGTTTTAACTTTATTTATTATGGAAAATTTCAAATATATACAAAAGGAGACTTAACAGTATAATGAACCTTCATATACCCATCATTCAGTTTCAATAATTATTAATTCCTGGCCAAGAGTTTATTATGATTTGACATTTATTATATATGTACCAGGTCCCAACCTAGAACCTAAGGATCCAAAGATGAATCAGATTTGACTGTAACCAACCCTGAAGGATATAAAATCTGACTTTGGTTCTTGAAAGTTGAGTAAGAATTATCCAAGAGAGGAAGGGTCCCCCTCATTCATTCATTCATTTATTCATTCTCTTTCAACAAATTATTAAGTGTGAGGCACTGTCCTTAGTTTCTTCATGTAAAGAAACAAGAATACAGAGTGTTGTCCCTACCTTCAGGAAGCTTGAATAACAGGGGAAAGAGACATTAACATGTAGTTAGAAATGTGATGACTGTCTTGAAGGAGATGTACAGGATGCTAGGAGCAGACTAAATTTGGTCTGGGAGGTTTGGGAAGGCTTTCATAAAGCAGTGGCATTTATGAGAGGGGAAGGGGTAAAGGAAATGGAGGTTAGCCAGAAGAGGAAATTATTCCAAGGCCAAGGAGAAGTACAAGAAGGCCAGTATGGATGTGAGGATGGAGAAGTATTCTCATTAGATGAGCTGGTAAGGTAGATAGGTACCAAATCAAAAATGGGCCTTGTATATTAGGCTAAGGGTTTTGGACATTATTATAAGGGGAATGGAGAATCATCAAAGGGTTTGAGGCAGGGACTGGCATATTCCCCCTTGCATATTAGAAGATCACTTTAGCTGCTAAATGGAGAATAGATAGGAGGAGAGCAAAATTGGCAGTGTGGGGACCAGTTAGGAGGCAATTGATGTAGTCTAGGTAGCAGATAATATACTGGTGGGAGTAGGGATGGAGAAAGTTGCATAGGTTTAATAAAAATTCAGTAGGTAGAATTCACAAAAATAGTGATCAGTTGATTGATTGGCTGTGGAAATATGAATAAAGAGATGACTTCCAGATCTCTGATGGAGCAACTGAAAAAATATCACCCACTTACAAAGCAGAATATTTGTCTTCCCAATCCCATTGAGTAGGATGGCTGCAATATTCAGGAAAATCTCTTTGCATAACTAGAGGCACACAGTACAGGGTAGGGAAGGTGGGGAATGGAGTCTAATTAGCTAAGATGTAAAAAGGAAATTGTACAGTTCACATATATTGCAGTTTGACCTATACACAGTCTTCTTGAATCCCCGATCTCTTCATAAGTCTGCGAAGCTTTCTGAATAATGGGGAGTCAGCCTGTGTCCTTCATCCATCCTCTCTCTATTGTATCTCTTCTCCACTTCTGATGCTCTCCATGGCCACAGAGCAACCAATAACCTATGAACTACCTCAGATGCTCAGTGTGTGGTTCTGATGCTCAGTGTAGGTCCCTCTGAGGCAGCAATCTTTTAAAGTTATTACCTTGAAACTATTAGGGAAAAAATTATTTAGAAGCAAATCTATCCAGGGGCACCTGGGCAGCAGCAGCGTTCAACTCTTGGTTTCAGCTCAGATCATGATCTCACAGTTTGTGAGTTTGAACCCTGCATCAGGCTTCACACTGACAACGCAGAGCCTGCTTGGGATTTTCTCCCTCTCTCTCTGCCCCTCACCTGCTCACACACACATATTCTCTCTCTCTCTCTCTCTCTCTCTCTCTCTCTCTCTCTCTCTCTCTCTCTCTCTCTCTCTCCCTCTCCCTCTCCCTCTCCCTCTCCCTCTCTCAAAATAAATAAATAAACTTAAAAAAAAATAAAAGAAGCAAATCTATCCAGAGTCACTTACCAAGAACACTGGCTTTACGCTCTTTGGGTTAATAGACCAGCCATTTAGCATTACAAGGCAGTTGACACCTGCCTCACCTATATGGAAGAATAGATCTTTCACCTCTGTTAGCAGCAAAGACACTTAATGATACAAAGGCAGACTTTTCTACCGCTGTATATAAGTATTGCTTTGATATTGCAATTTTTCTTGCAGTTTATTCAATAAACTCTCTTCTGGGTGGTTGTTATGATTTGAAAAATCTATATGGAGTAAGATCTTTCCAAATGTTATATGGAGTGGTATTCATAAGTCAAGTGCTAGGCCTGGCAAGGACTTGCTCAATGCCCTTCTTGAACAGGACTATTTTAATGCATTTCCAGGAAGAGCATTTAGGGTGAAAAGAGAAAAGGATCAAGGCGAATTCTAGGAATCCAGCATTTGGGAAGCCATCAGAGGAAAGAAGGCTAAGAAGAAACAATAAGAGAAGAATCAGCAAAGAGTAATATCATGGAAGAAATCCAAGGGAGGAAAGACTTTCAAGGACAAAGAAGTGGTCAACAGCACTGAATGCAGCAAAGATTTCCAATAAGTTCAAGGCCTGGATCCCCATGATATGATCTGTGTCAGCAGAAAATGAGGGCAGAAGCCACAATGCAATGAATTGAACAAATGAAAATGAGGAAGTAGAATAAGTAAGTACAGACTCCCCCTTTTGAGAAATTTGGAAGAAGGAATAGACAGCAGCTGAAAAGTTATATGTGAAGTTAAAGATTCTGGTTTTGTCTTTTGAAAATGGTAGAGACTTGAACATGGGTATAAATTACAAAAAAAGATACCGGTAGAGAAAATGTATTTGAAAATAAAGAAAAAAAGACAATGAGGGGTACCTGGGTGGCTCAGTCATTTAAGCATCCTACTTTAGCTCAGGTCATGATCTCACAGTTGGTGAGTTTGAGCTCCACATCAGGCTCTGCACTGATAGCACAGAGCCTGTTTGGGATTCTTTCTCTCTCCCTCACTCTCTGCCCCTCCCCCACTTGCATGCTAGCTCTCTTGCTCTCTCACTCTCTCAAACTTAAAAGAAAGAAAGAGAAAGAAAGAGAAAGAAAGAAAGAGAGAGAGAGAGAGAGAGAAAGAAAGAAAGAAAGAAAGAAAGAAAGAAAGAAAGAAAGAAAGAAAGAAAGAGAAAGAAAGAAAGAAAGAACAATGAGAGATGGAGGGAAATCCCAGAGGCAATAAGACAAGGATCAAGGACTCATGGAGAAGGATTAGACACCTTAACTTTATGGACTGAGTGGATGAGGACAAGGGCATAGGTAGGGTAATTATTAAAGTGGAGCAGGCAAGAGGTTGAGGGATTTTGCACCTGGTGATATCAATATTGTCAAAATCTTTATCTGAGGAAGGAAGAAGTTTGGAAGAAGAACAAGAAAAACCTTACAAGGTGCGTACTACCCTGTCACGAACATGTTGTTGCCATCGTTGTCTGCACGGCATCCACCCCCCTTCTTACTGGTAACGGCACACCAGTTTTCTTTGAAGATCCATCCCCACCCTACTCTGTGGTTCAGATGGGAATCATCCCAGTTCCATATCCATGTCAGTGCTGGGTTCCTAACCCATACTTAGGTCGAAGTGATCAATTCAGAAATGTGTACATGATGAAATTTGAGCAGTTTCCTGCAACTGTTGGGCAAAAGGTGTTCACAGAAGGCAAACCTGGCGGACATCTTGCCACAGGGAAGGGTGAGCCTGCCTGAGAACAAAGCCAACTCAAGGCAGAGCTGAGGGGTGGGGAGAGACAGATGCCCGGCAACATCAGTTTAACACCTATATTTACCTCTGCTTAAAGTCCCATAAGTCAGTAAGTTTCCTTTGTGCTTAATTAACACTAATTTGAGTTGGGTTTTATCACTTGCAACAAAGAGTTATGATGAATACATGTGGCAGATATTGCCGATTTGTACTCCTCCCCACACCCACTCTTCTGTAGTCTCCCCTGTACTAACAGGGCTGGAAGTCTGAAAACCACATTTCTCGGATGCCTTTGTAGCTTCATTCCAGGTAGGTTCCACCAGTGAGAACCGTCACATGAGGAAAGTGAGGGGAAGGGAAGCCCTCCTGCTCCTGGCGGTGCCCCTGGCAACATCAGCTGCAGTGGTTCCTGCCTAGCAAAAGCAGAGGTGGTTTCCGTAGCATCAGCAGCACAGACTCCAGGCACATCAGTCGCTAGTGCACATTTGTGGGCTCCAGCTCCTCAGTCCTTGGGCAATAACTTTTGTTCCTTTTCCTCTTCTAAACCAAGGTTAGTGGTAGTATCCTGGTCTCTGAATACCTCTGTTTTCCTGTTTATTCTTCTGCAGACCTCTCTTACAACGTTGTTGTTGCTGTTGTTGTTGCTGCTGCTGCTGCTGCTGCTGTTAAGTTCTGCACCCAATGTGGGGCCTGAACTCACGACCCCTAAGATCAAGAGTCACATGTTCTACCAACTGAGCCAGCCAGCTGCCCCCCTCCCTTACAACTTTGTAACAAATTCTTTGCTTTAAATCCTTCTCTATTTGGTATCTGGAGTGATTTCTGTATCCTTATTGAACAGCCATCGATACAATATGTATTCCTTGTTTGCATACACACATGCGTGTTTACACACGTACACCACTCACAAGGCTCAGAGAGGCTAAGTTTCTCAAATATACAAAATTAGAAGTGATTTAGCTAGGATTGGAATTCAGGCATGACTGATTCTAAAGTTCTCACCCCTCTTCTGACCTAACATTGGTTTTTTTATTTCTTTTCTTTTTCTTTTCTTTTTTATGGCTAGATTAAGTAGAAGTTAGAGGGGACAGAGAAATAAAAGCATTGTTAAGTAAGTTGTTCAGGTGACCAATCTTGATGTTCAACTAGGGTAAGGAAAGAATAGCTTTGAGGGAGTGGAGGACTGGGAGATAATTAAGGGATCAAACATCTCTATAAAGTTAAGGAGCAGGAGTAGGAGAATGAAGTTGTGTGGGAAGCAGAAAGATAAGGATAAGAGGTTGTGGTCACAGTGTGATGATGGAATTTAAGGCATTTTTTCACAGGTGGAGCAATTGTGAATAATGACTAGGGGGTCAGAGTTTGGCCATACTAATTGGATGACTTCACCAATTGAGAGGACGTAGTCAGGAGGTTGGTAGATGATGAACAGAAGAATTGTATGGCTTGGGGTGGCTGAGTGGCTCAGTCAGTTGAGCATCTGACTCTTGGTTTTGGCTCAGATCATGGTCTTGTGGTTCAAGGGATTGAGCCCCATGTCAGGCTCCAAGATGATGGTACAGAGCCTACTTAGGATTCTCTCTCCCTTTCTCTCTACCCCTCCCCTGCTCACTCTCCATCTTGCTTTCTGAATAAACAAACAAACAAACATTAAAAAAAAAAAGAATGGTATGGCTCACTTGGATGATGCCAAAGAAAGAATTTAGGAATTTAACCTGCATAGAAAGAAGAAGAGGTTGCCTGGGTGGCTCAGTCAATTAAGCATCCAACTTTGACTCAGGTCATGATCTTGCAGCTCGTGAGTTCGAGCCCCACATTGGGCTCTGTGCTGACAGCTCAGAGCCTGGAGCCTGCCTCAGATTCTGTGTCTCCATCTTTCTCTGCCCCTCCCCCACTCATGCTCTGTCTCTCTCTCTTCTTCAAAAATAAATAAACATCAGAAGAAGGAGGAGGAGGAGAAGGAGAAGAAAGGAAGGAAGGAATAGAGAGAGAAAGAAAGAGAAAGAAAAAGAAAGAAAGAAAGAAAGAAAGAAAGAAAGAAAGAGAGAGAGAGAGAGAAAGAGAGAAAGAAAGAAAGAAAGAGAGAGAGAGAAAGAAAGAAAGGAAAAGAGAGGAAGAGAGGGGCACCTGGGTGGCTCAGTCAGTTAAGCATCCAAGTCTTGACTTCGGCTCAGACCATGATCTCATGGTACATGAGATTCAGCACCACATCAGGCTCTGGACCAAAAGCATAGAACCTGCCTGGGGTTCTCTCTCTCCCTCTCCTTGCCCCTTCCCAACTCTCATGCATGCATGCATATACCCTCTTTCTCTCTCAAAATAAACATTTTTTTAAGAGGAAGAGAAATGGTACAGATGTGTATGGGAGTCTTGCTAATACTGATATTGTTTCCCATCTATTGGGACAGTTATAGGGAAATGAGGAGGGACCCTGGATCAGAGCCTGATCTCAGTTAAAGCTGGAGGTAAAGAGATAGAGAAGTATATAAGCTATGGAGTGTGTAAAGAATATAGAGAAGCTTATTAACCATGCAGAGAATTCAAGAGGGTGCCATGAGAAGTTAGGGAAGGAGAGGTGCAATTATGAGTGGGGAAAAAAAGGCCATAGAGCAGTTTGGAGGTGAGATTTCTCTCTTTCCCCTCACCCCTCACACTTGCTAAATATTTAGCAAGTCCCTCTAAATATTTCTTAATCCACCTACTTCTCTTCATCTCCATTGCCACCCAATGTCCAGGCGTATGTGATTTACCACCTGGTAATAATACCAACCTCCTCAGTGATCTCCTCACATCCACTTTGGCCTCCTTTCACACAGTCACAGTGATCTCTCTAAAGTGTAAACCTCAGCATGCCACAGACATGTCTAAAATTCCTCAGCAGGCCTTCATTACCCCAAAGACAGACAAAATCCATGCGTCTTAGCCTTGCATGGATTCATAAGCCTCCTTCTCCAACCTCATCTACCACCAGCCCTTCATTCGGCCCTCCTGAATTGCTGTGGTTCCCAATCCTGGCTATTTCTTCTGCTCTGGGTTTTCTTTGCTCATATTGCCTCCTGCCTATATTGCTCCTGGCATGATACTGCATAGTAGGCAGTGAATATAGATGTGCTGAAGGAATTCCATTTATTCTACTCATCTTTTGAAACTCAGATTGTTATGTGTAAAGCCTATCCTAATCCCTTCATCCCAGGCATTGCTGGCTCCACTCTCCTTTGTATATATGGTCTTCTACCTTCATGTCTATCTCACTTTATTGCATTTATCTAATGCCTTGTCCAGGGTCCCCTCTTAACTGTGATATAGAGTTGGAGATTCTTGAGGGCAAGGACTGTGTGATTCATTGACTGACACACTGCTCTGCACATAGGAGGTGCTAAGTAAGTGGATGAAAGAAGCATGAGGGGACCTTTCCTGGGAGTTCCTTGGAGACAAGCTAGAGGCTTCCCTATGACAGAGCGGATGGGAGAAGAGAAGAAAAAGACTTAGGTTTCTTCCTTCAATAGAGAGGAGGAAGTTAACCTTGAGTACCAGAGTTGCTGGATAACTGTTTAGACATTTCCAAGCTCTCAGGTATGATACAGTGATGGCCTCAGATGTAGCACATCAACCAGATGTGAGACTCTGGCTTTATTCTCACCCCTCAGAATGAAGGAATGGCAGCCAGGCCTATAAGGATAATCATCCTGACACCATCTGGGATGAAGGGGAAAGCTCAAGATTCTTCTTGGGAGTGCACCTCACAGTTCTGGTGGCTCATCCCTAACCTCTGTTCCCAGCCCCAGCCAACCTCAAGTCCTGGATCCATCCTGATCTAAGAGGCCAAGATTCATCTCCTGCCCTTCCTTCTAGCCACTAAAGCTGGTGAAGGAAACCTTAGGCAGTTCTCCTGGCCTGGTAGGACCTGGTGCCTATCAAGAACCATTCTATGACCTGGTCTCCCAGTGCAAAGCCCTGTATGGCAGTTGGAGCTTATCAGTCTACTGTTCTACCCACAAATTCCCACAAAACAAGGAGCCACCAGGTCACGAAGTGTTGGCCTTAAGACAGATAAGGCCATGGTCCAGAATGTGGCTCTACTTCCAGGGATTTGTCCCTTAGCCTTCCCCTCCCTTGCTTCCCACAGCTTCATTTGAATTTGAGAGCCTCCAAAGAGATGTCATTAGCTTCTTAATTCAAAGGAAGAAGTGAGATTGTTCCACAACCAGGGCTCCTTGAGTCCAGGAAAGAAGCACTCTGGCTTTATTGTAAGGAAAATAGGGAGAAGGGACTATGCCAGACTCATGTCAAGAGCCCTCCTCTCAGTGACTGCAGCCCAGGAGGCTGTTCACTCTCAGGGGCTGGGGTAAGATCTTGGCTGTGTTCAGTTTCTCCACATCACTGTAGCAGTACAAATTGGGGCCATGGATGAGGTACAAGCCAGGGCCGTTGGCAGAACACGAATTGGGGCCAAGGGACTTTTCCACACACAGGGCCCCATCAACCTTCTCATGGGACCAAGGAAGCTCCGTCCATGTGGCTTGAGCAGCTAACTCCAGGTCCAGCCACCACAGCTTCCGTCCTGGGAAGAAGGCACCAGACATAACATGGCTTACACATCATGAAGATACTGACCTTGCCCTTCTCATGCCTTGATGGGGATCTATGCCATGGAGACATAGCAGAACAAGCCACCCTTCAGCATCCAGATGCCCCTCACCTGCCATAATGTGGAGCCGAGAAGACCCAGGACAAGTAAAAGCTGCATCCACAGCCTCAAGGTTGACCCCATGAGGGCTCCCAAATTCCTTCTCCAGCCTCTTTGGATAACCATCTACTAGAGTATAGCCTCCCTTTGTCAGGAATATATATATCTGAGTGCCCTGGAGGATAAAGAACATTAATCAGCATAGAGCTGGATATTCTCCCAGTCACGATTTCAAGCCTCTCTCCCAATACATACCTGGATCAGGTAGAGTTTGTCATCCCAGGAAAAGGCAGCATCCACTGTTGAAGGACCCTTGGGCCACTGATGGACAATGGGCCAGCTGTGCCACCCATCCCTGCTGGTGTCCAGACGCCAGTAGTGGGACCCTGTGATGTATCAGAAGTACCTTTAGTGCTGGTGGTAAAAGGCCAGGCTGTGAACAGGCAAGTAACAGGTACAGGGATAGGTCCTGAGAGGAAGAGAACAGCCAGATGCCAAGAACAAAGAGGCCAGGTGAGAGGAGCTAGAGCAGGACTTGATCAGCAAAGTTGGTCATGGTGACCTAATTGGAGCTGGAGTCACTAAGGGTCTGACAGAAGGGAAAGCATGGAGAATAGTGGCCAAGGTGCCAAAGAGGTTGATGGGGGCTCCTTATGCATCTCAGACATCCGTGTGCAGAGGTACTATGGAAAATGAAAGACAGTGACCAGAAGTTAAAAGGTAAGCACCACAGCACACTTCCACCAAGCATTCTCAGTTTGGTGGTATTCTCTAATCCTTTGAGGTGACAGGAGAATGAGGGAGTAGCCAGATCAGTGTCCTCATTTTCTTCTCCCCTTCTCATAACAACTTATTAAAGGAATTGTCTAAGTTCCCATTTACCTTTCCTTCCTTACCCCACTTCACTTACATTTGGGTCCCTTTTCAAGGTCGTCAGTGTCCTCCAACTTGCCAAATCTAATCGTCGATTCTGTCTCCATCCTGCTCCGCCTCTCAGCAGCATTTGACTGCTCACGACTCCCTTCTTGAAAGATCTTTTTTTGGATCTTGGCTCCTGTGATACCAGCCTCTTCCAGTGTTCCTCTAATTTTTTTTTTTAACTATTCTTCTCTTCAGCCTGGTATCTTATATTGGAATCCTCTAGTTTGGGCTTCGTCACTACCTACACTCACTCCCTTGGTGATTTCACCCAGTCCAGGGCTTTAAATACCATCTGTATGCTGATGACTTTTGATCTGTTCTCTTCAGCTTTCATGGACCTCTCCTTTGAGCATCAGGCTCAAACTAGACTGCCCACCCAACATGTCCATTTGGGTCCATTAGGCACCAAAAGCCTACCATGTGCAAACTGATCTCTGCCCCCTGTCAAACACACACGTGTGTGCACACATATACACACACAGGCACACACACTGCTACTGTTTCCCTAGTCTTTCCCAATTTTAGAAAAAGGAACCATCAGTCACCCAGTTGCCCAGGCCCCAAAAGCTAAATCATTTCTTGAAACCTCTCTTTTCCCTTCCCCACTCCAACCAATATTCAATCCATTGGTTAATGCTGTCAGCTCAAGGGGCACCTAGATGGCTCAATCAGTTAAGTATCAGACTCTTGATTTTGGCTCATGTCATGATCTCACGGTTTGTGAGTTTGAGCCCCTCATCAGGCTCTATGGTAACAACATGGAGCCTGCTTGGGATCCTTTTTCTTCCTCTCTCTGCCCCTCCCTCTCTCTTGTGAGCCTTCTCTGTATCTCAAAAATAAATAAACTAAAAAAATACTGTTGGCCTAACCTCCAAAATATATTATGATGACTCCTCACCACTTCTGCTATTATCCTAGTCCAAACTGTATTGTTTGTAATCCAGACTACTGCAAGAAGTACTAGCTGGATTCCCTGTTTATACAACTATATCTTTAATGACTTGAGTACTCCAGGATGATCTTCAAAAAATAAGTGAGAACACATCACAGTCCTGATCAAGACCCCCTCCTGGCTTTCTTTCACAGTTGAAAATCCTTACCAGGCCTATGTATTCTGGCCCCTGGCTCCCTCTTTTCAAGCCACTCCCCTGCTCCTTCACTATTCCTTAGTCACACTGGCCTCTTTTCCTGCTTCCTCAAAGTATCTGCTGTCTACCTTCCCTAAAATGCTTTTCCTCCAGTGCTGTATGTACCTAATGCTGTTTTATCACTGAAATCTCAGCTCAAAAAGCATTTCTTCAAATAAGGGGACCCTCATTTTCCTCACCCCTATCTCACAATCCTGTTTTAATTTCTTTGCAGTTTTTTTGGACACCTAACATTTTAAATTTCATATTTTAAAACATCAACAGTTTTTAAATCCATTTATACTACCTCCAAATGGTATTTGAGAATAAGAAACATTCTGATGTTCCCAGAACCTCACAACTACCTAAATGTATTCTCTTTTTCTTTTTTATTGTCCTGTCTTCCTTAGTCAATCTCTGTGAGGGCATGTGTCTCATCTTCCATGTTGGCTACTGTATCCCATGCCTAGAAAAATGCAGTGCCTCTCAGGCGCTCAGTCAATATTTGTTGAATAAATAGCAGATGTTCTCACTATACCCATAAGTTTTCTTTATAGTTGTTTACTGGGCATGTCATGGGGACTCCATATCTACCTTCACCTCCTGCTGAAACTACCCTGCTCATGGCCCCTATTTTGAGAATGGGCTGTGCTGCTCATTGTGCAGAGGAAATAAGTGATGAGCCCCTTTTCCATCACTAGCCAATGCACACACTGACCAGCAACCACTTCAATATGGTCTGGAATAAAAATATGGGCTGGGTCAAATTTGCTCTCTGGCAATCCAGGTAGGAAAAAGAGAGCAACTGAGGCAATTTCCAGTTGGATCTGAGGCTAAAATATAAATAGAGAGAAGGAAGAGGGCATCATGGTCCTTGTGCAAGCCAACATTGTGAAAAGGCAGAAAGAATAGGTAAGAAGCTATGAGGTAGAGAAAGAATGATACATTGGAGAGAAAGAGGAGCAGCCCTATGCTAAGTAGCTGGGTCACATGAGTGTTTTCACCAAGATAGTGCGTTCTCACCTCAGCGGGAGATTTTTAAACATAATGGTATTCTCTCCACAGCTGGTACTCTCTCATCAGCTAGGGAACATATCTAATACTTTACAGCTAAATTCTATTCATGGCCACATGGTCTGGAGGTTCTATGATCTCTCCATGGCTGGGTATTCTCTTTACATCCCCATGTGGTCCCTGTGGCCCTGTTTTCTCAATTATCTCTACTTCCATCCCTTTATCTCTGTCTTACTTTTTCTGTGTGTCCTCCTGGTGGTCCTAAGATTCACCATAGCTGCATGGTCTATAGTCATGTGTTTTTACCATGGCATGTATTCACAGTGTAAGTCTCTGTTTTCACTACAGGTGTGTGTTTCATCATGGATGAATGTTCTCATTACAGCATGCATTCCTGTTGTGGGGATATACTCTCCTCATGACTGTGTCTGTTTCAGTATAGCTCAGTAGTTATATCTGATCAGATTTGTCCAGGGTTTAGGAACAAAACAGGATTTTCACTATGGTATGTTCTCACCACTATTTTACATTTGTATCTGAGTATACATTTATCTTGGGCTGAATATAACTTGGTTGCTTTACTCCTCTTGGAGCTATTCTCAAGTGTAGATCAAGACTCATCACTATGTGCCTCACTAAACCCAGAACATTCTTAGGTATCATTACATGACTTTTACCAATTAATGCCAGAGGTCTAAAGAGAGGTGTCTCCCTGGTCACTAAGAGAAGAAACCTCCTTGGGCCAGCAAAACTATCTCCTAAAGGTCTAAGGGATCAAAAACTTGCTGGCAGGTTCTCAGTAACAGGAACACTTTATCCCCAGGTAATGTTGTGCCCACTGGCCTGAACTAGGAACAGGCACTTGGAAAAAGATGGAACTCCTAAGGATATTCTTAGGGGAGCTAGAGGATCTGGCAAGATGTGCAAGAGCAAAGGGAATATAATATAAGAAGTCATATGGACCCACAGAGGGCACAGACCTGAGAGTAGAGAGTACTGGGAGGCAGACAGGTAGATGAAGTTAGAGACCTGGGCAATGAGAGACGAGATTGAACAAAATGCATCAAAAAGAGATGAGGGATAAAAAAAAAACAAACCTGCGTGGTGAGGATGCTAAGGATGGGGCCCAAGAGTACAAAATAAGGGATGCAGTAATGAAAATGGAAGAAGCATATCAGAGATGGGAGATACACATGAAAGACATGGGAGGTATGGAGGCCAGAGAAGGGGAGTTAAGGGGCATCTCTCACCACTAAAGGCATACGTAGCACCATGGTTGTCAGTCAGCAGTGCAGACAAGACTAGATCTGGGCCACAGCGCACATCCCTATGGCCAGGGTGGGTACCATTCCCATGGCCTGTCCCATTCTTGTGTCCATGGCCTGGGAAGAGAAATAGGTGAAGGGGGGACCCTGAGCAAGGTCAAAGTTCAGAATGCAGTCCTGAGGTGGAAGAGATGGCTAGGATTAGTGGGAATGTAGGCTTTTCCCACAGGAAGACAACTGGGAAGACCTAGAATGGAGATGGGGCTAAGGCAAGGGCCAAAGTACTATACCACAGAGTTAAGGTAGGAGCTAGGGTATGTGGGGTCTGAAAACTCAAGGGAGGTAGATGAATTTCAGTAGGTTTCAGGGGCTAGGGCTTTCTCACCTCTGCCAGGGCAGGGTATGAAGTAGTCTCGAACATCCAGAGGGTATTTTGGAAGCACCTCTCCCGTGACTGGGTTGAAGCGCAGGAATTGGTTGCCCTGGAAGCAGTAGTAGCGGCTGAGCCATCGCAGGGCAGAGGAGCAGTTTCCAACAGCTGGCCAGGAACGTTCCTTTGTGGTTCCCGTAGTCCAGTCCCAGAACCATGTGTGGTTACCTTTGTCCAATCAATCAATAAGCATTCAGTGGGGCTAGGCTATGCCCTTCCTTATGCTTGCACTAGGCCCAGGATGGGCCAGATATGATCCTGGCCACAGGAAGCTCACAACCCAGCAGGGAAACAGTTGAGAGTGATAATATAATAAAATTCAGCAGGAAAATGCACATGATTGACTCAGCAAGTACAGTGAGGAGAGACAGGGAAAACTTTCCAGAGAAGGTGATATTTAAACTAATACCTGACACAGGAATTACAAGGCAGAGAAGACGAGGAGATGGAGCTCCAGAGAAAGGAAAGTCTGAAGCATGAAGCAAAATTGGGTGTGCAGGAACAGCATAGAGTCTCTGGAGCTTCATATTCAAGGTAAGGGCATGATGAGTGTCGAGGCTGGAGGGTCAGCAGGAACTTGCTCATGGAGAACCTTGTACTTAAGACTAAGGAATACAGATTTATCCTAAGGGTCATGGGGAACAGTGAACTTTTAGCAGAATTACACCCAGTTACCTCACCCAGGATGACATCCTCTCCCTTCCCTATTATACCTCTAGATCGTACCTGGCGTCTCTATTTCTTCCCTTCCTTGGGAAGCCATATGGCAGTAGAGGCACCACTGCCATCCCTGCACTACCTCAATCACCACCAACCCACTATTACTCCAATCTCTCTTATTCCCACCTTGGCTGACCTTGGAAGAAGAGGACGCCCTCAGCTTGACATTCCCCACGGTGACATTCCACAGCTGCATCCACTGGGGATGGAATTCCAGGAAACTCTTCTTGGAGCAACTTAGGATATCCTTTCTCTTTCTTCTCAGGAGGGTACACCCAGACTTTGTCCCCCTGGATATAAATCACTCTGTTTTTAACTATGCACCTCCACATGCTGCCATTCTGCATTTACATACAAAATCTTTGATCTATTGCATCTATACAATATCCTCCTGTGGCCCTACACACTTTTGATCCACTTGTGGACAACAATATGCTGCCCTCTTGCACAAATACATACAGTTTGCACAAATCCCACCACTGTTGCTATAACACATGCACACATCTAGCTATGTACAACCAGACACTCCCATGTCACACTTATCTGTAACACCATTAGTCTTGGCGAACACATCCACACATAGTCATCCTGCAGTCATCCATCCATTCGTGTATTCATTTGTTTATTTATTCATCCATTCACTCAAGAAAGAGTTGCTGAATGACTACCACATGCCAGATATTGTGAAAGGCACTGGGGATAAAACAGTAATAAGATTCTCTGCCTTTGAAGAATTCACTATATAAAAGCAGAAATGATCCTACAATCCTAGCCAAGTTTTCAAAAGGAAAACTTGTGAAGTGCATTGGGAATATAGGCAGAGTGATTAAACCTACCTAGAGAATTCCTGGAAGCCTTCACAGAGGAGGAAGCATTTAGGCCTAGTAGGAATTTTTCAGGTGGACAAATGTGGAAAGGGTGTTACCAGTAGAGGGAGCAGCTGGCGCAGAGCCTGCTCAGAGAATTACATGTAGTCTTGTATAGCTGGCACACAGTGAATATGGTGGGGGAGGAGAAAAGCCTGGAAAGATAACCAAAGGCCAGATCTCAAGACCCATGTGTACCTAACTTGCAGGAATGGGCATAGTGGTACCACTTAGTGAAACAGGGGACACAGCAGGAAGGGTGGGTTTGTGAGAAAGATACCAAGTTCAGTTTGGGGGATACTGAATTTGAGGTGCTACAGAACACGTAAGTCAAAGATGTCTGCAGGAAAGCGATGGCTGGAGCTCTGGGAGACATCCAGATCTGGTGTTCACAACATAGAGGGTCCTCAGAGCCATGGCAGTGGTTGAGATCACCCAGGGAGGATGTATCTGGGACAGATCTCCAAAGAATGAACTTACAGGGACTGGCTGAGGATGAGAAGCTAGAAAAGAGCAGGAAAGAGGCAGGAGGGAAAGCAAGCTGGCAGTGAAGGCTGCCCCAAGCACACAGCACCTTGTGCAAATTAGGAGAAGGCTCCCCTTTCTCTGAGCAGACATAGCCTGGTCCAGGGCATGGGACTTGATGAGCATAACAGGCTTGATTTCATATTCCACTCACACCCTGGCCAGATACCAGGCCACCATACAAAGAGGACTTGATGCAGAAGGGAAGAAATTACCAGGAAGGGAAGGATGGCCAAAAGCATGAAGAGTAGCAGAAAAGTCTGGACAAAGATTGGGCCTGAAGAATAGCCCCTGGATGCTGTGCCTGCCAGGCCCACATGCACATACACTCCCTTGGCCTGAGCTTCTTCAGGAAAAGAAGGCACAGGAGGAAGAAATCTGGAACCTACAGGTAAGGGGTCCATGCTAGGGCCACCTGTGGGAGAGTCTATAATGTCCATTCCAGTCCTTCTCAGTTCAGCCCTGACTTTTCCCAGAAGTACCTTGATCAGGAAGACACTGTTGTGACCACGGCGGAACGCAGCATCCACAGAGCTGGTGAAATTCTTCCACCTCTCTGAGATCAACTCCCAGACCCAACTGTGACTCTTCCACACCAACTCCCCTGAAAAATACACACTCACTGAGGGACCCAGAAAAAAACTTTTGGCCTACTGAGATAGTTACAGAAGAAGCTGTGTGTAATACCATCAGATAATTCCTAAGATCTTCCACAGAGAGATACACCCTGGGTGAATGGGACCAAGTCTGAAGTCCCAAATGCCCCAAACCCAGCGCCTCCTACCTTTAAAAAACAGCATGGCCCCATGTTCATCCAGGGTGGTAGCATCAAAGGTCCAGCCATCTGAGCAGGGTTCTGGGATGGAGGTGGGAAAATGCAAGTAAAAGACCAGTCAGGTAATACAATGCAGAGACACAGACAGACAGACAGACAGATTCAGGGAGTTGGGGCCTCACCTGTCACACCTGGGTTCACTCTGGCCCCACTCCCAGCTTCAGCTCCGTTCCCAGGGGTACCATCCCTAGAGAGAAGATAGATAGTTGTCTGGATCCACTGGAACCAATTCCTCTCCCTTAGCTTCTGTCTTCAAACTTGCCCAGCCCAAAAAACTGGCCCTATCCCACTTAGTCCAGTCCCCAGTCCTTCCTCAACCCCAGCTTAACTCACGGAGGAAGAGGATGGGCAAAGATCAGAGACCAGCACAGGCCCAACACTCCCAGTACAACTGGTACCCCCAGTGCACGAGCCATGCTGAGATGCCACAGGACAGCTCCGGGCACCTGGCTGAGACCTCTATATAGATACGGCAGCAGCACCACCCCCACCATGAGCCTGCTGAAACTCCAAGTCCTGTCTGTCAGAACTATGCCAATATTGGCTGATTACATCAATGCAAATAAGGTCAGGGTCTGGACAGAAATCTGAGTCCAAGACTAACTCTTCCCGGCAAAAGGCCCCATCCCCCTTCAATGACTTCTGAGCAGTAACTAGCCCATGCCATTGATGCCCAGTTGTGACTCTCATCACCTCGGTGATGGGTCCATAGATTGATTGAGGAGCACCTTTCTGTGGTTGGATTTACCTCTATAATGAGGGAGGAAAGAGGAAACTACCACTTTTGTGTACTAAGTGTCAATCCCTGCTCTAAGACAGCTAAAAGTTTGATACTTAATCATATTTAGCAACCACACATTCATACAAACATACTTAGACATACTCAGAGAACAGCTTTTTCCAAGCTTCATCAAGGGTCTTTCTGGGAGCATTCCCAAACCTCTTCAGCTTTGCCCTTGATGGGTCAATAATATTTCACTGTCACCAAATATCCAAGTCCCACCTGCAGCCCCACCCCTACTGGAAAAGAGCTTAGAAAAATCACCTGGCAGGGAAGGGCTAAATGGAGAAGAAAGAGGTGTCTCTCTCCCAGATTGCATTTCTAGTAATTAGTCTTTCTTGGTAGTTTCCACCTTAAGGGAAAAGTACTTTATTTACCCATCACAGAATAAATAAAACTGTAACTGGGGTTTCACAATATTTACTGCTGAGTCTTGCTTAAATGCTATCTTCTCAATGAAGCCTTTCTTGACCACCTTATCTAGCCATTTCAGACACTTGCGTATTTCCTTTATGCCACTTAATTAAAACTTGAAATTATTTAATCTATTATTTGTTGTTCTGTTTGTTTTGCCCATCCTCTTTACCATCACATTCTATCCACCTATAATAGAACCTGGCGCATAATAGATGCCCAATAACTATTTGTTGAATGGGAGAGAAACAGATTTCAACTACCAACTACTGTTGCTAATGTTGCAGTCGAATTTATGACAATTTGTTTTCCTTCTGGGGAGAGGGGAATATCAGGAATTGGGGGTGTGTTAATGATGGGAGGCATATTGTGATCAAGGAGTCACACGTCCCCTTGTCACTGCCTTTCATCTGATGGTCTTGTTTCTCTTTGTCCCGTCCCCACATCCCTCTCTCGCGCCAGCCCTGGGATCTCACCTGCTGTCTCTAGTATCTGCTATCTTCAGTATTCCTTGGGGCCACTCCCAAAACCTGCCCCATTTCCATCTGAGACATGACTTCTGAGTCAGAAGGCAAATACAGACAGTCAGCTATGGGCCAGGCTGAGTTTCCAGGACCCTTATTCCCTAGCCCAGCCTGAAAGGGCCCTGATTCCTCTCAGATGGCCCTATACCCCCAGCCTTCCCCCATGTAGTCTTAGCAAAAGTCTCAGATCCCTCTCCTACTCGGCAAAGTTTCCTCCCAACAGAAAAACAAAGATTTCTGGGACCTCTGGAACAACCTGTCACTAGGCTTCTGCCATCAGGCTCAGTGGACCTCTGCCCTCAGGCTCAATATTCTCCTCTGACTTACAGATGAAAATGTGCCTTTTTACATCATTCCTCCTTAATGGGCAAAGCTGGACTTCCCGAGCCTTTGCCAGTATGGGCAAATGTCAGGGCTCCTATAGCAGACGCCTGACACCCACTTTCTCCCTACTGCAGGGCACCTCTGGCAGGACCTGCTCTGCCCCAGCTTCTGGGAACTGGATACAGAGAGCACTACCTCCAGACTTGCTCTCACCTGTTTGTTTGTTTGTTTGTTTGTTTGTTTGTTTGTTTGTTTGCCTCCCTCTCAGTCTCTAAAACCTCATATAACCTTCCTGGAATTATCGCTTCTGAGCACCCAGTGACCCTTCCTTAGCAACCTCCTCAACCACTGTCTCTAGCTCCAGACCTGTGCCTACATGCTCTACAAGATTTCACTGAGCCTACCAGGGGAGATGGAGTTTTTCACACTGAGTCACAAACACTCCTCAGAAAAGCCATGGTGAGGGTCTTCAACAGCTGTATTATCAGGGCTGTACATGACCCTGCCGCCCCAGGGGAGCAGCCTACCCTCTGGCCTAGCAGGACATTTTGAGGGGAGACAGCACATACTGGATGGTGGTTTTTCAGCTTGGTCTCTTTTTCTCCACACAGCTCTGGTCCCCTTCCCAGCATCTCTGGGTCTATCTTTCCTAGAAGAGTAATTTGTGGCACTTTCTCACTGTTGTTTCCTAATTCTCTTGTCTACCCTAAGGGCGCTTAGATAGCATTATAGGAGACTTTCTCTTCCCTCCCTGTCCCCCAAACCCCCACCACCCCCCTACCCCAACTCCCCTGTCACACCCTCCCAAGGACTAGACCAGTAGAGTCTTTTGAAAGGCAGGCAGTTCTGTTCTGAAGCTCAAGGTCTGAGCAGGAGCTGAGAGGCAGAGGACTTTGTCCATTTGGGAACCTAGCTGTGGATATGTTGGCCATTCTGGTGCTGGTCACAGGGCACAAGGCAACTCTTCTCAGGGGATCCATATAGGACTGGCCTTGCTTCTCTGCTCACTTGAGGTGGCCATTTCAGCTTGTCCTGAGTCCTTCCCAGCCTTCTGGACTGGGCTGAGAAAGTACTTGTCCATACTTGGGCCTGAGCGCCCCCTGGAGGCCAAAAGGTTCAGTGTGCACCCACCCTGCAAAGGGAGACCAGTTTTCCTTCCTGAAACTTGGCTCTCCACAGCCTTCTTTCCCCACTCCTCTTAGCCTGGCTGTGGGGCCTTAGTGGTACATCCCTTCCTCCTTAAACTTCTGCTGCCCTCAGGGGAACCTCAGTTTCTTGCTTGATTTCCTGGGGAATTCAAGCCCAGAAAGAGCCAACTATCCCTCTTCCTTGTGGTCTTCTCAATCCTCCTATCCAGCAACTTTCAGGCTTCCCACAAAGGGGATCTTGAATGTGGGTCTGCAAATATCTTCATGAACACAGCCTCCTCTTGCATTGCACAGGCTACATTAAGCTATATACTGACCACCGTCCCATGGAATCCCCTGGCCAGTCCCACCTCTGGTCTGAGTTCTCTGATCTCAATGATTTCTCCTGGGGCCCACTCAGTGCTTGTGTGTGCTGGGCCTGCAGCCTGTGGCTACATACTCCCAGGAGCAGAGCCTGGATTTCTTTCCCTTGACTTAGAAGGCTTGGGATAAAGCTCCAGGCATAAAAAAGAGTTAGCTGCTCCCAACTGACCCCTCCAACATGCACATTTTCTCTTGTTCTGTCTATAATGGGCCTTCCTGCATTCCTGCTTCTCTGTCAATAAATATAGTAATAATTTGCTCATTATCTATTGGACACATGCATGTGCTTGGCAATGTGCTTGACATGGATTATTTCATTAAATCATATATATGACATATATACATACAGGATACTATTAGTCCCATTTTACAAATGAGGAAACTAATATTAGGTATTGTAGCCAAATCCCATTGTCAGCAAGTGGTAGAGCCATGATTAAGTTCTGGTTGCCTGACTTTTCAGGGTGTGCTCATTACCCTCTCAAAGGGTATACTTGTACATAACAGCCAGCTTTCCAGAAAGGAAAAAACCATGATTGTAGCATTGCTAATTTCTGTGGTGTAAATCTCCTATTGTGGCCACCATCAAACTACAAACAAGACACCATCAAAGTGGAATTACGAAGAAATGCACAGGAACGTACTACTTACTATAACCACAAGAACACAGGTAATAGTAAAATACAGTAAAATAATTAGGAAGTGATGAGTTTTGAGTACTATATTTGATTTCAATAAAATGTATTTAATCTTAAATTTACATAATTTAATTTTAATAATGGCTGGGTTGCAACAATCAGCTGTCACAATTCCTGAAAATTCAACAATGAGCCCTTGTGAGCCAGGATGAACCAGTTCCAGCACCCCACTGCCCACCAGACTTCTTTAATGAACAGGACAAGGATGTCATCTGCTTTATTCACTGCTATATCTGCAGGACTTAGAGCAGTGCCTGAAATGCGGTATATGTTTAATAAATATTGAATCCTGTTGTTCCTAACTTTCTAAGTATACCTAAAATTTATGTACTTCTCTCTGCCTCCCTTGAAGTGAAAACATCATCATTCCTTGTTTGACCACTGAAATCACTTCTGCCCCTCTACAATACAGTCTTCATAGCAAGAACAGTAATTTTCAAAAACTACCTAAAACAAGCTTATGCTTCTGTTTAAAAGTTTTTTTCCCTTGAAGACAAAAGTCAATTTTAATTCTACTAACCAGAGAACACTACTATTAATATTCTATTTATTCCATTCTTTTTCTGTTCTTTCCACATCCCCTCAGAAACAAAGATATAATTTTATAAAGCTTTTTTCTTCCTTAGTGTATCTTGGACACTGGCATTTTTAAAGGATGCATATAATTCCATTATATATTTAAGCAAAACTTTATATAGTCATTCCCTGATAGTGGACATTTAGGTTTCTCTGGGATTATTATTTCCCATTATAAATAAAGCCGTGACACACATTGTTACACACACCTCTTTGTGCTCTTGCCCAGTTATTTCCTCAGAAAACATTCCTAGAACTAGAAGACTATAGATGATTTTAGGGTATCTGTGGTCTGCAAGGGGAACAGTTTAGAGATGTTGAATTTTCCTCTGTTCTTTCTTCTCACTTTTCTTTCCACCCCACAATGTCACTGTCCAGCTGCTAGTTCATCCCAAAAGGCAGCTTTCACCTCTTTCTGTGGTTTACTATTATATTCTAGATCAAATCCAAACTCTTTATCTGAGTTAAATGATCCAATGTAGGCCTGACTCTCCAAACTTGTTCTTCCCTCTCTCCCTCCACCTTCCTTCCTCCCCAACACCCAGGTCTCTTTTCAGGTCCTCCCAAACACTGAGATCGTGATTCCCCAGGACCTTTGTACCTGTTGTCTTTATCTGGAAATCTCTACCTCCTCCTCCTCTTTTTTTTTTTTTTTAAGTTTATTTATTTACTTTGAGAGAGAGGGAGACAGCACATGAGCAGGGGAAGGGCAGAGAAAAGGAAGAGAGAGAGTCCCAAGCAGGTTCCACACTGCCAGTACAGAGCCTGATATGAGGCTTGAATTCACAAACTATGAGATCATAACCTGAGCTGAAATCAAAAGCCAGACGCTTAACTGACTGAGCCAACCAGGTGCCCCTCTACTTCCTCTTCCTAAAATAGGTGGTTCCCTACCCACCACCCACCCCAGCCTGCAGGTCACTGCACAAAGAGGCCTTATTTGGGACACCTGGGTGGCTCAGTGGGTTGAGTGACCAACTCTGTTCGAAGCAGGGCTCAAACCCATGAACCATGAGACTATGACCTGAGTTGAAATTAGATGCTTAACTGACTGAACCACCCAGGTACCCCTTGAGTGACCAACTCTTAATTTCGGCTTAGGTCATGATTCCAGGGTTGTGGGATTGAGCCCTGAGTTGGGCTCCCCATTGAGTGTCAAGCCTGCTTAAGTCTCTCTCTCTCTCTCTCTTTCGCTCTCTCTCTCTCTGCCCTTCTCCCTTGCTTGTGCTCTCTTTAAAAAAATTGTTATAGGGGTGCCTGGGTGGCTCAGTCAGTTAAGCATCTGACTTCGGCTCAGGTCATGATCTCACGGTTCGTGGGTTCAAGTCCTGCGTCGGGCTCTGAGCTAACAGCTAGCTCAGAGCCTGGAGCCTGTTTCAGATTCTGTGTCTCCCTTTCTCTCTTACCCTCCCCTGTTCATGCCGTCTCTCTCAGAAATAAATAAAACATAAAACATTTTTTAAATTTTTGTAATTTTTTTTAAAATTTAAAAAAATTTTAAATTTTTTTAAAACATTAAAAAAGTATATATGTGTGTGTGTATATATATATATATAAAGAGAGAGAGGGGCCTTCCTTGTGTACCCTATTTAACACCATATTCTTTTATTTATTGCTTTCTATTTATTTCCATTACAGCTTTAACACAACTGTTACTATACATTTGCTTCCTTGTGTTTACTTATTTGCCTGCCTTCCTCACCGTACTATCAACTTCATAATGGCAAAGAACATTTCTGTCTATATTCCCAGGGCCCACCACTCTGATTGGTAGTAAATGCACACAAGCACTCATTGAATGAATACATGATCCCGCAGGCCACACATGGCCAGAGGGACGTTCTGCTCACTTGATTACCCTATGTAAGCAGGTGTGAGTCTTTGTGGGACCACAGAATAACTTTCTGACGTGTTCCAGCAAGGATTCGACTGGGATCTCCAAGTCTGTAAAGAGTATTTAAGACTTATGGCAAATAAGTGAAGGCATAGCCTCCACTGCCAGGCACCACTTCTGCCTACTTCTGGGCCCACAGACTTAATTGGGGGGAAATGCCCACTGTGATCAGGTCTAAGAGGAAGTAAAGTAACCCTACCTTGAGACACCTTCTGCATGGCTTAGGCAGACAACCTAATCTGGTATCTATGGGAATCAGCCCAGCAGCCTATTCTTGGGCTGGTAGGAAAGCCATCTGGGGCTTCCCATCCAAGAGACTTCATTTCTATTGCCATTTTATTTCCCTGCTACTTTTAGGTGTCAAGAATGTAAGCGTGTGAGAGTTGACAGCTGGGAACTTTGAGCTTCCACCCTCAATGCCACTGCTGGTGCTTTGTCAAGAAGGGAGTACATACACCTGAAACTAAGATAACATTATGTGTCAACCATACTTCAATAAAAAATAAATATAAAGAAGGAAGTGCAGGGGACTATCACCTGAGGGCTCCCAGTCACTCCCAACAGTCTAGTGGTGCTGAGTGACTGATAATTGGACATACCATTTATGCTGGCCAGGGCATGGGTTCAGGCAATCCTACTTGTAGTGCAGAAGTGCAGGCCCTATAAGAACACTTGCTCTAGAACTGTCCCTACCCCTGCCTACCAGGTCCCAACCAGTAGGGACAAAGAGGCTCAGGGAGGTGAATAAAGACTTCCATGTGGGAGGTGAATATAACCAAGACTTCCATGTGGTCTGCCTGGTGCCCCCTTGATCTCTGTAAAGTCCCCATGGTCTCTGTGGACAGGGCCTCCTAACCCCAGGAATCAAACTATCCCAGGACAATGTCGAGCTTTCCCATGACCTCTCATAACCAACCTTCCCTGATCCGTCCTTCCCCAAACCTCGTGGAGTGCTTTCTCTGCCGGCTACTATGCCAGATGTAAGGAATGTAATGATGAGTAAGTGCTACAGTTTTCAGGTTAGGAGTATGACAGCTACAGATTCCATTCCAGGCTCTGCTCTTCATCAGCCATATGCCCTATTCCTCTGAGCCTCAGCCTTTTGTAGAGGGAGAAGTCAGAGCCCCTGCCTCCCAAATCACCAATAATCTCCAAATTATCCCTGGAACTGGCAGCCAACCCCAGGAGACCAGAACTCAGGAGGGGTGCAAGGACTCTCATTGCATTGTGGAGAAGGGGCAACGATCATGGAATGGAGAACAGGAGGATGAAGCAGGGCTCCACGGCTTCAGCACTAAGCTTGAAAATTGGCCCTGGAGTCTCCCACACCTGGCTTCCACCTGGGCTAGCCCCAAGATCCCCAACCCAAGCCTGGGCTTCAGGAATTACTGTCATACCCTCAAACTGTTCTCCCTACAGCTGTTGGCTGGGTTCTGGGCAAGGGTCATTTTTTCCCAGGCTCCTTCTCAGCTGTAGGGCACAGAGCCAAAGAACTCACGATTTCTGCAGAAGACATGGGCCTAGGGACAGGCATTTGGCAGGTGGCTAAGAGTCCCAAGGGTTCACCCTCTCTTGTCCTCCACTCCTGAAACTTTAAAACATCAGGGCTCTTACGCCTCTGGATCCCCTGCCTGCCTGCTTGTCCACCTTTTAGTTCAGAGTGAATCCCACCCTCCCATACCCGAGCAGCCCCACCCCACAAGAAAACAACAAAACCATCTTGGTGAACACATTTACTTAATATGGGGGGTGGGGTATTGCTGTCTCTGTCAGTGTGTATGGTGTGGTAGGGAGACAACCAGAGGGACTTCTGCCCTGGAGTGAGAGGCTGTTCTGGCCCCAGGCTGGGGGCGTGGGGGGCAGACTGAGGGGATAGGGCAGGTGTGTAAGGTGGGGAGAGGGGGAAGGGTGAAGCTCTGCACACATCCTTGGGACCACAGTCCAGGCCCACCCAGTCACCAAAGCAAGAACCGAATAAATAAAGTGCAACCGTGGGATTGGGAGATGGGGAGAGGGAGGGCACTGGGCACACCCACGCCCACAGCCCACATTCAGTGCTGCCAGGTCCGGCTCAACTCCCGGCCAGACCCTCTTGTCCAATCCCCCTATGTCTGTCCCTCCATGAGCCAGGCAGGGCCCCTTTGCAGCTACTGGAGGTAGCGATAAGCTTTAAAGCAGTGGTTGCCAGCATCGGCCACCACCACGTGTCCATCTGAGGTCAGTGCCAGGCCCTGGGGCCCATACAGTGGCTCTGCAGACGTGTTGATGTAGGACAGGAAGGAGCCAGAGCTGTCGAATACCTGGGGAATGAGTGGACAATGGAGGGAGAGGTGAGATCAGGCAGATGAGAGGCATTTCCAGGGGTATGGCAGGGGGTTGCGGAGGTCGGGGGGTGGGGTACACGGAGAACAGCAGGAAGCCTCACCCCCATGCCATTCCTGGGCCTTACCTGGATGCGGCTGTTGCCCCAGTCAGCCACGATGATGTTCCCATTGGAGTCAACTGCTACTCCCGTGGGGGCATTAAACTGCCCATTGCCCTCGCCATGGGAGCCAAACTTGAACAGGAACTCTCCATCAGCAGTGTACACCTGGCAGGGAAAAGGCTGGGGACTGGGGACCTGGCCTTGGGCAGAGCCTTTGAGGAGGACAGGATGAAGCCCCAGGCCTGAGGACCCCCAGATCTACAGCTCCAGCCCAGTTCTTCATCCCAGGCTTCACATCCATGCTTCCCACTGCCTACTGAATAGGTCTGGCCAATTTCCTTGGGCTTATCAAATCCAACAGCTTCACTTCTCTGTGTTCTTTCTTGGTGAATGTCAATGCCCATTTGGCCAGGAGACATTCTCAACTCCACCTTCTCCTCTGCTTGACAGCCAGTGAATGAACACAAACTGCTGATTCTCTCAAATCTGAACCCTACTGTATAGATTGCCACTGCAGCGGTCCTCAACATTTCTCATCTAGATTACTACAAGAGACAGATCTTCCTGACACCAGTCTCACCCCAGCCAGAGTGATCTTTCTAAAATACAGGACTGCATTACCCCGCTGCCTGCAACTCTTCAGTGACTCCCCATAGCTCTTAGGAAGAGAGCAAGCCCCTTAGTAGAGTACACAAGATTCATCTGCACTTGATCCACACTCCCCTCTTCAAACCCAGTCTGACCTACTGGTGGTTTCTCAAGCACACTGTAAGAGTTCCCACCTCCAAATCTTGGCTCCTCCTGTTCTCCATGCCTCAAATCATCTCTTCCTTCTCTCTCTTCTGGTTAAGTCCCCGCTGCTTTAGATGGTTCTCAGTCTCACCTGAATCAAATACTTCTGCCATGCCCTCACACAGTGCCCTGCACTTCCCTACCACAGAATCTATCACATCATACTGTAATATAATAATACACTGTAATATGCTGCTTTACCTCTTCCCTACTAGACCATAACCAAGAAGAGAGCGTATTTGCTTTATTCATCTCTGTATCCTCAGCTTCCAGCATAGTGCCTGGGACAAAGTAGATATGCCACAAATGTTTATTGTTCAAATGAATGATCTCAAGAGGGGATAATGGTGAGGGAAAGAGGAGTCTTGCAAAAGAGGAAAAGATGTCAGGACAGGGTCACAGAGTGAAGAAAGACACTGACCTTCACTGAATGGTTATGGAAATCCGTCACTACAATCTCATTCTTGTTGTTTACAGCCACAAAATGGGGCCCTGAAATAGAAAGAAGTCTCTAGGGTAGTAAACTGGGATACTGAGTGGGATGGAGAATATCTGAGATGATAAAGCTGGGGTGTTGGAAAAGGGGTGGGGGTGTCAGAGGCTGACAAGTGTCTTTGAGATGATGGTACTAGGGTACAGTGAAGGGAGGGGGTGCTCTGGGGTCAGGATATAGGAGGGGTAGTTAAAGCTGGAGTATCCAGGGTAGTTCTCTGGGACTGGAGTATCAGAATAGATCTCTGAATTATTCCTCAATACCTGCAAAGTGGCGATCAGTGGCCCCACGGCCCCCAAAACGGCCAACCAGCTTGCCGTTGGGCTGGAAGGTAAAGACGCAGCAAGACTTGTTGTCGACCACAATGATATGTCCATTCCGGTCTACAGCCACTCCTTTAGGGCCCATGAGGCGGCCAGCTCCAATCTTGGTCTAGAAGAAGGGGATACCCATTAAAGCCTTTATCCTACCTGGCCGGGAGAGTAGTCCCAGCCTGACACTAAAGGAGAACCTTGGGCTGGGGATGGACGATTGCAGTCTCTGACCACCAGGAGGCACTAGAATGCTCACCTGAGCCGGCCATTAGGAATATAGAGCACAGGGGCGCCTGGGTGGCTTAGTCGGTTAAGCGTCCGACTTTCGCTCGGGTCATGATCTCGCGGTTCGTGGGTTCGAGCCCCGCGTCGGGCTCTGTGCTGACTGCCAGCTCAGAGCCTGGAGCCTGTTTCAGTCTGTGACTCCCTCTCTCTCTGACCCTCCCCTGCTCACGCTGTCTCTCTCTCCCTCCTAGAAATAAATAAAACATTAAAAAAAAAAAAAAAAAGGAATATAGAGAACAGTGACAGTAGGCCTCTCACCTTGAATTTGCCCTCAGGGGAGAAGATGCTGACCCAACGGTTGTCATAGTCTGCCACAATAATGTCTCCATTGGTGTCCACTGCCACACCTGTAGGGCGCTGCAGCTGCCCAGGTGAGCGCCCTCGGACCCCAAAGCGGAACTTGAACTGGCCTTCATTAGAGAAAACCTGGAGCAGAGGAGCAAGGGAGGGAACGGGTAGGAGGGGAGAGACTGTGGGCACAGAGGGAAGGGAGCAAGATCCTGAGGGAGGAGGACCCCCCCATTCATTCAGTCATTCAACAAGCATTAATAGACACCATGCTGGGGCTAAAGTGAAGAATCAGACAAGGCTGCAGACCTGAAGTGACATGTAGCACAGTGAATGGGACTGTAAGAATATGACAGGGAATATGGGGTGCCTGGGTGGCTCAGTCGGTTAAGCGTCCAACCGACTCCACTTAGCACTTAAGCGCTCAGGTCATGATCTTATGGTTTGTGGGTTTGAGCCCCATATCAATCAAGTTCTGTGCTGACAGCTCAGAGCCTCGAGCCTGCTTCAGAGTCTGTGTCTCCCTCTCTCTCTGCCCCTCCCCTGCTCACACTCTGTCTCTTAAAAAAAAAAAAAGAATATGAGAGGGATGACAAGGAATGGCCAGGAAGGCTCTAAAAGAGGAATATCTGAGCTAATAGCCTAATAAAGATGCCAAGAGATGAACCAAAGCTGCCCAGTAAAGGAGGTGGAAAGGCATTTAAGCAGAGTGAACAGTGTGTAAAAGGCCCAGGGTCCAGTATGGGCACTGCTTGTCCAGTGAGACTGGGTTGCAGGGAACACTCCCATAAACAGCAGGAGTAAGGTTTTAACCTGGGTATAATGAGAACTGACTGAAAATTTCTGGGCAGGGGAGTGACAAGATGAGATATCCTTTTGTGGTATAACAAGAAATATATTTGGTCTTTGTCCCCAGTGCATGGCACAGAGCTCCTCAAACTTTAGGAATTTCCTGATTAATAGGATTATCTTTTGTCATTCACAAGGAGCCCCTTTTGAGTTTATGCTAATGAGGTGACTGGGGGGGGCGCCCTATGAAGCTTCAGGATGAGGCTGGTCACCAGAAAGACCCAATGATTAAAGAAAGGGTTGGAACTTTCAGCCCTACCCACCAACCTCTGATAAGGAAAAGAGGGGAATGGTACAGATCTTTAGTGCTTCCACGTTGGTGCCGGGAGGGTGATTCACCCCAGTTCCACAGGGACCAAACTTCCCACACTAGAGACTCTTTCAGACCTCACCCTGTGTACTTCTCCATCTGGCTGTTCGTCTGTAAGCTTTATAGTATCCTCTGTAGTAAACTGGTAAACATAATAAAATGCTCCTCTGAGTTCCATGAGCCACTCTAGCAAATTAATAGAACTCGAGGAGGGGGGTCATATGATCCTCCAATTTATAGCTGGTCAGTCAGAAGCATAAGTAACAACCCAGACCTGTGACTGGCATCTGATGTGGGGGCAGTCTTGTGGACATGACGCTATCTCTAGGTACACAGTGTCAAAACTGAGTTAAATTTGCAGGACGCCTAATCAGTGTCCACTGAGAGTTGCTTGGTGGTGTTGGAAAAAACACAGGGAAGCTTTTAAGAAAGAGCACACTGGAGTCAACACTGGACACTGGCTGGGCAGTCAGAGGCACTGCACTAGTACAGGTGAGAAGTGATGATGGCTTTGACTAGGGTACTTGCTGGAGTGAAGATGGACTCAAGAAACATGGGAGAAAGACAAGACTTGGTAGCAGACAAGAAAGAGCAGGGTGTGGACAAGTATGAGCACATCCTGGCTAAGAGGCTGACAAGGTAAACTTCCTCCTGGACAGAGTGAACCTTCCAAACTCTTTCTCTCTCTTACCTCCTCTCTTAGCTGCCCAATATGCTCAGGTCTCCCCACCCTTCAATTATCCCTCCCTCTATAGCCTCTTGCTTCTCCTTCACAGCCAAAACATCACTCACTACGCAAGTCTCACATGCTCTGCTTTGTTATAGACTCTAGGGACACAAGATGAGTCAGAGCCAGGAGCAGCCTTGGGGAACTCAAGTTTTGGGCCCTAGCCTTGCTCTTCCATCCAGACCTGCTCCCCCTAAGTGGGCTAGGCTCCCTGCACCTGCTCCATGCCTCAGGCCTGCAGGGCTGTTTGAACTGATCCTCCCTCCTGATGTGGACTTCTACCATGCCCTCAGCTGGCAGGCTAGCACAGCCCTGGGGTTTGCCCTGGTCTCCTGTGGCAGGCCAGCACTAGCTAGCAAGAGAGGGAGGCACCGTGATCTGGAGAGATGATGTGAGAGCGACTAAAGGTACTACTAGATCAGCAGTGAGGCTGTGCACGTGCCTCCTCCAGTCTGAGCAGCTCAGTTTCCAGCTCAACGCTGAGGCTTGCAGTAGGGTGGAGGGGAAGTGGATAGGCTCTTCCCATCCTATCCTATCCCACCCCTGACACCTAGTCAACTCCTACTCATCTTTTGATTCTTAAAAATTTCCAGGTCACTTTTTCAGAAAAGACTTTAATGATCAACACCAGCCCCTAAATCAATATATACACATAAAGGTAAGCCTCCATGATATACGCTTTACAGTTCTTTTGCTAACAACTGACACTTCTGGAACTAACTGCTAAACACCCTTGTCTCCAAAGGATGTAAGCCTCAGGTGGGACAGGGACTGTGTTTCTTGTTTGCTGCTGCATTTACAGCACTGTTACAGCACCAATAAGGACATGAATTCCTCAGCTCAGTCTCAGACAGAACTAGCCATCACCACTTGGGTGCCACGCAGCCATCTCACACTCAACATGTGCACAAGAGAATTCATCAACTTATACCCAGGCCTGCTCCTGAATGGCAGCACCAGCTACCCAGTGCACCAAGACCTGCCATTCTTGACCCCTTCTCTCCTTTGACATCTGGTGGCTCATCATCACCTGCCATGCTTGCTTTCTTAACCTCTCTAGAATCTGTTGGTGGCATAGTTTGGTCCTTAACATCGCACTCCTGTACCACAGTGGCACTAAGTAACTTCAGGATCTATGTCTAGTTGAGGGGAGAGAGACTAAATAAAATAAAATGAAACAAAACAAACAAACCAGAGATGCTGGTAAAGTATGAAAAGTACAATAGCAAAGGCTGAGGGAACACAAAGGAGAATGTGATTAATATTGTTCCTGAAGGAAATGAGGAAGTTTTCACAGAAGAGCTGATAAAATTTCTGGACTAAGATGATTACACAAGGATATAATATATACAAATAAAATTCTTCATTCAAAATCACAAAATGTTTTTTCCCTCTGTCAGCTGATGCTGATTTGGCACAATGAGGGGATTTGCCTCAGCTGTCACCACAGATGACCCAGAGGAGGAAAAGTTCACAAAGTCACCAAACCTCACGAACAGGTTGGGAGAGCAACATCCACCTGAGGCCCGCCCCATACCAAGCTGGAGGACCCCAAAATAAAAGAAGCAGAAACTCAGCTCTGGGATCCAAGAGTCCACCTCCTAGTGGTTATGCTGCTGGGGTGCCAGTAGTAGGAATGAGAAGGAAGGCTGCCATAGGAGTGGCAGGTATCTGGAAGGGAGGAAGGCTGCCCCAGGCCCTCCCTCTCAATTCCCCAGCCCCTCATCAGGGAGACTAAGCAGCATGCATCTTTGTGTGCATATGAGCACTCATGTGTGTGCACACCAGGGAAGGCTTCCCAAATCTCAGCTCTTGTGCTGAGAAGGCATCCCTGGCATAAGGAGGAGGAAAAGAGCTGGAAAGTGAAGGGTGGGACTGAGTGGGGCCCCGGCACCAGCCCTACTCACTTCATCCCTCTCCCACTATCTGGCCTGGACCCAAATGCTTCCATGTGCTGCCCTATGCCTCTCCATTCTTCTGCTCTTAGGAGGAGGGTAGGAATCAAAGCAGGCGGGACGGGACTGGGAATGTGATCACGGAAGAGTTCCTGGCACTTTCAGCCTGCTACATGGAAAGCAGGGGTTGGGAGGAGCTGACACTGCAGCGACGGACCTTTGGCAGAGCCAGATCTGTAACGGGGGTACTCAGTCAGGGTTAGAAAGGACTTTAAATGTATAGGTGTAATGAAGTAAGGATCTTCAAGAAAAGTTGTGCCACCTGATAAGATGTTTCCAAAAACTGAATGAAGTGCTTGGTAGTTAGAAACAATCCTGCACGGGATAAAAATCACAATTCCACAGCATCCTCTCTAAAACCATATACAACGTTACCTCAGCTACTGGGCTTCTAACAGTAATCCACCTCTAGTCGCTGGAATCCTTCCAGTTCCCTGAACAACCCCCTCCAGCACTTTCCCACCTCCTGGCTTTTGTTTACAGTCTCCACCTGGACAATGATATTTTTAACAATAGCTAACATTAGAAGGTTCACCAGGTGTCATGCACAGTGCATTATGTCATTTTAATGCTCCCAGCAACTCCATGAGGTATTCTTTTCCTAATTTTACACATGAGTTCACTGAAGCTCAGGGAGGTCACATGACTTGTCAGTAAGTGGCAGAGCTAAGATTCCAGCTCAGGTGTCTGGTTTCAGAGCCTGAGCTTTTAACTGCTATACTGTGTCTGCCAAGCTGGTGCCTGTCACTAGGCTCTGGGCTCACTATACAGAATACAGAGAAAACCACACTTCCTGGATTTAAGGAGCTCAAAGTGCAGCACAGCCATGTCCATTTGGGTGGCAGATGTTTGAATCAGATATGTGAGGGCCTGGGAGCACCAAGAGCAGGACCACCTGTGAGGTTGTACTGTAGCCTCTGGAAGACACTTCTTTTCACAAGTTACCCCCTCTTGACTGTCTAGCCAACTAGTTGTTTGCAGAGACTGGCACAGACAAGATACACTCTGGAGCCAGGCTGGCATGATGGAAGAAAGCAGGGGAGGGCAGAGCCTGCATTCTGACCACATGGAAAAAAGGAGACAAAGAGGGCCAGCCAGGTGGAGGCTCAAAAGGAGACAGAGGGGCATGAAGAAAGAACCAGATCTTCAGGGTCCAGGAGCTGGTCTGGCCTGAGTCCCAACCTGGGAGGTAGAGGCTGCAAGCACAGGAAGACCCTGGGGCCTAACTGTGACAGTGCTGGACAGTGTGGCCAGTGGAAGTGGGTGGGTGCGGGTGGTGCTATGATTTATTGTTCTTTAAGGACTGACACTCTCTTCAAGGACTGGCTCACCTTTCAGGAGGTGACCTGTATGCTGTTTTTTCAGAGGGCTGTAGTTTGAGAACCTTTACTGGGTCAAGGGAGAGTGGGAAAAGTGCTTACCTGGATACACTGGTTGTTGCTGTCTGCTACCACTATGCGGCCGCTGCTAGCTGCCGACACGCCCTGTAAATTGGTGAATTCACCCTTCTCCCTTCCTCGACTGCCTGTGGGGAAGGCAGGGGAGGAAAACAAAAGAATTCACTCTTTGGTCCTTTTGAGCCCTCTCCCAGGTCTGCCCAGCCCACTGCCCGCCCCCATCTGGCTAGGCCCTTGGCCATCTGTACCAACTCGGAAGACAAGTTCGTCCTCAATGGGGTTGTCCTTCCGTTTGCCGCCCGTGCTGTACATGGAGCTGGGCCTGCGCACCGCCTTCTGGCGTACGTGGCTGCCCGGGCCGCCGGGGGACTTGACACGGCGCTTGACGTCGTCTGGGGAAGGTGGCAGGTCCCCAGGACGCAGGGCACGCACGCGGAAGGGGCTGCCACGCACTGGCTGGCCGTAGAGCAGCACTGAGAGGAGCAGCTCGCCTTCGGTGCGCGCCGTGTACACCAGCTCGTACGTGCCGTTCTTGTGGTCCACCACCGGCACAGGAAGGCGCGTGCCATCGGGGCCCGTGATCTCCGCGCGCAGCTCCGCGCTGCCTGTGCGCACCAGCCTCCCATCCTTGTCTTTGGTAGTGACGGTGAGCGAGGCGGGCTGGCCCACGAGCGCCTGGCGCAGGCCCTCGCCCGTGGCCACGGTCTCATGTGCAGTGGCGCTCGTGGTGAGCAGCGCGCCGAGATTGAGCACCGATCGCCGCAGCCCGTCGACCTCCAGGACCAGTTCCAGCTGCGCATTCTCATGTGGCCGCTCAGGGAAGGCCTGAGCCGCCAGCGCAGCCAGACGCTCTCGCATGTGCTTCCGCACCAGCAACACCTCCGGGGCGGAGCCCAGACGCAGTGCTTGCTCCGCGAAGCTGCAGCTGCTGCCAATATGTTCCTGCCCCTGGCGCAGTGTGTCTAACTGGGTCTGCAACACCTGAGAAGGGGACAGGGGAAGGTTGTTTGCAGAGACAGGGTCTCTGTGATTCCTTGGGAACTTACAGTACTATAGCATGAAAGAAGTGCAAGAGGGTGAGTACGGACAGGAGACACAGATACCGTGGTACCTATGGGACAGTGTCAGAAACATATATTCTAGGGAAAGGGTTGCCCAGGTGTGGAAAGCAGAGAAAGCGTGGAGGCAATAAGGCCATGTCACAGTGGGTAGTGGTGGAGGAGTGAACAGACGCACCTTCTGCTTGGCCCCACAAATGGCTTCCAGGTCGCTGACCAGAGCCTGCTTGCGCTGCTGCAGTGCTTGCTCCAGGTCCTCAAAGGCTGCGCTGATCTGAGCCAGGGCCTCTGCTTTGCGCTCCTGCAGCTGCTGGCTGATGCCCCCCACTAAGGCGATGGCTGCGGACAGCTGTGGCAGTCTGGGGAAGGGAAACATCTCATATCCCGCTGCTTGAGGATGCCTTCACCAAACCAGTCCTTCTCAGGGGGCACCCCACTGCGCCCTCTAGGAGAGGCCCTACCTCGACCTCCCTGCCCTCCCTAAGAATTTTATTTCTGCCCTCCCCAGGGTCCCTCCCCTGCCCCGCTGCCCCAGTTGAGACGCTCCCAGATGGCCCCACCAGCCCGGGTTCCCACCAGGCTCCTACCGGCCGCGCACCGCCTCAAGCTGGCGCTGCAGGGCCGCCTTGTGCTGCTCCACCACATCGCGCAGCAGCACCGTGCCGTGCTCTCGGTGCTCGCCCGCGCGGCACTCGCCGCACATGGCCGTCTCACAGGCTTCACAGTAAAACTCCATCGTCTGGTGGCATAAGCACTCCAGTCAGGCAATGGCTACACCCCAGGTTTCTTTGTCTCCTCCCCTCCCCATCTGCCCTCCTTGCTCCTCGCCTTCCAGGTGCATCCCCTACCTGGACCACTCATCCAGAAAAACACCCTCTTACCCACACCCACTTGGCCCCTCCCCCAACCTCTCCTCCCCCTCCACCCCAAGTCCTGGCCTCACTGGGCCTGCTTGGGCCCACCTTGCCTTCATGGTTGGGGCAGGAGAGGGGGCGGCCAGCCACTGCGCTGAGGGGGTGGGGGTCCTCGGGGTCGTGGGCCCCATCAGGTGCCTGCTGCATGGCCTCCATGAGGCTGCTGATGAAGAAGTTGTTCTGCAGTGCGGAGACGCCCTGCTCGGGGAGGATGGACGTCTGCCGACACACCGGACAGGACAGCGTCAGGCTCTGGGCAGGGATGTAGTTCTGGAGGCATCTGGCCGAGGAGGAGGGGGAGTCAAAGGAATGAGGGGTGTGCAAAATCAGTGCACCCCTCCTCATGCCTTCCAAGGATGCCAATCCTTCTCTCAATCATACACTTCATTTTGAAACCTCTCTGGTTGGCTCATACATCTTGTCCTGCCAACGGGTGTAAAGGGCTTCACCTTTCACAATTAAGTGGAAACATATCCCTGATCTCTCTCAGAAGAGCAGATAGATCTGCATTCCTCACAGTGTGTACAGACGCAGGCTCACCTTCCACAGGTGTTTACAAACCCTTCTCACAGAAAATGTGCAACTAGCTCCCCCTCCCGTTACGTCATTAAACATTTACTGCCTACTCTTGCCAAATTTGTGCAAAGCTCTAGGGATACAAAGATAAAGCACAGGGCCCATCTCTAAAATACTTACAAATCTAAAAAGAAAAAAAAAGTCACAGAAGGAGTTTAGAGAAGTAAATAGTATAATGATAAGGGCATGGGTCCTGGAGTTAGGCTGCCTGGGTTCAATTCTTAGGTCAGTCACCTATTATACTACGTGACCCCTGACAAGTTACTTAAATTTTATGAGTCAAAGATCCTTGCTTTGTAAAATGGAGATAGCACAGACTTCACAGGGTGCTGGAGGAAGGATTAAATGTGAAGTGCTTACATGCTGACTCATGGCAAGCACTATACATTGTAGGGCATTAGGATTATTTATTATTAACATAAAGAAGACTGTACATGCAGTGATAAGGAAATGCACAGAAAGGGCGTCTGGCCCAGGGTGGGAGGAGAGAACAGCTTCAGAGGAAAGGCTTCAGAGGAGATGGTGTAAGCTAAATCTTCCTGGATACATCATTGTTAGCCTAACCAAAGCGAAGTGCAGGGAGAAGAGAAGAGGAGTTCCAGAGAGAGAAGGCGGCCAGAAACAGCATCATGTAAGTAGGGAAGCAGTTTGAGGTGGCTGGAGACCAAGTCCAAGGAAAGAAATGTAAGAGATGTCTGAAGAAAGGGGCAGGGGCCAATCATGGAGGGCCACATGGACCACATGAGGAGCTTAGAAATTAACCCAATAGCAAGAGGTAGCAGTAGGAATATGATACAGCCAGGTTTACATTTCATCCTCCTCATTGCCTCTGTGTGGAGGATGAATTTGAATGTGATGAGACAGCAAACAGGGTGTGGTAGCATCATCGTCGTCATTATCCAGTTACCATTTATTAAGTACTATGTCCCAGGTGCTATGCTTTGTGCTTTATATTTATATTAATAGACTAAAAAGGGTAAGTCATCCACAGTAACAAAACTAGTGAGCACTGAAGCCTGGATTCAAATCCAAGACAAAACATGTGCTTAGCCAAGACACTCTTGCAATCACCTTGTAAGAGATCTTGCAGTAGATGAGAAAAACCTGGAATTAGGCAGTAGCAATGCAGACTATGAGCTGGAACAAATTTGAAAAGTATTTAAGAAGTAAAGCAGTGGGAGGTGTTAGGTCTGAGTAGATACGGGGAGTGAGAGATGAGTCTTGGTTGACTCCCAGATTCCTATCTTAGAGGACTGAGTGGATGACAGTGACAGTCACTAAGATGAGAAACATATTAAAAGGAGTGGTTTATAAAGGCATTCACCTTTGACCTGGCTGAGTTTACTGGAACAGTGGGACATCCAGGGGGTGGGGAGCAGGAGATGGCTGGGGAAAAAGGAGGTTAGAGAGAGATGGGGATGCCATCAACACTGAGATGGCCTTTGTAGCCACAGAACAGGTTGAGATCAGCCCAAAAGGTGGATTCGGTGACAAGAGCAGGGCAGAGCACACAGGAAATACTGAATGAGGAGAGCAAAGAGGAACCAGTAGAGAGGTAAGAGGAGAGACACTGTGAAGACAGCGAAGAGACCAGTGCATTTCCAGATGGAGGGAAGGAACAGTCATCAGTGTCAAAAGCAGCTGAGGAGTCAGGGGAGGAAAGGATTTGAAAACGCCCCCTGAATTTGGCCAATGTGACAGTACTTTTGTCTGTAAGGAAAAGGGGTGAGTGAGTGTGGGGTGGGGGTGGGGGTAGGAGAGCTTGACTGCTGCCAGTTGAAGAACGAATGGGAGGTTTGGAGTTTGGGCAAGAAGGGGGTTGAAGGACTGCTTGGCAGCTAGCTGGGACAAAGGGACAAAGGAGAGAGCTTATCTGTTTGTAATGGGAGCCTTGAGCGTGTTTATGCATTGAGGAGCCAGTAGAGAGGGGGACAGAAGAGACAAGAAGTGTGGACAGGTAATGGCTCCGGTTGGCCTGAAAAGGAGGAGTGGACCCCATCCTGTGAATGGGGGAAAGAGGGAAAGAGATGTGGATGTATTTGAGCACAGGGGTGAAGTTAGAGACCATGCTTCATTTGCCTCAGGCAAGACCAGCTGCTGAGAGTGAAGGAGGGGTTCAGGAGACCGTTGAGGGCTGGGATTAGTCACTGGAGAGAGGACGGGAGGAAGCTTGCTAGAAACACACAGACTGTAGCTGTGTTGGGAGACCACGATCTGCATGGTGTACACTTTCCCATATCCTCAATCTCTTCTCTTAATGTTCTCTACACCTCTGGATCTGCATTAACTAATTTTTATTTATTTAACAAACATGATGTGCCTGGCACGATTCTAAGTGCTTCACAGATATTAACTTATTTGCGACCTAGTTTTCCCTGCAGTCTTTTCAAGTAGAGAGTGGCTTTGTCTCACATTCCACATTCCTTAGGGCCAGAAGGTGGGGTTGAGTCCTCCCTGCCCCCAACTGGAACATTTCTATTCTTCTTCAGCTCCTTGGAAGCTCATGCCTTCTGTCTATATCACCCCTCCTGTTATTATCTCCATTGACCTCATGGGTGCTTCCCCCAGTTCCTAAGTCTTTCTTCTGGCTCACTCTCTTCTTCTGTTACTGTTGCCCCCTTCAAACCAGAAACCCCCCCCCCAACCCATGCACTCCTGCCATCATTCTCAGGGGCTCTGACATCCACGACATGATCCATCCACCATCAGCATCTCTTAATTCCTAGACTTCCTCATGCCAAGTGATCTTTTCCTCCACTTCACTTCATGTCTACTCCCAGGCTCCCCCCACTTCCCGTTTCTCATCTTCAGTCACTGCATCAACCCTGAAATCTGAATTTCAGCCATTTTACTCCATCCCCCTGCAGCTCTCTTCCCAGCTCACTGAATCTGGGCTTTCCTCTGCAAAATACTTGTAAACTTGTCAAGACCTCCTTCCCATGTGTTGAGTATACCTCATACACTACCTTCCTAACTGGTTTCCTCTTTCCATTCTTTTTTTTTTTTTTAAATGTTTTATTTATTTCTAGGAGAGAGAGAGAGAGAGACAGCGTGAGCAGGGGGAGGGTCAGAGAGAGAGGGAGACACAGACTCTGAAACAGGCTCCAGGCTCTGAGCTGGCAGTCAGCACAGAGCCCAACGCGGGGCTCGAACCCACGAACCGCGAGATCATGACCTAAGCGAAAGTCGGACGCCTAACCGACTAAGCCACCCAGGCGCCCCTCCTCTTTCCATTCTTGCTCCTCTGTAATCCTTTCTCCACACAGCAGCCAGAGTGAGTTTTAAAAATCTAATTTATCTCACATTTCCCTGCCTTAAAAAAACAAAACAAAACAACAACAACAACAAAAAACCTCTTCCCATGGTTTCCCACTGTGTTTAGAAATAAAATCTAAACAACTCTCCTAAAACCAAGTACCTCCATGAGTTGCCCTGATGCTTTTGGACCTTACTTTATCCTCCTCATTCAGCCACACTCACTTCTTTTGATCTCTGAACATGCCCAGTCTACTCCTTCCTGAAGGCCTTGGCATGGGTTTTTCCCATTTCCTGGAACAATCTGCAAGTCTGTCTCCTCATCGGGTCCCAGATCAATGTCACCTCTTCAGAGAAGCCTTCCCTGATGACTCTATGTAGATGACTCTATGGCCCAACCACCCCCCACTCACTCCCTGTTTATTTCCTGCAAAGCACTTAGCACAGGCTGTGACTCCTGTTGGACTGTTGCTTGCTTACTGTCAGTCACCATCCATGAGAGCATAAGCTCCATGAGAGCAGGGACCAAGAGATAAATGAATGAGTAGTAATTAACAGTGAAAGCCCTACAGTCAAACCTGGATTCAGACCTTGGCTACTTACTTACTACGGAGCGTCAGAAATATTTCTTAATATAGCCATTTCTCAGTGGCTCTGAACCCTAGTTTACTCCCCTATAAAATGGGGGTAATAAAGTATCTATTGTGAGAATTAAGTAATTCAATGCATGTGTATCAGTTAGCCAGTCCCTGGCCAATAATAAGCAATCAAAACATTGTAGCTCCTGCTAGCATAATTTCTCAGGCACTGATTTTCTCCAGAAGCTGTCAGTGATCGGGCCTAAGAGGAGGTGCAGAGATGTCCAGTTACCGTTCTGGTCCAGGTTTGAGTGTCTGCTGCATGGGTTCTGAAAAGAACAAAGACCTGAGGGAACCGGGAAGCCAGTCAGATGCTCAGCCATCCCAGGGGAAAAGGATGGAGCTGGCAGCTGGGAGAAGAGTTGAGGGGGCTACGTGTCTATACCCAGTCAAAGGTGCCATAGTAGGAGTTGGATAATGGGAGCCAGGAGTGGGATACCAGAGTTTATGCCTACAGAAGTGATATTATTCTGGGTACAGCTGGGAGAAAGTATGACTGAGGAGGTATGGAGGATGTTCTTGGAGAAACAGTAGAGAACCAAGAGGCCAAAGTGAGCAGTGAAGCCACCCAGGTTGATGGAAGAGCATGGAATAGGTCAGAAGGCTGAGAGTGTTTCCAGCTGACAAAGGGGAGAGAGCAGCAGAGCTGAAATCTTAAAGAGCATGGGGGCTGGGGGGGCTGGAAGGGAAGTCGTGTCCATGTGGCAGAAATGAGTTTCCATGAAGGCAGGAGGTAGCTGGAAGGTGTGAATGGAGGCAATGGCAAAAAGACCCAGGGACCAAAGGCTCTCAGGGTAAAGGCAGAGTTCCTTAACAGGTGTACAAAGCCCCCTGCGGTGTGGGCCCCACCTGCCTGTGTGGCTTCACCTTTACCACCTCAACCACACTTGCTATGCTCCAGCCTCACCAGACTTCCTCCAGGCCCTCCTGACACGTTCCCTCATGCCACACGCCTTTTCCCACATTCTTCCTTCTGCCTAGAATGCTTGTAGCACTCCCTTCAGTTAGCTAACTTACTAACTTCACTTAGTGCACCCTCTGCATCATACCTCAGGGAAGCCTTCCCTCATTCTCTGAACTATAACAGATCCTACCTAAACTCTCATATTTTAGCACTTTAGTTGCAGCCTTATAAAGGGAGCAGTGCTTACATTTATCTGTAGTCTGGCTGTATGCTCCTTTGATCACTGGCTTTCTGCTTAACTATACTCTAAGAGCAAGTATCACATCTGTTTGCTTATCATACCCAATGCCTGGGACAGGTATGGCACACAGTAGGTATTTAATAAATAATATTTGTTGAATGAGTAAATAATGGATAAAAGCCTGAAGGCTAGGGGTGGATTCCTTTCACTCAGTGCCTCAGGATAACCATGAAGACAAGCAGGTGACAAACTCTTCTGAGGCTGCAGCTTGTTGAGAGTCTTGGCTATGTTTGATTTCTGTGGTGGTGTTAAAAGCTGCCTTGAGGTTTGGGAAGGGGCAGGGCATGGCCCAGTGTTAGCAGCTTCTGGTCCTCTCTCACATATTCTTGCACCAAACCCTCATCTCCTGCAGGTTGGGGTGCATCTGCTTCCCTCCATGTGTACCCATTTTCCTCACCTCCTACAGGTTTGCACAGGCAACACACTCTCAGCAGGGCTGGCGAGGTCCTCACCCCTCCCTGGTACACACTCCCTCTCACCTCTCACAAAAGGTATGCAGGCAAGGCAGGACCTTGGGGCACCGGTACCGATCCAGGCAGATACTGCACACCAGAAACTGCTTGTCCATCGGCTGGACCTCTGGGCCAGGGCTGTCGTCCCTCTTTGCCATGGTGTTCACGGATGGCTCCTGCCACTCACACCAGCCTGTATACAGAGACAAGGTCAGCCCCAGGGAAGCTTGCACTTCCTCTCCCCACCTGATCCCCACTACTCAAATCCCCTGCAGAGAACTAACCCCATTTCTTCCCAGACAGAGGCAGGACAAGCAGTGATTGGGAGGGAACAGGGTGAGGAAGGTGGGCTGAGTGACCCCTGAGCATGGTGCTCTGGTTAAAACCACAGACTTAGGGTTAGGTTGAGTTTCAAACCCAGGGTAGCCAGGGTAGCTATGTGACCTCGGGCAATTCATACAACCTCTCTGAGCCTCAGTTTCCTGATTTGCAATTATAGGAATAATCCATACCTCAAATGGATGTTTTGAGAATTTGCAATAGTGTCTGTTGAGCACAAAGTACAGAGATGCCCACTTTCTTTTTTTTTTTTTTAATTTTTTAAAAAACGTTTTATTTATTTCTGAGAGAGAGAGAGCGAGCGAGCAGGGGAGGGTTAGAGAGAGGGGGAGACACAGAATCTGAAGCCAGCTCCAGGCTCTGAGCTAGCTGTCAGCACAGAGCCCGATGCAGGGCTCGAACCCACGAACCATGAGATCATGACCTGAGCTGAAGTTGTACGCTTAACTGACTGAGCCACCCAGATGCCCCCAGAGATGCCCACTTTCAATGACACACCTGTCCTTCACTTCCTCTGCCTTCCCCAAATCCTCATCCTACTGAGTCTCTCCTGTGATACAACAGCCTCCTAACTGGTATCCTCGTTTCCTTGCTTGTGCCTTCTCATCTATCTCCCTTGCAACTAGACTGAGGCTCCTAAAACACAGGTGCCATCTTGTCACTTACTCCCTATTAAAATCCCTCATTGGTTCTCTATTGTCCAGAGAACAAAGTCCAAACTCCTTATGTCAGCCAACAAGGTTTAGCTTTTTGGACCATAAGTCCCTCTACTACCTCATGTCTCATGATTCTTGATCAATCACAGGGTGCCTGGATGGCTCCGTCGGTTGAGTGTCCAACTCTTAATTTCAGCTCAGGTCATGATCTCATGGTTCATGAGCTTCAGGCTCTGCACTGGCAGCATGGAGGCTTCTTGGGATTCTCTCTCTCTCCCTCTCTCCCTGCCCCTCCCTTGCTCATGCTCTCTCTTAAAAATGAATAAACATTTATTTTTTTAAAAATCACAGTGGCTTCTTTTCAGTTCCTGGGAAATTCTTTGTTCTCTTCTGCTTCTGGGCAGTCACACATTCTGTTCCCTTAGTCTGAGATCCTCTTACAAGCCCCCCTTTGCCTGGCTGACTCTCACCGATCTTTCAGGTCTCCACATAAATGTCATTTCCTCCAGAAGGTCTTCCCTGATTTCCTGAAGTCTGGGTTCAGTATTCCACCTTTGTGTCCCTCCATACCCTGTATTTCTTCCATTCTAGCCAATATATGCTATACTATAATTTCCTTGTAGCTTATCTATTTCCTCCACTGCATGAAGAGCTCTTGAAGGCAGACATGATATTTTACTTTTTTTTATCCCTAAAAGTTAGCAGAGAGCCTGACATAAAGATTGATCTATATGTATTGAATAATTATTCCATAGTTCAACAAATATTTATTAAGTGCCTACTTTGTACAGGCGCTGGGGATAGAGTCATAAAATAGATATGGTCACTGTCCTTGTAGTGGGGAGGTTTTAAAAGTAAGCAAACAAATACATACTTACAAACTTCAGGGAAGGGGAGTGCTATAAAAAAGAAAGGATCCTATGAGAAACAACACTGTTTCATTTGGGTGATCAGAGAAGGCCTCTCCAAGCAGGTAACTTGCAAGCCGAGCTCTGAGAGATGAAAGGAAAATGGTACGGATGAGGGTGGGGGCATCAAAGGCTGAGGAAAGGAAATTATTCTGGGCTGAAGGAATAGCAAGAATGAAATTCTTAGGGAGAAGGCTCACTGAGAACCCAAAAGGACCATGTAGTCAGTGTGAAGTGAATAAAAGACAAGAGGTGAGTCTGGGAAATGAGGCTGAAATGAGATCACCAAGGACTTTGATGTTAAGAATATGGACTTTATCCTGATTGGGCGTGAGGGGGAGGGATGATGCAATTTACAAAAAATAAAAATAAAGTAGGGGCGCCTGGGTGGCTTAGTCGGTTAAGCGTCCGACTTTCGCTTAGGTCATGATCTCGCGGTTCGTGGGTTCGAGCCCCGCGTCGGGCTCTGTGCTGACTGCCAGCTCAGAGCCTGGAGCCTGTTTCAGTCTGTGACTCCCTCTCTCTCTGACCCTCCCCTGCTCACTCTGTCTCTCTCTCTCTCCTAGAAATAAATAAGAAAACATTTAAAAAATAAATAAATAAATAAAGTAAAAAGCTCTTCTGGTAGCTATGAGGATTCAGGAGAGGCCAGAGTGGAAGCAGGGTTAGAAAGCTGCCTCAGTCCTTCGGGTCAGATGATGTTGGGTATTGGCAGAGATATAGGCAAAAAGGTAGAATGATTTGAGAAATACTCATTAGACTGAATTAAAAAACCATCACAAAGGATTGGGTGTGAGAGGGAAAAGGGAATGCCTATAATGACTCCCAGGTTTCTCACTTAAGCAAATGGTGGGCCATGCCCAGAGACAGTGAAAGCTGAAGAACTGATCTGGGGCATTCTGGTTTTGTCATGCTAAGTTTGAGATGCTGCATGATATCTGGGGAGAGATGTCAAGTAAGGAACAGAATAGAATCTGGCTGGTTACTGATTTGGAAGCATTGGCATATTAACAGCACTTAAAGCAATGAGAATGGATGAGGCTGCCTAGAGACAGAAAGTGGAGAGTGAAGGAGAACCCAAAGGAATAGGAAAAAAAAAAAAAAAAAAAAAACAACCCAAGAGACTATGGGACCAAATGAATCCAAGGAAGAGAATGATTCTAGAAAGAAAGGATGGTGAAGTCAGACGAGGACTGGAATGCCCACCAGGTTTGCTTCTGGTGGCACAGCAGGGGCAGCAGTCAGGTTAGAGTTGAATGATGAATGGAAATGAAGAAATTAACATAGAGGAGTAGACAATTCATGAGAGAAATGTGGCTGTGAAGGAAGGCAGAAAGATAGCTGGACTACTTCAAAATAGGGGGTGACTAGAATCAGGTCACCACCATCTGTACCCAGCTCAGTGTATCATGGTCTTCTGAAAGACAATGAATGAATGAATACAAGTATGCATGCGTGCAGTGGGTCCAGTCCAGAGTCTTCTCCAGGTATGAGGAGAAACAGAGGGCTGAACTGCGTGTGTCTTATGTTGGTATAAGGGTGGGCATGAGTAGGAACAGAATAGGAAGGGCATCCCTGTGAGAGCATCCTCTCCTGATGTGGGCACTGGGACTCAGAGATTCTCTCTCCAGAGAGACTTAACACCAGGACGACATAGCAGAAAGAGGACAGATTGAGGGTTGGTGGAAGGAACAGGAGGTGGGAGCAGTCTGGCGAAGGGGAGGGCTGGGAGGAAAAGTAGGAGTGGTCTACCGGGCCCTGCTGGGGCAGCTGGATGCCAGGCTCCGCCTCTCTCTAAGCCCAAGGGGCTCTCCCAGCCTGTGACACAGGGGCGGGGACTGGGCTACATCCAGGGACCGACAGCTCCTCCCTCCCTTCCCCTTCCTGCTTCAGTTCCCCACCCAGACTTGCCAGGCATGCAACCGCTGAGGCCATATCCCAGCCTGAATCACTAAGATTCCCTTCTCCTGGGCTCCTATTCCCACCTCTCCCATCCCACCATGTCCTACAGATCTGCCCCCAAGGTCCTCTAGGCGATGGTTTAAGTGGACTGTTTATCACAGCAGAAACTTGGAGGATCTTGAACTCAAATCTGAGATTTCACCCTCCTTCCTCAGGCTGCCACTGCCATCCCCGCATCCCTTATCCTACCCATCTTTTATGGCTCAATTCTAACGGCACCTCATTTCCCCAATCAGCATTCACTCAACACCTCTGTTAGGACTGGGAACACAAAGGTAAATGGTCACAGTGCAGCCTTCATGGATTCCAGTCTAATAAACAGATGACTCCACGGTAAATATGGAAGGCTTTGTGGGGAAGCACAGGTTGCTCCAGGAGCACAAAGGTCACCTAACCTAGAGCTGGGGCAGGGGAGGGGGGTTACTGGAGGTTGGGAGTCAAGGGGGTTCTCCTGAAGAAAATGCCATTCATGCTGAAAGCTCCAGGCTGTGTAAGAGTTACAGAGCATGATGCCTTCTGCATCTGGAGACTGAATCACACACTGACGGGAGGACTAAGAAATGAGATAGAGTAACAGGCAGGAGCTAGATCATACAATGTTTTGTTTCCCGTATTAAGGAGTTTAGACTTTACTCTTCCCTGCTTGGGGATTAAGGCTTTATCCAAAGTGCAAAGGAAACCTTGAGTAGGGTAGGGTGAGGGGTAGGTGGGCAGAGAAGGTTTATGTAGAAAGTGTTAGAGCCAAAAGATAGCTTTTTGACTGCTGTGTGAAAAACAGTTTGGAGAGGTTACCAGGGGAAAGGTGAGACTGTATGATATTCCACAGGAGAGGTGATGGTGGCTTTGACTAGGGAAGTAACAAATGGGAGGTGAGCAGAAGTAGATTTCACAGGGAGGAATCAACAGAAATTGATGACTGGTTGGTGTGATGTGAAGAGTAGATGGAGAAGAAACAACTGGAGATGATTCCTTCTCTTCTGGCTTGGAAACTCTGGGAGAGAAGCAGCTGGATGAGAGGATAAGTTCAGTGTTTTAGCAAGACAGATCTGAGGAGCCTACTGGACATTTTGAGTGGAGAGGTCCAGCTGGCAGTGGGAAAGTTAGGCTAGAGCCTAGGAAAGAGATCTGCCTAGAGACAGGGATTTGGGAGTTACTGGTGTAGACATGGTGCCTGAAGCCATGGTATTAGCTGACATCACCCAGATGGAGCATAAGAAGAGAAAGGAGAGCCTGTAACTGTGCTGAGGAGCCTCAACATTTAAGGGATAGGCCCAGGAAACAAAGCTTGCAAAGGAATTGAAAAGGTATAGCCAGAGAAGCAGGAGAAACAGGAAAGAGATATCATAAAGACCAAGGAAGATGAAGCTTCATGAATAAGGGAACAATCTTCATTGTGAAATGCTGCAAAGAATCCCCAGGATCTAAAGCCAAAATGAAGCTTTCATTAACTTTAGGGAGTGTTGTTTCCAGGGGCTGGAGGAAAGGAAGCCAGATCCAGAGGGCTGAGGAGGAAGTTGATTGTGAGCAGATGAAGAAAGCCAGTGCTGACTCCACTAGATCCTTGGCATCTGTAAAAGATATGTCTCAAGGCTTTTCAGTTTCTCCAAATTCTCAAACAGCATCCAATTTCCCCCATGACTTCCTCCTACAGCCTTACGAGAGTCCAATATACATGCTTTACACAGCTGTGACTGGAGGTAGGTGACCAAGGCATTGTTAAAAAATGATGCAAGAGGTCATCTAGGCTCACTTGTTTCCTAAAGTCAATTGTTCCCCTTCACTAGCCCCCAAGTGTATTTGATGATTGGAGACCTCAGAAAAAAAAAAGAAATATAACTTTAGGTTACAGTTTTGGGGGCTTCTCTAGGACAGAGAAGCCTTGGAAGAGGTAGAGTCGTGAAAGCAAAGGAATCCTTTCAATAAGATTGGCAGGGAAGGAAAGTGATGCAATTCACAGTGCCACCTCCCCCATCACTGCCAGACTGAGCAGGAGGATGAACCATTTAATCAGCTGATCAACCTATGAAACAATCAAACTTCCCTGGGCATACTCTGGACCAGGCTCTTAAACTGGGAACTGGAGACACAGAGCTGAAGCAGATGCACTCCCTGTCGTTCACGAATTCTCAAACTACTGTGGGGAAGAGACATGAAAATACAGAACTATAATGTGGTAAGTGTCATGATATTGACATATTCTAACTATTATGGACAAAAAGAGGAGGAAGTATCTAACTCTGAAGGTGCTGAGGAAGAATAAGGAAGGCTTTCAGAGAAAGGGATATATGGGTTGACTCTTGAGGCCGTTTGACAGGTACACTAGGAAAACAGTGAGTAAAGGAATCGAAGCATGAAAAATTAAGAAATATGGACCAGTTGAGGCAAGAGAGCAAGACTCAGAGAGAAAGACTCAAAAGGACAGAGGTTGTCCTAGATGTTCTTACAACACACTCACGGAGGACTCTGCACCTGCCTCTCTAGCTGTGTCTTCACTGCTCATTCCTTAAATGTTTAGCTCCCAAGGTCCTTGATCTGGGGCCTCTTCTCTTAGTTTCATATACACTCCCTGGGAAATCTCACCATCTCCCGTGGCTTCAGTAACCATCCACTTGACTCTCAAAGCCTTATCTCTGCAGAAAACTTTCTTGCACACCAGACCCATATACCCAGCTGTATCTTGAACATCTCTATGTGGATGATGCATAGAGATTAGTCTAAAACTGATTTCCCTCCTAACCTACTCTTCCTGCTGGCCTTTCTTATCTCAACGAAAGGTACCATCATCCATCTGGCCACAGCAGCCAGAATTATGGGAATCTTCTCAATTCTTCCTGTTCTTTCACCTTTCAGATACCAACTATGATTATATCCTTGATTCTGCTTCTAAAATGTGTCAAAGTTAAAAGGTCAGGAGATTTAGGAGGCAGTCTTGACTCTGTCACTAATCTCACTAATTCAAGGTAAGACGCTGGACAAGTTTCTACTCCAGCCCCTCGTAAATTGGGATGGGGAGGGTCTTTTTGTTCTCCAAATCTGCAATTCCTGGGGTTCTCTTTCCAGCCAAATGTCCCTACAGACTGTAATATGTGCCATGATTAAATCTCATCTTGTACCACCTTGAGGATTTGATTACTGCTTTCCATGGTAAGGTTAGATGTGCAGCTGTTTCCACTGCCCTTCCAGAATAAACATCTACTAAGTTTAAGGCACCCATGACACTCCCTCTGGGCACCCTCTCTTTAGCCATAGGGTTTTGCTGATTTTCTGGACACAGGCTGTACTATCACAACCATGGGCCTTTGCTCAAGCTCTTCTCTCAGCAAGAATGCCATTGTCCCCTAAGTGGCTGAGGCAGCACCTGGCACACAGAGGGTGCTCAGTATATGTTGGTGACAAGAGAGCCATGTTTAAATCACTGCAGTTTCCTCTCACCAGACAGAGACGCAAAAGCAGACAATAACAAGACAAGAGAACAAAGTTCCAAGGAAAAAGACCTCTGCTTAGCATACAAAAGCTTCCCCACAGCATAAGGTAGTAAGTGCTCTGTCACTGGAGGCATGTAAGCCAAGAGAGGCAGGGCACCTGTCGGGCCTGCAGCTAATTCCAATCCTGCAGCAAATCAGAGCCCTACTTAGGGGATGAATGGGCACTGGTGAGCTGGACAGACAAACAGGGAGAGACCTTTAAAAAAGACCTCTGTACTGACTGAACCGACTCCAACCTCCCAGATTTCATCTTCCTACTGGGGCTAGTCCTGGGTGTATGGTGTCTATATCAGAGACCCTTCACACAAGAAACAAGCCCAGGACCTGCCTTCAGTCAGATCGCCCTCTCTGGGGTGCAGCCTGCCCCTCCAACCTGCAACCATCTGTCCCTGCAGGTTTGCAGCCCAGGATCTGAAGCCAAGTCCAGAAGGGAGGAGGCTGAAACCAGGGAGGGGCCTGGGGTCCTCCAGGCAGGGCCCAGGCTGAAGGGGGAACCGGAGGGGTCCTTTCCTACAACAAGCAGCCCCCGGATGAGGCTTCCTGTCAAGGGAGCAGCACTAGCGGAGGAAAGAGGGTCCTCCACCCTGGCTGGTGGGCTTCTGGGTGGCTGAGGAGGATGGTGGGGGAAGCTAGGGGTGGAAGTGTCTGCATCCAGGGAGAAAGGAACCCTTCAGACAAGCTGGGCCACAAGATTCCAGAGTTCCATTCAGCAACCCCACCCGCCACACCACCGCCACCCTCGGCCGCAGCGTTCGACACCCTCCGCCAACATATATAAGCTCCCAAACCCCGCGCTCTTCCAAGGAACCATCACCCATCCACCCGCGCCTCCCCCCTCAAACATGGACCTCACGTGAGCAGCCACAGCCCGAAGAATCCCCCCACTGCTCTCACGGACACGGACACGCCTCACGTGGACAGAGACAGGCACAGCTTTTGAAAAGCATCTGTGCCCCCACCCACAGATACTCGGACGACACACCGCGGCTCGGATCTGGACACGGACCCGAGCAAACAGGGACACAAACGCGCCCCTGGGGGCCGCCCGTCGCACTCACCGCGGCGGAGCAGGATGGGAGGGCCAAGGCCCAGACTGCGGCCACTCGGAGCGGCCCGCGGCGCTGCCCCCGCTGCCAGCGCCCGTCCGCCCGGCCCTGCCCGCGGCGCCGCCCCACGTCCCGCGCCTCCGCCTGTCCCCGCGCCGGCGCCGCCGCCGGACCCGCCGCACAGGCCGGAGGGAGGGGCCGGGGCGGGGCTGCGGACCCGCCGGGGGAGGGGGCGGCTCGGGTGCTGAAGACCCACCCACGGCCCGCCCGCCGCCGCGGAGGCCCCACCCCCTTTACCCCACCCGCCCGGCTCCCCCAACCCCCTCGAGGCTCCTACGGGAGCTGCCTCAGCCCGCGGGTAGGGGAACGCGTGAGCCGGATCCCGGATCCACGATCTCTGCCAGCTGCCTCCGGCTCCCGACCGCTCCGAGGCAGTTCTCAGGGACTGGGGTGAGGCTCCGTCAAGAAAACGCAGCTGGGCAGCAGAAATTTCGGACTCTGGGAGCCGGTCCGGGCCCTCCAGGAGGTGCACTTCCCAGCTTTCTTCGGGGGCTCCTTGGGAATATGCTAGCGTGTTCCCTGCTGCGCAGGGGGACACGGGATAGTCTGTACCTCTGCATGGATCTCTAGGCGACAGAAGGGCCCCCAGGTGGAAGGGCAGTACCCAGACCGCTAGGAGAAGGAGTGGACGGGGTGAAAGGTGGGGGACTTGATTTGGCTGTAGGTGAGGAGCCCCCTTGCGAGGAGATTATGGTTCAGACCATCCAGCGACTCCCTTCCACACTCCAAAGACCAGAGCAATTCAGTCATCGCATTGTGGAAAAGCAGCCCCGGTGGAAAATAATAAAAATTATAGTAACAGTTCACAGGGACTGAGTGCTTATTATGTGCCAGACACATAACGAATCACTTTACATATATTATCTCCTTCAATATTCATAATCTTAATAGGTATCTTCTTTTATTAGATGTGTTTTACAGCAGAAGAAACTGAGGGCCCTTGGCTCCCCAGACGTTAACCCTGATCAGCTAACTCAGCTAGAAGGTGGTGTAGCCAGGGTTAGAGCACTGCTTTAGATCTTGCTCCCAGTCACCTGGAGACTCAGTATATTTCATGTTGGAAGTCCCCAATGGCCCATAAAGGGGGGGTGGGGGGGTTGTACGTGGACCACCCAACCTAATAATCAAACTCCAGTCAGATGACTGCAGGCTGACCAAAACCCAGAAAGGCTGCCTGGGAGCTGCAGAGTCAGTGACAAAGAGCAAAACCAGGCTGCATGGATCTCAGTTCTATGAGAATCTGCTGACTGGGTTGTCCCCTTCTTGCAGCTCTCCAGAGGCAGGGGAGAACATTGAAAAATCTGGAGCTCTCCTTGGCCAAGGAGCACAGAAGGGATGGTACCTGGGCCCTGACTGAGTCAAAGTGCTGTTTGGAGTGCTTTCTTGCCCCACACAAGGTTGATAAGGGTTCAACACCTGGGTGCACCCTCAACCTCTCATCCACTTGATGAGGTCTGGCACCCAGCACAGGTGCTCTAATGTTTGTGAATGAGCCTCAGGGTTCATGCTTGCTTTGGGGTTTTGGGCCAGGGCGACTAGATTACCCAATGTGAGGGAGCCAGGGTCTGTATAATACTATTTCAGGCTTCATGAGGACTACTTTCTCAACCATAGATTTCTCCCATCCCATCAAACTTGTGCTTGAAAAAGCTTCACAGCTCCCTTTCTTCTCTAAGGACAAAAGTTCTTAATGAGCCTGAACAGGCCCAGTGCAACCCCTCGCTGCCTCACCTCTGTAGTCATCCTCTAGCCACTCCCCTTCCTCTTTTCATTCCAAAGTGAATTGCACTCTGGTTCTATCATGGCCAACACATATACTGGTATCTCTGCCTAGGTTGCTCTTCTCCCTACTCTTTGCTGGCTGTGCCTATTTGCCATTCGGGTCTTAGTTTTCAAGTTGACATCTCATCTCTGCTCTAGTCTGGGATAGACGCCCCTCCTCTGCACTCCCATAGCTCCCTGAACTTCTGTATCCTAGTACTCATCACTGTATTGTAGTTGCCTGGTTACTGGTCTCTATCCCCCACTAGGCCATGAGCGCTGTGGGCAGGGACTGTGTTTTATTCACTGATGTTTCCCCAGGGTCTAGCGCAGTGACTGGCAAATAAAAGCACTTAGTAAATATTTGCTGTATGAATGAATGGATGATGAAGGTCAGCGGGCCCAACCCCCTCTACGCCCTGTGCTTTTAAGACCATAGCTATCTCGGTGCTGGCCTAAAGAGCAAATAAAGCTTAGGCTCCGAATGGGGCTGGGGGAGTAGTAGGATCTCGAGACTGTTTGTGAAACCTGTGACTTCAGCTATCTGGCCTCTGCTCTTCTGACTTCATAGGATTTTGGTGTATGATCAGACTGAGTACTTCTCCACCCAGCCCACCCTCCTAAAGTCCCCCCTCCACAAATTGACCTCACTGGGCCTGCTTTTATGAAAGGTTTATTCCTAGTGCTAGGTCCCAATCTTCCAGGGCTCTAAGCACAATTAAACTGGGTGGGTAGGTGAGGGGAAGCCCATTCAGATGCAGGGCCAGAAATGGAGCTCCCCATTACCCCCACCCCTTTGGTCCCAGTCCCCTCCTCTGCAATGGGGACGCATAGAGGAGGGACAAAGGGTATTGGAGGCAACATCATTGGCCCTGGGGAGCCCAAGAAGAGCTGCCATTGGCTGACAGGGCCTTTTGAGGCTCTGCCATTGGTCAGGGGGCACACCCCAGGAGCTGGGGATAGGCCTGAGGAGTAATGCCATTGGCCAGGGAGTGGTTTTGTCATAGCCTTTGGCTGTGGAGTGGAAGGAAAAGATCTGGGAATGAAGCCCAGTGGCCAGGAAGATAAAGGACAGGGCAGCAGCTGCTGGGCCTGCAGGCCCCCTCCCTACCACAGCAGTTTGGGCAAAACTGGTGTGAGGCCCCAGCCAGGGAAAGGGAACCCAAGCCAGAGGGCTGGTGGCAAGGGATGTCCCATGTCCAATCTCTCCCACCCTGGGACTGCCTCTCCCAATGTCCTTGATAGCCAGGTTTGGCTAGGAGCAGCTCACTGCTCCTCTAGCCAGGAGGGCTTCTCAGCGCCTGGAGGCCGCAGCTTGATGTTGAACTGCTGCAGGGTCTGCTCCAGTTGTTTCTGGTTCCCAGCAAAGTAGGCTGACACGGCATTGTGGAAGAGCAGCAGCTGCTTGTGCATCACCTTGATCTGGGGGTCCAGCAGGGTCAGCTGAGACTGGACTCAGATGCCCTTCTTGAGCCTGAGCCCAGACCAGGGGTACATGGATTCTGCTCTGATGATGCTTTTAGGGTGGGGGCTGAACTCCACTAATGGAATCAAAGGATAAGGGCAATCTGATGGGAGAAAGCTGACTTGATTTGCTGGGCCTGGCGTTCTGGTACCCCAGCCCAGGGTTGGGGGCGATTTTTCCCAGTTATGTTCCTGGGATCAGCAATGAAATACTCCAATAGAAAAGGGTCAGGGATTGGAGGGTGGGTGACTGAAAAGGTCCAGGAGGTGAAGGGGCTGGGGGAAAGATCTCACTTCTTAGCCAGGCTGCATTTCCCCATTCAGTGATGGGGAGGGTTTTAGGGGTAGGTCAGTGTTACAGATGGGGAAGTGGACTGGGGTCAAAGGGGTGGGGTTGGCACCTTGTTTTCTTCCAGGAACTTGAGCTTGATGGCCACATCTCCCCGTAGCTTCTCATATTTGTCCCGATGGGCCTGGAAAGTGGCCTGGGCGCTCTCGAGTCGACCACGCGTCCCTGCATCCCGAGGGCCTAGGCTCAGCTCCTCTAAGTCTGTTCGGTAGGCATCATATTCCAGCCTGGGGAAGGGGTGATACAGGCTGGTCTCCACCCCTGTGTCACACATACTCTTCCTTTCCTTCCTCAATTCTTATAACCCCAAAGCTCAAACTTCCACCCATGCCAGCCAACTCCCAAAACCCTGGGCCCTGCTGATGCCCACACCTGGCAGCCTCATACTGTTTGACAGTCATAAGCGTGTCTTCCATGGTCTTGGTGACCAACGTGTTGATGCTAGAGACAAAGAAGTTCACAGCCCCTAGCAGTGTCTCTCCATTCTTGCACAGCAGTTTCTGTGTCTCTGCATTGTAGCCAAATTCCTCCTGAAGGCAGAAGAGGAGGACAGCCTTGAGTAACAGTTCCTACCTGAATCAAGCTGTAGGGCCCTCATTCCCCTCCTCCCCAGGGAGGAAACAGCCATTGAAACTGGAATAACAAAGGACTGCCTCCAGCAAGGCTCTCTCTTAGCCAGAAAGTTAGTGGGACCACCCAGAGATGCCTAGGGTAGGACTGTGGGAGTGGGATTCTCAGATAAGTTCACAGGACTAGAATAAGGAAAGCTAGTGCAGCAGGCAAGGGAAGGGCTCTGATTAGGCCGAGCACTGATGCAGAAAAGGGTTACTTGTGAGGCATCTAGTGTGTCGTCTCCCCCACCCCTCCAACTTCTGAACCTCTGTACAAACCCTTAGGCTGCCTCCACAGGTGAGTGCTGCCAGGGGTAGGGCTGGGCCCACCCTGGAGGGGTTCTCCCTCTGGGCTGCAGGAGGGAGGGAGGGAGGGAGACTGAGGGCTGACTGCCTGGGAGGGCCCGGGCCCAGTCCCCCCACCCTCTTTGGCCTGACCAAAGCACCTGAAGCTCTGGGGACTTCTGGCTGAGGTCAGCAAAGGCGTCACCTAGTGCATGCTGGGTCTGCAGCAGGCTGTAGAGGTGAGCTGTCAGTGCCCGGCCCAGCTGCAGGACACTCTCATACTTGCGCTTCGTCTCACGCAACAGCTCAATCTGCAGCTCCAGCTCCAGGTCCACGGTCCGGGAGCCTCGGCCAAATCGTTCTGATAACAGCTGCTTTGTGCACTGATTGGGAAATGGGGGAATAGGTCAGAGACCTGCCCCCCACCCCTGCCCCTCCAAACTGGTATCTACCCTAGCATCCCCAGGCTCCTAATCTCAGCCGTAGATGGAATAGTGGAATCCAGATGGGAAAAGGGTAGCCAGGGGGAGTTTGGGGAAAGGGAAAGGTGCTTAAATCCCACCTTATATGTATTGATGCCCCATTTCTTGACGATGTCAAACTTCTCTCCAGCGATGCCCCGAGCCACCTCATCTCCAGGGCCAGCAGGAGTGGTACTGTGAGATGGATGGCGGCCAGACCCTAAAGGACCAAGTTCTCTGACACCAGCCTTTCTCAGATATAATCAAACGTCTCTGTGGCTCCACCCATACCTCCCACCCAGCATATGAAAATTACTTCCCTGAAGTAGCAGAAACTACAATGAGATTCTCCTACTCACTAGGAAGAACTCATACCTTGTCCCCTGAGACCCAAACCCCAATATACATCTGGCCTCCTTCTGAGGTGGTGATGGGGGCTGGAGTGGGGGAGAGAGTTGCTGGTGTATGGGGACAGAGGAAACTGAAAAAAATACATTGAATATGGGGTGGCAGGTCAAGGATGGTGGATCACTAACATTCCCATGTGGAACCCTAGTCAGTGTGAGATTCAGGGACTTTTGCTCCTCTAAGCTTTAGAGTCTAAGTAAAACTCTAAGAAGCTTCAGAGTTCCAAATCAGGCTCAAGCTCTAGAGCATGGAGAATTTCTGTGAAACAGAGTTCTTAACACGATTCAGGTGGTGGTAGCAAAGAAAGGACACATTGACACATGTTGGGGCTAAGTGGCAAGTGGGAGCAGCTGGACAACCCTGGGCACTAGCTTTGGGCTGAGGACAGTCCATATGGTTCATACTAGCACAAGTTCCCAAGATCTCCAGACATAATTCAAGCTTTCTTTGACATATCCTATACTCCCCAGAATCATTCCTCTCCCTCTCTGCACTAAAGCTTCCTGTCCTGTTCTGATCATTCATACCTGTGGGGATAAGTCCATCACCAGAGCCCCCATAGCCACCAGACACAATGCTGGTTTCATTGAGGTTGGGTCCCGACACCATCACCTGCTGGAGGTCCTATAGGCCAGAGAAGAGGGGGGCTTCAGGAACATAGGGGCAGCTGAAGCATTTAGGGGGTCAGAACAAGCTTGGATTGAAGCATCACAGAGAGAGCACACAAGGGAAGTCTGCATAGAATCAGAACGAAGATTTGTAAAAAGATTAGAGGGAGTTAGAGAAGTTAGGGGAAGGCTATTGGAATGGGGTGAGAGCCCAGGGCTTATGATTTGGGATTCCTAAATTGAAAGAATATGGAGAAGAATCAAACAGAAGCACCTGTTCCAGCCCATCATCCTCAGGAAGCTGCCCCGCTTCACCGTTCCCATGGATGGGGATCTCCATCGTGGCTGCCTTCCCTAGGATCCCGTCCGTCATGGCTAGGGAAGGGATTGGAGTCAAAGTCTCCACCCCAGCGCCCTGCAAAGCCCAACAGAGACAGTTCTGGAAACTGGCCAGTACTCCAGAAAGAAAGGTCTCCTTGCCATTTCAGAAGTTTTAGAGGTTGTCCTAGGACTTGAGTATTCTGGGGTTCAGCCACCACTCCTTTCTTCTCATGGATATGTATTTTTCCTCTCCAAGGCACATTATTTTTACACATGCACACCAAAGCCCCAGGTGTCTTCTCGTGAACCCTCAACCCCACCAGGGCTCCAGTGTTCATTCATGCATTCAGTCATTCGACAGACATTTAATGAGTGCCTACTATGTGTCATGCATTATTTGAGGTGACAGCAGTGACCAAGAGAGATAAAGTCTGTGCTGTCTTGGAGCTTATCCCCATGCATCTGTTTCCCCTCATCAGATTAACCCCTTTCCAAGGCTCAGGAGCCTACTCCTCCCATTCAGGTATGTTTTTCTTTGCTTGGCCTTTCACACTCCTGTAGTGTTTCTTTCCCTTTTCTTCAGGTGGTCTCCTCCTCCTCCGTCTCATGCACCTCCTCTTCCTCGGGCCCTCCCCCCCAAGGCCTTAGTTGAAGCAGTTGGTGTATGTTCCCGGCCTCTGGGAAAAGCCTCTTTTTTCCAGGACATAGGTGATCCCTTCCAAAGTCAGTTATGTCCCCCAGGTGTGTGAGTCCCCGCCCCCCCACACCTGGGCATCAGGTGTGTCCTCATCCTTCCCCAGAGCTCAGTGGCATCTTTCCCTCAGGGCAGGTTCGTGCGTTCAACTTCCCCTCGCCCAAGTATGTCCTTCTCACCTCCGGCCGGGCCGCTCTTCCCCTTAGGGCGCCAGGCCCGGGCCGCGCGGGGACCTCGGGCTCCAGTTCCCGTCGCGATCCTAGCAGCAGGTCAGGGATTTGGTGGAAGTGACGTCCCCTCCCGGGCAGAAGAAGCCGGCCACGTCGCAGATTATAAGGGCGGAAATGATGTTAAAACCTGGGGCAGGGCGATCTTTGAGCCAACCCCTCAGTCCCTGTGGAAGAAGGAAAGATCACTTCCGGGGCGTTACCAAGAAGCTGTGGGGAAGTGACGTAGGGTGCGCCGGTGGCGCGATGGAGGCACAGCAGCAGCAGCAGCAACAACAGCAGCAGCAGCTGAGAAACGTGAGTGTGCCCTAAGTTGCTGCAGGGTCATAAGTTCAGTCAGCATCCTTGTACGTTTGGCTGGAGATCTGAGGGCTGGGAACGTCCGACTGCGGCGCGGCGCCCTGTGAAATCTCGGAAGACGCGGCCTCGAGTTAACCCCTTATCGCTGAGTTCTTTGTCCCCTTTTCTCTTAGTTGCGGGATTTCCTGTTGGTCTACAATCGGATGACGGAACTCTGCTTCCAGCGCTGCGTGCCCAGCCTGCACCACCGAGCTCTGGATGCTGAGGAGGTTAGGCGGGGAGCTCAGTAGGGAGGTGCGCCGAAGACTGTTCCCAACCGCCACTCCCCGTACCTCTGTCCCTGGCCTTTCCACGACCCTCACCCCTAGGCTAGGGATGGGAAGGAAAGAGACGGACCCGAGAGGACACCTTTGGCCTCTGCTTCACCCTGTCTTCCTTCCAGGAGGCCTGTTTGCATAGCTGTGCTGGAAAGCTGATCCATTCCAACCACCGCCTCATGGCCGCTTACGTGCAGCTCATGCCTGCCCTGGTACAGCGCCGCATCGCAGACTACGAGACTGCCTCAGCTGGGCCAGGTGTTGCTGCTGAACAGCCCGGAACCTCGCCGTCAGGCAGCTAGCCCTCCCCAGCCCCGGGAAGGGAGGCACTGGATGGACCCTCAAATTGAAGGAGCCAGTGGACCTTGGGCTGGATGCAGCCTTTACGTAGAGTGAGGGATTGCCTGAGAGCTGGGTGCTATTGCTCCTTTCCCTGGAGCCAATAAACCCGCTTTTACTCTGTTTGGTTTATGTTCTGGGCAGGAGGCTTTGCCTACTTTATTGGCACCATCCTTTTCTGTCCGTTATTGCATATCTGCTGGCCTTAGCCCTGTCAGTGGAAAAATTGCCTTCTATGTGTAGAAGATTCCCGGGCACCTGGTTAAAGCAAGGTCTGTGGGTACAATTTTAATGTTGGTAATAGCAACAGGAAGTTGGTTCCTGCCCAGATGACAGGGAAAATGAGAGCTTTTTCTAGCTGTCCTTCACTTAAATCTGTCTGACTTAAATGGCTCATTTGTGAGCCAGATATGCATTCATTCATAACTATTTTTTCATGGACTCTATCTTACAAGAAGAAATTCAGCTGAATTTAGGGAAAGGAGGAGATATTTAAGGACAACAGATTAAGAAATCACAGGGCTTTTAGGGAACGCCTCTCAGAAAGTCAGTATCCCAGAACAGAGATGAAACCTATAAGAATTTTGGGGTGTTTTGGAACTTCAACCATTTCCCCAAGTTGTTACTTTCTATTTTCTGTCTTCCGCAGGATGAGCAGTATAGCCTCTAAACAGAAAAGGTCTATGTGCTTGTCTTCAGGAGCAGTCAGAAAGGGGAAACTTGAGGGACGATATTCTGTAATAACAGCCAGATCTGAGGGAGAGGAACCCAAGGGAGAAGTAGAAGATGATGATGGTTATGGGGGGAGGGGGGGAAGGGATAACACAAATCCTCGGGACCTCTTTAATGTTACCTGCATGTCTGTAATCTAATTCCATCTCTTCCATCCTTTATACCACCTTGTCACGCAGTCTCTGTTCTTTCTATATTGAGCCTCTCCATTTTCCTCTCATTATCGCCCTGATTTTACTTCTGTATTCACCAGTCTGAATGGCCTATCCATCACTGCATTTTCTTGCCTCCTTTGCATCCTCGTCCTCATTGTGTCATTCCAGTTGTTTTATCTTTTCTGGTCCTCTGTTCAGGCTGCTAGAGAAAAACATAGCTGTGTAATAAGTGCCACTGAGTACTCCAGGTCTCCAACCTCAACCAAGCCCTCACTACCAACAAGCAATCCTTTTTGGGTACCTGGTGTATTTCCTCTCCTAATTACCATGGCAGTTATTTTACATCTTCACTGCTCTCACCCCCCATTTCACCCTCAACTACCCCCATCAGGTGACCATGTTTTATTTTTTACGGAGGAAATGGAAGCTTTTAGACATTGGCTCCCACAGTAATTTAAAAAACTCCTTACAACCACACACAAGAGACATTTTTCTCCCCCGTGTGGATTAGGAAGTTGAAATTCTTTAGTAGCAGACCCTATATTAGAATAAAGACCTATTTTTTTTTAATGTTTTTTATTTATTTTTGAGAGAGAGCATGAGTCGGGGAGGGGCAGAGAGACAGGGGAGAGAGAATCCGAAGCAGGCTTTGTGCTGTTGGCACAGAGCCTAATGTAGGGCTTGAACTCTTGGACCGTGAGATCATGACCTGAGCCAAGATCAAGAGTCAGACACTTAACTGACTGAACCACCCAGGTGCCCCTAGATCTGACTTTAAAATCCCATGTTCTTTTTTTACACCAGGCTGCTTCTCAAAATATCCATTGAATCACCCAATTTGTATGGGCTCTTAGGCTGATATGTCTTAGTTATTCTTTATAGCAAAACTACAAGAGGTAGTATTCCCACTTAATGGAAGAAGCAAGAATCCAGAATGTACCAGAAGCCCATCTTATACCTAATTACTGTTTGAGGAAAGTGGCTCCAAACAGCTTTTTGCCTCTTTGGCTCTTTATCGTGAACAGAAGGTTTTGTTAGGAATGTAGCAGTTGCTGACCAGGAACTTCCCTACTGAGTGGCTTCATGTCTACTCAATAGAGTTCTCTCCTCAGAAAGTACAAGTGCAGGTGAAACCACTTGTAAATGTAACAATTCCAAGATGCGGGGAATGGGGATCTGGAATATTGTGCTGCTGCTGAAAGGACTATTCCGCTTGGACATTTGCATGTATCCTTGTGCCAGTAAATGTCCATTGTGAATTGTCTGGGTTTCCATGGCACTTAATTATTACTGCTGGAGAAGGGCCAGGAACAGGATCTGTCTGGGCTCTAAAGGCTATGTTCTTTGAACTTGCAGAGGCTTATCTTTGCTTGCTTATCTGTACCCAACCTGTCCCTAGGCATGGGAAAACAAGTATCTCTCAATCTAATCCATCATTTAATCCCTACCTTTTTAATATCATCTTTCCTCTCTGTTTATGAATATGCTCAGTACTTAGGAGAAGAATCCTGCTGTTACCTATCTATAGTCACTGACAGTTCCTTCAGGTCTTGCCATAAAGTGATAGCCATTGGCATAATGAAAACAATGTGATGTTTCAAGCACAACACAAGAGTAAGTGTTAACAAAGCTTTATCCCTTATACATACTGGCGACAGCGTTCATGTTCTTCCCATTCATTGTAGCTTCAGAACTTAACTCATTTGCAAAGTCTAATTCCTTTGAACCTATTCAGCTATACCACAGTCTCATTACTGTCCTTAGTAACCACCAATCCTACTTTCCTCTAAGTAGCTAGCCCTTGGTCTTACCATCATTCCCTTGATGGTTTAATGTTACGTGGACAGTCCATTCAATATTTTGGTTTCTTGTTCCTTGACCCAGTCTCCAATAATTTTCACTCTCTCTTAGCCACCCACTCCCTTAGTTATGTCCTGGCCATTGTCATTACCCCAAATTAAAACACTATTACCAGCATCTTATTCACTGACTGTATTCCTTCCACTTTGTTTATTGATCTATTTCTCCAATATTATTCTTTGATTTCACTGGAGCATTCAAGCCATTGATTCTACCTTCTCTCCATTAACGCCTTCTGTTAATATCTTTCAATTCCTGTCCAGCTTAAATTCCAGTGACTCTTGGAACAGTCTAGATTTCTTTGTCAATTCTTTTTTGGAATCAGATAAAATGAGACATTTGCCTGTGTCTGCATTTGGACAGCTAAAAGCCCAAGGAAATCACTACAGAGCAGATTTACATCACAATGAATTCATGATTACCAGTGTCAAATGGGGTCTCAGCCCCTATAATCCCACTATTTTCTAGTCTCTCCCTCTGCAATGACTATTTCAAACCAATATTCTTAAACCTTATTACCCTCACCCCATTCTCTTAAGTTTTCTGCAGGTAACATTTTTTAATTTATAGGTAAAAATAGAAGCTATCAGTTGGGAACTGCCACAAAATGTTACAACAGAACTTGGTCACCCACCTACATCTGCATCATTTTCTTTCCCTCACACCTCTTCAGGCCAGTGCCTCTTCCTGCTGTGAATCCTAGTCCTTCCTTCTTTGGGAATCTCTGACGTAGGTTTTTCCTATTTTACCATATTCTCACCATTGTTTAAACATGCTAAAGACTTCCTGTTACAACAAACAAACCGCCCTACCTTATTTTCCCTTCAGTTACCATCCTGTTTGGTCCCTCTCTATAGCTTAACTTCTAAAACAGTTGGATGCTTTTTCTCTCTCCATTCCCATTCATCCACTCAGTCTGTTTTGACTTCTACAACCTTTATTGAAACCGTTCTTAATAAGGTTACTCTTGCTCACCAAGTGACTTTCATGTCTCTGAATTCAGTGATGGTTTCCCAGTCTTCAGTTTACTTCACTTCTCAGTACCATCTGTTACTATTAACTAGTTCCTCATCATTAACAGTCTTTTGTTGGTGTCCGTGATTCCACTCATGGTTGTACAGCTACTTTAACTGCAGCTTCATAGCCTCTGTTGAGGCTCACCTGCCTCTAGCCTTTACATCTAAACATTTCTTTAGGGCCTTTTCTTTCTCAGACATTTTTCGAGAATTGTTTCCTCCCTATTCTGAGCTTCAATTACTGATGACTCCCAGATCTCTTCTCAGTTACTTGTTTGACATCCCCACTTAGGTGTCTTAAAAACAGCCCTAGCTCAACATATTTTCCTCATCAATTTTCATTCTATATGTAGTACTCCTCCAGTTGCAGAAGATAGGAACCTCACTCAACCCCCCACTCAGTTGCCAAATCTCATCAATTTACATTTCTAAATAGCCCTTGATTCTGTCTGCTTCTCCCCATCTTCACAATCTTCCGTCAAGGTTACTGCAATTGGTACATTACCTTATGTCCGCTTTTGCATCCCTCCAATCTGTTTCTCCATTCTTAGGCCAGAAAACACACAGATGCTTAAAACCTTGCAATAGCTTCCCATTCTTCTTAGGATAAAACATATTCTACATGTGACCTGTAGGCCTTGCATGATCCAGCCCTTGCCCACCCTAGTTTTATCTTATTGGCTGTCAAACATTGGACTGTCAGTACTGTTTGTTGAATTGAATTGAACCACACCTCTCTTGCTCCCTCTCTGTGCCCTAACCACATTGCCTTCTGAGTTCTTCTAACCTGTAATGTGCTATTCCATCTCAGGGCCTTTGTACCTGCTATCCCCTGGCTTGCAGTGCTTTCCCCCGTACTTTACGTAGTTAACTTGTATTCATTCTTGAGTACTTAGCTCAAGTGCTGTTTCCTTGGATAACTCCTCCTAGACTCTAGCTCCCATAATTCCTCATGTTTTTTTGCATGTAGCACTTCAAACAGTTGGTAATTAATTATCTACCTCATGAGGTCACAATCCATGACTGTATCGGTCACCATTGTATCCTTATCATAGTGCCTGGCACATAATATGTGCTTGGCAAATATTTATTGAATGAACATCTTTGACTTTCCTCCCAGCTCAGTTTACTATTTACATATCAAGAGTTAAATCTGCATTTAACTTTTGACCTTTTGCCAATGATTTGGAGGTGTTTTTCATTCAAAACCTCACTGGTTGGTATCTTCTACTCTTAATATTCACAGATCAGTCAACACCTGAAAGAAAGCCTCCATCTGGAGTGAATCAGTCACTCTAGTTTCCACTCACTTTCTAAGTATTGTAGTTCTGCCTAAGTATTTTTTCAACCCTTTCTTTTCTCTCCAACTCCTTTGTCACACCTTAATCACTCTTTCATCAGCTCTTCTATAGATTACAGCAGCAGTCATCTTTCTTGAGCCTGGACACCTTTGATTAGCATTTAGCTAAGGTATACATAACGGACTAAAAATGACAGTGACTTACAAACTTTTATTTCTCTTTCAAGTAAAAATCTAGTCCAAAACTGACATGACATCAGTCAACTGAGAACCAAGCTACTCATCAGCTTTCTGCTTGTTGCATCAGTGTATGGCCCTCAAGTTTGTGACCCAAGATGGATTTTTACTTCTCACACAAACATTCCAAGGGGTAGAATGGAGGAGGACATGGGTGAAGGGGCATGCCCTCCTTTTAAGGACACATTCTAGAAGTTGCACATCAGAACTTTGTCACGTGGTCAGACCTTGTCACAAGGGAAGCTGGGAGATCTCACTTTATTCTTGCTCATTATTTTTTTACTCAGTTAAAAATTGGGAGCTCTGTTACTAACAGTGAAGAGAATGGCTATTAGGAGATATCTACCAATCTATTTTCCATATTAATCAAGAGTGATTCTTATAAATTTAACCACGGTGCTCATCTACTTAATGCCTTCCATGACCTTCCGCCTCTTTAGCTTCATAACAGTCTTTCTCAGGTAATCAGGTTTCAGGTGATCTCTCTGGCCTCATCTTCAACCTCCTTTTCCTCAGTTTTTGATTCTCTTACCCTTGGTTATAAAAGGGTCAATTTATTTGTGGTGCTCAGATACATCATGCCAATTCTGGACTCTTTTCTGAGTGTGCCCCACTTTTCATTCATATATTCAGTACTTCACAAATACCTGAGCAACTGCATTTTCTAGCACTGTTAAGCCCTGCAGATGCAGAGGTGAATGAGATAGATGCAAACCTTGTTCTCTTGGAATTTAACATAGGTATGGTGAAGGTCAATATAGAACGAGTAATCACAACTGTGGTGAATGTTACAAAGAAGTATGTGTTGTGATGGGAACATACAGTGGTAGGAACATACTTGGTGTGGGGAGTGAAAGAGAGCTTCCCAGAGAATGATTTGGAGGCTGAGATCTGAAGGATGAGTTAGCATTAACCAAGCAAAAGATAAGGAAAAGGGCTACCCTCCTTTCCTTCATGCCTTTGCTTAGATGTCATCTTTTTATTAAGGCTTGTTCTGATAACATTTAATTTTTTTTAATGTTTACTTATTTTTGGAAGAGAGAGACAGACAGACAGTGCAAGCTGGGGAGAGGCAGAGAGAGAGAGGAGACACGGAACCTAAAGCAAGTTTCAGGCTCTGAGCTGTCAGCCATTAAAAGGAATGAGATCTTGCCACTTGCAACAGTGTGGATGGAGCTAGAGAGTATTATACTAAGCAAAATAAGTCAGAGAAAGAAATACCTTATGATTTCACTCATAAGTGGAATTTAAGAAACAAAACAGATGAACTTTGAGAAAGGGGGAAAAAAGAGGGAAACCAACCAACAAACGGTTGATGTAGGGAGGTGGTTAGGGATGGGCTAAATAGGTAATGGGTATTAAGGAGGACACTTGTGATAGGCACTGGATGTTAAATGTAAGTGTTGAATCACTAAATTCTACTGAAAACAAAAATAACATATACATACACACATACATAGATACATACATTGCAACCCATCCTCTCCTTAGACATTCCTGATCCTCTCTATTCTGTTTTTCTATAGCACTATCATTTCTCACATAATATGTGGTTTGCTCATTTTGTTCTTTGTTTTTAATTCTGAATCAAGATTCTATTAATATTTGGTCATATATTTCTATGATTATATAAAATTTTTTATATTGGCATTGTTTCCTGCAGTGTTTTACACACATTATTATTTTTTTTTCTGTAAGATTATTTTGGGCTGTTATCACACATAAACAGTACATAGTGTGGACTTTTGGAATAGGCTTGTTTTATCATTTAAGCAGGAACTAGGTTAGGATAGAAACCATTATAGGGCTTTTGCAGGTAATTCTCTTCCTTCAGATTCAAGGTATCATTTTCATTCCCAAGACTAGTGATATAAATTCTCTAAATGTGATTCTACTGAAGAGGGTGAAGATTAAGATCAATAATATTTCTATGGAAATTGAGAGTTTTAAATCATACCCTATGTGTTGTCCAGTCTTGTGACTCAATTATATTCTGCCTAGGTTCTATTTATTTTTATTTGTACCTTTTAGTCCCCTTCACCCATTGGTGAAATGGTAAAGGAGCTCATTTTGTTTATCATTACTTGTATCTCCCACTAGAATTTACATTCTATAAATCATAAATTAGGAATTTTGACAATGCTGTTGCTTTGTACACTGATGTAACCAAACACCTAAAATAGTGCCTAACAGAGTTGGTGCTCAATAAATATTTGCTGAGTAAGTGAAGGCAAGAAAGAGTTCTACAGCAAAGGTCTAGAGCTTGGCTTTAGAGAAAGGAGGAGCATCTCATTGATAACAGGATGATGGAGGAATGGATAAAGCAAATCTAAGTAGCAGGTTTTTAATTTGGTATTGGGAGATTGAAAGAGTTTGTTTTTTTAAACATTCTTTTTAATATACTTTTTTGTTTATTTGAGAGAGAAAGCATGTGTGAGGAAGGGAGGGGCAGAAAGAGAGAGAGGAGAGGCAATCCCATCTGCATCAGTGCAGAGCTCAGTGTGGGGCTCTGTGCCACAAACCATGATATCATGACCTAAGCTGAAATCAAGTGTTAGATGCTTGACCAACTGAGCCACCCGGGTGCCCAAAGAGAGTTTCTTTTAAATACTATGTGTGATGGTTTTTGTGTGCCAACTTGGCTAGGTTACAGTGCCCAGTTATTTAATCAAACACCAATCTAGGTATTGCTATGAAGGTATTTGATAGATGTGGTTAACATCTATAATTAGTCGAGTTTAACAGAACCTATTCTGAATGAGGAGGGTGGGCTTCATTTAGTAAGTTGAAGTCCAGAAGAGCAAAACAGATTTCTCAAGAAAGGAATTTTGCCTCAAGACTGCAGCATTGGAGTGCGTGGGTGGCTCAGTCAGTTAAGCGTCCAATTCTTGGTTTTGGCTCAGGTCATGATCTTGCGGTTTGTGCATTCGAGCCCCGGATCAGGCTCTGCAGCTGGTAATGTGGAGCCTGCTTGGGATTTTCAGTCTCCTTCTGTCTGCCCCTCCCCTGCTCATGCTGTCTCTTCCTCTCTCAAAATAAATAAATAAACCTAAAAAAAAAAAAAAAAAAAGACCACAGCATTAATTCCTGCCCGTGTTTCCACAATATTGACCTATCTTACAGATTTTGAACTTGCCAGCCACCACAACCATGTGAGCCAATTCTTTAAAATAAATCTACCTAGGGGTATGCCTGGGTGACTCAGTGTGTTAAGCATCTGACTTCCTGGCTCAGGTCATGATCTCACAGTTAGTGAGTTTGTGCCCTGTACTGGGTTAGCTCAAGCCCTGCTTCAGGTGAGCATGAGCCCGACTTAAGGTAAAAAACAAAAAACAAACAAACAAAAAAAAACCCAAGCCCTGCTTCAGGTGAGCCCAGTTTTTCTCCTTCTCTCTCTCTCTCTCTCTTTCTTCCTCCCTCTCAATTGGCCCCTTGTGAGATTTTCTCTCTCTCTCCCTCTCTCTCTGCCTCTTGCTCACTTGTGCCCTCTCTCTCTAATAAATAAAGTAAAATCTATCTACCCACATACTTACCTATGTGTGTGTATGTCCTATTGTTTCTGTTTCTCTGAAGAACTCTGAAACAGCAGCTAATTTTTTTTTAAATAGGTGAAGTTATCATTGGAGAGTAAAACAAGAAAATGGAAGATGAGAGAGTACACAAAAGAAATAGTATTTTCACATAATGGAAGAGTAGATTGACAAAAAGAGTATAATTCAAGTTTTAGGCAGTGTTCAGGGCTCAGTAGAGGCCACTGAACAGGATTCCCTTCTGTCCTTGTTTGGAAAACCATTGTTTTAGGGTCATGAACTTCAAGGCCTTCTGCGACTCTGGGACTCTTCTTTGCCCTTTCCAGGAAGGGCTGCTGCCCTCACTGAACTATTTTGTCTTGTCCACCTTTACCTAAACAGCACTTGGTAGAGTGCCACAAACAAAAACACACAACTTTACTGGGCTTTATTCTAAGCATTTTATGCACATTAACTCATTTAATCCTCACAGCAATGGTGTTAGGTAGATACTATTATTACCTTTATTTTATTTAAAAAAAAAAATTGAAATGGAGGCAAAATACCCTACAACTAGTGAGTGGTAGGTTTTTGGTCCAGACAGCCTGACTCCAGAGGTGATCCCCTTTCTCATCAGTGAAGACTGCTATACATTTATACATTTGTTCCTTAAATATTTTCTGATCACCCACTCATGGTGCCAGCACCATGGGGATGGAGCAGAGAGCAATCAGAGTCTCTGTCACCATGGAGCTTATGTTTCTGGTCAAGGGAAATAGACAGTAAGCCAATAAGTATTTATGTGAGGTGACATTAAACACTGTGGAGAAAAATAATGCAGGGTAGGAAGGGTAAGGAAGGTGGGAACTGTTGTTATTTTATTCTGGATAGTCAAGAACTCATTGATAAGATCTCTGAGCAGAGACTGGAAATGAGGGAGTAAAGCCTTGTGGACATCTGGAAGAAGAGTGCTTCCTATGGAATAAGCCTCTCATTGTCCCCTTCTTTCTTTGCTAATAGAACTCTTGACTTTTATCTGGGCACATGGCCCCTGAAAATAAAAATCAGATTTTACAGCTTTCTTTGCAGCTAGGTGTGCCCTTGTGATCTAGTGATCACATTGCCAAATTGTGCCCTCAACAGTAAAGATGTGCCACCCTAGGTGTGCCACCTGGGTGGCTCAGTCAGTTAAGTGTCTGACTCTTGATTTTTGTCTCAGGTCATAATCTCACAGTTCATGAGATTAAGCTCTGCGTCAATCTCTGGGCTGACTTCTTGAAATTCTACCTCTTTCTTTCTCACTGCCCCTCCCCTGCTTGTTCTCTCTCTGTCTCAAAATAAATAAATAAACATGAAAAAATTATTTTAAAAAAGTAAGGCTGTGCCTCCTACTTTTTCCTTCATTGGCTGGCGTGGGACCTAGCAGACATGGTGGTGAGCTCTCTTGGACGTGGAAGACAAGGACGACCTTCTTGGAGAAGGTAAAACAACCAAAAGGCTGACATGTTAGCCAGCCCTCAAGTATTTATACTTGGGCAGTTATTTAAGAGGAAAAAGTAAACTTCCATCTGGTTTAAATCACTGTATTTTGGGGTCCTTGTGTTGTTACAATGTATGTGGTGGGCAGAATTTTAAGATGGTCCCAAATTTCCCACTCCTTGTGTGCATATCCTACATAATCACTAGGACTATGAGTATGACAGCTTATACTGCATGGCATACTTGACTGTAAGAAAGCAATATTACCTGGGTGGGTCTGACCTAAGTACATGAACTTTTTAAAGGCAGGGAGGTTTCTCTGTCTGGATGCAGAAAGATTCCAAGCTTGCAAAGAGCTTGCAAAGGCCACCGTTGCTGGCCTGGAGATGGATGAGCCACATGGCAAAGAAGGTGGGTGGCCTCTAGGACCTGAATGTGGTTCCCAACATCTGATGCCCAGAAAGGAGACTGGGATCTAGTCTTATAACTGTGTGGATCTGAATCCACCCAGCAAGGATGAGCTTGGAAAAGAAATTTCCCCCCTGCCTTCAGATGAGAACTCAGCCCAGTCAACCCCTGTTTCTGATACCCTGAGCAGAGAACCCAGCCAAGCCATGCTAGATATGGATCTACAGAACTACGATGTACTAAATGGGTATTTGTCTCTAAGCTACTTAGTTTGTAGTAACTTGTTACGTAGGCACAGAAAACTTGTACAAAAGCTTATGTTTCCTAACTGATATACAAGCAGAGATGTACATAGGCTCTGAGATGGGAGCATGCTCGGTGTAATCCAAGCACAGCTCCAGTGGAGTGAATGAGGAGAGTAAGAGAGAAGGAGAGATAGCAGGCAGCTGATCACATAGCAGCTTGTAGGCCATGTAGGACTTTGGCTTTCACCATAAGAAATGAGCTAATAGGGCATTAGTGAGTTTTAAGCAGAGGAGTGACAATAGCTGTTCTTGAAAAGGGTCACTGGTTACTCTGAAAAGAACAGGTTATAGGGACAAGGGTGGAAGGAAGGAGTCCCATTAGAAGGCTATGGAATAATCCAGGTGAGAAGTGATAGTGACACAGACTAAGGTTGTGGCATTCAAGGTGATGAGAAATTGTTGGATTCTGGATAGATTTTGAAGCTATAGCCAACAGAATTTGCCAAAGGATTTGACACGGGAGGTAGGCTGAGGTGTGGGAAGGGAGGGACGGAGAGAGAAATCTAAGGTGACTCCATGCTTTTGACCTCAGCAACTAGAAAAATGGACTTGTCATTTGGGGAAGGCAGTGAAAGGAGCAGGTTTCTTTTGCCATGGGGACAGAGGTGGTAGTTAGAAGTCTGGTTTGGACACTTTAAGATTTTAAGTTTGTAATACTTATCAGATATGCAAATAGAGCCATTAAGGAGGGAGAGGGACATACAAATCTGGATTGCAGGGCAGAGGTGGGACTCTTTCTCTCTTCCTCTCTCTTTCTTTCTTCCCTTAAATCATTTAGACCTTCCCACCCCCCATTTTGGGCTTCTTATGATCAAGGATTTTGTCTTATTAGGGGTTTGCTTGAGGGGGTGGTGGTGACGTGGGATTGGTGGATATGTGGATGGGGTGCACGTAGGGTCTCAAAGACGTAGCTTACTGGTACCTGGCGCTAGCTTAGCCGTTCAGGAAATACATAAATAGGCACATGGATCACACTTTCCCGCGATGCCCTCATGGTTGCTACTTTCCCAAATCGACAGTGTCATTTCTTTTTCAGACCCAGCCAGGCTGATCACCTGTTCCCAAGGCATGTGGACAGCCAGTAGGTTTGGTCTGGGCCGCAGTGCTTCCCTGTCCTCGCCCTAGCCCCTCGCCCTGCGCGTGTGCGACCTAGGCCCCGGCACCAATGCCGACTCCTCCCCTTTCCGGCTCTTCCGGTGTTCCGGTGTTCAGGGTGTTCCAGAGTTCTGGGGTGAAGGCTCGAGACTCTTGGGACCCTGTAACCGTTCTAACAGCTGGGAGGGGATGCAACTGCGGTTAAGTCCAGCTTGTAATCTGCTTCCCTTTGCCTTCAGACCTTCCTTGCCACTGCCCCAAGTAAGATCCCCTCCTCCCACACTCCCATGGACCCCATGCCCCTCCCCCTGTCCCCCCCTTCCCTCTCTCCCTCCTTTTTCTCCTCTCATTCCTCCTCCTCCCCTTTTTCCTCCTCCTCCTCCTCCCTCCAGCGTGGTCCTTTGCCACTTTTTCCACTCCACACCCCCAACCTCATCCCCACCACGTAGTTCTCTGTGCTTTCTGTCCTCAATAGCACCCCTCAGCCCATGGGCAGATGGGCCTGGGACTTTGCTGCCACAGAGTGACCCCCGGATCCTCCCCTTCAGGCCATCCCCAGGCTCCACTCCCAGTGACAGTTCCTTGCTGTTTCCAAAGTTCTCTGAGTGAGCCCCTTCCGGATGTGCATCAGTTTGTCTCTGCAAGTGATCACTTCTCCCTGTGCCGGTCTCTGTGTGGGCAGCTGTGAGTAGAGTGAGTGAGCCTGTGCTTGGGCCCTCAGTCCCAGTTTACCAGTTTCTCCAACAGGCAATTAAGATGAAACCTCACCAGCACATCAGTCTCTCTGCCCTTCCATTGCCTCCTGTACCCCTTACACCAGGTGAGGGGGACTGCTTCCTGGGTGGTGGGAAGGAACGCTTGTGCAAAGAGGGCTCCTACCTCTGTCTTGGGCCTTTTCTTACCAGAGTCTTTGGGGGAAGTTGTGGGGAGAGTTGTCCTCTGCTCTTCTGCTCTGCCCTACAGCTCCATCCATTTCCCTGTCCTAAGTCCCTCCCTTCCCCTGTCCCCCAGCCCCTTCAACCCTGAGCATCCCTAGTCCAGAGCCTAAGGCCCCTTCTCTCACCCCTGTTCTGGGCTGGGCCAAACAGGTGAGACCCAGCAGCCAGGAGCTTGGAACTGGCAGTCAGAGCCTGAGCAGTGGGCAAGGTCAATTCGACAGCAGTTGAATGCCCAGCTCCTCTTGGCCTCGGAGCTGAAGGTGTCTCCTGAAGAGGCATCACCTAAAGCCCTTGAATCTCAGCACTCCGTACATGTTCCAGACACGGAAGAGCAGCTCCAGGACTGTCAGAGGACACAGAGGCAGTTCCTGAAGGCAGGGAGTCAGTCAGAGCAGCCCACAGCGCTGGAGCTCCTGGTAACTGAGCTGCAAACTCTGTTCTCAGCTGTGCTGCAGGATGGCAGCCCAGCAGCTTGGCACTACCTGCATGCAGTGCTGCGCCTGCTGCCTCCGTATCGTGTGCTGTTTGTTGGTCACCTTGACTTGCTGCCCTTCCTGGAACAGCTGTCCCACTGGGCACCTTGGGTCCAATCCCAGCTCCAGCTGGACCTGCTGGATGCCATAGAGCAGGCCTTTCCCCCAGATACCTCTTTGTTAGAGAGTGCCTCCCATACTGAATGCTGTCCCCAGAAGCACAAGTTCCATCATAGGCCCCCACGCCCAGCCTGCCCTTTTGTGCAGGCCCGCTGGGGTGAGCAGTACGCAAAGGAGGACGTGGCTACATGGCTGCGACCACTGACGCTGCCGGAGCTACAGCGCAGCCTGGGTATCGTTGGTGCCCAGGTGGCTCTGAAAGAGACCTGGTGGCTAGATGGCCTTAGCCTCCTGCCCTTGGCACTGGCCACAGACATCCCTGTCCAGTATGAAAGCAGGGACACTGATGACACAGAGGAAGAGCCTGCTGGAAGGAAAGAGACTAAGTAAGTGAGGGACCTAGAGTGGGGCTCTGAGCAGAGGGGAGAAAGAGGCCAGGTAATGGATGCCTCCAGCATCACTTCAGTGTCTAGGGTCAGCTCCCCATTGATTTTAGGCATTAGCCTGACCCCAAGCTATGCTGGTTGAAGCTCCTTCTCTCTCCCTTTTTGTCTGCAAATAAACTGAGTGGTCTTAGTGTTAATCCCCATCCGGCAATGCAGAAATTCATGAAAATCAAGTCAGCTATAAGGAAGCCAAAGCCTCAGAAAACAGCTTGAGTTTCTGCAGTTTCCAGATCTTTCTCAGATGCTGCTAGAAGCTTCTTTAGTTCCCTTTCTCGCTTATTCATAATCTCTGAGCCTCTCCTCTGGGCCTGCCTAGTGCTGGGTGCTGGATGTTGGACACAGGTCCTTCCCTCAGGATGCTCCTAGGTGAATGCTTGTCTGAAGGGCCTTTCCACTCATGTCTGTGTGAACTAAGCCAGCCCCAAAGCAGATTAGAGTTGGCAGCATGGGCAAATAGGACTTTCATTCTGACCTTTCCAGATCCTTCTTCCTGCCCTGCCAGTGTGGGCATCCTGGTCCCCTGAGTGCTGATTGTTTCCCCCAATCTGGCTCTCATTGCTCTTTTCAGGATTTCAGAGTGTCTACAGAGATCTGCTCTTTTGAGGGATCTCTAACACTAGTCTTAGAATTTCCCCCCATCCTCTGGCCTGATTTTCTAAGCGCTTTGCAGCTTGTATAGGACACATTCACTGTCTGGGAAGAAGGGTAGCTTTACCTTTAATCTGGGTTGGCTTTCTCAGTTTTTGCTCTAAGTTTATGGCTGGGTGAAAGTTTTTCCTAAAAACGTTAAAGCCATAATGGTGGACAGATAGGTAGTCTCCTGGGGCCCTGATGGAAGGGGACAGTGGTGACAATTTATGTCTTCAAGACCCCCAGAAAACTTTCTTTTTCCAAGACCTGCCTGTGCCCTGGATATGTTTCCTTTCCTGGGAGTATGTAACTGAAGTGAGAGTGGACTGAGATGTTGAAAATGGGTCAAGTTCTTTGTCTTTCTCTTTGGATCCGGTGAAAAGTCTCTGAGGCCCAGCTAATATGGTTTCACTTGCGTGAAGTTCTCCAGGTCTGTTCCCCCAGGCATCCATTCATTCAATAAGTATTACTGGATACCACAATAGGTATTAGGAACTGCTGGATGCTGGAGATACAGACATGAACAAGACACACTCATTCTCTTTCTTTGGAATTTTACAGTTCAGTTAGGGGAATAGATAGTAAATAATTTGGTGCCAGTAAATTACAATTACAAATTGTAATAAGTGCTATATAATAAGAAAACACTGCCTTTCCCCTGGCTGCTGCTGCTGCTGTGTGTGTGTGTATGTACATGTAGGGGAAAGCACATCAGAGGTACTTCAGTTTAGATTGGAGTTATTAACAAAATGTCTTGCAGGTTATGAGATGAAATAAGAGGAGGGTTTCAAGGAGGAGGAAGCAGTTAGTATTAAATGCTACTGAAGCATATAAGAAAAATCTGAAAAAATGTTCATTGGTTTTAGTAACAAGGAGGAGGTTGGGGAAAGCGATTTATTTCAGGGGAGTTGTGAAGAGGAAGCCAGATTTTAGTGCATTCAAGAGCAAATGGGAGATGAGGAAGTAGGAATTACATTTTACTATTCTTTCATGAAGCTTGGCTTGAAAGGGAGAGAAAGATAATGGAACAGTGGTGTCTGGATAGGACTCCTAAAAAAAAAAAAAAGATGGAGAGATGTTCATAGCCCTTATGGCAGTGCTTGAGAAGTGGGTATTCAATAATATTTGCATAATGAGTGAATAAATATAGGCTAACAGTAAGAAAAGAAAGCAATTGAAAATACAGCCTGAAGAGAGGATAAAGGATCCATTTCACAAATGGAGGAATTAGTCTTGCAGAGAAGAAAGGACATTGCTTCCGCTCAAGTTGATTAGGACGGGATTAGGATGGGTATCTGGGCAGATAAATGTGTGGGAAGGCAGCTGAACTAGGGGAAGTTAGTTGATGGCTGAGAGCCTCAGTTTTCTCTGGGCAGGGAAGGAGGTAGAGAAGGAGATGCGGTGGGGGCGTGGCAGGGCTGGGCATGGGACTGGGTGGAGGCCTGGAATAGCAGCTGAGGGGACTGAAAGAGATAGCTTCCTGAGAACCTGTATGAGGACACCAGAGCAGCATGAGCCCATAGTTGAGATCAGATATCAGGAATCCATCGAGAGGCTGATATTCCTGGTTCTGCAATTGTCTGAACTAATTTAGATCATGTAGGACTCTTAACTGTTGGGGAAATGAAGCTTTAATAGCTGTTACACAGTTCAGATGTCCTGATCTAACATCAAAGTTACAAGCCTTATTGTTGATATGAACTATTAGAATAGGATTGCACTGTTATCCCTGGGGTAACTTGTTCTGTTAATCTAGGTTTGGGTCAATTAGTGACCTTGCTATACTTGACTGGTATAGTGCAGGTATCTAGTTTTCGGTTTCTTGGAAAATTAATTTTTATGTCAATTTTGCTCGCTGGCATTGAAGGGTAAGAAGATTGAAAATACTGGTGCAGGCTTGAGGGGATTGAAGAATGCACCATTGGATCCTGGCTGGAAAGGAAAGGATGTGAAACTAGAAGTTGGGTGGTGATGGAGGAAGAGCAAGAAAGACTCACAGGCATGGAAACCATGCAGAATTGGAAAGCAGGCATAATGGGGGCAAAGATAGGAGATCTAGGTTAGGAAGAAATGGTAGAGAAATCCAGGACTGTGGGCTTGCTAGGTGATGAGTTGGGAAAACAAAGTATTCCCATTTCACTCAGTATTATGTAATACTGACTTCATAGTAATCAAAAGAAGTCCAGAGTGATTATTCATTTGTCAGAAAGGGAAGGGTTGCTCACTGATTGGTCTGTGTGAATATAGCTGCTTGACTGTATTTGCTGGTTTGTGAATACCTCTGGGTATAGGTGGTAGACAGGCGCTGACAATACCACATCACATTCTCTTTAGCACCCAGTCTAGCTTCTCCTTTCACTGGCTAACAGTGACAAGATCACTCCTTGCTCTGTCTCTTTTCTCCTTTTTTTTTTTTTTTTTTTTATCATACAGGTCTCAGCTTGATCCAGAAATTCCTAGGAAGAAGACCTTACAGAAGAGAAGCTCTGGCTTCTCATTTCAGATGTCCCTCCTGGGTAGCCAGGTGATGACCATTATAAAGACAGAGAGATACCTGAAGAAGATCCACTTCCTCTATCTCAATGTAGCTCCCAGCCGGTACTTTAGGTAAGTCCAGACCCCTTTTACTCTGGCCACTTCCTGGTTTCCTCCCCCGCTGTCCCCCACCTCCCTTCCTCTCCTTATCCATTCCTCTCCTTTCCTTTCTTCTCTCTGGCTCCTTCTCCTCTGTCTTCCAGTTTGCTTCCCTCATCCCTTCTCAGCTTCCTCCTTTCCGTTCTGCACCTCTTCTTTGCTCCCCTTTGCTCTCACAGCCTTTTCTACTTTCGGTTCTGTCTTCTTTAATCTGTCCTAAAATGGTAGATACATTTGGTCGTAGACTTGGAAGGGAATTTAATGGTGATCTCTTCCAACTCCAGTGCAGGAATCTGGTGGTTGAACAGTGAGGGGAAGCTTTGAGTTTCCCAACTCATCCCGTTCCTTAGACTGAACCAAACCCTACTTTCTTTTATTTATTTATTTTTTAAATGTTTTATTTATTTCTAGGAGAGAGAGAGAGAGAGAGAGAGAGAGAGACAGCGTGAGCAGGGGAGGGTCAGAGAGAGAGGGAGTCACAGACTGAAACAGGCTCCAGGCTCTGAGCTGGCAGTCAGCACAGAGCCCGACGCGGGGCTCGAACCCACGAACCGTGAGATCATGACCTAAGCGAAAGTCGGACGCTTAACTGACTAAGCCACCCAGGCGCCCCAACCCTACTTTCTTTTAATTTCTACCTTCTGGTCCTGGTTTTAGCTCTGGGGCTATAAAAACAAGTCCCCTCCTTCCATATGACTCAGGACGTGTTCATTTTCTTCTGTTAGCTCTAAAATTTATGTGTGTCTCAAAGCCCTGTTCAAGTCCCATCTCTTCCCAGAAATAATAATGACCATTAATCAGTTTTTTCCAGGTATTGTCCTATCATTATTATTTTTATGTATAAGAAGGGTGCCCTGAGGCATAAAGAGGTTAAGTAACTTGTCACATAGTAAGTGGTAGAAACAGACAAACCTAGCACTATCTTAACCCAAAAGTCCATGCTCTTCAGCAGTGTGTCGTATACCCTCCCAGAAGGTTTTATTTCCTACATACACTGCTGTCTTTCTCCTGAGCTTACATAGCACTAATGGAGCATATCATCCATGCATTTACTGATCGGGTCATTTAACAAGTTCTGACTGAGAGCGTTGTGCCAGTTATTAGGCTGTTGTCTTTTGGCTCTCATTCTCCTCTTCTCTCTCTGCTTCATGACACTGGGGCTGAGACTCTGCAAACTATTCCTCCTTTTTCAGCTGGCCTCCTGTTAGGTTTGATTGGTAGGAGGTGCTAGAAGGAGACTGGACAGCAAGATTAGAGAAGGGACTTCCTCTTTCCCTGGCTTGCTCTTTCTGTCAGGATTGGTCCTTCACGCTGGTGGCAGTGGTCACCTCCTGAATTAGCCTCTTCACGATTCTGACGGCACCAGCGCCAGCTGGGTGGCACCTGCCCGTCAGCACTCTGCATCTTGACTGTGCGGCCCCTCCTCAAGCTCCATAAGTCCTAGTACCAGTCTGGCAGCGCCTCCTCTGAAGTCCAGGCCCCAGATCTACAAGCCGCTCCTCCAAGCTCATGGCTTCTGAGAATCCAGACCTCTGCCTTATGTTCCTCTCATTCTCGGGCTGGCATCCATTCCTGCAGTTTTTGTAACCGTGCCACATTAGTGTTCCCTTTCAAGCAGTTTGTTTCTTTAACAACTTAAAAACAAACAAACAAACATGTGCTCTCTATTAAATTCACTTTGTTGAGGGGCGCCTGGGTGGCTTAGTCGGTTAAGCGTCCGACTTTCGCTTAGGTCATGATCTCGCGGTTCGTGGGTTCGAGCCCCGCGTCGGGCTCTGTGCTGACTGCCAGCTCAGAGCCTGGAGCCTGTTTCAGTCTGTGACTCCCTCTCTCTCTGACCCTCCCCTGCTCACGCTGTCTCTCTCTCTCCTAGAAATAAATAAAACATTAAAAATAAATAAATAAATAAATAAATTCACTTTGTTGAAATGCCCCATTTAGTTTCTGCTTTCCTGATTGGACCCTTGCTGATATTGTGAAAGGAAAGGAGCCTCAAATATGGGATTCTGATATTGGGTTGGTAATGTCCATGGCCTTGAACAGTACTGAGCTCTATGAAAATGGGATATAGGATCCTAGTAATCCATGACATGTAGTGACATCACAGTTAATGAAATGGTCACTTGTGGCTGACTGTGGTGAACTACCTACTGACACCCAGTGTCTACCACACCTGACCGGCTGCCAGTAGAGATAGTAACGGTGGCGGTGTGGGATGGGAGGCTAACTGACTGCAATGGAGAGCTCGCACAAAGAAAATTACAAGCTTAGAACTTTAAACTATCAGCTTCATCATAATCAGAGAAGCAGCACAATCAAAGATAATTAGACACATGGAGAGACAAGAAACCATGAGCAAGAGAACTAAAAAAGGCAGTGAATAATTATAGGATGAACATCTGCCAAAGACGGAAACCCAGTGACGTGAGTTTAGCATTTGGTGGTGCTTTTCCCCAAACAGAGATGCCTGTTGAACCCAGTATTGGCAATTGTATGTCAGTTTTACTATGTGCTCCTGAGCCTGAGCTTTGGACAGGCACAGACAGCCAAAGACCAGAGGCCACACGCAGCTGGGGTCTACACCCAGAAGAGCTGTATTTTCTGCTTCAACCTTTATTGTGACTGGGGTCCCAACCCAGAGCCCACGGCATTTAATTTTGACTTCCCTGATGTGTCCATACAGATGATTTTTGTAGTTTACCCATTTGTTTTGCCTTTTTTTAGTTGTTCTCAAGTGAGAGTGTTGTTCCAAATTTCTACTGCACCATCAGTTAAAGTAGAACCCTGGCCTTTATTGTTTCATTTTGTTTATTGGCCATGTAACAGGGTTTTTGTTTTTTTTTTTTTTCCAGTGTGTTTGAATTTATCATCTTTTTTCTTGGATTTGTCCCAGATTTTTTAAAATTGTTTTTCATTTTAATTCTAACATAGTTAACATACAGTGTTATATTGATATTTGTCCTGGATGTTGATTCATACTCAGATAGGAGTTTATTCCTTCACTTCCTTAGAGTCTTCACTCAAGTGTCACCTCTCTACCCCACCCCCACCCCACCCCCCAACTCCCATCCTCCCCTGGCATTGCCAACCTCTTTTTCCTGTGCTTTTCCTCCCCTCTTATTTTATTATGTTTACCATCTTTCTTCTTCAGTAGAATGAGAGCTCTGTCAGGGCAGGGATTTTTGTTTGTTATGTTCAACAGCATACCCTGAGGGTTTAGAACAATTTGGCATGGAGTAGAGACTCAATAACATTTGTTGAATGAATGAATGAATTATCCAGAGTAGAAACAGGCTTGGAGGCAAGGAGATGAGTTCTGTATAGAACTTGCAGTGTTCTATACAGTAAGGCAGAGAACTTGAGGTGTTTGGGAAGCTGTATGTATATACTCTATACTGTTCTCTCAGTAAGGCAGAAAACTTGAGGTGTTTGGGAAGCTGTTGAATACTCTCTAGCATCACTTCATACTCTGACTGATCTGAGCCCTTTGAGGGCAAGAACTATGTAGTGGTTATTTTTATGTCCTCATCTGCAATCACAGTACTTGGACAGAAGGGAAATTTGATAAATGGTTTAATTAAACTCCATATGAAGTCAGGAACTGAATTTTTCTTGTTTACTGCTACATCCTCAGTGCCTAGCACAACAGTTGGCTTAATAAATATTTGTTGAATGAGTAACTGTCCTCCAAAGGGGCAGTGGCTATGGGGAATGAGGAGAGTACCCTCTATCCTCACCGTGTGTAGGAAGAGCAGCATTCAAGGGTGCCTGGCGGACTCGGTCAGTGGCATAAAACTCTTGAACTCACAGTTGTTAAGTTCGATCCCCATGTTGCTTGTAGAGATCGCTTAAAAATAAAATCCCAGGAGAAGGAGAAGAGGGAGAAGAAGGAGGAAGGAATGACCCCTTAGGAGAGCCCAGGTTCAGTTAGGACAGGAAGCTGTGGGAAACTAAGCAGCTCAGTGGTTAAGGGAGGTGGCTTGAGTCAGGAAGATTCGGCTTTAAATCCTAGGTTCTTTCCTTAACTATCTTGGACAAAGTTATGACTCTTCTTTGTTTCAGAGAAATGGTTTGGGGAAACGAGTACTGGAGAAAATCTAGTCACTTTGTCAGAAAGGAAACAAAGTGTTACATGACTTGACTTAGTGAGTTCATTCTGGATCTAGCTAAATAAATGCTCTTCTGTCATTTGCTTAACCATGTATTCTAGAGAGTTGAGAGAGAAGAGATAGAAGAGGGCCATGTTATCTCTTAGGCATTTCAGGCAGAGGAAATGGGACGTAAAAGCTTATAAAGGGCTTTAAAATATACATAATGCTTAAATACATAATTAGCTCCAAGTTATGAAAATAAAACTGTAAAATAAAAGTTGATAAACACTTTATTGAATGTGCCCAAACAGCGCTATGCTAACCAGGCTCCTGCAACTAGATACAACTATATAAATGGCATTTAGTGTGGGATGTAGGTGCATTGTACTGAAGTAAGAGAACTTCGTAGGATTTTAAGGTGGCTCCGGAGGTACATGCCTGGTTCTCTTGGTTGCACTTTTCCTCTTTATTTGCCTGTGTTGAGTTCACCCCCTGCTTTCCCCTGTTCTCAGTTACTCCAAACACCACCCCTGATTTTCTCTGCATGTTATTTCAGTACCTAGGGATATACATATTTTATCATTTCTAAGATGTACTTCTTTTTTTTTTTTTTTACATTTTAACATCTCTGAAATTATGATGCATCTTACAAATTGGTAGAGTATCACATTGGCAGCATTTTAAATTTTAATGTTGCATTTTTTTAAAAATGCTGCATCTTACAACTGATAGTATCTTAGGTTTGATAGAATGTAAAGTATCTGGATCTGGAGATATGAACTTGTTAGAACTGGCTAGGTGCCTTTTTTTTTTTCTTCCACTATATATTTTGCTTTCTTTCTTCTTTTTTTAAAATTTTTTTCTTTTATGTTTTATTTATTTCTGAGAGAGCGACAGCATGAACAGGGGAGGGTCAGAGAGAGAGGGAGATACAGAATCCGAAGCAGGCTCCAGGCTCTAAGCTAGCTGTCAGCACAGAGCCCGACGCAGGGCTCAAACCCACGAACCGTGTGATCATGACCTGAGCTGAAGTCAGACACTTAACTGACTGAGCCACCCAGGCACCCCTGGCTTCCTTTATTCTTAATAATATTTGTTTCCTGGGGTGTCTGGGTGTCTCAATTGGTTAAATGTCCAACTTCAGCTCAGGTCATGATCTCATGGTCTGTGGGTTTGAGCCTTGCATCAGGCTCTGTGCTGACAGCTCAGAGCCTGGAGCCTGCTTCAGATTCTGTGTCTCCCTCTCTCTCTTCTCTCCTGCTTGTGTTCTCTCTGTGTACCAAAAATAAATAACATTAAAAAAATTTTTTTTAAATAACAATATTTGTTTCCTTGGGGTGCTCAGTTGGTTGAGGGTCCGGCTCTTGATTTTGGCCCAGGTCATGATCTCATGGTTCAGTTTGTGGGACAGAACCCTGTGTGGAGCTCTGCACTGATGTCAGGGAGCCTTGCTCACGCTCTCTCTATCTCAAAATAAACTTTTAAAACGTAAATATTTGTTTCCTTTTTTGAGTTTGAAGATCATTCTGTTCTCTTTCCCTTCTTCCCACTTTCTTCCACCTTCATTCCTGCTACCATGTTTCACCTCTCCATCCTTCTTTTGTCCGTTCCTGAAGTCTGCAGGAGTTCCCAGGGCTCCTGCTGACCAGAGCTCTTTTCTAAAGGCCCTACAGCCTGACGGTGGTGCCACCCAAGAAGGTGAACCCTGAGCACTACATCTTCTCTCCCTTTGGGATCCTGCATGTCCATCCTGTGGAAGGCAGTGAGACGATCACGCTGGGCACCTGGCACCGCCACGCTGTCCTCTGGCAGCAGCTCCAGTCCATCCCATTCTTCAAATATTGCCTCTTACACAAGGCCTTGGCTTGGTAAGTGATGACGGTATGGGGCGTGTGGAGAAGTGTTGCGAGGAGCAGTAACGAGCTGCCACTGCCTTCTGCTCTGTAGTTGGAAGAGGAGCGTGAAGTTGAGTGGGCTGCACCGGCACCGGACTTTTCTAGGGAAGCATCTGCTCTTGGCTGTGCCGCACTTTGGAGTTGGGCTTCTGCATATTAGCAGGTAAGGTCTTCAAAACACAGTGTCAATGGATCTTTTAAATTATTTTTATAAAAAACAATAACATGCTCCTTACTAAAGTTTTGGAAGTTACCAAAAAGCACAAAGGAAAAAAATCTTTAATCTTACCAACCATAAATAACCATGACAAACATTTTGCTGCATGTCCCTTCTGGTCTTACTTTCTATCACATATATGTCTGTAGTCATACTTGACATACTGTTAAGTAGCCAGTTTTTTTCTTAAATAACATATCCCGAACATATTTTGAGGTAATTATGTATTCCTCACCCAAACCACACAATTATTGAGTATTGGATCTAGGGACATAACTCAGGTGTCTGAATTCAAATTCTCTGCTCTTTCCATGGTATCCTTTGGATTCTTTTATTTTTATTTTTTTGAGGGAAAGCTTAGTTACTCCTGTTTTCAGTACTTTCTAACTTTTCTTGCACTCCTCAGCCACTTTATTATCCTCTGTGATAGAAGTTGCAAGCTCAAATGCCTACAGGGCCTGAGCAGGAGCTATGGAAGAAACATAGTAGGTTAGGTGCAAGACATTAGATAGTGTGGGGAATACAGTCTGGAGACTTCATCTAAATAGGACAGTCACTACTCAGTTCCAGCTGTCTGTTGCCTCTGGAAATATGGGTACAGCATGCCAGCTGCCTTGTTTTTCAGGATTTCCTGGAAATTCACATTTTGTTGGAAAATGTCTTAATTTTACCTACTTAACTCAAATTTTTATTAAAACAATGTGCTGGCCAACTCTTAGCAGAACATACGAAAACATTTTTAGTCTGGATTTGATCTGTGAGTAACCAGTTTGAAACCCTCTGCTCTGGGAATCCTCCAGTCTAGCCTGATCATCATAGTGTAATTAAAATCATAAGGGCTTAGAGGCTAGACAGATCTGAATTTAAATCCTGAACATTAGCAAGGACTTTACTCTTTGAGCCTTGTTTCCTGATATGAAAACTAGGCATAAAGATTTCTACTACACAGCTATTATGAGAATTAAGTGAGATTGTAAATATAAAATTCCCTGGGCGACTGGGTGGCTCAGTCGGTTAAGCGTCTTGACTTCGGCTCAGGTCATGATCTCACAGTTTGTGGGTTCGAGCCCCGTGTTGGGCTATGTGCTGACAGCTAGCTCAGAGACCGGAGCCTATTTGGATTCTGTATCTCCCTCTCTCTCTCTGACCCTCCTGTGCTCCCTCTCTCTCTCTCTCTCTCTCTCTCCTCTCTCTCTCAGAAATAAATAAAACATTTTTTAAAAAGTAAATATAAAATACCATGTTCAATGCCTATTAATAGGTGCTGAATAGATGACACCCATTATGATCATCTTTTGCTTATTGGGGGTCTTTCATCTTTTTCAAGGATTTTGAGAGAAGTAATATTTCAGGGAGGGAGTGGATAACAGAAGCAGGTTTTCTGCTTCTCTATGGATGGTCAGTCCATAGAGAAGTTGAAGGTTCATCACCTTTGATCCTTTTTTTTTAAATTTTCTTAATGTTTTTTTTTTTTTTTTCTGAGAGAGAGAGAGAGATAGTGTGAGCAAGGGAGGGTCAGAGAGAAAGGGAGACACAGAATCTGAAACAGGCTCCAGGCTCTGAGCTGTCAGCACAGAGTCCAAAGCGGGGCTCGAACCCATGAACTGTGAGATCATGACCGGAGCCGAAGTCGGACGCTCCCGACTGAGCCACCCAGATGCCCCCACCTTTGATCCTAAAACTGATCTGCCCTTCTAGATTTTTAGGGCCCTTAGCTTCCCCTCTTTCGAAGAGACCTTCTCCTGGCAGAAAGGTCAGTCAGTAGAAACATTTGCATATAACCCCAGGCCTTTCCCAAAGAATTGCCTGGCCAGCAACTTCCTCAACTTGAATTCTTCCAAAGAATTCTCAAAAGGAATCTGTCTCTGTAGGTCACCAGGAATATTATTATCTTTCTAAACCTTTGCTTACTGAGGTGTGCTGGGCTAGGAAGAGATCAGAGGTGCTCAAGGAAGGAAGGCTGAGATGCCAGCTCTGAGCAGCTTCGCCATTGATTGCAGGCTTCTGCAGGAACTGCGCTCTGTCTCCTGGCTCCCCCAAGACCCCGATCGATGCTATGGGCTGCTGGACCTGCAGTGGGCTCTAGCCAAGGAGAACCACAGGGCTCTGCAACTGCTCCATCGCTGCCTGAACCTCTGCACATCCATCCTGCACCTGGTAAGAGGCTACAATGCAGTTTACTATGAGAGTTTTCTCCAAGCTGAGCTTGCCAGAGTCCCAGTCTCCTTTGGGCTCATGCTTCTCCTGGGATGAATGGCCCAGAGCCATTGTCCTGCCCAACACCAGTAGTCTCTGTTGTGAGGTAGATGGATCAATTATAGATGGGCAGAGGCTTGGATTCAACCTTTTCCCTAAGGGTTGGTCCTGGCCTTGAGCAGGGAGGAGAAGGAACATAACAATGATTTTTCTTTAGCACTTTGTGCCAGAGGCATTAGGGGATTTGAAAGTTGGAATCTGGATCTTTTATGCCACTGGGCTTATTTCTGAGCCTACTTTGAACCTTTGGTAGGCCACTGTGTGATGGAGTCCTTCCTAGTTATGCCTATTTTGCATCTGTGGTACATGCCTTCTGCCTAGGGCTCCTGGAGGCCCTGCTACATATTCCTGTCACTATAGTTTGCTGTCTGTCAGGTGGGGCTGGATATTTACCCAGTTCTCTGGCTGGTTGCCATCTCCAGGTAAACTAGATCTGAGAGAAGAGATCCATCCAGATTTTGTGAACATGAGAAATAATGTACAAGAAGCCCTAGGTAGATTTATACAGGGAAATGGCCTTTAGCTTCCAGACAATAATAGCTGGACCTGACATTGCACTAAGCTGACATTGCACTAAGCTGGGAGGTGGGGCAAGCTATTGCACAGTCTTTCTATACCTCCCAGTTCCTAAATCCCACTTTTGTTTTAATGTTACAAAAATATTATACTTTTTAAATAGTAGTTTATTTTGTGGGCACCTGGGTGGTTCAGTCAGTTAAGCATCTGACTCTTGATTTCAGCTCAAGTCATGAACCTACGGTTGTGGATCAAGCCCCACGTTGGGCTCCACACTGGACCTGGATTCTCTCTGCCCTTCCTCTGCTCTCTCTCTCTATAAAAATAAAAAAGTAAATAAAAATAAAGGTTTATTTTGTTAATTAAGGTAAAGTTTGCATGCAGTAAACAAATTGTAAGTGTGCAGTTTGTTGAAATATTTACGTGTATCTACATCCATGTAACCATCACCAAGAACAAGATGTAGAACATTTCCAGCACCTCAGCAAACTCCCTGGTACCTCTCCTGTCAATACCCCCAAAAAGGTAACTATTACTCTGATCTCTGTCACCATAGATTAATTTAGTTTTGAATTGCATGTAAATGGAATCAGTATGTCTGGCATTTTTTTACCCTCAACATTATGTTAGTGAGGTTTATGCATAATTTTCTAGGAAATAGTGGTTCACTCTTTTGTATGCTGTTTAGCATTTCCCTGTAAGAATGTACCACAATTTATTCTCCTACTGATAGACATTTAAATTTGTTCCAGCTTTTGTTGTTATGAATAATGCTGATGTGAACATTCTTGTACATGTCCTTTGGTGGACATAGCACTTATTTGTTTGGAGTATGTATTCTAGGAGTGAAACTGCTAGAATAGCTATATGTTTGTTTAAAGTACCAAACAGTTTTCTGGAGTGGTTGTACCAGTTTGTATTCCCCAGCAGCATAGGAGACTTCCAGTTGTCCTATGTTCTCATCAACACTTAGTATTGTCAGAGTTTTTAACTTTAGCTGAACTGGTATACAGTGGTATTTCATTGTAGTTTTATTCGTGTGTTTATTTGTTTTAGAGAGAAAGTATGTGCAAGCAGGGGAGGGGCAGAAGGAGAGAAAGAGAAAATCTCAAAAATCTCCACACACAGTGCAGAGCCAGATGCAGAGGTTGATATTACAGCCATGAGATCAAGACCTGAGTTGAAATTAAGAGCCAGATGCTTAACTGACTGAGCCACCCAGGTGCCCCTCACTGTAGTTTTAATTTGTGTTTCAATGATCACCAGAATTGTTGAACATCTTTTCATATGTTTATTGGTTGTTTCGGTGTTCTCTTCTGTGATGGTCTAAGTCTCTTGCTTATTTTAACTGTTTTCTGGTTTTTTTTCCTTATTAATATGTAAGAGTTCTTTATATAGTCTAGATATGCATCCTGTATCAAATACATATATTATAGATATTTTCTCCCAGTCTGTTGCTTACCCTTTTACTATTTTAATAGTGTCTATTTTTTTTTTTTAAAGTAAGCTCTATACCCACCATGGGACTTGAACTCATAGCCCTGAGGCCCTGAAATCAAGAGTTTCATGCTCTACCAATCGAGCCTGGCAGGCACCCCTTAATGATGTCTTTGATCAACAGAAGTTCTTGATTTTCTTGAAGTTCATCTTATCAGTCTTTTTTGATTAGTGCCTTTGAGTCCTGGTTTAAGAAATCTTTGCCTACCCCAAAGTCATGTAGATATTTCCTTGTTTTCTTCTAGAACTTTTATTATATTTTCTTTCACATTTAGGTCTATAGTATATTTCAAATTAACTTTTATATATGGTGTGACATAAAAGCCAAGGTTTATTTTCCCCATTTTTTGAAAAAACTATCCTTTCCCTACTTAATTACAGTGGTATCTTTTTCTTAAATCAGATGACTATATATGTGTGGATCTGTTTCTAGCCTCTCTTCTGTCTGATTAGTCTATTTATCTGCCTTTTTGTCAGTGTCACACCATCTTAATTATTGTAGCTTTGTGGTACATCTTGATATCAGGTATTATAGGTTCTGTTACTTTTTATTATACAAGATTTCCCTGGCTATGCTAGGGTCTTTAAATCTCCATATAAAGTTTAGAATCAGCTTGTTAATTTCCACAAAATAACTTACTGGGATTTTTTTTTATTGGCTTGCTTTGAATTTGTAGGTCAATTTGAGGGAGAATTGATATCTTAATATTGCATTTTCTAGTCATAAACATGGATCTCTTCATTTATTTTGATTTCTTTAATTTCTCCTACTAAGGTTTCATAGGTTTCATGTAAAGGTCTTGAATATATTTCATTAGATTTATCACTAGATATTTGGTATCTTTTTGTTGCTATTGTAAATGGTATTTTTTTAAATTTTTTTAATGTTTTATTTATTTCTAGGAGAGAGAGAGACAGTGTGAGCAGGGGAGGGTCAGAGAGAGACCAGTGTGTTTCTTTTTAAGAACAAGGACATTTTCTTCCATAACTCCAGTGCAATTATCAAAAATTAGGAGATTTCACTTGGATACTATTTAGTTATCTAACCCACAGTTCTTCCTAGAAATTTGCAAATTATTCCAAAAATGTCCTTTATAACTTTTTTTTCCCTTATTTCAGGAGCCAGTCCTGAATTGTGCACTGCATTTGGTGGTCACTTCTCCTTAGTCTCTTTCATATGTCACAGTTCCTCTGCCTTCTTTTTGGCTCCTTTGTCTCATGGAGGGACCGTCCTACAATAAGGTCTTCATTCCAAAGCCACTTCCCTCTCCACATCGGAACAAGAACAGCCTTCACTGAGCTCTTCCTTGGCACTTCCCCTTTCCTGTTTTGCTTCCCTCTTTCCCTTAGAGGTTTGTTTCCTGAAGACCATTCCTTTAATAAATCACATTTCTCCGAATTCTTTTCTCAGGCTTTGCTTCTAGGAAACTCAGTCTACAAAAATATATATATTAGACCAAGCTCATTGATTGTTCTGTGTGAATATTCTACAATCACAGTAATTTTTCTTATCTACTTTATCTTTCAGTTTCTGAGAGATACATGTTAAAACCACCCCCTCCTATGACTATAGATTTGCTCATTTCTCCTCGATGTACTTTCATTTTGCAACATGTATGTCAAAATCATGTTGTATACATAAAGATTCATAACAATATTTCTTGGTGACATTGCTATGAAAAGTCTGCATTATTGTTACTGCTTTTCTACTGGGTTTCTCTTTTGTTTGATGTAAACAGCATCAAGCATTTGCTCCATCTATCTTTTTCTATCTCTTTGTTTTCAGCCTTCCTTTTTATATTGTTTTATGTGTATCTGTTACAAATAGCTGGAAGACATTTAGGCTGAGAGTCTATGTCTCGCAATAGATTTTTCTCATTTATTATGGTTACTGATAGGTTTGGACTTATTTTTTCCATCTTATTTTGGTGTTTTCTATTTCCTGTGATTTCTGGTTGATTCTTCTTCTTGTGTGCCTTGTCTCTCGTTGGATTGTTTACATTTTTGTTACCATCATTGTCTTCTAATAATTTGGATGTTATACATTTTATTTTTCTCATGGCTGCCCAGGAACCATTCAATGCCTATTCATCTTCTTAGTTTTAGAATCTTGACTTGGTTTCTTTTCATAGATTTGTAGCTGGAGGAAGCCATGTAACTCTGTTCTGGACAATGAAACATAAGTGGAAGTCACAGCGAAAGCTTTTTTTTTTTCAATATTTTTATTTATTTCTAGGAGAGAGAGAGAGAGAGAGACAGCGTGAGCAGGGGAGGGTCAGAGAGAGAGGGAGACACAGACTGAAACAGGCTCCAGGCTCTGAGCTGGCAGTCAGCACAGAGCCCGTCGCGGGGCTCGAACCCACGAACCGTGAGATCATGACCTAAAGCGAAAGTCGGACGCTTAACTGACTAAGCCACCCAGGCGCCCCAACCCTACTTTCTTTTTTTTTTTTTTTTTTTAATTTTTTTAATTTATTTATTTCTAGGAGAGAGAGAGAGACAGCGTGAGCAGGGGAGGGTCAGAGAGAGAGGGAGTCACAGACTGAAACAGGCTCCAGGCTCTGAGCTGGCAGTCAGCAAAGAGCCCGACACGGGGCTCGAACCCACGAACCGTGAGATCATGACCTAAGCGAAAGTCGGACGCTTAACCGACTAAGCCACCCAGGCGCCCCATCGAAAACTTTTTTAAAAGAGGCATATCCAACTGGGATGTCATTGTGAGCATTTACTCCTGACTTATTGCCTGACCCTTGGATGAAATTTTTGGTGCTAGAGAAGCTTTTGCACCACGATAAGGGCAAAAGTCATATTAAAGATGTAGGAGAAGGAACATAAAGGGGGCTTTGTTCTTTTTTTTTTTTTAACATTTTATTTATTTTTGAGAGACAGAGTGCATGTGAGAGAGAGGGAGACAGAGAGACGGAGACACAGAATCTAAAGCAGCCTCCAGGTTCTGAGCTGTCAGCACAGAGCCCGACTGGGGCTCGAACCCATCAACAGTAAGGTCATGACCTGAGCAGAAGTCGGATGCGCAACCAGCTGAGCCACCCAGGCGCCTCAAGAAGAGCTTTGTTCTGATCTATATGGTTGGGCCAATATGCCATTAAGGGATTTCTTATTGCACTAAATAAACCTTTTACATGCTTAAACCACACTTTTTCTAGTTTTCTCTCACTTGCAGCTGAATGCATATGTAAGACATTTATACACCTGCCCAACGGATTTAGCTGTTCCACTTACATTTTTATAACAATGTCTTTCATGTCCTCTTCTAAAAGCACTTTGTCAGAAAGGCCTTCTCTGGGTCACCCTATTTAAAATTGCAAACCCCCACTATTACTAGCGTCCCTGATTTGTTTTTCTACTCTGTGTTTCTTTTCTTCATAGCACCTATAGCCTTTTTACATAGAATATAAATTACTTATTATATATTATTATATTATATGATATTATATATTATAATATTTCTCCCCCAACTTCCAAGAAAGTGGGGATTTGTATTTGTTTCATTCACTGACATATCTCTACTGCTTATTATAGGTTATGCCATATAAAAGGTGCTCAGTGGGGCGCCTGGGTGGCTTAGTTGGTTAAGCGTCCGACTTTCGCTTAGGTCATGATCTCGCGGTTCGTGGGTTCGAGCCCCGCGTCGGGCTCTGTGCTGACTGCCAGCTCAGAGCCTGGAGCCTGTTTCAGTCTGGGACTCCCTCTCTCTCTGACCCTCCCCTGCTCACGCTGTCTCTCTCTGTTTCTCTCCTAGAAATAAAACATTAAAAAAATAAAAAAATAAATAAATAAATAAAAGGTGCTCAGTGAGCGTTTTGAGTGAATGAATGCCAAGTGTAGATTTGTATCCATGTGTTTCTCCCTAGCAGAATAAGAACCTTTACTCTCTTCTGATTTCCTTTCTCTCCTCACTTCCTCTCCCCACCCTCCACCCTTCTTATTCCACTTATGTTCAGATCTCCTAGAATTTAATTCTAGATTGTTATGAACATTCTTGTTTTGCAGCCTGCTCGTTTAGACCTGGCAATATGTTTTACAAATGTCTTTGCTCATCAAAGCTTCTTGTAGCTCTCATATTCATTTTCCTCTGTCAGAAATATACTTTTGTTTATTTTTTTCACCAGTCTGTGGATGGTAAATGTTTGGAGTCTTTGTATATCTAAAAAATGTCTTTATTCATTCCCAAACTTCAATGTGATACTGTGGCTAGATACAGAATTACAGATTTGAAAAATTTCCTCAGAACTTTGAAGGTGTTGCTCCTTAGTGGTGAGGCTTTAAAAATGTGTACTGATTACATTCTGGTGTAGTAATTATTGTTGCTGTATATATGGTTTTATCCTAACTGGCACTCAGTAAGCCCTTTCAGTGTGAATGATACATTCTGTTTACGTGTCTTGTCAACCATCTGTGCCAGGCACTGTGTTAAGCAATAAATGCGATAAGTTGTGACAGAGGCCTCTTCCTGGAAGAACTGACAGTGCAGTGCACGAGCGATACAAGTAACTAGCTAGCAGTGATGCACTGGACTGTGGGGCTGTGAAGTGGGAAGTACTCTAAGTATGGAGGTTATTTCTAGAGCATGGAAGAGAACATCTTGTCAAGCCAAGGGCATGTCTGTTTATGATGTGTGGCTCAGGCCTCAAGTGCCTTAGGTCTGGGTCTCGGAAGACTGGGGTTTGAGGCTCGGGTTGAGCAGAATACAATCCACACCTATTAGGTCTAACCACAGACTCTACTGATCATCAAAAAAGACAGGAAAGCATCAGGGTCCATCTGGCCAGGTGTATCTTCCTGGTGTCTCCCCTCTGTTTCTCAACAAGACAAGTCCTGAGAGGTGGCCACTGTCAGCAGCCTGTGGAGGCTCAGAAACCTCCCAGATGTGAGAAAGAGCCACCAAGAGGCTCTTAGACTTTTATACCACATTCTCCATCCCCCAATGGAAAGTCTCTGTCATTGCCCCAAGACAGCATCTGCTGTCACGTAAGGAGTATTATGCTAGCCAGCAGGCCACACCTCCCAGCCCTGGTGTTTGGAATCCATGTTCTGGAATTATTGCTGAGCCCTACTTATCCAATCTTTCTCTTCCTTTGTATAGCCTGTGTATTGGTAAGCTTCTCTGTTTATACACGCACACATTTTCTCTTTGAGTTCTATCCTTGGGGCCTTTAGCAGACAGGCCTGGCCTATCAAATTAGCACTGTGGCCTCTTAATATCTGTTCTCCACTTTGCATCTTCTCTGGTCACTAAAGGATTTCAGGGGCTAATCTCTACTAAATAGTGGCCCTCTGTGGGTATATCGAAGTGCTAGGTTTCAGGTTCTGAGACCTGAGAGTTTTGCACAGACCAGTGGGTGGGCAGTTTGTTTTCCATCCCCTTTGTCCAGTGAGTTGTCCACTCTCTATGCTGACAGGTTCACGAGGATACATATCACATGCAGCAGGGCCTGCAGGAGCGAGTGAAAAACTGCAAGAGGATTCGGACCGACCAACGCTCAGTATACCTTCAGAAGGTACAGGGCCAGCAGCTGGAGCAGAAGCTGAGGCAGGCAGAGGCCTGGTTGCTGCAGCTGGGACAGTTGGCCCGCCTGGTGTACTACATGATTGGCCAGAGCCTTGTGTCTATCATAGAAGAGGAGATAACCTCCTTCGTGGCCAACATCCTGCAGGTAAGGGGATACGTGGCATGTGTGGAGGCAGGGCAAGCGGTCAAGGCCAGATGGCAGACAGCAGATACTGACATGTAGCCTTACGACCTCTCCTGACCTTTCTTGACAGGCCCCAAGGCAGATACCCTTTCTCTCAGCACAGCTGGTCTTTGACGATTGTGGGCAGCTGTCTCATGAGCCATGTATTGAAAACATGATCCAGATTCTCACTGGGGGCCTGCAGTCTGTCAAGGCCTCTGCCCTGAAGGTATTCTGGATTGGGCAGGGGGGCTGGCTGCAGGAATTCCCAATTCGTATTCCCTGTGTAATCAGAAGCTCTCAGCCTGGTCTGAACTCAGTTCCCTGTTTTCCGTTTCTGCCCCCTCTACTTACCTTGGTGTGAAGGTAATGGAATCTACAGACCTGAAGCCCTCCTGGGACTCCTTGTATTCTGAAGGTATTTAAGTAAGGAGATACAGGCAGGGGAGTAGGAAGGGTAGAAGGATCGAGGAGAGTCACATGCACAGTGCCAGTGGCATGGCCACAGAGTCAGGCCTTAGGTGTGGATGGAGCAGCTATGACCTAGATACTGCGCACAGGTGTTGGGGGCAGGGTTAGAGAATAGGGGTGTGTCTTTGCTCACTCACGAGCATGCTTGTGTGCATGTGAATGCATGCAGTTGAGTGGAATGAGAGGTGTATGAAAGAATGTGAGTACATTGTCCTTCCTCTCATTCATCCACACTCCGTGATGAGATTTTTCTCTAATGTCATAATGGCGTTCTGTTTACTATAAAATTTGATTGCCAAATTAATTTTTGCTTACTTGAAGAACTCTGCTTATTTGATATTTGCCTTATTTCATACAACTCTTTTTCTTTTCATATAAAGTAATCCATTAGTAGTGCTGAGCTTTTATGGTTACCAGTTACTATTGGCTTTCAATCCTCAAACTTTTGTAAGCCATCAGGGAGGAAATAAATGTTCCATTTCCTTTATTTCTAATACTAACCCCATTACAAATAAAGCCATGACATACATTCAGGCACATCTGACATGTAGGTACTTACCCCCATGGCCTTGACTCAGCTAGTATGTTTTCAGTAGGATGACTTAAAGACATGAAGTTAATTTTAGGAAATAGATGACAAGAAAGTGGAAGATTCATTGAAGGAGTAGAAGGTTCATTAAATGGTAGAGACCACTGATATTTGTTTTACATGGTATAATGGAAAGAGATAGGGCTCTAGAACCAACATTAGTTTATTATTTTATTAGTTTATTAGTTATTAGTTTATTAACCTGTGAAATGGGAATTAAGTATTTTTGTTAAAGTACCTAACTTACAGCATTAAAAGAGGTGGTATGTCTAGTATAGTGCTCAGTACATAGTGATACATGCTAAAGATAGTAACTTCTTACCATTATTAGTATTAAGGACTGAGATAAACCAGATATTTCACATTATTCTCTCATAGTTTATACTAATTTGTATTTTGGTATGCTGTAGTATTTTCCTTTGAATGGCAAAACAAACAAAACCCTTAAAATTTTATTCTAAATTCTAATGAAAGTGGAAAGATTCACTTGCAATGTCTTGGGTTATCCTGCCTATTTATTTATTTATTTATTTATTTATTTATTTATTTATTTATTTGAAAGAGAGAGAGAGAGCACACACAAAGAAGGGGCAGAGAAAGAGACTCTTTCTTAAGCAGGCTCCATGGTAGCCCAATGCAGGGCTTGATCCCACAATCCCCTTCTGCCTTTAAAATATCACCATGGTCTGGTTCATTTAGGGGTGAAATGTCCTGATGCTTGTTATCTTACTTTCAAATGTTTTTGGGGAAAGAGAAAAGGAGAAACAAAGCAGTGTGGAAAAATGTTAATAATTGTTGAATCAAAGTGGATAGATAAAAGGGGTTTGTACTTTCTTACATATTTGAGATTTTTCAAAATCAGCATTTGAAGGAAAAAAATACCAACATGGAAAATCAAAGTAGTATCATGGAGGAACTAGAACCAAAGTTCTGATTTTTCTGAAGTTCTTGATGAAAATTGGAGTAGTATTTAATAAAACTATCTAGCAGTTAAAACAGAACTAGTGATATTTAAGAAACATACATCTATCTGAAAAATCTGTTACTTAAATGAGGCAAAATTTGTATTTTATTTGCATTTTAGTCAAATTACAAAATAATTTCAGTATCTCTACTTATACATAAGAACGTGAAAAATCAGCCCCTTACAGTAGAAACTTACACACTGACTAGAGTCTGACCCCAGAAGAAGACTCAATCTGTTACTAATAAAATAGTTGCAACATATTTTGCAGTCTTAAGCTTCATTCTCCAACATTTTCCACAGAACAGTCTTAGTACTAGAACATTTTGCAACCAAAAAGAGATGATCAGTATTGTTATCTGATGTCTTTACAATTGTTTCAGCGATTTTGAGCAGTTTAAAACTAGGAAAATACAATCGGATAATGATTTTTCTCATCTAGCATGTGTGAAGTTCAGGAACTTACGTTAACTTTACCAAAATCAGTGTATCTTTTTCTGTTACACTGAGAAGGGACAGAGGATTGCCCCATTTTTGTTATAAACTGTTTTCTGTATGTTTTGATTGGGGTGGTGTTTAAGTTATCATAGAGATAGAATGTGAACAATTAAACTGTCATTACTATATTTTTTGGCCAGGGGGTTGCATGTGGCAGGGAGGGTCTCTTGGGAGTGTGACACATAATAAGTATGACCAGCAAGAGGAAGAATAGAGGTAAACAGTGAGTAGATTAGGTAAGCAATGTAACAGTGAGAAGAGAAGAGAGACTTGTTTTTCCAATCTCCCTGTAAGAAATTCTGAAGAGGTGAAAAGTTCTATAAATATACTTAACGAGAAGCTTTGCTGCTCTGTGGAAAATGTCTGAGTGACTCATTCAAGGAGACCTACAGTAATGGTCTATATTATCTGGTTTTTCACAGATTGATATTTAAAAATGCAGCTTCCAGGTTGACTTACAAATCAATATAATATATATTATGTGTATATAATATATATAATATGTATTATACTGATACATATCTATTTTAAATTGAAGCCCAAATCCCTCAGCGGTGACACACAATTTATGTTTCTTTGATTTAATTGACATCAGACTTCTTGTCATAAGCAAGCTTTATTTCACTCTTCATTTCACTTGACTATGAAGTTGCTAGTGATTCCTGTTTTGTTTTGTGGGATATTGCATTCATCAAGTTGTATTAAACATACACCAGATTTTCCTTCCATGGCCCAGAATCACACATGAATGGCCTATGTCGCACCATATTGCTTGAGTACTCTTGTGTGTCTTAGTACCTTCAGTCACAGTTCTTCAAGCTCGTCTTGTATTTGGGACCTCACAAAACAGAAAGTTACCAAATTCAGTGGCAGAAAAGATGTAATAGCACCACACTTTACAGAAATGGAAACTAGAAAGTCAGGAAGAGAACCTTGTCTCAAATTGCGACTTGTCCTTTTATCTCTACTTCTCTCTGTGCTTCTTCTCGGTTTCCCTGATTCTCCCCTAAAACTAGCTGGCTCTGCTTCCTTTGAACTTTCTGCTCCCTTACAACTATTGCTTCCAAATGACTTGGGCGTTCTGTGGTACCGACCCCATCCTTGACTGTAGATGATCCGTCAGTTAAGTTTTCCTGTATGGTGACTAACGTATTTCAAGTTGTCAAGAGGGGGCGCCTGGGTGGCTTCGTGGGTTGAGTGTCCAACTTCGGCTCAGGTCATGATCTCACGGTTCGTGGGTTTGAGCCCCACATCGGGCTCTGTGTGACAGCTAGCTTGGAGCCTGGAGCCTGCTTCGGATTCTGTGTCTCCCTCTCTCTCTGACCCTCCCCTGCTCATGCTGTCTCTATCTCTCTCTCAAAAAAAAAAAAAAAAAAAAAAAAGGAATTGTCAAGAGAAGGAATATGATTGATTTAGCCTACCCTATAGTGAGAACTACATATCCACACGCTCTGGCAAGGCGCATGGGTCATGGTACAAATTAGTTGGTTTTAACTATCAGTAATAGCATATCCTCTTAGAAGGGTGTGTATGGTAGAGGAGGCCCCAGCTATTCTTGTATTGGCTATAAACATATATTATGTAGGCCTAAATGTGCAAATTGGATTTGGATAACATGTTTCCAACCCAGAACTAGGTAGGCAAAAAGGGGAATTTATTGGCTCCCATAACTAAGAAATACATAGATGCAGCTGGATTCAGGCTGAGCTGAATTCAACACCCAGGCAATGTCATCTAGGCTCATCCCAACAAGTGCCTTCCTCAATGCCCATCACCCATTTCCCTGCCACCTACCCCTTCCCATCAACCCTCAGTTCTCTGTATTTAAGTCTCTTATGGTTTGCCTCCCTCTCTGTTTAAAACTATTTTTCTTCTGACTCTCACATTTTGTCAGGAAAGGAAATCTTTTCCAAAAAGTCCCCAGCACACTCACTTTTTTTTTTTTTACAAATAGTTTATTATCAAATTAGTTTCCACATAACACCCAGTGCTCATCCTCACAAGTGCCCTCCTCCATGCCCACCCCTCCTCCTCCCCACATCCACCAGTCCTCAGTTTTTGTCAGCATTCAAGAGTCTCTCATGGTTTGCCTCTCCCCCTTTCCCCCACCATTTCCGCCCTTCTCCCCCTTGGTCCTCTGTTAAGCTCCTCCTAATCCTCCTATACGTGCACACATATGATATTTGTCTTTCTCTGCCTGACTTATTTCGCTCAGCATAACACCCTCAAGGTCCATCCATGTTGCTACACATAGCCAGATTTCATTGTTTCTCATTGCCATGTAGTATTCCATGGTATAGATAAACCACATCTTCTTGATCCATTCATCTGTTGATGGACACTTAGGCTCTTTCCATGTTTTAGCTATTGTGGAGAGTGCTGCTATGAACATTGGGGTACATGTGCTCCTATGCCTCAGCATTTCTGTATCCCTTGGGTAAATTCCTAGCAGTGCTATTGCTGGGTCATAGGGGAGTTCTATTGTTAGTTTCCTGAGGAACCTCCACACTGTTTTCCAGAGGGGCTGTACCAGTTTACATTCCCACCAACAGTGTAGGAGGGTGCCCGTTTCTCCACATCCTCGCCAGCATCTAGAGTTCTCTGATTGGCTCATTTTAGCCACTCTGACTGGCGTGAGGTCCAGCACACTCACTTTTACATCTCATTGTGAAAATCTAGGCCATGTGGCTACCTCCAGCAGCAAGAAGGGCTGGGAAGTCAAATGGCTAACATTTCTAATTTCTCATGGAAGATGGGCTCTACCACCACAGAAGAAGGGAGAAAGGAATAACTGTTAGGTAGTCAGCCAACATGCTTTCCAAGGTTCCAGTCTTCCATTCTCAAAACCTGACAAGCAAGAGAATTACCAGCATTCTCCACAGCACCATTTCATACTATATTCTTTCTCTTCTAATAATTGATATTTAATAAAACCTCATTTAATTTCAGTTCTACAAGTAACAATATATTTAAGCAGTCTTTATTGATCAGTCTGTCAGTAATTTTGTTTGTCTGAAGCTAATTCTCTTTAGATTCCCCCAGGAAGGGCTTGCGGAGGCAAAGTTTTATTTCCCTTTTTGCCTGGATGCCTGAAACATTTTTTTTCTTAAAATTCAGTAATTTTAGTAGAGTATGTCTTGTTATTGAACATTCTGGGGCAGTATTCTCAGGTATGTTCTATGAAACTGTAGTTTTACATTTTTTTATTTCAGGAGAGTTTTCTTGAAGTTTTTAGTATTGATATCTTCCTTTGCTGTGCGTATTTCTTTAGGAGCTCCTGTTACATGTATTTTAGATCCTTATCATCTATCCCAAATATTTGTCCCTTCATCTTGAAATTTTAAAAAATCTGTATTTCCTTTTTTTAAAGTTATCCTTTTTTTTTTTTTTTTACATTTTGTCTCTCTTAAGGCATTACCTGTTAAGTTTATTTGCTCTCAAATTCCTTTTTAGTTAAGTTTCCATTCTGAAATGATTTTCCCTTTATTTCTAATTCTGTCCTGAGTTCTATCAAATGATTTCTGAATTTTTCTAATTCTGATATGTGTTCTTCTTTCATGACATATAACTTTGCTAGTGTCTTTTGCCTAGTTTTGCAATGGGCTTGTTTTACTGTTTCTTGACATGTTCCCATTGTCTCTAAAGATGTTATTCTGTCCGGATTTTTTTTCTTATAAAGGTTTTGTAGGAGTTTGATGTTGATACTTTTCTGTTGCTCACCTTTCAAAAAATGGTGTTTCTGAACTTTTAGGAAGAGGCGAAGTTCAAAATGGCTTTCTAACTTCTCAGTTTCCTTTTCTATTGTTTTTCTGTAGTGTTCAAAAACTGGTGGCCAGCATTCTGAGATTTCCTGGTTCCTGTTTTGCTTTCTGTCTTCTTTTTCTTTATTGCTTCCACCCTGTTTAGTTTTAATTCCACCCCCAACACTTTCTCCTTCTTGTCAAGCTTCAGTCCCAGAAGAGAGCCCTGGCCAGTTGGTTTCAGGACTTCTTTGGGCATAGATAGCTTCAGTTCCTACAGACTTCATTGTTCTTGGAGTGGGCAAACTCCCTCCACTTTCACCTCCTCTTCTCAGATTGCCCCTCTGCTCCCCAGGGAATGCCTTTGGGCTGTATTGGAGTTTTCCTAGTCTCAGGTCTGTGAGTTATGTCACTGTTCCCTTCTGCTTCCTTCCCTACAAATGAGGATACCATGTAACTCTTGAAGCTGTAGGTGCCTTGTCCCCACCCACTTGTATTTTGGGGTTTGTAAGGATCTCTTAGGCCCATTTTCATTAAAATGTTATCATTGGGTTTGAGGTTTTAGTGTCTATGTGGTATGTCGCTTTTATGTCCTTTTATGTGGGAATTTGGGAGAGATTTCAAAACTGTGCTGGCACTTCCACCATTTTTCCAGAATCCCCCCTGGCATTATTTTTAAAGGGTCATTCTTTATGTTATGTGGGGCAGAGACTGTAACATGTTTAAGACAAGGGCCCGAAGCAGGGAGACAAGTTAGAAGGGCATTGAAATATGAAGATCTGATGGTGGTGGTCTGGAGCAATGGGGCAGATAGTGGTAGTGGTGATGAGAGTTGGTTGGATTTTTGATATATTTTTAATGTAGACTCAATGGGATTTTGTGATGGCTGAGTGTATTATTTGTGATGGAATAGTGAAAGATAGCTCAAGTTTTTGACTAGAGCAACTGGAAGGATAGAATTCCCATTTACTGAAGTTGGAAGACTGTAGGAAGAATAATTTAGAGTATGGGAGAAATCAGAGATCATTTTTGAGGTACATGTTAGACATCCAAGCAGAGATGTGGAATAGGCAGTTGTTTAATTGGGATTGGGATTCAGGGAGAGGTCTGACCTAGACATAAGTTTGACAGCAAATGGATGGTACTTAAAACCATGAAACTGGATGGTTTCTTACTCCTAGAAAGTACAGATGGAGAAGAGAAGAGATCTGAGGACTGAGACTTGTTGGTGGGGAAGCACTGTATGTTTAAGTGTTGGTACTATGCATCTAATTTCTGAACATTCCAATGGTTTCCCCCCACCTTTTTTTTTTAAAGTTTATTTATTTATTTTGAGAAAGACAGAGACAGTGAATCCGGGGGAGGGGGGGGGAGGACAGAGGACACAAAGCAGGCTCTGTGCTGACAGCAGAGAGCCCAATGTGGGCCTCGAACTCATGAATCATGAGATCATGACTTAAGCTGAAGTAGGATGCTTAACTGACTGAGCCACCCAAGCACCCTCCCCCCCACCTTTTTGCACAAAGTTTTAACACAAATACTGAAATTGGCAATTAGCCAGTTTCTAAGAAGTTAAAGGAGAAGCCAAGGTCAAGGATATTTCTTAAGACATACTGAGGACTAGCATGTTCAATCTCTTTGCCATCTCTTCCTCTGTTCCACAGAGGCTGGAGTTCTACAAACTACATTTCCCAGATCTCCTTGCAGCTAGGTGTTGTATATGCTTTAGATCTGCAAGAGATTTCAGTTCAAAACTAAGGTAAGAGAGAGAAAGAGGCAACACATATTCTATCCATTCTGCTGGAGGAGATCATAACAGAGGTAATGTGCTTTTGTAGCTGGTAGTATTGCAGTGATATCCCAATTTGCCAGGCAGCATAGAGCCATTGATACTCAGCCTAGAGTGTTTTTGTTTTTCAGCCCTTCTCGCTATTTGCAACTCATTTAATATTCCATAACAATTCCCTTACTGCTTATACTAACTAAATTCTGTTTTCTGAACCTGAACCATAACTAATACATTCCCTCAGTGGGTCAGTGTTTGTGATATAGATGTATATATAAACTCACACAGGAGCAGGGAGTGTGTATGTGTGTATGTATGTGTATTTGTGCATGCACGTGTGTGTGTAATGTACACATTCAGGTAGAGGGAGAGATTGTGTGGAGGCCCAGCAGGGCACTCATGGATAATTATGGCATGTGTCCCACTAGAAGAAGACGAGGAGGAGGACTCAGACAAGGAATTCATGATGCCCAAGCTCCAGAGCCAGCCCAGCGACGCTGTGCACATCTTTTGTGGCCCGAACATAGGATTGGTGTGGCCCTGGAAGTCTCGCACAGCTACTGAAACCCTGGAGGTCCGTGGGTGCCGGTTGCGGGGTCAGTACTTGCCCCCCAATCATAAGCAGCTGCAAGAGGATCTGGACAACAATCCTCGAATCCAGCAGGCACTGACCCTGCAACAGGCCTTGCTGGAGGTGAGAACAGAAGTTTAAAGAGTGGAGTGATGCCCACTAATGCCCATCATAGCTACCCACCTCTGCCCTAAGCACCTTGTCTGCATCTAGGGCATGCTGTGGGAGGTGAAGGAATTCTGCAAGGAACATCACTGGATGACAGGCATTCATGAGTTCCTGCAAGCCTGGGGGCCTCAGAAGCTGGAGTCCATGAGAGGTTGTCCCATCAAGAACTATATAATGCTGGTAAGCCACGTGAACATGTGGCAGACTCGTGTCTCCAACGTACCTAAGAAGTTGATCACAAAAGGCAGATTGCTGCTGCTGAACTGCCATCACATACAGGCGGAGATGGGTGAGTGCTGCTTATCCTCTTTCCTTCCCTTGCACCTTCCTTATCTCATCTGCTTGGCCCTCCTTGGGCCTGGAATGTCCTTCAAGGACTTTTGGTGAAGGTCCCTCATTGGACCTCTAGAGCCTCCCAAAGTCCCGGGTCCTGGCCCCTTCCCTTTGCAAGTAAAGGTGTGATCATTACGGAGGATAGCCTCTCCATCCGTTTTGGCTCTACTCATTCCCCATACTCTTTAGGAATCCTGTTTCTGTCACCTGACACTTTCTATTTTTCTGGCATGGAAGTAGTTGAAACCAAATGTGAGTGAGAAAAATCTTAGCCTACTCCTTAGGCTAGTGAGCTCAGTTTCTTTGCAGATATTCTCAGGAATCAAGAGTGCCCCTCCCCACAGGCAGCAGAGTCCAAATTGACACTATAATTTGCATGTACAAAATGTTACTCTCCTTAACGGATGTCCTCTTACTCTGTAATCCTAACTTCTGCAGATGGCAGAAGAATGTATTTCGATTGAAAGTGAAAGCGCTTTTTGCACTTTTGATCTAATTCAGTCTATTTTGGATACTTGGTCAATTCAAAATTCGTATTACAGTTCTGGGTTGTTTTTGCTCTCAAGCGTCCTCTGCTCCTCTCCCTCCCCAAGGTGGCATCTGACATTGGAGAGGGCTGCTGGGCTGTGTGCTCTTCTTTGCTGGCTTCTGTCAACCCTCACGGAGGTGTGATACATCCCTGCCTGGTCCCTGCCCTCTTTCTGACATTGCTGCTTCTGGTGCAGCGGTGGCCTGAGCTGATGTAACTATGTGTCTCCTCTTGGCGACTAGGAACCCAGAGTGTCTACCTTTGCTAACTCAGCCCTGCGTTGGATCCAGCTGGCTTTGCAGATCCATGGGATTTTAGTCAACCCTTCACTCAATCTTCATCTTAGGCTGGCTACCCCCATAGCTTCTGCTTCAGGGTCCCTCACTCCTCTACAATGGAACCCATCCAGGCCCACTGGTTACTAACACTCCATTATCTTCTCTATCCCCTGCCATTTGGAAGTTGTGGAGGGCTTGGGAGCATGGTATTTAGCCCTCTACAACACATCAGAGGTGATTTCTACCTTCCTGTGGGTATCTCATTGTTAGCATGTGGGCAGTCTGCAAGGTGGTATCTTCCCAAAGTTCCACATAGAAGCTGGAGCTGAAGCCCATTCTTTAATCTGTTTCCTCCTCAACAGTTTCCCTCTTGTCTCTATCTGCCCACACTAGATCAAGGCTCAGTTGTTGGTCTCCCTGGGTCACTGAGAAATCTGGTTTAAAACCTAGTTTTGGTCCTTTTTTTCCCCCCTCCCTTCCAATGGGAAGGATATCTCATGCTATTTACTGGCTAAAGTGTCTCTGACTAGAAACTGGTCTTAGAAAGGCTCACAGTAGGGTAGATTGGGAAGCCATTGATACTTCTAGGAAACAGAAAGGTGGTTCCATTTTCTCACCTACTTCCTAACAACCAATAGGGTCTGCTTCCTGCCGAGAGCAGATTCTGTCAGACCCATGGTCCCCACGGCTGCTTTCTTTATAAAGGTGGGTGACCTTGGGAGGCTTTGAAAGAGCTTTCTTGAAAGTGCTTGCCTGCCTCACCCTCCTAGTCTTTACTTTTCAACAAATGAAAGCACATGCCAAATTATGTATTTTCTTGGCCGCAAACTCCCCACTTGCCCTTCTGCAGCCCCACCTAAATGTATAGAGGATTCAAGCTGCCATGGGAGGAACAGGGAGGGCCTGGGGTTAGCCTGATTTCTTTCTGACCTTGGCTTTGCTTCACTGTTGTTCAGGAAGTCTCTTTTCTTTCTAGTTAGATTCTTAGTCCTTAGTCCAAGATCAGTTGGTCTCTTCAAGAAGAACATATGGAAAGAGAGAAACATGGGGCTCAGAATACTGACTCTGCTTTTCACTAGTTTGTGTGACCTCAGATCACTGAGCTTCAGTTAAATTCTTTGTAACATGGACATGACAATGCAGGGTTATGATAAGGAAGAGTAACTGAGATATTTTTTGCAGTGTTTCTAGCACTGAATAAGACATGCAATAAGTGCTTAATATTTTCATTTAACCTTATCCCCTTTTGTCTACTCTCATCCTTGTGATCTAATTTTGTCTACTTGTCCTCCAACTCTGTTCTTCTGCCTGGGCTTCCCTGAACTGTGAATGACATTATTATTCACTCTTCTGAGTTAGTGTTAATCCTTTATTCTTCCCTTTCTTTAACTCTACCACATCCAACTTGTCTCCAAATCCCTTCTATCCTTCTGCCTCCTAAATATCTCTCAATTCTGTTTTCCCACCGTCTCTAACTTCTAACCCCCAGCAGCCCTGGTATTTTCAGTCTATCACTGATTTACACCATACGATGTCACTGTTGAGCTCCTTTTTTACCATCACCTCCCTGATGCTGCTGGTCTAAAAAGCAGCACAATTGCAACTGCCTAGCTACTGTATGAGGCCACAGGGATAGTCTGAAAAAGTAAGTTCTCTTCCTTGCATTCTGTTCAACCTTAGATGCCCCTCCATGGCTTCCCCCTCTCTCCGTTTTCTCCAAGAAATACCACCACCGGTTCTTGGTATTGAGTCCTATTGGCTACTTCCTTCAAGGCTCCAGATGGGTCATACCCAGTGTGTCTCAGTTATCTGTCCCTGGAACCTCACTTTCTAGTTGCAGAGATGCTCATAAAGGATTAGTCAGTTTATTTTCACCCCTCCAAATATAAAATAAAACAGAATGGCGCCAGGCTGCATCAGTTTGAATCTTTGCCCTGCCACTGTGTGATATATTTTTTAAGTTTTTATTTAAATTCCAGGTAGTTAACATACAGCAAAATATTAGCTTCAGGTGTACAATATAGTGATTCAACACTTCCATACGTCACCTGGCGCTCATCATAAGTGTACTTCTTAATCTCCATCACCTGGTTAACCAATCCAGGTTTCTTCTCTATTATAGTTAAGAGTCTGTTTCTTGATTTGCCTCTCTTTCTCTTTTTATTTTTCCCTTTGCTCATTTGTTTTGTTTCTTATATTCCATATAGGAGTGAAAACATATTGTATTTGTCTCTCTCCAATTTATTTCACTTAGCATAATATTCTCTAGCTCCATCCATATTGTTGCACATGACAAGATTTCATTCCTTTTATGGCTGAATAATATGATATGATATAATTTATATAACAAATTATATAATATATAATATAATAATATTTCACTCTATATACACACACACACCACATCTTTGTCTATTCATCAATGGATGGATACTTGGGCTGCTTCCATAATTTGGCTATTGTAGATAATGCTGCTATAAACACTGTGATGCATGTATCCCTTTGAATTAGTGTTTTTGTATATTTTGAGTAAATGCTCAGTAGTATGATTGCTGGGTCATAAGGTAGATCTATTTTTAACTTTTTGAATAACCTCCACACTGTTTTCCAAAGTGGCTACAACAGTTTGCATTCCTACCAACAGTGTAATTGAGTTCCCCTTTCTCCACATCCTCACCAAGATTTGTTGTTTCTCATGTTGTTGATTTTAGCCATTCTGACAGAAGTGAGGTGATACCTCATTATAGTTCATATTTGCATTTCACTGATGATAAGTGATGTTGAGCATCTTTTTATGTGCCTTTTGGCCATCTGAATGCCTTTTTTGGAAAAATGTCTATTTGTGTCTTCTGCCTGTTTCTTAATTGGATTATTCATTTTTGGAGTGTTATGCTTTCAAGTTCTTTGTATATTTATATATTTTATATTTATCAGATATGTCATTTGCAAATATCATCTCCATTTTGTAAGATGCCTTTTAGCTTTGTTGATTGTTTTCCTTTGCTGTGCAGAAGCTTTTTATTTTCATGAAGTCCCAATAGTTTATTTTTGCTTTTGTTTCTCTTGCCTCAAGAGACATATCTAGAAAGAAGTTGCTATGGCTGATGTCACAGAGGCTACTGCCTGTATTCTCTTCTAGGATTTTTATGGTTTCAGGTCTTACATGTAGGTCTTCAATTCATTTTGAATTTATTTTTCTGTATGGTATAAGAATAGTCTCGTTTCACTTTTTTGCATGTAGCTGTCCAGTTTTCCCACACTTCTTGTTGAAGAGACAGTATTTTTCCCATTGAATATTCTTTCCTGCTTTATTGCAGATTAATTGATCATACAGCTGTGGGTTCATTTCTGGGTTTTCTGTAATGTTCCATTGATCTATGTGTCTATTTTTATGCTGGTATCATTCTGCTTTGATTACTACAGCATTGTAATGTAACTTGAAGTCTGGAATTATGATGCCTCTAGCTTTGCTTTTCTTTTTGAAGGTTGCCTTAGCTATTCTGGGGCTTTTGTGTTTCTATACGAACTTTAGGATTGTTTATTCTAGCTCTGTGAAAGGTGCTATTGGTATTTTGGTAGGGATTGCATTAAATACGTAGATTGCTTTGGGTAGTATAGACATTTTAACAGTATTTGTTCTTCCAATCCACAAGCATGGAATGTCTTTCCATTTCTTTGTGTCATCTTCAGTTCTTTCATCAGTGTTTTATAGTTTTCAGAGTACAGATCTTTCACCTCTTTGGTTAAGTCTGTTCTTAGGTATCTTATTGTTTTCGGTGCAGTTGTAAATGGGATTGATTCCTTAACTTCTCTTTCTGCTGTTTCATTATTGATGTATAGAATGCAATAGATTTCTGTATGTTGATTTTGTATCCTGCAAATTAACTGAATTTGTCAGTTCTAGCAGTTTTTTGGTGGTCTTTGAGTTTTCTTTTTTTAATTTTTTAGAAGTTTATATATTTTGAGAGAGAGAGCCCGTGCATATGTGTGAGTAGGGGAGGGGCAGGAGAAAGGGAGAGAGATGGAATCCCAAGCAGTCTCTGCACTATCAGTGCAGAGCTCAATGTTGGGGGTGGGGGAGGACATGGGGAATTAAACTCAGGAACCATGAGATTATGACCTGAGCTGAAATCAAGTGTTGAAATTGAGTTTGGACGCTCAAGTGACTATGCCACCCAAATGCCCCTCAGGTTTTGTGTATATATAGTATCATGCCATCTACAAACGGTGAAGTGAAAGTTTTACTTCTTCCTTGGCTATTTGGATGTCTTCTTATTTCCTTTTGTTGTGCTAGGACTTCCAGTACTATGGACATCCCTGTCTTGTTCTTGACTCTAGTGGAAAACCACTCACTTTCCCCTCCATTTAGGATGATATTAGCTGTCAGTTTTTCATACATGGCCTTTATTATATTGAGGTGTGTTCCCTCTAAACCTACCTACTTTGTTAAGAATTTTATCATGAATGGATGTTATGCTTTGTGAAATACTTTTCCTGCATCTAATGAAGTGATCATATGGTTCTCTTTTATTAATGTAATGTTTCACATTGATTAATCTGTGAATATTGAACCACCTTTGCAACCAGGAATAAATCCCACTTGATTGAGGTGAATGATTTCTTTTTGAGGTGAATGCTTTTTTTTAAATGAATTGTCGGATTTGGTTTAATAGTATTTTATTGAGAATTTTTGCACATGTGTTAATCAGGGATATTGACCTGCAGTTCTCTTTTTTAGTAGTGTCTTAATCTGGTTTTGGTGTCAGAGTAATGCAGGCTTTATAGAATGAATTTAGAAGCTTTCCTTCCTTTCTATTTTTTGGAATAGTTTGAGAAGAATATTCTTTAAATATTTGGTAGAATTTGCCTACGAAGCCTTCTGTTCCTGGACTTTTGTTGACATTGTGTGATATTGATAAAGCTATTTAACCTGAAGCTTGGTTTGCTTATCTGTAAAACAGGGACAATAATAGTATCTACCTCAAAGGGTTTTGTGAGGATTGAAAGAATTAATATAGGTAAAGTAGATGACATTGTATATGGCATGTAGTAAGCAAGCATTCTATACTGTATTTCCTGGTATACTGCATATCATATTTCTATATTGCATTTTGCTGTCCTGAGCATATTTTAGCATCTCTGAACTTAAAAGGTGTATTATGATTGATGGCATGTCAGAGTTTAGATGGCATTGATTTTTTCTTTTTGCATGGTATATAAAATAATGATGCTTCTTATAATCAGTGGTATTTTAGTGGTGTTAGTGATTTGGTGAGGCATCATACTAGTGCTATTCCTGCCCTTAGAAACAGTGGAGTTGCTTATATCACCAAAGGCAGCCTCCAATATTACCTTTTAAGCCCCATCTCCACCTGATAGCTTCTTTTTTTTTTATCTTTAAAAGCAAAAGGCAGATTACACATTTTTTTAAAGATTTTTTAAAACATTTATTTATTTTTGAAAGGCCGAGAGAGACAGAGCACTAGTGGGAGAGTAGCAGAGAGAGAGAAAGGGAGACACAGAATATGAAGCAGGCTCCAGGCTCTGAGCTGTCAGCACCGAGCCCCATGTGGGGCTCAAACCCAGGAACCATGAGATCATGACCTGCGCCAAAGTAGGATGCCCAGCTGACTAAGCCACCCAGGTGCCCTGAGATTACACATTTTTCTTGCTACCTCTTCTACTAGAACAAAGCCACTACGACTACCCAAACAGAAAACTTTTATCTGGATAGGGTGTTCTACTATTCGTGAGCACATTATTCCCATGCCTTTGCACATGCTCCTTCATCTGCTTAGTGTGCCTTTGCCCCCTGGAGCATTAGCTACTCAGTGCATTCAGCTCCAGTGTTCCCTCCTGGAGGAGGCCTTTCCCAGCCTCCTCAGGCCTCCTCCCCTTTCACTATGTCAGGCTGGGCACTTGCAGAGCATTTATCACACTGGTTTGTGATTGTCCATTTGTTTGTCTGTCTCTGCCACCATGTTGTAAACTTCTGAGGGTGGGAACATTTTCTGTCTCATCCACTCACTCTGGTCTCCTGGTGTCCCGCACAGCCTTTAGTAGCTGTGGATAGCTGTGGCTAGCACCAGTGGATAGCAGCTGACCAGACACTGGACAGGAGTCCAGTAAGTGTTCACTGAGTCAGGGAATGAATTTGTGGTCTGGCTTCCCCATTACCTCTCCCCCACTGTGGACCCACAGCGCTTGCCCAGTACCCCTTTCTCTTTCTAACACCGAACCCCCTCCTGTCTTCAGAATCCAAGCTGGATAGCATCAGGAAGGACATTCTTACACATGTGCAGAATGAGTGCTGGACCCGCAGTCAGCAACTAATAACGGAGCTCACAGATTTCACGGAGGCCTTCCAAACCATCAACTCAGATATTCATACCATTGCACAGTGCTCCCAGAAGGTGGGCTCTTCCCATGCTTCCTTCCCAGCTTATCCGGGGGCCCATCTCGCTCACATGCTCAACACGCTCTCTTCAAATCTCTGCTGAGCTCCCAATGGGGCTTGATGCTTTTTAAACTATGCTCATGTATGCAATCTGCCCTTACTAACTCTCATCCTGTTCTCATGGCCCTCAGTTTCCACATGTCAGGGAGAAGCCCTGGTGTGATGAGAGACTCTCTATGACAGTCAGCTAGGGATCTATCACCCTGTCATCAGGATAATGACTTGGTGGGGGAGGAGCCTGCTATCTTCACAAAGACCTAGGTCAGACAGGATCTGATCCCACAGTGCCCCTGATCCCAGTTGGGTAAAGGCGGCTGCTGGAGTCTGGGGCCCCTAGAAGGTGGGAGCGCCCCTCAGGATGAGCCCAAAATGGTGCACAGGGCTGTGGGGGTGCTGGTCTCATGCTGTAGCCCCTGCAGTTGAACAAGGCCAACGAGCAGTACGCGGAGCTGGAGAAGCGAATGGAATACATACGGGCACTCCACGAACTCATCCGCAACCACTTTAGCCTCTTTAGTGCTGAGAATGAGGCTTTGGACATCTCGGTGAGAAGGCAGTTGAGGATGTCACCCATGCCTCCCAGTCCCTGTCCCTCCCCCACAACTGCACCTACCTGACTGCACTCCGCTTGCCCCACAGCTACTGGATGTGTGGGAGGCATTTCAATTTGAAAAAAGCCAGGCCTCAGAGTTCCTGCTCAGCAAGAGACATTCCATCGTGCCCAAGCTGCAGCAGCTGATAGCAGCCGCACTTGTGGAGCTGGAAGGCCTGATTGAGAAGGCCCTCTCTGGCCACTTCATGGACCCTGCGCAAGAACAGAAGAGCATGGAGCGCCAGCTCATCTCCCTGGAGCGTCAGTTCCAGAACACAGCCAGCCACCTCAGTGAACTGCACCATGCCTATGCCACCTTCACTGGTACTGAGGATCCCTGCCCCCTCCACCACCATCCTGTGAGAGACCCTCCAACTGAGATAAGGGTCTTATGTCCTGAGTGTCCCTAAGCAGGTCTCAGGAATCACATACCTTCATTTTAGTCTCTTTTACAAATGAAAATTATAGGACAGAATCTTCGTATATTGACTATGTTAAGGGCTCTGCTTGGAGTAGGAAGACAGAGGGCTTATAGTCTGGTAGAGAAGGCAGATCAGTGAATGTTCCATTAGAGTGTGATGGGGCTGGAAGGCTAAAAGCCTGTGCAGGGGAAATGCAAAGTTGCCCTCATTATAGTTCTTAGCCGATTCAACCCAGTCCTGTACCAGGATGCAGGTCCCAGATAAAAATAGGTCTTGAGCACTGGGTGTTATGTGGAAACTAATTTGACAATAAACTATTTGTAAAAAAAAAAAAAATAGGTCTTGATAAGCCTTAGCCAGTGCTTCCAGCCCATGTGGTATAGAGGGGCAGCTGCTGAGGGTCTCTCTGAACCACAGACGGAGACCAGGGCAGAACTATTGGTCTTAGCCATCTGTACAAAGGTGAAGCTACACTGGTTCTCTTCTGCACATAAAGAACTTTGGGGCTCAAGTTTCACTTTTCAGATTCAGTCACTTCTTTTGGTTCCTTTTATCCCCTGGAAGGGCACACTGCTTCTGAGTTGCCTCCTGGCCAACTACCAACTATTACCAACTCTGTCTGTGGGCATCCCTAGTTCCAGGACTGTTTGGCCAATTGTAGGGTGGAGAGGACACCTTGGGACCATCCTCAAGTAAGGGACTTTTTTCTTCGGCCAAGTATGGAGAGACCCTGTAACTGATATAGACCACAAACCTTGAACTTTTCTCTGGGGATTGAGGATGTTTGTGAAAAGGCGGAGTAGAGGCCTCAAGCCTTATGCTAGGCCCAGAAAGTCCCAGAGCATGCTTTTAGTTCCATTGTCCATCCCTAGCTCTTCACCAAACCCCCAGCTTTTTTTTTTTTTTAATGTTTTATTTATTTCTGAGAGAGAGAGAGAGAGACAGCATGAGCAGGGGAGGGTCAGAGAGAGGGGGAGATACAGAATCTGAAACAGGCTCCAGACTCTGAACTAGCTATCAGCACAGGGCCAGAAGCGGGGGCTCAAACCCACAAACCGTGAGATCATGAGAGCCGAAGTCGGACACTTAACCAACCAACTGAGCCACCCAGGCACCCCACCAAACTCCCAGCTTTTGTTAAAATAATCCAGAACCTTAAAGGTAGGTTATTAATACTATTCTTTATTTTCCATTATGTATCTTTTATTTTACTCAATACTTTCTATCAAAAAAGTTTATTTTCAGAGAGAGAGAGAGCACAAGTGGAGGAGGGGTAGAGAGAGAGGGAGAGAGAGAGAGAATCCCGAGAAGGTTTCACACCATCAGCACAGAGCCTGACGCAGGACCTGAACCCATGAACAGTGAGATCAGGACCTGAGCCAGAATCAAGAGTCAGACATTTAACTGACTGAGCCTTCTTGGCACCCCAATTTTACTCAGTACTTTTGACATTTGCTTGGTTTTATAACCAAGTTATCAACTATTTTCACATCTAAGGTTCACTAGTTTTGTTTTCCCACTACCATTTTTTTTTAATTGATGTGGTTGACAACCAGTGTTACAGTAGTTTCAGGTGTACAAGCTAGTGATTTCTGCTTTTTGTTTTATTTATTTACTGGTTTTGTTTTTTCAGATTCCACACATGATTGATATCACATGGTATTTGTCTCTCTCTGTCTGACTCATTTCATTTAGCATAATGCCCACTAGGTCCATCCATGTTGTTGTACTACCTTTTTTAGAAATAACCCATCTTTTAATTATTTTCATCCTTTACTTATGTCGTGGTGATATTTATTTATTTTTCCAAGAAGGGAGTTGGAAGTGTTAAAATTTCTAAGTTCTTTATGCCTAGAATGACTTTACAATGTCCTTGTATCACAGATTGGGTAAATATTGAATTCTGAAGTCACAAACATTTTTTCTCCAAACTTAGGATATTGCATCATTGCCTTCTGATATTTAGCATTGTGGGCAAATCTGCTCTCAATCTGATTTTTTTTCCTGGGTAGGTAATCTGTTTATCAGTTATTTGATAATGGCTCTTATATTTGCTCTGGTCTCCTTCCAGAATTCATACTTGTATATTGGATTTTCTGGATCTCTTCTCCATTTCTTTTATCTTCATCATCACTTGTTCCTTTATTCTGAATTTTGAGGAAATATCATGAGCTTGTCTTATAAACCTCCACTTCCTGTGGAATCTACTCTGTAATTTCCATTGCATTTAGAAATACACACATACTGTATGTATACGCATGCTTATGTGCACATGTATATGTATATGTGTACACATATGTGTATATATACCTGAGTATATTTCCTAGCCCTGTGTGCTGAAGAGACTAAGAAGCAAAGACACTCCAACAGCAAGAAGCAATTTGTGCCCTGGTCTTAGTTGCTAATATCATTTCCTACCAGGGCTTCTCAGAGAGTGGGTGACCCCAGGGCTGTCACAGGTTAGGTACACGATGAGCCTTTCTGACACAGGGCCTGAAATCATGAACTCTGAGATCATGACCTGAGTCAAAATCAAGAGTCAAACACTTAACTGACTGAGCCACCCTCGCACCCCTTAACAAATGGTATCTTTTTTTTTTTTTTTTTTTTAATGTTTTATTTATTTCTAGGAGAGAGGAAGACAGCATGAACAGGGGAGGGTCAGAGAGAGAGGGAGTCACAGACTGAAACAGGCTCCAGGCTCTGAGCTGGCAGTCAGCACAGAGCCCGACGCGGGGCTCGAACCCACGAACCGCGAGATCATGACCTAAGCGAAAGTCGGACGCTTAACCGACTAAGCCACCCAGGCGCCCCAACAAATGGTATCTTTTTAATCCAGAAAGTAATAATGGATAAATTGGGCAACATTTTGACCAGTTGATAAGAGTTAGCATCAGCAGTGAGGGACAGATAGACATCATGTGCCTTCAGACATGATACCCAGAGGACACAACTATTCAGTAGTTCAGCTGAGAATGAAAAACTTCAGTCATGAAGAGAATCATACAAACACAACATGAGGAACTTTCTGTTAACAAAAAGGGGGAGAAAGGGGTCAGTATACTTCAAAAATGTCTATTAGAAAAGATGAAGGTGGTGGGGAACGTTGTAGATTTAAAAAAGTTAAAGAGACATGACAAGTAAATGGAGTACTTGATCCTGGACTGGATACTGTACTTGAGGGAAAAAATGCTATATAGGACCTTATTAGGTCAACTGACAACATTGGAACATGGACTATAGATTTAAAAATTGTATCAATGTAATATATGAAGTTGATAAGTATAGTTATATAAAAAATCCCTATTCTTAAGGAATACACAGTATTTGGGGGATAAATAGGGCCATGATATATGTAACTTACCCTTAAATATCTCAGTAAAGAATTATGTGTTGGTGTATACATACTGCATATACACACAGAGCCTATAAACACAAGCAATAAAGAAAATGAGTAAAATGTTAACAAATGGTATACAGATATTCTATTTACTGCTTTTTCTTGCAACTTTAAAAAATTTGAAATCACTTCTAAATAAAAAGTTTTAAGATGCAATGAAACTTACTCAGTAGATACCACAGCAAATGTCTGTCAGAGGATATTTGCTCTTAATCCTCAAGTTTGTCTTTGTCTTCTCATGTGTCTGGAGATACAATGGCTGCTCTTTTCTTACAAAGGAAGTTCTTTACTTGTCCAAGATTTGATGTTGAGACAACTGCTATCAAAGGTTATATGAGTCTCTAGTCAGATCTTTTGAGTTCAGACAAAGGAAGATTAGAAGGGTTTCAATTTACCATCTTTTTTTTTTTCTGGTCATATGCGAGTTTTGATAGCCTCATAGTGATTGTCAGTCTTTCATTATTCTGCTTTCCATGATGGATGATGCTTACACATGTAAAATTCATGATTCCCAGTGACTGAGTATTATTTTATTACTTTTTCTCTCACTGAAGAAAGTATACTGGAATTCAGATGAATGAGAATGACAACTTTACTGTAATATCCTTGAGTCTGGTCAATATATTTTAAGTATTACAAATCTCAGTACTATAATTATTGTTAACAGCAAATTACTTTTGACACATATCTCCCAACCAAATATAAATAATTGGTCAAGGAATAATGCAGCAGCTTATGAGATGAAGGGAGGGAATAATGGCCAGAAGCACACAAAATAGGAAGCATCACCATTTACTCCTTACGGTCCTCTCTGTGGGCCAGATCTTTTTTCATATGCATCTCATGGATTTATTCATTTGTCTAACAGGTACTCGTTGAGTGCCTATACTGTGCACCAGGCTTGAGGTATATCAATGGATAAATAACAACCCCCACCCCCCACCCTCATGGGCCCAACATTGTAGCTGGGAGAGAAAGACAACAAATCATAAACATAAAATATAGGGGCACCTGGTGGCTCAGTTGGTTAAGCATCCAATTTCGGCTCAGGTCATGATCTCACAGTTTGTGGGATCGAGCCCCACGTCAGGCTCTGTGCTGACTGCCAGCTCAGAGCCTGGAGCCTGCTTCAGATTCTTTGTCTCCCTCTCTCTCTGACCCTCTCCTGCTCACGCTTTCTCTCTCTCAGAAATAAATAAAAACATTAAAATTTTTTTAAAAAAAAACATAAAATATAACCAACTTATGGAGGCACCTTGGGTGGTTTAGTCAGTTAAGTATCTGACTCTTGATTTCTGTTCAGGTCATGATCTCATAGTTTGTGGGATTGAGCCCCATGTTGGCCTCTGCACTGTAAGTGGATCCTACTTGGGATTCTCTTTCCCTCTCTCTTTGCCCCTCCCCTACTTGCATGCAGGCTCTCTCTCTCAAAATAAATAAACTTTAAAAAAATGTAGGTATATATCTAGCCAAAGTATGGAGTACAGTAGAAGGTGATAAGTTGCATGGAAAAAAAATAATAGAGAAGGTAAGAAGTGTTGAGAATTCTAGAGAGGGTAGAGAGCAGTTTTTAACAGGTTGGGCTACACAGCCATCATGCAGATGGACTTGAATTTGATGAAGAAGTGAGGTATATGGTTCTCTAAGGGAAGAGTGTTCCAGAAAGAATGAGCTACTAGTCAGAAGCTCTCAGCAAGAAGGGGCATGCTTGGGGTGTATCCAAGCATCAGGAAAGAGCCTGGTGTGTCGAGCAGAGTGAGATAGAGACTAACAGAAGAGGAACCATTCCCATTTGCTGCCATCACATTCTCCTAGATAGCCTTTTCTTGGAATAACCATCTCTTAGATGGTCCCCTCCTACAATAGTCCCCACTGGACAATTTTGGACACCCCACCCCTGGCACTTTCAAGACCCTCCTTTCTGCCATTATGGGCTCTTAACTGACAACTCCCTGTCGTACTCCTCCCCCACACCCAGCCCAGACCTTAATCTGCCCTATCCCTCAGGAGATGAGAGTCCTGTGCCCTTGCCAGTCTGCGGGACCCGTCCGATTGTGCAGCAACAGCGCATCTGGCACCTGTACCGAGTCATCTCTGAAAGCATCAGTGAATGGAAGTGCATGGCTTTTGCCAAGGTGCTGACACCCTTCTTTGGAGCTCCTGCCTCAGAGTGGAGAGTCTGCAGGGTTGGGCGGGGATGGGTCTCAAGCTGACAGCATTTCTCTCTCCAGTTCAGCATGACTATGGCCCAGGAGAAGACAGACGGCTGGCTGACTGAGGTGGCCCGGATGAGCACGACCCTGGGGCTGCACAGCCCAGTTCTGCAGCGCTGCATGCACATGCTGGAGGAGTTTCGCATCTACCTGCCAATACTTACCAAACTAGGCAGCTTCCAGCTGCAGAACTTAAACTTCCAGGCCCTCCTGCGAGGTGTGTTTTGGGTAGAGTCATAGGGGAGGGGAAGGGAAGGACAGGGGGATTAGAAAAAGGTAAGGACTCAGTTCCCTGCTGCTCCTATAGGAAAACACCTTTCCTCCCTGGGTTGCTCCCTGCCTTTTCGCCACAGGGACAAACATTTCTAACCTCCTACCCACTACGTGAGTGTCCTCTGCTGACCTGGGATGAACTCAGGCTACAGTCTCAGCTCTGAGCTCTGTGTTGTGTTCTGGACCCTAGGTCGTGGGTTCTTGGCTCTATGTTGTGCTTTGAGATCTGTTGTCTGGGAGCTGGGTCAGGCTGGGCTCAGGGTTGCAGATCTGGGCTCTAGGATATGGGCTGGACTCTGCCATATACTGAATGTTGCTCTGACTTGTCCCCTCTACCTCCAGCCTTAGGGCTAGGCAGTCTTCACAACCTGGAACTCCTAACACTGGGCCAGCTGCTCACTTGTCCGCTTCTAGAATTTGCAGATCGAATCAAACAGGTGGGGCCCTCCAGAAAGAAGGAGTTGATCCAAGCCCAGGATCTATTTACTAAACTCTAATAGAGCCAGCTAAGTCCCAACAGCCCCTTGGGACAGGGGGCAGTAGATACTGGTTTGTGGGTGGGAAGGTGGGAGGTTGAGTTTTTGATCCTGCCCGGAGGGTGTGGGGATCTGATGAGTGGTTTCAGACTCTGACTGATAGTATGCCAACCCCCAGAAGGAACTGGGTGGCAGCTCCAAATTTGTGGGCACACAGGATGGTAGCTGTCCCCCAACACTTGCCCTGTTCCAACACGAACTGATTAAGGCACTATCTGCTCTGCTGAAGCCTTTCAAAAGAGTAGGCTTCAAGGCAGCATCCCTATGTCAAAATCTGCTGCTGATGGCCTACCTGTAGCCACATGGTCCCACTCTCCATTTCTGAGACTTCCATTCCCCTGAGCCCTAGCCCTGGAGTCCTACCTTCAAGGCTATCCCCTGAGCCATCACCAAGTGCTGGCTCCTGAGACCCAGCTGTTCCAGATCTGGCAGTGTGAAAACGAACGAATCCATGCCCAAGAAACTCTACGGCGGATGCAGCGGGTCTGGGAGGCACGCCAGCTGCGATTGATCAACTTCATCTTGTATGTACCCTATGAATCACTGGCCTTGGAGCACTCCAACATGCAAATGTTCCACAGCCCCCAATGGGAGGTGGTGGGCAAGGATAGTGGCACCTTCATCCTTTCAGGTGAGACTCAGCTGTTGTTGTCCAGTGATAGCCCTGTGCTAGGGGCCACGTTTGTCCACCACATCCACCAATCCCTGCCAGATCTGGCTTCTCTAGCCAGGGCCCCATTCTTACGGAACAGCCTGAGACATCAGTCTGTTCTGAGACAGTGTCTTCCATGTAGCGCCTGTACTATCTTAATCTTGGGAGCCCCCTCCTCCCTCCCTCCTGCCCAATGCCTGGACCCTTCAGCAAAGGTCCTTCCCTTTCTGGGTGCACTAAGAAATCCCTCACAGTCATGTCCCTCCATTTTCCAGTGCTCTTTCCTCTGGATTGCATCCTGCTGTCTGATCTCTTGCCCCATTCATTCACTCTTTTGTCATTCTTGCATCAAACTTACCTGCCTTCTCTGAGCCAAACACAGGAAACCCTGAGATTTATAGACAGAAGTCTTGTCCTCCAGGAGCTCCTAGTCCAGTGAGAGAGGATGACAGAATAGAGATAAGTGCATGATGGAGAATCTAACTGAGGGCAGTAGAATCTCAGAAAGCAGACCAGCTTCAAAGAACCGAAGAGTCAGAGGAATCTTTCTTTCCCATAGATAAAGCCTCATTGCTGACTCCTGAAGGAGCAGGAGTTTGCCAAACTTACAAGGAGAGAAGGGCATGCAGGACAGAGGCAACAGCATATACACAGACACCCAAGTTGGTATAGTTAGGGAACTGCCAATAGAGGAGAAATTCTCTTATCCAATCCACTTGAAGCTCAACTGGCAAATTCACAGTTAAATAGGGAGATCATAAAATATGATGTATATATGGCTTAAGATTTTTACTTTAGCTTAAAATGTATAAACATAACTTAGCCTAAAGACAAGGTCTTGACCTTGATTTGCAGTAACTGATAGAAGTTCCTCGCTGCTTTTCCTATGTTACCGCATTGTCCGCTGTTTCCACTTTCAGTTTCTTTAAAGTTGAGCAATGACATGAAGACACTTGTGAAGTTGCTGGAGTCCAGAATTTTTCTAGACTTTATTATAATTTCCCAATTTTTAAAAATTAACTGACCTAGGGGTACCTGGGTGTTTCAGTCAGTTAAGCAACTGACTTTTGATCTCAACTCAGGTCTTCATGTCAGGATTTTGAGTTCAAGGCCTGTGTTGGGCTCCCTGCTGGGTGTGAAACCTACTTTAAAAAGATGGGCATATATCTAATTTAATATCATGTTTTTATCAGCTCACCTTTACTAAAGGCTTTCCATAGTTTCCATAGAACCAGCAATTCTTCCTCACCCATATTTCAGTAGTTAACATAATATTAGATCAAATTCTATAATTAAGATTATAACTCACATGGGCTGGCTTTAAACACACTCTGACTCTAGGTGAGCATACTTTCCAGCTAGTGGAAGAAAAAATATTTGAGTCTTCTAGAGAATAGCTTGAGAACTGTGAGTTTCAGTGTAATTTGGGTATTCACCACCCTTGCCTTGCCCCATCTGCCTGCCAGCTCAGCTCAGCTAGAATCTACTCTTCCTCAGATTACAGCAGCCTACAGGATTCCATCCAGGAAAGTCTTCAGGTATTGTTCAAGATCCTGGCCATCCAAAAGTCAGGAGACTTAAACAAAATAGCTTTGGAGTGGGTCACCATCATGCATAGCCTGAGTGAGTACAGGCCTTTAGCCCCGCGAGTGGGTGGGATCTAGGGAGGGAATGCCCAGAGGGATGGGGTGAGAGGTGGGGGTTGGGTGGGGGAAGACCAGAAGGATAGAGTGAGGAACTTCTTCCTATTTCTTGGGCTCTGGTGACCAGGTAAAAGTTTATTTGTAGTGCAGGTTTACTCTCCAAGGAAGGTACCTGATTCCTGCTGAGTATTTTGGGGTGGAGTACCCTGAGAGGTCAGGGCCAGCTGGATCTTCCAGAAGCTGGAACCCTAGTTTCCTTCCAGTGTTCCTCTGGTGTTCACACAGGTACCCTGCTGGAGGTGTGGGTGACTTTCCAGCAGAAGTGGATTTTTCTGAATAAAGTGCTGTATGAGATGAAGATCGAGTTTCCTAGTTCCGACCTGGTAGGGAAGAGGGGTGAGGCAGGTGGACAAGGACTACTACATAGTGGGGCTTATCGTGGGAGGGAGAGCTGCTTTCACTTTTACTCCCTCCCTCACTGCAGAACTCCCGGTTCAAGGCCGTGGATGATCAGTATCGGATCCTGATGCAGACCTCTGTAGCTGACCCCCTGGTTCTGTCACTCGTAGTGCCCAGCATCAAGCGGAGCCCTCACTTCCAAGGCCAGCAGCTACAACAACTGCTGCGAGCAGGCTCGGTGGAGCTGGAGGGCATCATCATGGCCCTGGAAAGCGTGCTCTATGGGGTGTGCACTCACTTCCCCCGCCTCTTCTTCCTCAGCAATAGTGAGCTGGTAGCCCTGCTGGCTGCCCCACCGGAGTCATGTGAGGCCCAGCTCTGGGTACGACGCTGCTTTCCTCATGTGTATGCTGTGAGCTTTAAGTCCAGCCCAACCGACAAAAACACAGATGACCGGGACTCAAGCCCAAAGCCATCTACTCAGGTGGAGGCATTTGCGGTTCTTGGGGCAGGCGGGGAGAAGATGAAGCTGCAGGGGTCCATTCCTCTACATCCAGATCTCCCCAAATGGCTGGCCCATCTGGAGAAGTGCCTGCGTTTGGCACTGGTGCATATGCTGCAGGGCTGTGTGGCTTCCCGTCTCGCTCTGGGCCCATCCCTAGATGAAGCCTTCAAGCAGCTGCCCCAGCAAGGCCAGCTGCCCCTGCAGCAGTGTGTCCGCCACTGGCTAGACTTAGTCCAGGCCTTCCCTTGGCAGTGTGTGATGGTGGCAGAGGAGGTGGTATGGCGGGCGGGGATGGAGGAGGCTCTGCTCAAGGGGGGGACCCTGGCCATGGTCCCCACACATGTGCGCAAGCTTGAGGCACTGGTGCATTTTATACAGGCTCAGAGGGCCTCCCAGAGTGGGCAGCCCCTGCCTTCTGTCCGCCAGACCAGCCTGCTCAGTGCCCTGCTGGTCATTGCAGTGACTCACCGGGATATAGCACAGCTCTTGCAGGAGCACCGTGTCAGTGATCTGACAGATTTCCACTGGGCCCGCCAACTCAAATACCACCTGGGTTCACCTCACACTGTCCCCCAGAAACCCCTGCAGAGTCTCAAGACTATTGCATCTACTGAGACTTCTCTGTCACCAGCTGCATGCTGGATAGATGTGCTGGGTCGGTCCTTCCTGTACAATTATGAATACCTGGGTCCCAGGCTAGGGCCTCTACCCAGCCTGCTGCCTGAACGGCCAGCCCTGGTGCTGTTATTGGCCTTGGAGGAGGTGGCCTGCGGGACTCTATTGGGCCCTGAAGGAGTGGGCAAGGCAGACACAGTGAAGAGCATGGCACGGGCCCTGGGACGCCAGCTGGTGACGATGCCCTGCCTGCCTCAAATGGAAGCCCAAAGCCTGAGCAACTACCTGAACGGGGCCTTGCAGGGTGGTGCCTGGCTACTGTTAGAGGAGGCTCAGCGCCTTCCCCTCGGCTTGCTCTCTGCCCTGGGGCAGCGCCTCGCTGAGCTGCACCACCTCTGTGCCCCACTATACCAAGAGGCCTCCCAAAGCACCAGCAGTGTTGACCCCACACACCCCCAGCTCTTGGGCAGTGGCTTCTTTGAGAAACGTCACGTGTACATACGCGTTGGCTATGGCTGTTTCCTGACGCTGCGTTCCCTGAGTCCCGCTGTGCCTGCCAACCTGCACCTGCTGCTGCGGCCTGTGGCACTGACACTTCCTGACCTGCAGCAAGTGGCAGAGCTGACCCTGCTGGGTGCAGGGATGCAGAATGCCTCCCGCATGGCTTCCCGCTTGTCTAAATTTTTCTCCCTAGAGCGTGAGCTTCTGTCTGCATCCCTGCCCTGCCGCTTGCCATTGCTTAAGCAGGTATTAGAAAACATGATACAAGATATAAATGTGACCAAGGAGCCCAAGTCCCAGCAGCCCTATAGCCTAGCTGTCAACGAGGAGGATGCCCTACTGCGTGCCCTGCTACACTCACCACTGTTCAGCATCCTCAGTGGTGTCCGCCTGCACGACCTGCAAGAGCTGCTCTGTGGGCTCTTCCCTAATGCCCGCCAGGTGCTGGCAGAGCCCGTGACCCACACGCTGAGGAAGCCATTGCTGGTGGGGGAACTGCAGCAGATAGGCCTTCATCCCAGCCCTCAAATTTTGGAATCCCTGGAGCAGCTGAACCAGGCTCTGGGCCGGGTTTCAGGTGTTTTGATCCTGGGCCCTGCAGGCAGTGGCAAGACCACTTGTTGGCACAGCTTATTTAAGATCCAGAATCGGCTGGCAGCCAGGGAGGACACCACAGCTCAGGGCTGCCAGGCGGTGGAGATCACCCACCTGTATCCCAATGTTCTCAGCCCACAGGAGTTCCTGGGATGGCTAGAGGGCCCCTGCTGGCACCATGGCGTCTTCCCCAGGCTGTTCCGTGCAGTCAGTCCATGTAAGACGGCAGGCCCAAAGGGCCCATCACAGGAATCGGTAGCAATCCAGCACTGGATAATATGTGATGGGGTCACCAGTGCTGCCTGGCTGGACTCTATCACTTGCCTCCTGAGTGATGCCCCCCAGCTCAGCCTCCCCAACGGTCAGCAGATAGCACAACCCCCAGGTACCTTTCTCCTGATGGAGGTGGGAGATGCAACAGATGTGTCCCCCACAGTGGCAGGCCAGTGTGCCCTCATCTGGTGTGGCGGGGAGCAGACTTGGCAAAGCATGCTTAATGTCCTGATGGCAGCCCTGCCCCATGAGTACCGCCTGCAGCCCCAGACAGTCACTGAGCTCAACTGCCTGGCTGAAACACTGGTGCCAGCGACGTTCCAGTTCCTCACCCGCCAGGGTGCCAGCTCTCTGCTGCAGGTTCATGGGCAGCAGGCCGTTTGCCCGGGTGTGGCCGAAGTCACCAGCTTGGCCCGTATTCTGCGTGGTCTGCTTGACCCCCACCTGTACATAGAGGAAGGGGAGAAGGCACTTGTCTCAGGTGAGGGGAAGGGAAGGGAAGGGATGGCTTGGGACATGGGGCTTTGAGGACAGCTGGCATACAGCTGGGGCCTGGGGCCTGGGTTCTTTACTGAATTTGGGCCTGGGGACCAAAAGTTGGCAGCAGAGCCAATCTCTCCTCACTTCCTCCACCCCCCACTTTTTCCTCCCTGGGCTCCTATTCTGGCCATGGTGACCTTAGCAGAGGACCTCAGCTGTAGTGATCCTGTGGCCCAGAGCTTCAAGTCCTCAAAAAGCAGCTCACTGAACCCATCCCAGGTTGACACTGACGATGTACCAAATAAGTGCAAGGAGCATTTGCTGGCTGTCAGCAGCTTTCTTTTTGCATTGATCTGGGGCTTTGGAGCCCACCTTCCCTCCAGGTATCTGCAGGGGTGGGGCTGGGAGTGGGGAATACAGAGAGCTGAGATGGACTGGCACATGGGAGTTAAAACCCAGGTGACATGGTTGTTGGGGGAGGGTGGAATATGTGAGTGTGTCACAAATGGAATTGTTGTAACTATCTGACACTTTTGCCCATACATCCATCTGAATAGGCTCTGGCCCCTCTTTGATACCTTCATGAGGGATTCTCTTAGTTGCCTCTGCAACTACCCAGAAACACTGTCTTCAGTCTTGGTGTTTGATCTACATGTATGCCCTGAAAATGGGACACTGGTACCCTTCACTGGCCATTACCTGGGCAGCCGCATCAGAGGAATTCCAGGCACCTTCAACCCTTCTCCCCAGGTGTGAAGACAATTGGGAGCAGCTGGGCTTGGGACTCAAGGACATATCCTGGGGGAGTCTATGTTCTGGGACCAGCCGAGGCTCCCCCACCCCACCCCATCCCATCCCTGCTTCCATTCTTTGATATGTTTTCATAATCACAAGGATATATGAAGTGTTCTGCAGGTGCAGCTTTAAGACAAGACCCCTAGACCTTTGCTTTCAGCTAGATTACTGCCTAAACTGGCACTGCCCCAGTAAGCTCTGCTCCTGTCCTGCAGACTGAACGGCTATTATACGTGGTGGACCTGCTGCTATCAAAGGGATACCCAGTGCTGCTGGCTGGAGAGGCGGCAACAGGGAAGTCAACCTTTGTGGAGTTGCTGGTGGAGCCACATCACCCTTACACGTACAGCCCCATCCACCCTGCCTTTAGTCCCACCCACCTGCGCCTGCTGCTCAGTCAAGGGGTCCAGGGCCAAGTACAAGCTGTTCCATCGCCTGGGCCACACCTGAATTCTAAAGGCTCCCTCCTCTTCCTGCTGGAAGATCTGCACCTGGCCGCTTCTAGTAAGTAGCTGGGCAGAAGAAGAAAGGAGTCATGGTGAGCTCGTGAGACTGTAAAATCCCTAGCAATATTTATTGACTCCCAATTAGACACCTAAAAACCAAACCTCAGCGTCCCATTCTTTTTTTATATATATATTTTTATTTATTTCTAGGAGAGAGAGAGAGAGAGACAGCGTGAGCAGGGGAGGGTCAGAGAGAGAGGGAGATACAGACTCTGAAATAGGCTCCAGGCTCCGAGCTGGCAGTCAGCACAGAGCCCGACACGGAGCTCGAACCCACGAACCGCGAGATCATGACCTAAGCGAAAGTCGGGCGCCTAACCAACTAAGCCACCCAGGCGCCCCTCAGCGTCCCATTCTTAATATCCTCTCATTGAAAATGTGCTCCCTGAACAATCACACTCCTCTCATGGCTTCATCCACAAGCTCTATGCTTTGACTACTAAATCTTTATCCCTAGGCCAGGCTTTTCTTCTAAGTGCTAGGCCTGTTTATCCAGCTACTTACTATCTATCCCTACCTTGATGCCCCACTGGCCCTTCAGACTCAACACTGAACTCATCATCTGACCCCTCAATCCTGTTCCTGTCCTCTTAGTAACTAGTACAATCATCCATCCAGTCTCTTAAGCCAGAAATCTTGTTGACATCTCCCCCTTTCTTACCGAAGTCCAGTCACAATGTCTCTCAATTTTGCATTCTAAATATCTCTCAAATCTTTCCACTTATTTCCATTCCATCTTCCCTAGTTCAGTCAGTCAATTACCTGGAACTTTGGTGAATGCTCTTGCAAGATTCCTTGTGATGAGTCTTTCCTCTCTTACACTCTGTACTCTAACTGAACTCAACTATGTACAGCCATTCAGTAACTCAGGCTTCCTCTAGCATCTGGGATTGCTCTCTTCTCTGTGTTCCTTCTTCTATGTATCTGGCTAAGTCCTTATTCTTTACAAATAAGCTTAGGCAACATAAAGATCTTCCAGGATGGGTTAGATATTCATCTCATGCTCTGTACAAAAACCTGTGACAGCCATGGCTTTATGATTGTGTGTTTACTTCTTGATTCTTTCCACTACACTCTGAGCTTCATGAGTAGAGAGATTTGTCTTATTCATTCTGATAGACCAACAGGAAGTGCTCACTAAGAGTTTAAGAAACAAAGATTACAAAGGAAAGGGGAAATTGTGATAAAATTCTGGGACACTGAAGTTTAAAGTTTCTAAAATGATGACAGGTTTGAATGTGGCCATGGGATATGCCCATGGGAATTGGCAGAAGTGAAGTATAAGTACAGGACAATGCAGTCAAGGAAGTCAGTGGGCTAAAGCATTACCTGGATTATCCAGTTAGACACTGAAGTCTTTTATGAAATGTAGAAAACTTGATTCAGGTTGTATACACACTTAATAATAGGCACAATTTATTGAGGACTATGTGTTACCCGCTTTATCTTTAGTTCTTATAAAATCCTATTATGATGGAAATTTGTTATGATCATTTTAAAAATGAAAAAACTGAAAGATTTTTATAACTTGCCGAAGATACTCTAGTCAGTAAATGTCAGTACCAAAATTAAAATTTAAGTCTGTGTAGCAACAAAACCTATAATTTTCTGCAACTATCTTATTTGGCCCTTTCAGTGAATTTGCACAAATAATCAGATTGTCAGTGGAAAATAGGGCAAATTCAGATCTGAATAACAGCCGAGACGAAATTTCAGTGGGAAGACTGAAAACATTGCAAGCAATGTTGTGAAGTATATTTCAGCTGGCAGTGTAATAGATGTCCTAGGGTGGGGGTGCCTGGGTGACTCAGTTTCTTGGGCGTCTGACTTTGGCTTGGGTCATAATCTCATGGTTCATGAGTTTGAGCCCCCCCTCAGGACTCTTCACTGACAGAAAGATTATTTCTCTCTCCCTCTCTCTTTCTCTCTCAAAATAAATAAATGAACTTTAAAAAATATTTTTTAAAAAGATGCCTGAGGGTGACAGCCAACAAAACATCTAGTATAAAATTAAAAAATTAATAGACATACAACCAAACAAAAACTGTGATCCAATGTCTAGAGAAAACAGTCAATAAAAACTGACCTTGAAATGGTCTAGAAGTTGAGCTTAGCAAATATTTTATAGCGGCTATTATAAGTAGTCAGATACTTAAAGAAAAATATGATTTTAATGAGTGAATGCATAAGTAATCTCAGCAAAGAAATAGAAACTACCAAAGTAACTAAATGGGAATTTCAAAACTGGAAAACACAATAACTGAAATGAAAAAGTCACTGCATGGTTTAATAGCAGATTAGTGATAACAAAAGTCAATGAATCCTGAAGAACAGAAAAATACTGAATATGAATACAGCTTCAGCATAACACATGTATAACTGGGGTTCCCAAAGGAAAAGTGAGTGAGAATAGGTCAGAAAAAAATCTATAAGGAAATAATGACCAAAATTTTCCTGAATTTCTTGGAAAATACTGACTTTCAGCAATAGAAAACTCAGTTATCCCCAAGTAAAATAATAAAAAGAAAACCACACCTAGGCACATCATAGTCAAATAGCTGAAAATCGAAGAAAGAAAAACCTTGAAAGTGGTCAGAGGAAAGATTAACCACATTATGTACAGATGAACAATATTAAGAATGATGGTTAACTTCCCATCAGAAACAACAGAATCCAGAGAATGGCGGAACAACATCTTTAAGGTACTAAAAGGGGAGGGGGACCTGTCATCTTAGAATTCTCTGTCCAGTAAAGATATTCTTCATAAATGAGGATAAAATAAAAATATTCAGATGCATCAAAGCTAAGATGATTTACTGTTGCTAGAGCTGCACTGTAAGAAATGCTAAAAGATGTCCTTCAGGCGGAAGGGAAATAGAGTTGTATGGAAACTCAGATCTATGGAAAAGAAGGAAGAGCACCAGAAATGGTAAAAAAAAAAAAAAATTACCAATTGCAAAAAGTGTTAATTGCCAATTACAAAAAAAGTAATTTTTAAATCACTTTTTAAAATAAAAGTAATAACATTTTTGGCAGAAGTAGAAAATAACCTGGAACAATAGCAAAAATAGGGTGGGGAGCAATGAGTAAAAATTATACTATTGTAAGGTTCTTACATTCGTGAAATGTGAACTAGAAAGCAAGGAAGGTCACGCATGTGGTGTGAAGTGGCACAATATTAATTCTAAGTATTGATACATTAAGGAGGCATATGGTTACACTAGAAAAATCACCCAATAATAATAGCAGAGTATAATTTAAAATTCATAATATTTTAAGTGCAAAATAAGTATCTAAAAGGAAACAGGAAATGAGCAATAGAGTAATTTTTAAAAAGAGAGACAAATAGAAGACGTATAACAATATGACGGACTTTAAACCAACCATATGAATAATTATAGTAAATGTAAAGTCCTAAGTACTCCAAAAAGTCCTTCAAGACAAAGGGCATTACCAGAGATAGAGAATTTGATATCTCAGAATTAAAATATTTATCTTACTTTTTTAATGTAATTTATTTTTTTAAATTTACATCCAAGTTAGCATATAGTGCAACAGTGAGTTTAGGAGTAGATTCCTTAATGCCCCTTACCCATTTAGCCCATCCCCCCTCCCACAACCTCTCCTGTAACCCTCTGTTTGTTCTCCATATTTAAGAGTCTCTCTCTTTTTTTTTTTTAATGTTTATTTTTGAGACAAAGAGAGACAGAGCATGAGTGGAGGAGGGGCAGAGAGAAAGGGAAACAGAATCTGAAGCAGGCTCTGAGCTGCTGAGCTGTCAGCACAGAACCTGATGCCAGGGCTCGAACCCACAAACCATGAGATCATGAACTGAGCTGAAGTCAGATGCTTAACTGACTGAGCCACCCAGCTGCCCCAAGAGTCTCTTATGTTTTTGTCTCCCTCCCTGTTTTTATTTTTGCTTCCCTTATGTTCATCTGTTTTGTATCTTAAAGTCCTCATATGAGTGAAGTCATATATTTGTCTTTCTCTGACTAATTTCGCTTAGCAAAATACCCTCTAGTTCTATCCATGTAGTTGCAAATGGCAAGATTTCATTCTTTTTGATTGCCAAGTAATACTCCATTGTATATATATACATCTTCTTTATCCATTCATCAATTGATGGATATTTGGGCTCTTTCCATACTTTGGCTATTGTTGATAGTGCTGCTATAAACATTGGGGTGCATGTGCCCCTTTGAAACAGCATACCTGTATCCCTTGGATAAATACCTAGTAGTGCAATTGCTGGGTTGTAGGGTAGTTCTATTTTTAATTTTTTGAGAAACCTCCATACTGTTTTCCAGAGTGGCTGCACGAGTTTGCATTCCCACCAGCAGTGCAAAAGAGATCCTCTTTATTCACATCCTTGTCAACATCAATTGTTGCCTGAGTTGTTAATGTTAGCCATTCTGACAGGTGTGAGGTGCTATCTCATTGTAGTTTTGATTTGGATTTAACAGATCATGAGTGATGTTGAGCATTTTTTCATCTGTCAGTTGGCCATCTGGTTATCTTCTTTGGAGAAGTGTCTATTCATGTCTTTTGCCTGTTTCTTCACTGCATTATTTGTTTTTCTGGGTACTGAGTTTGGTAAGTTTTTTTACAGATTCTAGATAGTAACCTTTTGTCTGCTATGTCATTTGCAAATGTCTTCTCCCATTCCATTGGTTGCCTTTAGTTTTGCTCAGAATTAAAATATTTAATTAATCTTTAATTAAAAATATTTAATTAATTAATCAAAAAGACATAAAAGTCCTAAATGTGTATGCACTGGAAACAGCTTAAAAACATACAAAGAAGAAGAGCCTGGGTGGCTCTGAAGTCCAACTTCAGGTCAGGTCACAATTTCACGGCTTGTAGGTTCAAGCCCTAAATTGGGCTCTGCAGTTAAGCATCCAACTTCGGCACAGGTCATGATCCCATAACTTGTGGGTTCGAGCCCCACATCGGGCTCTGTGCTGACAGCTCAGAGCATGGAGCCTGCTTCGGATTCTGTGTCTCCCTCTCCCTCTGCCCCTCCACTGCTCATGCTCTGTCTCTCTCTCTAAAGTAAATAAACAAAACTAATTAATTAAATAAACAAAGAAACAAACAAAGAAAAAGAATGGATAGAAATGAGGGACAAAGAGCAAGCCCAAAATCACTGTAGGAGATTTAATACTCCTCTCAATAACTGATAGAACAGGAAAGAGGAAATAAGAATCTAGATCTAAATAACACTATCAACTATATTTACATTTATCGAACATCATACCCACCAATTGCAAGAGGCACTTTCTTTTCAAGTGTATGTGGAGTATTTTCCAAGATAAATAATAACGCCGGGCTATAAAATAAGTCTCAACAAATTTCAAAGGATTACAATTTGTAGAATATTTTTTCTGAACTACAATAATAAAACTCAATAACAATAATACACCTGGAAAATTTCCAAATTCTTTGCAATTAAACCACACACTTCTAAATAACTCATGCATCAAGGAAATCACAAGGGAGATTAGAAAATATTTTGAACTGAATAATAATGAAAACAAAACATACCAAAATCTGTGGGATGTAGTTTAAGCAGTGCATTGTGATCAAATAGACTATATTCCCAGAATGTAAAGTTAAGTCAGCATTCAAAAATCTGTGTAATTTGTGACATTAACAATAAATGAGAAAACATGTAAGATCATCTTAATAGATAAAGAGAATGCACACTCTTTATCTATTAAGAGAATATCTATTCTCTTAAGAGAATATCTATTAAGAGAATAAAATTCTACACTATTTACGATAACTCTCAGCAAACTAGGAATAGAAGGGAACTTTCACAGTTTGATGAAGGGCATCTATTAAAACCTACAGCTAATTACATACTTAGTAGTGAAATATTGAACACTTTATAAGATCAGTCACAAAGCAATAGCATCCACTTTTCACTGTTTCTATTCAGTGTTGCACCAGAGACCCACATCAGTGCAATAAGAAAAAGAAATAAAATCCTTTAAAATTGGAAAAGACAAACTAATACTGTATTTACTGGCATATAACATGATTTTATTTTTTCTTAATTTTTTAATGTTTATTTTTTGAAACAGAGAGAGAACAAGCCAGGGAGGGGCAGAGAGAGGGAGGGAGAGAGAATCTTCAGCAGGCTCTGCAATTTCAACACAGAGCCCGATGTGGGGCTCGAGCTCATGAAGTGTGAGATCATGACCTGAGCTGAAATCAAGAATCGGACACTTAACCGATTGAGCCACCCACACACCCCAACATGATTTTCTACAGAGAATCCTGAGTAGCCTACACCACCACCAACAACAATAAAACAACCCCACAGAACTGCTAGGATGAATAAAGTGTATTTCATTTAGCAGGGTCATAGGATACAATCTATTGAAATCATAAGTATTTCTATATCCTAGTAACAAACTACTGGCAATCAAAAATTTTAACTGTAGTTTAAAATATCATCTGAAACAAAATATTTAGGAATAAATTTAGAGATGTACACTGAAAATCACTAAATATTGCTGAGATAAAAGATACTTAAATAAATAAAGAGATATACCATGTTCGTGGGTCAGAGGAGTCAATGTCATTAAGGGGCTCATTCTTCTTCCCAAATTGATCTATAGTTTCAGTGGAATGCCAATCTAAATCTGAGCAGGTTTGGGGTTTTTTGTGGTTTTTTGGTAGAAAATGACAGAATTGATAGGTGTATTCTGAGACTTATATGGAAACATAAAAGACCTAGAAGATCAAAAAAAACTTTGAAGAAGAAGAATAAAGTGGAAAGGCTAACACTATTTCAAGGCTTATTTCAAGAGAGTGGGGTATTTGTATAAAGACATGGATACAGACAGACTAATGGAATAAAACAGAGAATCTGATATAATCATATACAGTCAATTGGTTTTCAGCAAATGTGCCAAAATAATTCAATGGGGGAAAGTAAAGTCCTTTCAGTGAAAGGAATTGGAACAACTACATAACTGGTGAAAAAAAGGAACGCTGAATCCTACCCCATGACATGGACAAAAATTAATTATAAATCAATTAAAGACCTAAATGTAAAAGCTAAAACAATAAAACTTTACAAAAAATGTTAGAGAAAAATCTGTATGACCTTGGTTAGAAGCAATGATTTCTTACCTAATTACAAAAATGTCATACCAATTTCAAAAATCAGATTTTGTGAAAATTAAAAAACCTATGCCCTTCAAAAGATACTGTTAAGAAAATGAAAAAGTAAGCCACAGGCAGAAATACGATATCTGACAAAGGACTTATACTCAGAATACATAAAAAAAAAAGCTCTTACAACTCAATAAAAAGGCAAACTCCATTTTTAAAAGTGGATAAAAGAATAGATACTTCACAAAAGAAAGATTTGTGAGTAGCCAAGAGCACCTGTGGCAGCATTACTCTGCACAGTCAAAACCTGGAAACAACCTAAATGCTCATCAGCGTGTCAGTGGGTCTACAAGTTGTGGTATCTTTATAATGGAATACTACTCCAATAAAACAGAACAAACTGATACACGTGAAACATGGGTGAATCTCAGAATCATGCCAAGTGAAAGAAGCCAGACGTGCTAAACTACATACAATATGATTCCCTTTATATGAAGTTCTAGAACAGGCAAAGCTAAGCAATAGTGATAGAAATCAGATCAGATAGAAGTTCCTGGGACAGTGTGGTAGGGGACTGACTGCAAAGGGTCATGAGGGAACTTTCTGAGGTGATGAAAATGTTCCAAATATCATTGGAGAAGCGGTTACATAGGTGTGCACATTTGTCAGAACTTATGAACTATACATTTAAAATGTGTACATTTTATTTTACATAAATCATACCTTAACACTGACTTCACAGAAGTGTGCGTGCGGGAACTCCTCTCTCTGACTGTGATTACTGCACTTTCTCCCTATTGTGTCAGATCAGGCTTCCATCTGTCCCAGCTTCCAAACTTCCTGTTGTTAATGAATAATTGGTCACAGAAGTAGGATTTGCAAGGAGAAGAAAGAAAAAATTTCTCGCTTTTAGGGAGGGTGTGTGGGAGAGAGAACAATGTATTCAGCCGTGACCAAGTCCTGGCACATCCGGTGTACAAAATTCCTTTAGAACCCTCTGTGTGCCAGAAGTAAACCCAGGGAAGCAGGAATAGGAGAAACAGGGTGACACTGTAATGTGCGTGCTTGCGTGTCCTCACTGTCAGTCTTAATGTCCCACAGACCCAGAGAAGAGCTGCCAGCCAGTGTTGGAGACTCTGCGCCAGGCCATAGATGGCACGGTGTATGCCCACAGCACCTTGGAATTGCAGACGCTGCAGCCTCTAGTCAACTTCCTTGCCACTGCCACAGTACCAGGCTTCTGTGAGCGCCCGCTGTGCCCACGTCTCTTTAGACTCTTCACAGTGCTGGCCCTGGGTAGTATGACCCAGGCCATGCTGCTGAGCAGGCACACACCTAGCATCCAGGCCTGGCTTGAGCGCTTTCCCTCTGTGGAACGGGAGGGGGTTCTAGCGAAAGCCCTGGTCCAGGCCTCAGTGGAAGCCTGTGAGGCTGTGGGCAAATGCTTTATGCCTTCCCCACTCCACCCGCATTACCGCTTCTCCCTGCACTCTGTGAGCCAATTACTGGGCAGCTTGCAGCTGCTGCCAACCAGGATGGGCTCCAGAGGTCTTCTGGACTGTCCCAACCATCAGGAGCACTTGCGCCGGGTGTCAGGCTTGCGTGGCACCCGCCTGACAATCATGATGGCCATGCGCAACATGGTGCGTCTTTGGTTGCATGAGGCACAGAGGACCTTTTGTGACCGGCTGGATAGCCCTAGGGAACGCTCCTACTGTGCCAACCTGCTCCTAGAAGTAGCTCAGAGTGTCTTCTGCTGTGGGCCACCACCCCAGCACAGAGGCAAGGGCTATGAGGAGGAGGAAGAAGATGAGGAAGAGAGGGTGCCTGAAGTGGAATCTGAAGGGGAGTTGGCCCAGTGGGAGGACTTAAGCAATAGTGGCAGTGAGACAGAGGAGGAGGATGACCCTTATGCCCATCAGGTCACCACAGGCTTACCCTTCAATGATTCAGGTCTAGCACCTTCCACAACACCAGTAAAGAAGGAAAGCACAGAAGTTGTAAGTCAGAAGATAAGTCAGGAGGAAGGCACAAAGGCCTCCAGCTACAAAGTTCAGTTACACAGAAACAAGAGTCGGTGGCAGAAAATGGCCCAAATGGACCGGGTCTCACCTCTATTGCTACCAGTGCTACTACTCTGTCCCTGGGAAAAGCCTTCCGACCTGGTCTTCAGTCAGGAGCTGACACTAGGGTCCAATTCTGAGAGCCCCACCCTGTACCTAGAACGGCAGTGGGAGAGCCTGGAGGAGCAGCTGTCCATCACAGCTGCTCAGCTGAAGTTGAACGCTTCCCTTGCCCGGTGCCACGCCATGGCCAAGCACGTGGCCCACCTGGTCCGGGTGCTGGCCAGGCCCCGGCAGCATGGCCTACTGCTCTCAGGGGCTCTGGGCACTGGGCGCCGTACTGCCATCACTCTGGCAGCTAGCATTTATCAGGCCCGCCTTTTCCATCTGCCATCTGGCTCAGAGGAGGCTATTCTCCAGTGTCTACAGGATGCCAGCTGGCATGCTGGCATGTTAGGCCAGCCAGTGGCCCTGCTGGTGCCCAAGGGTGTGGATCTTACTACCCTTCATCGTCTGCTGGCCTTGGCAACCTCGGGCAGTTTCCCTGACCAGTACACAGAGGCAGATCTGGAAAGTATTGAAGAACATTACCTCAGGGAGAACCTCAATGTCAAGCAGAACATCAAGAAGGAAATACTGTTTCATAGGTGAGGGCAAGAGCCGCATACTAGGAGCTGCTTTGCTCTTGCTCTGTCCTGGCCAAAAGGCCAAGAAGAAATCTAAGAGCTGCTGTGAGGGCTCAGATCAGGGCTAAGGGGTCAGGTTTGGGGTTGGGCCCTAGATGGGCAAACAGGGAAAAAGGGGAGGACAGTATCTGAGCCCTTGGCCCACAGGTTCTACCAGCAAGTGTGCAACCACCTGCACATGTTCATCCTTATTGGAGATGACCAGCCCCGTGAACAGCTGCCCTCCACCCTTTACCTGAGGCTTCTTCAACTGGCCGTTGCTAGCATTGACCGCTATGAACCCTGGGACCAAGACTCCTTGATCAGTGTGGTCCAGCACTACCTGAAGGGTGCTCAGAATCTATCCATTGATGATGGTGAGCCCTTTTTACCTGTTCTCGCTACTCATCCCAACCAGGTTTTAATGAGGATTCAGGTCAGTCTCTCTCTCTCTCTCCCTAGAACCTAGTGACCCCCTTCACCTTTCCTGCCCCCCTTCCTGAATCAGAAGAGGGTCCCTTTTCTTCCTCATTCCCCTACAAGTTCACAAACCCAGGCTAAAGTCATGCCCATTTCAGACTCCTTGAAGTGTCCAGACCTTCAGGCGTCAATTCCCAGTGTGGCCAAAGCCATGGCTCTCATCCACCTTTCGGCTGCCAGCTACCATGGACATCTATGCCCTGAGTTGCCACTAGTCACCCCCAAGACCTTCCTAGACTTTCTGGACACCTTTGTGCTGCTGCAGCGACAGATGAGTCTGCAGATTAAGAAGAAGGCCCAACGGTGAGTGGCCTCATTTCCCACACTACACCTCCTGTTTCCTTGGGTTCACTGATTGGTGTATTGTATCTCCAGGATCCAAAATGCCTTGGAAAATCTGAGAATGCTTATGGATAAGCACACTGCCCACACCAACTTCGTCTATAACTTGGAATGGCTGCTGAAAACCTCTCACAAGGTAAAAGGGGAGAAGATTATGAGGTATGCACAGTAGGGTCAAAGCAGCAGCCCAAAGGGGGACTTTGGAGAAACCAACCAGACTGAACCTCAGGGTTGGTTTTTTTTTTTTTTAGTCTATTTTTATTTATTTTAAGAGAGAGAGAGAGAGAGAGAGCAAGCAAGCAGGGGAGGGGCAGAGAGCAAGGGAGATAGCATCCCAACCGGGCTCGAATTCATGAACCGTGAGATCATGATCTGAGCCAAAATCAAGAGCCAGACATTTCATAACTACTGAGCTATCCAAGTGCCCCTGAACCTCAGTTCTTATCTCTCAAGAGTACTCCTTTCCTCAGGGGATCTCTTTAGTCCCTGCTGCCACCTCCTTCAGAGGTTTGCCTCAAAGTTCCCCATGGCACAGCTGAGACCAGGCTGATTCCTCTAAACACATGAAACCCCAGTGTCTGCTGCTCGTGTCCTCAATATGTACCTTGACTGTGGGAAGTTCAGTGTGCTTCCCAAGATCTCCATGGATTCTCACTGGGGACAGGGCAGAGATTACAGCCTCATGGTCACCTCTACTCTTATCGCTTGTTCTCCTGGATTCTCTATCATGACTCATTGGTACACCTCTTATAGCCATCCTCTTCTCCCTTACAGCTTTGTCTCTGCACCTCTTCCCTCCACAAAAGCACCAACTATACACGGCTCTTGTGTACACTGAGGAAATGTGGATGGGCGATGGCAGAGGGGCAGTTTAGATTTTAGACCAGAACCAGAGACTGACCTCAATGTCCTGAATTTCTTAAGTCATCCTCCACAGGGCATTTCCCAGTAACCAGCTCTTCTCTTCTCCTCCCTCTCCCCATGCCCACTCCACAATGTTATTCAGCCACCCCACTTTTCCTTTAGAACTCCCCCAATACAATTCTCACGTAACAAGAAATATTTTTCTAGTCCAACCATAAATCTCATTTTGTTCTTCATAAGAGAGAATTCTGAAATAGCTTTTCCATTTCTTCCTGCTACACAAGGCTTTGGTGAAGGTTCAGGGATTGCCGCAGAGAAGTGAAATAGTGGTCAACTTACACACAGACAAATGCATCCCCTCTTCTGGGCTTTCAGGCCATACAGCTCCCAGTGGCCAGTCTGTCTCTTTTGCTGGGTGCCTCAGGGATATTACCCAGTGCTGTGCAACTCTATGGGCATCGCTTCCAGTATCTACATGCATAGTTGTCATCGTGTTCTCTGTAAATGATTTTGGAGTTCTTGCAGTACTGGTAGCCTCCTACCATCCACCACCAAGGGTCTAGATAAAACCTCAAGACTCATTAACATGAAAAAAAATTCACAGGGGGACAGAAATGCCCACTTCAATGTTTTACAAATACCAGTTTCTTGTGTTGGGTCCTGCCATTTCCCAAAGTGATTAATACCAGGAATTGTTGATCTGGTTTAAAGATGCTATTATTCTTTGAGTCAATTATATGAAAGTGCAACATAAGAAGCCCAAATTTCCAGATAAGAGATGTTCATAGTAGAGGCATGGCTGGCTTAGTCGGAAAAGCATGTGACTCTTGATCTCGGGGTTGTGAGTTCAAGTCCTGTACTGGGTGTAGGGATTACTTAAAAATATAATCTTAAAAGAGGGAGAGAGAGATGTTCATAGTATCAGAGGCATTCAGTGTCAGATCCCTTGGCCATTGACTCAACAGACATAATAGTGTGCACTTCTTTCAGTGTTCCCCACCCCAGGAAATGGCATCACCATCCACTTAGTCACTTAAACCAAATTCCAAGAGTCATTCTGGAGCCCTCCATCTCCCTTTTCTCTCATATTCCATTGATTCATTTATTCATTACTGTACTCTACAAAAATAAGTGGAACTCCACTTTTTTTTTTTTGGTCCAGCCACTCATTAATATTGGTGCCTGTGTCTACATTGGTGTCTACATCTAGATAGATAGGTCAGTAGAATCCTTGCCACAACTTTCTGGGTGGCTATCCTTCCCATTTTACAGATGAGAAAAGTAAGATTCAGACAGGTTAGGATGAGGATTAAATGGCATCTTAAATGGAAAGCATTTAAAAGTGCTGTCACAGGGGCACCTGAGTGGCTCAGTCGGTTAAGTGGCTGACTTTGGCTCAGGTCATGATCTTGCAGTTCCTGGGTTCAGGCCCTACATTGGGCTCTGTGCTGACAGCTCAGAGCCTGGAGCCTGCTTCAGATTCTGTCTCCCTCTCTCGCTGCCCCTTCACCACTCATGCTCCATCTATCTCTGTCTCTCAAAAATGAGTAAACCTTAAAAAAAAAAGTTTTTTAAGTGCTGGCACATAGTAAGAGTTCAATAAATGAGAGCTCCTCCTCAATAACAAAGATAAGGCACTGTCCTTGCCTTCATGGTGCCTAGTGTGCTGGAACATTTAGACTCAGCCAGGCAATTACAAAACAGTGTGTTATCACAAAGTTCAGAGTGCTCTGAAGTATTAAGACTTTCTAGAGAAAGCAAAGTGCCCCAGTGAGTAGCACAGAACCATGTGTAAAACATGGCAAGCACATAGAAACATGGAGGAAATACGGAGGGCACATAGAAGTGTAGGATGAGAAGGTAAGGGGGCCCTGAAACATTGCTGTGGAATATTGAAGGGATGATAGAGGAGGAGACTGAGAAAGAGAGGCCACAAAAGTTGAAGAAAGACAAAGGAGTACACGGGGTCACAAAAGTCAAGGGAGGACAATATTTCAAGAGGGAGGGGACTGTCTTGTATGACAAAAGCCACTAATGGGTCAAGTAAGATTAAAGAGTGTAGCATAATGGTTACACATGTGGGCTTTGGAGTCAGAGTGCCTGGGGCCATGTGGCAGTTAAGAAGAAGCAGTCACCCACTGGGAGCTGCATTACCAAGTGTGTAAGTCATAGACCAGTAAGTGGCAGTTCCAGGGCTCAATCTTTATCTGTGGCCTATGTGGAGTTCAGCTTGGTCTCCTGAATATCAAGTGAGCAGTATGCTGCAGTCCCCAGCCCACAGGGCTCCCCTTGGGGTAATCCCATATGGCCCAGGATCCGGGGCTGCAGAGCCTGGACCTCTGTTTGCAGAACCTCCACCTAGTTCAGCAGAAGCTAGAGCAAGACAAGCTGCTGTACAGGCAGCAGCTGGTGGAGTGTCAGCAGCAGGAGGACCTCATCAAGAACCTGATCAAGCAGCGGGATGTCCTGCGGGCTCAGTATGAGGCTTTCCTGGAGCAGGTGAGCTCTTCCAGATGCTCTTTTCTTGGGAGGGGACAACCCTTCATGGAATGCCCAAAGGAGAGAATGGGGTGACTTGTCATGGAGTCTCCTGGGGGAGGGGCAAAGTAGGATGATGGCTTGAGGAATGGTCCTTCATGGGAACTCCTAGGAAGAGGTGATCGCTCCTGGCAACACCTTGAAGGAAGAGGAAACTTAGGAAACTCACTTCAAGAGTTCATATCTCCTCATTTAGATGGGCAAGGCATTCCTGGGGCCTCTGAGCCAGCTGCAGGTGGCCGACTTTGAGGAGATACGGAGCTATCGAGCACCACCTGAATCTGTGGTCCGGGTGACCGATGCCCTGTGCAACCTGTTCCACTGTGAAACAGGCTGGGCCAGCGCCAAGCAGCTCTTATGCACTGAGGATTTTTATCAGGTAGGGAATGTGGAGCACAATTGAGGAGGAGAGCGGAGGCACAAAGGGGAGACTTGGCAGAATGAGGCTGTTGGGGCCAGATCCAGAGCACCTGTGTCTGCCCCTACCCCCTCTTAACACATTTTACCAGGAGCTGGTGTTCTTCCCCAAAGAGAAGATGACAGACTCTGAGATGATAACGTTAGCCAAAGCTCTGAAGGCTCCAGGTATGAGTGATGCAGCTCTGCAGGCAGTGAGCATACCTGCAGCGAGCCTGGCAGCCTGGCTCTGGGCCGTCCTGCGCTATGGGCTGGCACAGCGTCGCGGACTGCCCACCGGCCTGCTGCTGCGGCAGATAGAGGCCACACTGGCTCGGGAGCAAGCCCGCCTGGGCCACCAGCAGTTCCAGGCCCAGGAGACCCTGGAGCACAAACTGGATCTGATCAACAAATTGGAAGACTCCTGGGTTTCACACAATCGTGTGATGGAGAATCTCAGTCGTGCTAAGTGTGGCCAATATCACAAGTGGCCCATAAAGGCTGCACTGCTCACACCCAGGCACTCCTGGACTACAGAGCTCCAGGTAACCAGCCCCTTCCCGGTCTTCTCCCAAAGCTCACTTCTGTCCCACTGCCCCCAACAACCCTGCTCCTCCCTGTGCCTGCACTGCCTCCCTTTGTCCCACTGCCCTCCTTGCCATGCTTTCCTGCATACCCTGCCTCGCTCCCTCTCTGCCAGACCCTCTCTGCCTGCGCCCTCCTCACCAGCCTCTGTGCCTTCTGCTCTTCCCTTCCATGCCAGAAGCTGAAGGGCCACTGCACAACCATGTTTGGGGATGCCCTTTTGTGTTCAGCTGCTGTCGTCTACCTGGGTCCTTTCCCAGCACTGCGGCGCCAGGAACTACTGGACAAGTGGCTGGCTCTGTGCAGGGGCTTCCAGGAGCCCCTGGGCCCAGATGATGTGGCACAGGCCCTGAAACAGAAGCAGAAATCTGCCATGGTGCCACCAAAGAACCCCCTGCTCTCCACACGCTCTCCCTTCAACCTTCTGACCTTGCTGAGCTCCAAATCTGAACAGTTCCAATGGGACCGAGACCTGAAGCCTCAGGCAAAGTCAGCCCGTCTGGCAGGCCTGCTCCTGAGAAGCCGCACCCACTACTCCAGCTGCCGTTGTCCGATGCTGCTTGACCCCAGCAACCAGGCCCCCATCTGGCTGAACCCTCTGCCTCTGCAAGAGACTAGATGTCTGGCCCCAGGTCCAGGTAAAGTGCAGATGTAAAGCCAGGGATAATAAAAACATAATGCTTCTCCTTTTCAGGTATCTGAACCATCAACACTCAGCCACATATGGTCCTCCCTTTCATAACTAACACACTAAATTTTTGTGGCCGGCATATCCTAAATTTCATCGGTCTACATGATATTTATAAATTAGGTCACACTTGCATATTGGGACCTATATTGCAATGATTCTGACTCTACATGTCTGACCAGTCCATGATCTTCCACTTCCCTAGTCTGCTCAGCATTCTTAGAAACTTGGCCTACAACTCAGACCCTTCCTTACTATCGAAATTTATCCTATGTTCAGGAATTCTGGGGAAATATTTCTATTATCTCTGCTTGGAGCAGAGACCTATCTGGATGGAGTGTAGAAGGAGATGTTTCCTAGGGGAAGGGAGCAAGGGTGTTGGGTAGGGGAAAGAGAATAGGGTGTTTATTTCCCAGAAGGGGTTGGGAGTTGCACTGGGGAGAGTAATAGACACCTACAATGGAAAGTACATAATAAAGTGATCTGTTACATGGGTTCTATAATCAGACTATCTGGATCAAATACCCATCCTTTGCTAGCTGTGGAAACCAAGACTCGGTACTTAATCTCTCTAAGCCTAAATTTATTTGCTGATAAAATTAGCATCTTAATTATACCCATCTCATAAAACATTGTATTAAGTAAGATAATTCATATAAAAAGGGTTCACACTGTGCCTAAAAATAATTTCTCAAAAATGTTAGTATTACTACTACTGTATTACTGCTACCATTATTACATCCCATCCCTCGGCTGTCCAGCACACCTTCCATTGTGCCCATATGCCATTATGAAAATACCCGGCATATAACCATCACATGTGCAACTGTAAGTGAACTTAGTCAGAGACACAATGAAGAAACATCTAGCTGCAGAATCCAGTTCTGAGTCCAGGAGCTGTGAACAGTGTTCATTGTTATTGATCAGAGCTAGATGTGGCTCTTTGTGATTCTATAACCTATGACAGAGTACACACTCACTCTCACTACAGCAGTACATTCGATATGCAGAGTGAAGCAAAATCAAATCAAGATAACTATGGTAAACTTGCTGTTTAGAAACTGGGTAAGGGTAAGCAACACACACTTATATAATTAGTCTTTAGCATGTACTGTGTAATGCCGGACAGAGATAGGAAGGCAAATGATTAACATCACTTCACTGGCTATAGAGTGAGTTCTTGGGACAGCCATTGTCACCAGGGCTATCTGTGAAAGGAACATTGGGCAAGAGTCCTGTTTGTAGCTGTTCAGCCATACACAGCACTTCCTATTGGAATGGAATGGGAGCTTAGGATTTGCCTTCAAATTAAGCAAACACTGATCACTTGTTACCGGATGGAGGTTTTCTGGCTAATTCTACTAAATCTCTTACCTTTTTTCCTTCAGATTTCATTTGTAAGGATTCTATTAGGCTTTAACAATGCTAGAAACCTTGGTACACTCTCCTCCTCAAATTTAAAACCTATTTTCTGTCTTCTCTCTTAACATTGGTTCTGGGGACTTGAGAAATTTGACTAAACCTTAATTGCCATGTAGCTAAACCTTGGCCCTCATCTCAGAGCTGTAGTAAGAAAATAGTTTGAGTTGTAAACTTAAGGTAATTGGCCATGGGATGTAGCCCCTAATACTTGGAGCTATATCCAAATCAAAAGGGGGAAGGGAGGCTATTAAAGTTTTCAAGCAGGGAATGCATAAAGAGAAGTGCTTGAGATGGATCTGGAGAATTACCTTCCCTGATTTTCCAGGCTCTTCTGATAGCCAATAATTTGCTATTCAATGCAACATGAGGTAGATAATCATCTTTATAAATCAGCAAGGTACATGAGTATCTGATCATTTTTGGTCTGAAATTGCTTGATAAGAGCAGAAAGGAATTTTCTTAAAGTTTTTTTTTTCCTTGAGGGTTGTTTTTCTCATCTAAGTAGGGAAGTAGCTAACATTCCTTCTTTTAAATCCAATGAAGTTCAGTGAGCATATGGTCCAAATCCCATGAAATAAACCAACTTCTTATCCACCACACATACTAGTAGAGAAAAGAAAAATCCTTATTTCCTCCCCACTGACTCGCTGTATCAGTTAGAAATGCTGTCACTATCAGTAACAGATGCCCAACTTACCATGGCTTAAGAAATAAGGATTTATTTATCTCATATTATAAGAAGTACTAAGATAAGATAAGCAGGCGCTGGGCTTCTGTGTTGCCTTCAAGTACCCAGATCCTTCCATCTGTCAGCTCAATGATCCCTAGCATGTTGGCTTATCACATTATAGTGGGTTGAATGCAGTGGGTTGAATCCTAACCCACAGAACCTCTATGTTAAAGAATCTTGCAGGTATAATTAAGAACCTTGAAATGAGATCACCCTAGATTATCTGAGTTGGCCCTAAATCCAATGACAAGTGTCCTTAGAAAAAAGAGAAGACATAAGTACAGAAAGGGAAAGCTTCATGAAGAGGGAGGCAGACAGTAGAGTTATGTAGCCACAAGCCAAGGAACTTCTGGAACCACTAGAAGCTGGAGGAGGCAAGGAAAGAGTCTTCCCTAAAGACTTCAGAGGGAGCACAGCTTTCTCAACACCTTGATTGTGGACTTCTGGCCTCCAGAACTATGAGGAAATAAGTTTCTGATTTTTCCAGCCGCCATATTTGCAGTAACTTGTTACCAAATTGGGTGCTATCCTTCTAAGCATCATGTCAGAGTTGCTGCTAGCCATTTCTGTTCCTGTCATCAGGAAAACAAAAGATCTTCCAGAAGTCTGGATAGCTAAATATGGTAGGCAGAGTTTTGGCCCCCCATCTCCTTTGTTCTGTATTGTTACTCCTGTAATTCTGTTACATGGCACAAAAGACTCTGCAAATGCAAATAAGTTTACTAATCAATTGACCTTAAGATAGAGATATCCTGGGGTCACCTGGGTGGCTCAGTCGACCAAGCATCTGACTCTTGATCTTGGCTTAAGTTATGATCTCACAGTTCATGAGTTTGAGCCCAGGGTCAGGCTCTGTACTGATAGCATAAAGCCGGCTTGGGATTCTGTCTCTTTCTGTCTCTCTCTCAAAATATGTAAGTAAACTAAAACAACAACAATAAACAAAGACACACATAAAAAAAAGATAGATATATCCTGAATTATCTGGGTGGGCCCAATGTAATCACATATGCCCTTTGAAGCAAGGAGGAAAGAAGACGCAGTCAAGAAGACTTGAAATAAAGAAGGATTCAAGGAACTATTGCTGGCTGAAAGATGCAGTGGGTTACAGGGAATTTGTGAGATGGAAATGAATTCTGTCAAAAACCAGTAAGCCTGAAAGAGGACCCAAGTCCCAGATTAGAACTGCAGCTCCCATTGATGCCTTGATTAGCCCTGTGTAACCCCAAGCAGAGCATCCCATCATGCTGTGCTGGACTTCTAATCTTCTGAACTCAAACATAACAAATACATGTTGTTTTCAGCTGCTAAGGTAATTTGTGGTGATTTGTTAAGCAATAGGAAATGAATCCACCAAACCGTGGACCCAGCAACCTCCACTTGCCCACTTCTTAAAGCTTAATGCTTTTTAAAAATTCCTAAATTTCTTAATACTTAAAAAGATATTCTCTTTTCTAGCTCTTGCTGTAGAGGAGGCAAAGGAGAAGGCAGCTGGGGAACCAGCCATCTGTGTCCACCATACCATATCCCATGAGTTGGCTAATTCCACAGTTTATGGTCTTTCACTTAGCAGTTGATACTTCCAGGCACTGATTTCTATATTAGCAATGATTCTTTTCATTGTGATAGAAGTAGCTTAGGCAAAAGGAGAAATATACTGAGTCTTCTAACCAACCTGCTGAAATACAGAAATGGAGCTGACTTCAGAGATAGCTAGAACCTTTTCCTGGAGTTTTAGAGAAATAATAATGACAGCTACCATTTGTTGAGTGCTTACTATGTCCAGCTGAGTCCTCTCTATGTATCATTTCATGTCATCTTTACAGTAATTCTGTGAGGTACCCACTAATATCAACCCCATGTTACAGCTGAGTCAGAAAGAGCTTAAGTGACTTTCCTGAGGTGTCTTCCTGTGGACTTTCCCTCAAAGGATGGAGCCCTTGGGTGAATGGTGTTCCCTAGAAGCCCAGTTTATCCTCTTAGAGGAGCTCCTTTGCATCTTTCTGTCACAGGGATGGGCTTTGTGAGAAATCAAGAAAAAGAAGAGGCCATGGAAGAAGAAGATGACAAAAGTGAAGAGAGTGATATGACTAAGGGCAAGACAAAAGAGCAGAAGACAGAAGACAGGGAAAATGAGAAGGAGGGAAACAGGCAAGAGCATGAGGAGGAGGAAGAGAAGACAGAGAGACTGAGGTCAAGGCCAGCCTCAGAGACTGGGGCTCTGCCCCTTCCCTCCCTTCGTGTGCTCTCAGGCACTGACCCAGAGCTGGGTTCTCAGCTCCAGGAGGCAGCTGCCAGTGGTGAGAACTGGTCCCCATCCACTATGTTCCCCTTCTGTGGCCCCATAAGCCTCTCACCGCCAGCCTGACCTCTGCTCTCATCCTTAACCCAAGCACTAACTCTGTTGAAAAGCCCTAAGAGAATCCTATTAGCCGTGAGGGAGCTTCTCAGAGCCAGATTTTGTACGGGGGAAGGGGCTGGCTGTGGCATGGTGGGTAGGGTGTCCTTGCCTCCCCCTCATAGGCCTGCCTGTGCTGCTGACCAACATGGAGTTGGGCCTATGGTGTCAAGAACTGCAATGGCTACTGCAGCGGGAGGACCTGAGCCCACCCCGGGTGCAGCCCGGCTTCTGTCTCTATCTGAGCACTACTGTCCCCCTCAGTGCCTTGGGAAAAGGTAAGCCCAAGTGGGAAAGTTGCCACTGCAGCTCTGTGGACGCACTAGGTCTCTAGCTTCACTCAGTCTGGCCCTGGGCAGCCTCAGGGCTGCAGCAAGATGCCATACTCCCTGCACACCCCACCCCCTGGCTCTGTCAAGGGGTTAAGCATCTCCTATGTCCCTCTGTGACCCAAAGTGCTAGGTTATGACCTGCTAAAGGGGCTGAATGTGCTGGATCTGAGCCTGAACATGGAAACCTTAGAAGAACAGATGCTGCACGAAATCGTGTGCATTGAATGTCCCGAGCTTGAGAGCCGCTGGCAGGACATAAAGATCAGAGCCCTGGACTCCTATGAAGCTGTGGAGGCTGCTGAGGTGCCTGGGGGTCCTCTTATGTGTAGGGATGAGCTCTGGAGGGGCCCAGATATGGGGGCAGAGATGAGTGTGGATGGTTGGGGGCCACGTGAGAAAGATTCAGACCCATGGAACAGGTGACTGTCTGCAGGAGGGGCTGATGCTGATGCTGTTGCTCCAGAACTCAAAACATCAGAAACCAGCCAAATTCCTGCGGGACATAGTGAGGGCCCAGGCAAAGCTATGTCAACTGCGTGCCCACTGCGAGGAGCTAGAAGAAATGAGACTGCAGGAAGTTGTACAGTGGGCACCCTATCGGCGTGTGGCCTGGCATGGAATGGCCATTATAAAGGCCCTTAGCCCACTGCAGAACCTGCTGCCACTCTTCCGTATGCACCCAGAAGACTGGCTAGCAGCCATCAAGCAGGCCCTGAACAGCATGAAGCAGCGTGAGATTCATCAAGGCGAGGACCTGCCCAGGCATCTGCTGTACCTCAGAATACAGCTGACCCGCCAGCTACTGGGCAGCACTGTGGCTGCACTGGGTCTGACCCAATTACCGTTGGTGGGTGCTTTGGGTGCTCTGGCTCTGCTGCAAGTGGCAAGGAAGGCACCAGAGCTGGAGAGGCTGGCGCTTTGGCCTGGCCTGGCAGCCTCTCCTAGCACAGGCTATAGCACCCCAAGTGTGGCTCGACCAGCCTGGCTGGGGTTGAGAGCCTGGCAAGAATGTAGGATATTAGAGCTGCTGCCACCATTTTCTGGGCTGTGTGCATCCCTGGCACACCACTCCAGTGTTTGGCAGGCTTATCTTTCCCTGTCATCCACAGTGCTGGGTCCTGCGCCTGGGCCTGGGCCTGGGCCTGATCCACTCAGTCTCCTCCAGAAGCTGATTCTGTGGCGTGTGCTGCGACCCGAGTGCCTGGCAGGGGCCCTGGCAGACTTTACCACCAGCCTCCTGGGCCGGCCCCTGGATGAAAACCTGGGTGCCTCCACCATACCCTTTGAACACAGCCAGGCTACTCAGCCCATGCTGATCTTGTTGCCACGACCCGGTCACCCCACAGCCACCATGCACCCCCTGACTGTCATCCAGAAACTGGCTGCGAGGCATGAGCAGGTTTGAGCCTCACTGCTTGGCCACAGAGACACCAGACCTCTGTGGGCTGAGATGGGGTATGGTGGTCCCTCCCAGCATTTCCATCGATCTTTCTGGCTTACTCAGGCACTTTGGGGGTCATTTGTGGCATTACCTTGGGTCCCTTGGGTCACCTAGGATCACTTTGAGTTACTCTGCCACCTCTCTGTTGGTCTTCAGGGACAGAAGCATCTGGAGGTGATTGCCCTGGGCTCTGAAGCCTGGGACCCAGTCTCAGTAACAGTTAGCACTCTATGCAGGGCTATGCACAAAGGACACTGGCTGGTGCTGGAAAATTGTCATCTGATGCCTCACTGGCCAAAGGAGCTGCTCCAGCCTTTGTGGAGGCTGTTGGACAGAACCAGGGGTGCGTTTGCTACCTAAAGATGGCTTCTAGGACCCTATCCAGTACCTGGCCTGACCTTGAACTCTCTCAGGCCTCATGGCTGATCCCCTCACTCCAAGTCTGTCCCTTGTATCTGACCCCCGAACCCTGAGCCTCAAGTCTGATCCCTAAATTTGCGGCTGACCCTTTACACAGTGATTGATCTCAGCCCCATGTCTGACCCCTAGTGGTCTCGGACCTGGAGTTAGAACTGCTTCTAGCCCAGCCTGCAAGCAGGAACGTGGCCACTGTCCACAGAGATTTTCGTCTTTGGCTTATTTTGCCTGCAGAGGCTATTGCTTCCTTACCAGGTGAGGAGCTCCCTGCTATAGTCTCTCAGATTGGAGGAGGATGGTACCTGTGCTGTGCTGACCCAGCACTCTCCTTCTGCCCCAGCTGTACTGACTCAGCACTCCATGCCTGTTTTCTGGGACCAGTCCCTGGAGCTGGGCCACGTCTTGATCAACAGCATAGAACTAGACCAACAAAGACTGCACGTGCAATCCCTAACCAGGACACTGCCTCTGGTTCTCCTACATGGCCTCCTGCTACACCGGCAGCTCTATGGAACAAAGTTGCAGGCACACAGAGGGCGCTGGTAAGGGACTGCTTCCATCTTGCTTGGTCAGTCACTCAGCAAACACTGTGCATTTTCCACATCCTGGATGAGGATGACTAATTCATGCCTGGGCAGCACCAAAGTGTGAGGGCAGGGGGGAGTTAAGAAAGTCTCTTCCAAGGACTTTGAGTGAGATCTAACTTTGAATTCAGTCTTGGAAGCGGAGGCAGATCAGGTGGAGATGGGGCCTTTCTGAGCAGAGGGAACCAGCCTCAGCAGTAGGGAGATTTCGGTGTGGCTGAGGTGGGCATGCTGGGGGTTGAGTGGGGAGAGGTGAGGCTTATGGTAAAGGGCCTTTAAGATCATGGCAAGGAGCTGGATTTTATCCTGAGGACAGTGGGAAGACACTGGAGGGTTTTAGGTAGGAGAAGAAATGTGATCCTCGTTGTCTGTTGGAAAGATCACTCTGACTGCAGTGTGGAAAATGGACCAGATGGGATAGGGCTGGAGGCAAGCAGAGCAATTTTAAAGGAGGCTCTGGCAGTGTCAACGGACAAGACCATGGTATGGGTGATAGGGACTAGGGTAGTTATAGTAGAGATAGACAGTAAATATGGAGTAAGGAAGGAGGAGGATTCAAGAGAGGCTCCCAGATTTCTACCTAAGACAATAGGGTGGCTGGTATGGGGGACATATGATAATTTCAGTTAAAAAGCAAGCTGTATTAGGGCACCTGGATGGCTCAGTTGGTTAAGCATCTGACTCTTGATGTCAGCTCAGGTCTTCATCTAAAGGTCCTGAGTTCAAGCCCTGTGTTGGGCTCAGGGCTGGGCATGAAGCCTACTTACAAAACAACAACAACAACCCAAGTTGTATTGGAAGTGGTAAGTGCAAATGACTAGTGAGCCCTTATGAGTTGGGAGCTTAGCCTAGAAAGACCAGAGTCCTCAGCATCTAATGGTTCTGAAACCCAGGTTCCTGTTCCCCTCCCCCAGGAGTCAAGCAACCCTGACCCAGGTCCTTCAGATCCAAGACCAGCTGTGGTCCAGCCTTAGCAATCCCAGTGCTGCCATGCAGGAGCTGGCTGGTGAGAACTTTCCTGTCCCCATGGAAAGCCCTGAAAGGGGTGGGGGAGGGAGTACTGAGGTTTGGGTTTGGGTTTGGGAGGTGGTGGAAACTGGAGAGGAGAGAACTGAGGGGCTCTGACCTCATTCTCAGCTTCAGTTTTCTATGGGGGTCCTGTGGGAGACAGCAAGGACAGGGAGACCCTGAATAGCCTAACACAAGCGTGCCTGAGCCCCAGCAGCAGGAGCTGGGCTCAACCACACACACCCCAGTATCTGCTGGCTACCCTGCTGCCCAGCCCAGGTAAGCTCCAGCCAGGTATCTGTGTTGGGGTAGGGAACAGTGCCTGTCATGCCATTCTCTCAGGAATGTGATCATCATCTTTCAAAGGTATAGGAGGGGGCAATATTCACACAGTTATGGGATGGTGGTTTATATGTCAGAGGCAGGCCTACTCCCTTGAGTCTGGGGCAGGTAGAGTCCATCTTATCTCTCATCCCTCCTCTCCACCTCCAAGAGCTAGGGGAACTGGATGCTTTGGCAGAGTGCAAGGCCCAGATGCACCTACTGCCCACACCTCCTGAACCCCAGAGCTGCGGACTGAGTGCTGGCCCCCAGGTCTGGCTGTTGCGACGCAAGAGTCGCGCTCTCCTGAACGCACTGCAGCAGAGTTTACCCTCATGGGTTCCTGCGGCTCGAGGAGGCTCCCGGCGCGCTGAAAGGTGGCTGCGGCAGCGCCTAGTGCAGGCCAAGCGGAGGCTGGAGTCACTGCAGGCTTTGCTCTCGGACACCGCCCACCCGGAAGAGCCTGGCGCCGGGTGGGTGCTGCTGCGGCAACAGCCTCTGCAGGCCTTCCTCCAGACTGAGGTGCTGGAACTGAGCCACCTGGCGGGCACGGTGGTAAGCGACCTTGATTGCCTGTTGCAGCAGCTGACGGGTGCGACCCCGTGCGCCTCCCGGCGCTGTGCAGCCGTGGCCCACGCTCTCTGGACTGGCCGCCTACCCCCGCCTTGGCGTCCCTATGCGCCTGCCGGCCCGCAGCCGCCTTGGCATTGGCTGCGACAGCTGTCCCGCCGTGGGCAGCTGTTGGTTCGCTACCTGGGCGTCGACGCCCAAGTACCAGGACGCACCTTTCACCTATCAGCCTTTTGTCACCCGCGCCGCCTCCTGCTGTCACTGCGTTGGGAGGCTACCTTTGCTACAGCGGCTCTGCACCAGCGTGTGCCCAGCTCGAATCTCCCTCAATGCCAACGCTCTGACTTCAGTGGGCTCCCCCATAAACGTCAGGAGCTAAACAGCAACACTTTGCACCTCCAGGTATCTTCATTCCATCTCTCTGTTTACACTTCCGCCCCCTCAAATCCTTGATTACATCGTGCAACTACCCCATCTTGCCTCTTAGTGATCTTACCCCTTCAGTAGCCCCATCTGCTCGGATCCCTCATACCCCCAGGTCCCGCCCTAGTCTTGCCTGATAAGTTTCTGGCGCCCCCAGGTGGTGAACGGCCCAAATCCTACGGTTCCAGAGATGGGGCTGCTGCTGATTGGGCTACAGCTCCGGAACGCGGAGTGGGACCCGTTAGCAGGGGCCCTGCAGGACAGCACCTCCAGCCAGCCCAGCCCTCTGCCTCCGGTCAGCGTCTGCGCCCAGGCCCAGGGCGCCAATGATCTGCCATCCCCAGCCGGTCTGTCTGTATATTCCTGTCCTGTGTACTTGGAAGGGCCCCTAGGCATCGCTAGGCTGCACAGTAGGAACATCCTGATGTACCTGCCCCTGCCCACAAAGCTCAGCCCCGCCACCTGTGACCAACTGAGAGTCCATGTGTGCAGCCCACCCCTGCCATGAGCCCTCAACCAAAATAAAGTTGGAATGATTCGATGAAAGTTTTCTGAGATTTAGTAGTGCAGGGTGGTGTGCACATGGAGAATTGACACGTCAATGGGAAACCCTACTGTGCACACCTGAGAGGGGGTTGTGGGTATCCTGTGGGAAGATGGGCCTAGTGTTGGTCATGTATACAAGGCTCTAGGCAGATGAGGATGGCTAATACACAGGATCCTGAATCCTTCCCCAGCTTTCTACTGTAGTCTCAGTACTTGTGCAAATCCACAAGGGATATGGATACACACACAAACACACACACACACACACACACACACACATTTTTTTTTCCACAAGGGATATTTTTATAGAAAACGTAAGAACTGAAAATTATTTTTTAAAGCCTTAACTTGTATTACTGAGAATGCCTCATTCTGGCCCTACCAGTCATCCCCTCCCAGAGATGGATCCTCCCAGTGAGTCATACACATAAAAAAACAAAAGCCAAATTAAGATACAAGGTTTTATATGCCTTCAACAATTACTTATTGAGCACTCCTCTGGGTCACGTGCTCTTCCTGGCACTTATGAGGTTGTTCCAAAGCAGGAAGACAGAGAAGAAAAAGGTCAACATATGGATAAGTTAAATTTGATGATTTCTCTGTTATAAAAAAAATTAAGGAGGTTGCTGTGTTAAGGCATGACTAGAGGGAAGTAGTTAGTATAATTTGGGTGGTCAAGGGATGCTTCCTAAATATTGTAAAGGGAGCTAGGAGGAGTTTCTGGATAGAGCCTTCAATAGGTGCAAAGGTCTTGAGGCAGGACGGGACATGTAGCTGGAGTGTGGTAAACAAGGGCAGGGTGATGCAAAATGATGGAAGGTATCGAAAGGGGTAGGTCACATAGAGCCTTTTTGTGATAATGATCTTGTATTTTATTTTTAAAATCATGAGGAATCTAGTGGAGAGTATTAGGTATCAGAGGACATGATGTAATTTGGATTTTGAAAAGATCATTATAGTTGTTCTATGGTGGATGGGTGGAAGAAATACCAGAGTTACAAGGAAGAACATATATTTGGAGGCTTGAAGAAATTCTAGTGGAAGATAATGGAGTTTGGATTAGAGTCCCAACAGCAGAGAATTGATGGATTTAGGTAATATTCTGGAGGCAAAGCCAGTAGGATTTGCTGATGGACTGGATGTGAAGAGTGAAGGAAGAGGACAAATCTAGGATGACTCTAAGATTTAGGCTTGAGCAACTAACTGAGTGGATCATAGTGTCATTAACTGAGATGGGAAATTGGCTGGGGGGAAGGAATCAAGAGTTCTGCTTTGATATGTTCAGTTATTATTAACTGATTGCATGCTATCCCAGGACAAACTTCTCTGATAAAAGTTGGGTTAGTTGTACAGCTGAGCTAAAGACCTACATGGGCTACTCTCCTTGCTCCTGAGCACCAAACCTCACTAGGTACAACCTATTTCCCTCACTGTATGGCTAGGTATGAGCTACGTGGTGGGAGGTAATGCAAATGGCAGTATATATTGAGCACTGGCACACAACCTCTTCCGGGGCCTCCCCTCACCAGTGACTGCGATGCAACTGATGTCCTTTAACAAAAGGCTGAGCACAGGAGCAAAAAATTCCGCTTTCCTCAGAAACCATTTCCTTTTCTTTCCCACAGTCAACCAGAGGCATGGCTGTTCCTTTAAGAGAGTAGATTAGCAGAGTGTTAAAGAAGTCCTTTGGAAAAATGAACCCTGACCTCTATCCATATATGCCATCACTACTATCTATCCTCCAGTGGTGAGCAGGGCGCAACCATTTAAATTGGTTAGCACGGAACATTTCCTACAAAACCATGCCATTCTCTAGATGGAAATTCAGCTTTTTTCTCTTTTATGTAGGATTTTCTTCTTTTTTTTATTTTTTGCAATTTTGGGCTTATTGAGGTATAATCAATGGAAATTCATTCCTGAATTATGTCCAGCCAAGTTATTAAACTTAATCAATGAGGGATTATAAAATAAGTACCATATTACTGCATTGCTCAAATACAATGACTGCTATGTAAAAATGTTCCAGATTTAACAATTTCACTATTGAAATCCCCACTAGGAAATCAAAGTTCCAAACACTGAAAGGAAGGAAGAAGACACATGACAAAAGGGAGAAACAGGTCACAACCTGTCCTGATGGATGCGCGTAGATAAAGTAGAGACAAAATCAATCTCATCTGAGACTTTGAGATGAAGGAGTAAACTGAGGTACTAAAGGCAAGGAGGCATTTGCCCTCTTCACTACTGAGACTTTAGAAAAAAACTGCTCTTCAGTGTGGACCTACCATGACCCAAATAGCATTAAGAGGGCAGAGTGGCATGGCCAGAAAGAAGTGTCCCTTGACTCCTCTATGGTATGGATACTGAACAGAGACCCTTTTGGCTGGATAGAATGTGAGGCAGAGAATCACTGGGGTCTGAAGCACTAAAGAGGGTTGTTGAGAGGAGGCCAAAGTGGCAGGAAGGGGCACAAGACCCTGAGAGCAGAGAACCACCAATTCATCAGCTTTAGAAGCAGATGTTGGCAGAATGCCTGTGTATAGGACGGGGCCAGCCATACCCAGAAGATTCTAGCTTGTGCACACCCAAAAACCTTTATTAAGCCAGGGGACCCCTTCCTTCTAATATCAAAATGCCACATAAGGCCTCCCTTCTATGCCACTTTGGAGAGGAGTAAGGGCAGAATTTTCTGAGCATTTATTTAATAAATAAATAAATAAAACCTGAAGAGACTAAATTCATTTCTAGACTCTACTACTATCCACTGGAGTGGTGGAAGAAGTGAGACTTGTGAGGAAAATCAGGCCAGTAATTAAGAAAGGAGCTAAATTTTTTTTTTTTTGCATATCCCAACTTGTAAGGAAATTTGTGAATCTGCTCTGTATACACAGTATGCACTAATAATCCAAAGACCAAAAATTTCACAGATTACTCCTCTGTAACTCACCTGAAACTCACTTATTTTTGTAGCTTTTCAGTCTAATTTGAAATCCTTATTCAGAAATAGGGGGAAATACCCTCTGAAATGGGGGGGGTACCACCTCTACCCGCTAATGCCTAAGAAGCTCTGGTATCTATAAGATAGGTACTATTATTATTCCATGTTACAGATGAAAAAACAGACACAGATTCAGTAAATTATCCAAGGTCATAAAGTCAGAAAATGGTAGAGCTAGTTTATGAATCCAGACATTTGTCCTTAGAATCCATTCTTCTTATAACTTTCTATTGCCTCTACCATACCAAATATGGGGTGTGTGGCAGAAAACAAGCATTCTCATGCACTGTTGGTAGATGGTTATCCTGGTGTAGTTATTCTGGGGAGCAATCTGGCAGCACTTGGTGAAATTAAATATACTATGTGCTAAGGGAAACGAAAGCAAAAATAAACTATTGGGACTACATCAAAATAAAAAGCTTTTGCACAGTGAAGGAAACAACAAAACTAAAAGCAAAGGCAATCTACAGAATGGAAGAAGACATTTGCAAATGACATCTGATAGTTAGTATTCAAAATATATAAAGAACTTATATAACTCAACAACCCCCCACACCACCAAATAATCCAATTTAAAATGGGTAAAAGACACTAACATTTTTCTCAAGAAGACATTCAGATGGCTAATACATATACGTGAACTGATGGTCGTCATCACTTATCAGGGAAATGCAAATCAAAACTACAATTAGATATCCCTCACACCTATCAGAATGGCTAAAATCTACAATACAAGAAACAAGTCTTGGAGAAGAAATGGAGAAAATGGAATCCTATTGAACTGTTGGTGGAAATGCAAACTGGTGCAGCCACTGTAGAAACACAGTTTGGAGATTTCGCAGAAAGTTAAAAAGAACCATCCTACCATCCAGCAACTGTACTATTAGGTATTCACTCAAAGAATACAGAAACACTAATTCAACAGGATATATCCCCTCTGATGTTTATAGCAGCATTATCGACAATAGCCAAATTATGGAAGCAACCCAAGTGCCTATCGATTAATGAATGGATACAAAAGAGGTGATACATAAATGCAATGGAATATTAGTCATAAAAAGAATGAAACCTTGTCATTTGCAACATGAATGGATCTAGAGGGTATAATGCTAAGCAAAATAAGAGAAAGACAAATACCATAGGATTTCACTCATATGGGAAATTAAAAAAAAAGCAAAGAGAAAAAAAAGAGACAAACCAAGAAACAGATTCTTAACTAAGAGAACTTTTTATACAGGTAACTCTGATAGAGGGGAGCTGGGTAAGGGAATGGGTTAAATAGGTGATGGGGATAAAGGAGTGCATTTGTGATGAACAATGGGTGATTAAAATAAAAACTTAAAATGTATATTTACTATGTTCTAGTAATTCTGCTCCCAGGTTTAAGTCTTAGTGGGTTACACACAAAGTGAGTTGGAATGTGTTCTCTCCTACTCTACTTTTCTAAAAGAATTTGTGTTGGATTGGCAATTCTTCCTTCCTTAAATGGTTGATAGAATTTGCCAATAAAGCCATCTAGCCGTGGAGTTTTTAGTTTTGTTTTTGTGGAGTAAAGTCTTAAATTATAAGTCCAACTTTAGTAGATTTAAGGCTATCATTTTTTTTATTCCTGGATTTTGAAAGTTCTTTATGTATTCTAGATACTAATCCTTTGTCAGATATGTAGTTTGCAAATATTTTCTCCCACTTTGTAGCATTCTCTTAACAGGATCTTTCACAGAGCAAAGATATTTAGCTTCGATCAAGTCCAATTTATCAATTTTCTTTTATGGATCATACTTTTGAGGTCAAGTTTAAAACTCTGCCTCACCATAGATACCAAAGATTTTCCCCTGCTTCTTTTCTAAAGTTCTTTTGTTATTTTACATTTACATTTACGTCGATGATCTAATTTGAGTTAATTTCTGTATGAGGTGTGAGACTAGGTCAAGGTTCATTTTTTGCCGATGGATGTCCAAGTTCTCCAGCTCCATTTGTTGAAAAGGCTTTCTCCCACCCAATCATTTTTGCACCTTTGTCAAAAATCAGTTGGGCATAGTTGTGTGGGTCTGTTTCTGGGTTTCCTATTCTGTTACTAATTTATGTATATATTCTTCCCTCTACCAATAGCACAATCTTGATGATTGTAGCTATATAGTAAGTCTTGAAATTGGGTAAACTAATTCCTTCTACTTTATTATTCTTTTTCAAAACTGTCTACTTATTCTAGTTCCCTTGCCTTTCCACACAAATTTTAGAATAATCTTGTCTGTGACTACATAAAATCACACTGAAATTTGTGATTGCACCCTCTGTGGTTTATATATGTACACAAATGATATCTTTACCATGTTATGTTTTGCAATTTGTAAGCATAGTAGGTCTCTAGACTTTTTTACTTCTTTCATCAGCATTGTACAGTTTTTAGCATAGAAGTTCTATAAATGTATTTTAGGTTTACAACTAAATATTTAATTTCTTTGTAAGCAAGTGTAAATGGTATTTTTAATTTCACTGTTTACATGTTCACTTCTAGTATACAAAACCATGGTTGTTGTTTTTTTTTAATGTTTATTTATTTTTGAGAGAGAGATACAGATAGCGTGAGCAGGGGAGGATCAGAGAGGGAGGGAGATACAGAATCTGAAGACAGGCTCCAGCCTCAGAGCTAGCTGTCAGCACAGAGCCCGACACGGGGCTCGAACCCACAAACCGTGAGATCATGAAGTCAGACGCTTAACTGACTGAGCCACCCAGGCACCCCCAAAACCATGGGGTTTTTTTTTTTGTATGTTTATCCCATATCTTATAACCTTGCTGAACTCACTTATTCTAGGAATTTTTTGTAGATCCTTAGAATTTTCTATATAGACAAATATGTCAGCTGTAAATAGGAAGTTTGAGTCTTCTGATCTGTATGCCTTTTATTTCCTTTTCTTACTTTATTGCACTAGCTAGAACTTCTAGCTCTAGCTCTATTTTGAATAAGAGTGGTGAGAGTGGAAATCCTTGTATTCTAGGTAAGTATTCCATTTTTTCACCGTTAAGTGTAGTGTTAACTACAGATTTTTTAAAAAGAGATATTCTTGGGGAATCTAGTGGCTCAGTAGTTAAGCATCTGACTCTTGATTTTGGCTCAGGTCATGATCTCAGCGTGTGAGACCAAGCCCCATATCATGCCAAGCTGATGGTGTGGAGCCTGCTTGGGACTTTTCTTTCTCCATCTCTTTCTGCCCCTTCCCCATTTGTGTTTTCTCTCTCTCTCTCTCTCTCTCTATCTCTCTCTCTCTCCCAAAAAAAAATTTTAAAAAAGAGAGATATTCTTTCTGAAGTTGAGAAAATTCCTCTCTATTCCTAGTTTTCTTAGTTTTTATCATGAATGGGTGTTGAATTTTGTCAAATGTCTTTTCTGTATCAATTAATGTAGTCCTGTGGTTTTTCTTTTTTCTTTAGCCTTTAAATGTGGTGAATTACATTGATTTTCTACTATTGAACCAGCCTTTGTATTACTGGAATAAATTCCATTTGGTGATGGCATCTAATTCTTTTTTATATAGTGCTGGATTCTATTCACTAATATTTTGTTAAAGATTTTTGTGATTATATTCATCAGGGATATTGTTCTATAGTTTTCTTTGTTTACACCATCTCTTCCTGGTTTTGATATCAGAGTAATACTAGCTTCACAAACTGAATTGGGAAGTGTTCCTTTCAATTTTCTAAAAAAGATGTTTAGAATTAATGTTAGTTCTTTAAACACTTAATAGAATTCCCCAGTAAGACAATCTTGCCTTGAAATTTCTTTTCTTGGAAGTTTTAATTTTTAATGTTTATTTTTGAGTGCGAGAAAAACAGAGTGCAAGCTGGGGAGGAGAGAGAGAGAGAGAGGCACAGAATTCAAAGCAGGCTCCAGTCAACACAGAGCCAAAAGTGGGGCTCAAATCCACAAACTGTGAGATCATGGCATGAGCCAAAATTGGAGGCTTAACCGACTGGGCCACCCAGGCACCCGATTTCAACTCTTATAAATCTGTCAAAATTTATTTTATGGCCCAAGATAGAGCCTATATATGTTCCATGAGCAGTTGAAAATAATGTGCATTTTCTTGGGTGGAATATGCTATAAATGTCAGTTAGATCCTATTGATTGGTTCAAAGTGTTGTTGAGTCCTTTTGTATACTTGTTGATTTTCTGTCTTAGTTATTTTACCAGTTGAAAGGGGTGATGAAGTCTCCAACTACATTGTGGTTTGCTCTAATTTCTCTTTTCTGTTACATCAGTTTACTTCACATATTTTGTACAATGTTGTTCAGCATATACACATTTAGGATTATTATGTCTTCTTGCTGCAGATTCATTTATCATTACATAATGCCCCTCCCTGTCTTTGCCAAATTCTCCTCTGATAGTAATATAGACACTCCTGCTTTAATTAATTTTTGCATGATAAATCATTTTTACTTTCTTACTTTCAATTTGCCTATACTGTAACATTTAAATTGAGTTTCTCATAGTCAAAGTACAGTTGAGTCATCTGCCCATCTTTGTTGTTTTATTGGTGTATTCAGTTCATTAACAAAATGTAATTATTGATATGTTAGGAAGGCAAGTTACCATTTTTTCTTTTCTGATTGCTCCCTCTGATTTTTGCCTGTTTTCTTTTTTATCCCTTTTTAAATTTTTTATCAAAATAGAATTCTATTTTGAGTTATCTACGACTTTGAGTTTATTTGTATAGCTCTCAGTTGTTGCTGTATGTATTGCATTATAAACGCATTACTCAACATGGTCTACTGGTGTTGTCATTTTACCAATTCAAGATAAGTATAGAAACCTCACCTTTCTTTACCTTTCCCCATTTATAATTACCTTAAATATTTCCCCTACGTATATTTAGAACATAAGACATTATAATTTTTGCTTCAATCATTAAACACAATTCAGAGAACTGAATTATGAAAGCTAGTTCAATTTGCACATATTTTGTTTACCATGCTCTTTCATCTTTCTTTACGTTCCAAGATTTCTTTATTATTTCCTTTCCATTCAAATAACTCCTTTTTTAACCATTCTTTTAGGGTAGGTCTGCTGGTGACAAATTCTCTTAGTTTTCCTTCATCTGAGAATGTCCAAATGTCCCCTTCATTCCTGAAGAATATTTTCACTGGGTATAATATTCAGAGTTAACAGTTCTTTTCTTTCAAAACCTAAAAAATACTGTACCACTCCCTATAGCTTCCATGGTTGATAAGAAATCTATTGTCAATCAAATTGTTTTTCCTCCTTTAAGTAAGCTGTCATTTTTCTTTATCCACTTTCAATATTTTTATTACTTTTTTTAGTTTTCTGAAGCTTAAATATATGTTTGATATGGATTTTTTTTTTTTTTCATATTTATCCTGTTCACGGTTCACTCTATTTCTTGTCTCTTACCAAAGTTTGGGAAGTTTTCAGCTATTTTTCATTTAGTGACTTCTTGGCTCCTTCTGGGATTTTCATGACACAATATTAGATATTTTATTACAGTCCCACAGGCTCCTGAGGCCCTGTTCATTTCTCTCAGTCTGTTTTCTTGGTTACTCCAACTGAGTAATTTGTATTGTCCTTTTCTTTTCACTTTTAGTTATTTATACTTTTCAATTCTAGAATTTCCATTTGGTTCCTTTTAGTAGTTTCTGTCTCTGGCAAGGTTCCTCATCTGTATATTCATTGAGGCCATACTTTCCTTTAGTTTCTTATACATATATTTCCTTTCATTGCTTGAATGAACTAGTAACAGCTACTTTGAAGTATCTGACAGCTAAATCCAATATCTGTGCCTCCTGGAGTTAATTTCTATTGAATGTCTTTTACCCTGAATATAAATGATTGTCTATAATTTCATGTTTTTATAACAGGATTATAATTTTCTGTTTATTTGTATGTCTGGTCATTTTGGTTAAAAGCTGGTTATTATGGATAATATGTTGTAGTAAGTTTTCATTCTGTTACAGTATTGGTGTTGTTATAGCAGGCATTTTGGGATGGGAGTCGGCCTAAATTGCAAATTTTTTATTTCCTGTGTTGTATATCAGTAGATGTCTCTGCTTATTTTTATTTTTCAGCTTCTAGCAGAAGCTTGCTTTTTTTTTTTTTTTTTTTAAGCCTGTTCTAGAGCATCTCACCTGCACATTTACAGTTTAGTTACTGACCAAAGATCTGGGCAGATTTTGGCTCAGATTTTTGGGCCCACTTCCTCTATAGCCCTTTTGCTTCTGGGGTTTCCCTTTTAAATTTCCAGCTGCTCTCCATTATCAAACCCTGTCCTCTGACACTTCAGTTGCCATCCAAGCTGGACATAAATTGAGGAATGCATTCAGCCAAAAAGCAGGAAATTTGCACATCTCACACAGTGCACCTCTGTCATTCAGGGGAAGACTCTTCTCCAGACTTTGCCAGTTTTATGTGTTAAGGCCCCCTAAGTCTCCTCTATATGTGTATTTTAGCAGTCATGCAAAGGTTTGGGCAGAGATTATGTTCATAGTTTGGTTTCACCCCTCATGCCACTCTCTCACTTCCAGGATTTCTGCTCTTAAATTTCCAGCTGCTTTACCAGCCCTGAACTCTGTCCTCTGTCTATTTTGAGCCAGTATGGCTATGGTTTTCTGCCTTTGGAACTGGTAGATGCTGTGGGACTGGGAAAGACTTTCAGGCAAAGACCACAAAATCATAATTTTTATCTAATGCAGTTGAAGTCTTTAAAGGGTAAATTCTCCTCTGGTTCTTACCTGCTTTTCTTCACTTTTCAGTGTCTTCAAATAGTTGTTCTTTGGTTTATATTTTGTTCAGGTTTTATAGTTGTTAATTTTGTTATATTTTCTAGTGATGAATAACTGGCCTGACAAATGAAGTTGAAATCTGGAAGCAAAACTCTCTCTCTCTCTCTAAATATATATATATATATATGAATATTATATATATATATATATATATATATATATATATATATATATATATATATGAGAACATTTAGAAGAAAATTCTTTACCAAATTTTTTTTGTGGTCACAGGATTTGCAGATTCTAAATGTCTTCAGCTAGGTAAATGGATATGTTAAATGTTCTAAACAGACACTTTGGAACACTAAACAGACATCAGAGGCAAGTAAGTCCTAGATCCTAGGGGTGCAGTACTGAATAAAACAGACCAATCCCTGCTGTCTTGGAACTTACATTCTAGTGTGGAGAAATACAAAATAATCATATAAACAAATAAATATGCAATGTAAAAGGTGATGATAAGTTCCTTGAAGAAAATCTAAGTGTGGCATAGCAGTAGAGAGGGAACTATACAAGCTGACATTTCAACAGAGATTTGAATGAAGTGCCTATGTGAGCTAGGTAGATATCGTGGAAATAACATTCCATATAGATGCACAATGACCCTGAGGCGAAGGCATGCTGAGAATATTCAAGAAATAGAAAGATAGACGATGTCTCTGAAAAGGCATCAGTAAAGGGAGTGAATGTTAGATAACTAGAATCCAGAAAACACAGGGCCTTTTAGGCTACAATAAGAACTCTGGACTATGTTATGAGTGAGATGGGAAGCTCTTAGAGCATCTGAAGAGGAGGAAAAGTGAGTTAAAGGTACATATAGCAACATGTAAAGCACTTAAAAGCATTGTGTTGAGAAAAGAAAGATCCATAGGAAAATATCATTTATGTTCACTCATGAGCATAGCTGCAAAAGTCCTAGGCAAAATATTACCAAAATGATTTCAGCAATACATAAGGAGAATAATAATCAACTTAGGTGATTTTATTCTAAAAATCTAAGGTTGATTTCACATATGAAAATGAATCTATTACTTGCTACACTGAACAAAATTTTAAAGTATACATATATATGGGGGCACCTTGGCGGCTCAGTCAGTTAAGCATCTAACTTCAGCTCAGGCCATGATCTCACGGTCCGTGAGTTCAAGCCCCATGTCGGGCTCTGTGCTGACAGCTAGCTCAGAACCTGGAGCCTGCTTCGGATTCTGTGTCTCCTTCTGTCTCTGACCCTCCCCTGCTCATGCTGCTTCTCTCTCTCTCTCTCTCTCTCTCTCTCAGAAATAAATAAAACATTTAAAAAAAAGTGCTGAGAATGGGCACTCATGTTTAAAAATATATACATATATACATATATATGATCATCTCAATTCAGAAGCCGAATTTGACAAAATTTGAAGTACAATTCACGATAAAAATAATAGCAAATAGATAAGCACATCATTAATCTGATAACCACTAATCAGAACCTCACTGCAAATATCATAACAATGATGAAATACTGAAAGCTTTTCTTTCAAGTTTGAGAATGAGATAAGGACTTCCGACAACATCACTTCCCTTGAACGTAGTAATAGATCTCCTAGGTTGTTCATAGCGTTATTTGCAGGGACCACAAACTGTTTGTTAGGCAGTTCACCAACCTTGTTTGCCTTACCCCTGAGCACACAATAGGAGTGTATTTTCTCACCAACTACGGAGTTCTACATGGCAAGGTCATTTGTTTTGGCCAATTCCACAGGGGCAAAAAGGGCTGAAACTCTTGATGCCAGGGAGTGATCTCTCTCATTCCCTTCTCTTTCCTGGTGATTTTGGAAGCATGTATTCCATTACCTAGGGTCCCTGAGTGACTATGAGCAGTCCCTACCTCTAGCAATAGTAAGAAATTATCTTCTGTGGAGTTAAGACATTAACATTCTGGATTTTCATTTCCTGCAGCATGGCACAGCCCATTCTGATTGATATACCACTCAAATGTACCTATGCAATTGAATCAATCTATTGTGGTTTACAACTGTAATTTACTCACAGAACTGGATACTTCTATAGTAGTAACAGTGAATGAAATTCATTTTTATTCAACCACATGGATGAGTCCCATAAACTTAATGTTGAGTGAAAAGGCCAGGCACATGAAAATATGTACTATTTAGGTACAGATGCTTTAAAAAGGGTCTGAGTACCCAATTCCACCCTGCAGGAAGGTCCCCACACCAAGAAACAGTTTTCTCAGACACCAGTAGGGTGTTCTACCACTCATCTTAATTCTGACACTATCTGCCCTGAGACAGCATCAGATTCCACAGACTCAGGGCTCAGTCCTATACAACTGCCCTCTTCCCTCATTTCAGACGCTAGTTCCAAGTCCAGGTTGTCAACCTGTGCTTCTAACCAACTGACTATAGACTGGAGGTTCCAATAACCCTCTTTCACTCCCACTCCTGGGATTCAATTAATTTCCTAGAGTGGTTCACAGAACTCAGAAAAAGTTTACTTACATTTGCCAGCTTATTATAAAAGGATATAGTAAAGAAATACAGCTAAACATCCAGGTGGAATAGATGCAGAAGACAAACCTTCCATCCTAGGGGCATTCCTCAAGTCATCTCATTAACCTAACAATAGACTATTTCCGGCTGTCATGGCTTAGGAAATCCTAAGGGTTTTAGAAACTCTGTGCTAGAAATGGGATGAAGACCAAATATAAATTCTTTATTATAAATCACAATATTGCAATGCCTAACTAATAAGACCACAAAGGAATGCAAGGAAATTAATGTCATGAGAGTCAGGATGGTGGTAACTTTGTATGGTTAAGAGAAACAAGTGGTTGATGTTTGGGAGGTAGCATAAAGGCTTCTGGGTGCTGAGGCTTTCTCAATTTGGATGGTGGTTACAATAGGGCCAGCCCGTGATAAAACCATCGGTCAAACATTTTGGTTTCATTTACTTTTCTATATGGGTACGTGTTTTGCTTAATTTTCTGATATGTTCAACTAAGAATAATTTTTAAAAAGATTGATAGTTGCTATAACAACAAACCCTCAAGTGTGTAATGGTTCAACCATAAAGAAAATGACTTCTCACTCAAGTGAAGTCCAAACAGGTGGTTCTCCTCCAAGTGTCATTCAGGGATCTAGGGTCCCTCCATCTTTTGCCTCCATCATGTTCTACATGTACCTTTCAAGGTCATATGGCCAAAAAATGCATCAAGTCAGCCGAAGTGGATTGACATGGGGACCAGTGTATAGGAAAATGTAAGGACCCAAGTCTGCAAGTAGCATACATTAGTTACACTGCCATCCAACTGGCTAGATTCAATCACATGGCCACCATAAAGTATAAGGGAACCTGGAAACAGTCTAGCTGATTTCCCAGGAAGAAGAAAATGGGTGTGAGGAACAGCTGCCAAGTCCCTGCCACAACATATATACCAAAGCCACACATGTTGCTAAAGATACATATGTATCTAGGGACACACAATAAGCATATTGTGGGAGTGAGGAAAAAAGAGCAAATAAGGAATAAAAGAAACAAAATAATGGACCAAGAGAGAGGACTTTCATGGGCCAATCCTAAAATAGGGCCACAAGTTCAGGAGGATTAACTCAGTTAGCAGCATCCATCTAAGTAGCAACAAAAAACACAAAAAGTCTAGCAGCCATGGTGCCGGTAGTGCCATCCTAAACAGACTCTCTGAAGTATGACCTTAGATTCTGCAGTTGGTCCATGTTTGTTTTCTAAGCCTTGCTCCCTGGACTTCTCATGAGTTCTGTGAATTACTTACTGATATCTTCCCAGTACATTTTTTTCTTAACCACACTTTGTTAGAGCCAAACTCATAGTGTCAGAGAGGAGGTTGTATTTTGCCTGTTGAACCTCTGTCCCATGTTGAATTTGAGCCATTATTACAGTAGGAATCCTTACTTTGTCCTTGGCATCAACCAATGGGAATGCTGCTGCAGAAAGCCCAACATCTAGACAAGCCTGCTCTCCAGTAGCAACAGCCAAGCAGCAGGAAGATGTCCTTTGCCTCCCAAACCTCACATGAGCACATCGAATTGATGGAATGTAGTTTTTACTCAGAACCCTAGCTCTAGGAATTTTAATTTCTCCAGGTAGCAAAGAATTTGAAGCAACCAAGTGAATGGATACATTTACTCTGCTGGATGTATACCCTGGAACACTCCACAGCTGACAGAAGCAACAAGATATGCATAAGAGCAGTTAGTGGAGTGTATCCCTTATTTACCTATTTTCTTAGGGATCCTGGCCTCTACAGATCTCCCTCCATGCCTACTCCCCACCCCTTTACACACACTCTGTGTTGCTGCAGCTGGGATTCTGCAAACTCTATTTCCCAGAATCTACTGACAGCTGGTTTCATTAGGTCCTCTCATTGGGATGTCCTAATGGGAACCCAAAAGTGAGAGAGGGGAAGAAGGGCGTTCATTCCTGTTTTCCAGCTGCTGTCTCATTACTTCAGCTGCAAGCAGCTGGCTCCAGCTTCTAGCTGCTTCTGCACTGGGCAGCAGTTTTGCCACATTTGCCGCACCTGTCAGATTGTAGCAGCAGACAGGCAGTCATGCCCTTCCTCAAAGGTCCAAGCACTAGGTATGTAGAAGGAGCTTTCCCCACAAAGATCTGAGTATGAGTCAAAAGGGCGGTTCTCCTCTGAGCTGATTTCTGGTGATTACACTTCTTCCTGTTTGTTTTCCCAGGATTTAGGATGCTCTCGGATTTCTCCACTTAGTTTTTTAATTTCAGCAACTTCTACCTATTCTTTCAGCATTCCCACACTTGGAATCAATTCTCTGTATTAAATGCCCTTTACTTGAAATACTTAAAGTGTGCTTTGCATGTTCTGATGGCTCCGATTGATATGTGATTGGATATTAAAAACACATCTGAGGGAGGAGGGAAAGCAAGAATATGTTACTTGTCAGTAGTACTCTATATAAATACAGCAGTTCACATTTTCTAAGAATATGTACATAAGAAAGAGGATGTTAAATGAGTTTTTCAGCTGTCTAAGATCTTTGGATAATACACCAAGACTGAAGACCATAGGTAATAGGTACTGACATATTCTAAATAAAGATGCTGGATATAGCCACATAGGATTTATTCTAAGAAAATAAAGCTGATCCAGAGACCATCAAACTTTCTGCTGTATATGAAGTGAGAAATACAAGATGCATTGATGGGAATTTTTTAGGAATAGAGAAATTTTCCTCCCTGAAAGGCATCCTAAAAATCAAGTGAGCAGGGCTGTAACAGAATCATTTATGGTCATTTGTGTCCCCAGGAGAGGGACAGGTTTTACATTCATTCAGATTACATTCTCAAGCTAGAAAGCTTTCTACACTCAGGAACTTAATAGAGCTATCTGCATATGGCCACTGAGGTGGAGCCTGGGGCAAAGGCCTCTTGGGAGTTAATATAACCTGAATCACTTATGAGGGTTTGGAGCCATATGCATAAAGAGATTGGTGCTTCTCACATGGAGAAGCTTCTCACATGGAGAAATCAATCAGGCTGGTTGGGGCATGCGAGGGGAGACAGGTCAGCTGCCGCCTGCGCTGCACAGCCAGTGTTTGGTGGGGCAAATCTGCAGGAGTTTCCAGTGGGATCCCTGAAAGGGAACTAGTCTTGAGGTGTTTGTTGGGACCAGTCCTAGGAAGGCTGCCTGCCAGAGGGAAGGATGTTAGCATTAGGAGGCTATGGATTCACAGATAGGGCAGAAGCTGAAGAGCTGAGGGGGAGTGTGGGCTCTACCATAGGAGGGAAACAAAGCCAGCTTTGCACAAGTCCCCCCTGGGGTGCTCCAGAGAACCCCAGTACCCCACATGAGAGTCAACATTTAAGTAAGTGTCTGTGTTAGTAGAGCACACATGATGTTTTCCTTTTTCCTCCTCTAGAGTTTCCTCCCCATCCCAATCCTAAGTGACAGAGGAGGTAAGGAATGAATGAAATAAAGACCATGTTTCCCCACTGCACTGGGCTGGAGGAAGAACAGTTTCAAATTGGGTAAGTTGCTGATAGATCACTGAGGTGTGGGAAGAGGTGGGGGAGACAAATGTATTTTAAAATGTTAATATTTTAGGGGTCCCTGACTGGCTCAGTTGGTAGAGCCTATAACTCTTGATCTCAGGGTCATGAGTTCAAGCCCCACACTGGTGTGAAGTCTACTTAAAATAAAATTCAAAAAAATAAAGATAGAAAATAAAATGTTCATATTTTAAATTGGCCTCAATTATGTTGCAGGGAATAATGGAACATATTTACACCAGAGTATAAAATAGAAGGACCCTTGAAGTAAGGCCAGAAATGCAGGGGCTGTGACAATCAACCAGACTCCCAAGTATAACAGTAAATAGGGTGTCCCCAACTAATCAAGAACACATCATCTTGTAACCATTAGAATCAAGAGACCAAGAGCAACAAAGACTTAATGGTTAACATCCCTGAGTTCCTAAACCATTGCCAACAGCCATCTACCTTCAGATTTCTTTTTTTTTTTTTTTACCTTCAGATTTCTAATTATAGTAGAAGAAAAATCCTATTTGTTAAGGACGTTCTTCCATGGGATTCTTTTTCTGGGTCACAATCAAAATGCAACTGATAAAATGAGCATTGCAACTTTCTCATGTGAGCATTTTTTCCTCAATTAAGATTCAAAGTTATAGGACAGGTAGGAGTGTTGACTGGCATCTGATAAGATAATTACATGTTTGAAGCACAGCAAGGTGGATGGGATGCCCAGAAAAGATATATTAGCCAGGGTATATAATGCTAACTTCTGTAACTTTCCTAAAGCTCAGTAACTTAATGCATTAGAGGTTTATTTTTTATTTATTTTTTTTATTTTTGCTGAAAAGTCCAATGTGGATGTTCTTGGTCAAGCAGATTTCCTCCAAGCAATGATTTACTGTATGCTATGACTCCCCCCATAGTCTTTAAAACACATGCTTCAAGCTCACCCAGGAAGGGAGAAGAGGGGATGGGAGAATGTGGAGAAGGCTCACTCTTTAATTGCCTTGGTCTGGTAGTAAAGCATTACTTCTACTTACTTTTCATTGGTGAAGACAATTCACATAATCCTGCCTTGACACAAGGAGCGGGGAAACATAGTGTAACTATGTGTCCATGAAAAGGACATTTTGGTGAGCATCTAGCCAGTTTCTTCCCCAGAAGAAACAGATATTGGTGTGAAGGTCTGGAAGATGAATATGAGCTCATCACAAAAAGTACTGTAAAAAGGTGGAGCAGCATATGTAAAGACCCGGCAGGAACAGCTTGAGGAATGAAAAGAATGAAAAGAAAGGCTGGAGTCTTGTAAGGAAGGAGTGGGTTAAGATGCAGCTGCAGAGCAAGGCCTGGGCAAGATCACACAGGGCCTGGGAGCAAGTCTCTTTTGTTCTGAGTACTGAGAACCCATTGAAGGATTTTAAGCAGAGAAACGACATATCTGATTTACATTTTAAAAACCTCACTTGGCTGTGTGGGAAACGAATTGATTTGGGGGCAGGAGTGAAGGAATTAGACCAGTAAGGCAATTGCTACAGTAGTTGAATATCCTAGGAGTACATGGCCAGTCTGAGAAGTCACTTGGGAAGGAGGACCACCTAGGGACCAAAAAACACTAATTGCGGGTCTCTGTGAAAAGCGGTCAAGGGCTCTGTGCGTTTATGTAAACAGCTGAGTGTTTGGAGCTAAGCTGTGTCTCTGCCAAGATCATGTTGTTTCCCTTGGAACTGTGTTCCCATAGGACTGTTACAGGAACAAAAGCTGGAGCACACCAAAAACTGCAGCAGCAAGAAACCTCTCAAAGGCATGCTGAGTAAGCACAAGGCACAGACTGCCATAAACCCAAGCTTATTCTGGTCTCTCACCACCCCTCCAAACCATTTTCATTTAGGGACACCCTTTCCCTGCTGTGGAGGGAAGCTGCAGCAAGCCCGTGACTTTTCAGCTCATTCTTAGTTAACGATCCTACGCAATCTCAAGCAATTAGAATGCCTAACCCTAGGTAACAATAAATAATGTGCACCCACTGGAGCTTTAACCGTCTTTCCCTCCCAGCTCTGCCCCACTTCCTATGTCTCAAGGAGCCTGAGCTGGGGAGAGGAATAATCTTGTGCTCTCCGCTCTTCTCACCCCCTCTCGATCTCAAGCAATTAGAATGTCTAAAACTAGGTAAGAAGAAATGATATGCACCCATTGGAGCTTTAACCATCTTTCTCTCCCAGCTCTGCCCCACTTACTGTCTCAAGGAGCCTGAGCTGGGGAGAATAGTCTGTTCTCTGCACTCACCTCCTCTCTACCTAACAGCTGCAGAGAAGGAAAGGGGTGAGAAAGGGGACAAGGTTCCTGCTGGACGAGGTGATTCTGTGCCCTAGGGGCCTGGCAGATATTTATTTATTTATTTTAAATGTTTATTTTTGAGAGACAGAGCACGAGTGGGGGAGGGGCAGAGAGAGGGAGACAGAATCCAAAGCAGGCTCCAGGCTCTGAGCTGTCAGCACAGAGCCCAGTATGAGGCTTGAACTCACAAATCTGGAGACCATGACCTGAGAAGTCGGATGCTTAACCAACACCACCCAGGTGCCCCCTGGTGGATATTCAAAGGGACATCCTTGCTGTCCCCTTGACCCTGGAGGAGTCAGGCATTAGGGGGTGGAGCATTAGTGGGTGGTCTCTAGCAACTCCCTCAGCCCACATGGCACACTCCTCGCTTCTTTATGCTGAGGTCTCCTTGCCTCCTCAAATGGTCCACTGGACAGGGCCCAAGACCACCCCACCCTTCCTTCCCTCCCGCAAGGTGCACAAGATACACACATGCATCACTTGCTACAGCAACTTCTGGGAACGCAGGCCGGTGCAAAAGCTGCAACACTCCCTGGTCCCCACCACGGAACCAGTCAGTGAGCTCCGCTTGCCCTCTACATTCCCAGGGAAGGAGTAAGACTCCAGGCTCATCATTCCTCAGCCAGCCGGCAGGTCCAAAGAATAAATACCTCAAGCTTCCTGAAGGGTCCCAGTAGAGTCTGCAGTCAGAGCTGATGTGAGGGGCAGGTCCTGACAGTCCAGGTGTGCTGTCTCACAACAAGCTCCCTACAAAGCAATCCTACCGTCTCTTCCCATGCATCCTCTTTCTGACCCTGACCCTTAAGCATGCAATGAATACCACCAGGAAGCATACTCTATTTCCCCCATTTGTTCATTCCCTCTTACTCTCAAGGATATTCATGTTCTGCTCACCTCAGAACTCCAACCCGTTCACTGCTACTCTCAGTGCTGCTTCCTGCTTCACTGTGAAAAACCAGAGCAATCAGAATAGCACTTCTCTAACCCTATCCTGATCTCCTCAATCAGAAATTGCCGGGAGGGCTTGGCAATCTGCATTACACTAAGCCTTCCAGGTGATTCTAACAATGCCGTGGGTGTTACAGCAACTCCCTCCCACTTACCTCTTACTACTGCCCTTCCTTTAATATGTTCTCAAATTGTTAAACTATAGTTTGTTCTTTAAAAGGCTGACACTCTGTTATTTCTTATGAAAATATGCACTGTTGTCTCTCTTCAGTCTAGGCTTTCAACATTAAACACTGAAGCCCAGGAACTTGGGCTTTCATAAGAGCTTCTCCTGAAGCTGATGATGGAGCTGGGAGGCCCCAGTTCAGGTTCAGGGTAGTCCTGCTTTCAGAATCAGAGCAACTGATGGAGAGACACTGGTGGGGCTTAGTTGTGGGGGCCCAAGGCCTGAATCAGACCCAAAGAGAGATTTACTTGGGTGAATGGAGCCACACTAGGCAAAGAAACCAAATTATTTTCTGGGAGAAAAACAGAGAAAGGAGAAAGGCAGACCCCAGCTGTCCTGCTGAACATAATGAAAACAGGGAAAGGGGCGCCTGGGTGGCTTAGTCGGTTAAGCGTCCGACTTTTGCTTGGGTCATGATCTCGCGGTTCGTGGGTTCGAGCCCCGCGTCGGGCTCTGTGCTGACTGCCAGCTCAGAGCCTGGAGCCTGTTTTAGTCTGTGACTCCCTCTCTCTCTGACCCTCCCCTGCTCACGCTATCTCTCTCTCCTAGAAATAAATAAAAAAAATATTTAAAAAAAAAAAAGAAAACAGGGAAAATTAACCAAGATCTAGGAATATAAACATTTGGGAAAGAATACAGACAGGGAAGGTGGTGTGATATGTGTCCCACAGTGAGATGCCTGCTACTCCAACACTTTCCTTGGATTTCATGTTTATTTATTTATTTTGAAAGAGAGAAAGCACATGCAGAGGAGGGACAGAGAGTGGACAGAGAAAGGAGACAGAGAGAGAGGGAGAGACAGAAGAGAGAGAGAATCTCAAGCTGGCTCCATGCTGTCAGTGCAGAGCCCGACATGGGGCTCAATCTCACAAACTGTGAGATCATAACCTGAGCAGAAATCAAGAGTCAGACACGTAGCTGACTGAGCCAGCCAAGAGCCCCTCCTTGGATTTGATGGCCTGCCTCCCCTTCACCCTGAGGCTCCTGCCCTATGCAGCTGTTATAATAGTCGTTTCCCCAGTAATCTGCAGTGAATCCTAACAAACTGGAGAGGATTGTGAGGGTGTCAGCTAGCTCCACTCACCAGCCTTACATCACCCCCACAATGGGAAGTCTCTCTAGTAGGCAGTCCACACCCCCCGTACTTCTGAATTCTAGCATCCCAGTCACTTTGCAGATCTCTGGGGTCTGCCCTCTCCCTCAAGAGGTTGGCACCTGTTCCATGCCAACTTCTACCATCATCCCGGAGAACTTCAAAGTCTGTGCAGACAAGAACTTCCCATAATACCCAAGTCCCCAAGTCCTCAGTCCATTATCTGAGGAGCAACCTCCCTCACATGCCTCTCTGGCACTGACCCACGTGGCTTCGTTTTAGACTCAGCTGTCACCTAGAGCTGCTGTGCTTCCAACATTAATAACTCAAGCATTCCAATTTCTGACCACTGCCTCCCAACTGCCCAGGTGGCTTGTTTAATGACTCCCAGTGCAACGACCCATTCATGTCTTCACTCTCCTACCTCTTCTACAAAATTCCACAGTCCAGGATAGCAATCAGTTACTTCTGAATGGTGTGAAATGCCTTTGCTTGTTTTCAAATTCTTTTTTAAATTGAAAAAAAAAAAAAAGATTTTTCATGTTTGTTTATTTTTGAGAGAGAGACAGAGTGTGACCAGGAGAGAGAGGGAGGGAGACACAGAATTTGAAGCAGGCTCCAGGCTCTGAGCTAGCTGTCAGCACAGAGCCTAATGTGGGGCTCGAACTCATGAACCGTGAAATCATGACCTGAGTCAAAGTTGGACACTTACCAATTGAGCCACTCAGGTGCCCCTGTTTTTTAAAAACTTTTTAAACATTTATTTATTTTTGAGACAGAGAACATTTTTTAAAATTTAATGTTTATTTAAGGTTTTTTTTTCCCTTTTTAACATTTATGTTCACTTTCCTTTCATTTCCACTGCATGGCAAGGTTTCAACACTGGATGATCCCTTAGTACTCATTTCTCATTTTTCCCGCAGCTACACCTAGACTCCTGGGGTAGGCAGAGATAACTACACCACTGGGCTGGCTGGTGCAACCATAAGGTCATGAATGATATCACATAAACACACAAGCCCTCAATGTTATTCAGTAATCTGCATGTCATTGCAATCTGACTTCACTCTAAAATTTCTTTTAATGCTTATTTTGAGAGAGAGAACTGATACAAGCAGGGGAGGGAAGAGAGAGAGAATCCCAAACAGCACCTCACCATCAGCACAGAGCCTGAAGTGGGGCTCAATCTCACAAACTGTGAGATCATGACCTGAGCCGATACCAAGAGTCAGACACTTAACTGACGGAGCCACCCAGGCCACTGATTTTAACAGATCTTGCAAGAGCATTTGACAGCTGACAACCTCCCTATCCCTTCCTTTCATATTGAAAGCATCCACTTCTGGTTTTACTCCTCCATTTCTGGCCTAACTTTCTCATCTTGTCACCTTTAATGGTCCGTTTGCCTTTGCCCATCTGTTAAATGTTCCTCCGTTTTATTCTGAGCCATCTTCTCTTCTCACTACCTTACTCTGGATATCTCACCTATTCTTATGACTTGAATTACCACCTGATGACTGCTGATTCCCAAATGCTAGCCAGCTCTCTCCTGGCACTTTTACATCCCTCTTCCAAATGAACACCTAGCAGGTACCTGAAACCCAACACTTTGAATGGCAGCACAAGCTCAAATAGTTGTTCAAGCAAGAACCAGAGGCTCAGTTCAGATTCCTCTGTCACCAACCCTCAACACTACCCCCCCACCCCCCCGCCCCGGTTCTACCTGCTCAAGTCTCCCATCTGCCTACTACTTCCATTGTCCCTAGTCCTCAGTGCCCACATCCTGTGCCCTGAACTTGAGTTCCTGCAACATTCTGCTCTCCTCAGTTCCACTCAAATGGACCCTATTATGCCTTATCACCACCTCAGCAACAAGCTCTGGGAATACAAAAATAAATATGACTCAAGAAGACTACAACCTAATGCACAAAGCCATCACAATCCAGTTTAGAGAGTACAGATGAAGAAATTAATTCTGCTTTGGAAAGGGTGGAGTAGGGCACAGCAAGGCTATTTGGAAGAATGAATACGACTCTGCCAGTCAGATGAGTATTTGGCAGAGAGAAAAGCATGTGGGAAGACACAGTACAGTATGTTGAATGGTTCACAGCCTAGCCTCCAAACATGTCTTCTGGCCGACAGCCTACCTCAGAGCCTCCATCTCCTAGTGGAGGTACCGACTGGCTCAGAGCAATGGAAGCTGTGTCCCATTGGGCACGCTCAGTGTTTGCTCATTGAAACAGGTAAAGAGGATGTATCTTTATATCTGGATCCACAGCAGATGCGCTCTGGGAGAAGCCAAGGGTCTACCATCCCAGTTCATCTTTTTCCAGCACCAGCCTTCTTTGCCCATAGCCATCCCAGGACATCTGGGCCTACTGAAAGGCCAAAACAAAAAAGAGACCCTTCTGCCAAGGGACAGCCCAAACCCCCACCCTACTATGGCATCAACCAGTTGTTATTTATGAAGAGATCCAGGTTCCTCACCATCCCCCTCCAAGGACAGATCAGAATCTTACCAATAATCTCTAAAGACTCTATGAAGTAAAGCCTATTGAAAGCCCTATCCTGAGCTCTCCCAGAGTCTTTCTCCGTCAACAAATCCATTCTTTTCAACCTCCAACCCTACCTAGGGAAGGTCTTCAGAAAATAGTAAGGCTTACTTACTATGTAAGGTAACTGTCATACCTACAGTTTATTGAGTACCTCCTATGTACCCAGCTCTGGCTGTAGACTTCCTCAGCAGATGGAAAATCAGAAAAGAGTAGAGATGCCAGGACAGAAAGTCCATGTGGCTCCTGAAAGATGGAAAGAGGAACCAAACCCAGAGATGCCTTGGATTCCAAACCACCTAGTTCCCATGACATTTAGAGGATCCCTAATTCCCAAACACTCTTGTCACAATAAACTCCTTATTTATTAGATAGCCCAAGTGACTTTATGATTCTTGGAACCCAGAAGCCTTCATTAGAGCAAGGCTGAACCAGGGGGTTATCACACTTTGTTCTTTGGAGGAAGGGATGGACTCATTCCTGGGTCAGAGAGAGCCTGGCTGGATACAGTCTTCAGAGTTCTGAGCCTGGAGTTCGAGACTTGCCTCCCCTTTCAAGGGGGCCCCAGAGGTCACCTGCGCTTGTAGAGACATGGCTGAAGCTTCAGGCCTGTGAGTTGAGCCTTGGGCCCTACCCGAGGAGGCCCGGTCTTTTCAAAGTCAAACAGGAAGAAGTGGCTGTTGGTAAGGTCCTAGGGGCAGAAAAGACCTAGTGAGCTCTGAATCCTCACCCAAGCTCCTCAAAATACCTCTGTCCATGTCCCACCCTCACTCAGAAAGCTTCCAGGGCTCTCCCATGTGTCATGCCTTCAAGGAGCAAATGCCTTCAAGGCACTGTGTCTGTGCCTGTAGCCTCCTTCCTGAATGCTATTACTCTAAAAAAGGACCACATGAGACAAAAACAGTGAGATTTCTTGGGCTCCTCACCTTGGAAATGACTTTGAAGCCCAGTTTAGTCACAGCCCCCAGAAAAGTCCGAACATCTTCAAAACGGCTACTGACTTCAGCCACTTTCAGGAGACCCCTGAGAAGGGTAAAAAGTTCTATGTAAATGCGCAGACATAGGCATGTGCACATATACATGCATCCGTGTCCTGAGAGCTCCTACCCTGGCTTCAGCACTCGATTTGCCTCCTCTAGGAAATCCCTGATGTTGGTTCCCATCAGTGAAAGGCAAAACACAGCCACATCCACAGACTCATCCTCCAGAGGCACCTGTGGAGAGTGGGAGAACTATATAAAGTACACAATGTGGGAAGGAGAAATCTAGCACTGAGTGCTAGGGCCTGACACCAGGATGGGCAAGCAGGGCAGAGAGGGAGTATTAGAGATTAGCACACAGAGGCTGGGTCTAGAACACAGGTCAGATACAGAGAAGAAGAGGGGGTTTACCTGGGCCATGTCACACACAGTGACCCTGGGGTCCAGAGAGGCCAAGTCAAAGCAGTGGACAGGGTTCCGGATACTTGAAGCCAGGCGGCAGTCCCCGCAGCCGAAGTCAGCTACCACCAGGGACGCAGGCCTGGGAGTGGAGGGGAGGGATCACTCACTGATCTAGTCTGAGCCATGACTGACCCACACTGCTCAGAGTGCCCAACCCCCATTCACCGCTGGCGAAGATCCTTGGCGATGCGGTCCACTGGCTGCAGCGGCCACTTCTTAACTTGGCTCTGGAAGCCGCGATGGTAGAGGAGAAAGGCCTCGGGGTCTTCCTGGAAGAGACGTTGTGCAGCACTGCTAGGCCCTGAGTATAGCTGTTCGTTGAGGTAACGAAATCGGGCACCATCCAGCCGTTGCGCCATGCGGGCTCGCAGAGCCCCGGCCCGATCCTCATGGCTGTGCGGACTGGGGTAAGGAGGCACCTCTGTCACCTCTGTGGGGGCTGTGGCTGGAGCCTGGTCTGGTGGCTGAGGTGGCCGAAACTTGTTCTTATGTCTACGTTTGTTCTTTTGCCGGTTCCGCCACTGTTTGCGACTCAAGGTATGGGGGGGGTTGGCAGAAGTGGTCCCAGCACTTGGCTTGGATAGGTCATTTGTAGCACTACTCTTCCAAGCTTTGGGACCTGAAGGGAGGGAGATGGGGAAGCATATTTGGGTTAAGATCCCCTGAATTCATAAGTTTGGCAATCATCCTGGCCATACCCCTCTCCTTGAGAAAGGGACTGCGGCCTGCACGAAAGTACTTCTTATCGCCTAATCCCAAACCTAATGGTGGCAGGTAACTTCTGTCATGTATTAGGATCAGTTGATCCCCCTCCTGTCCCACACACATGTACACATCCATTAGTACCTGTTTGGTCATCATTGTCCAGGTGCTGGGCAGGGTTGGGGTGGACCTGTTTCTGGCATTTCCTCTTCCTTTTCTCTTTTTCAGCAGAGACACTGGCATTGAAAATCCCTTCGAGGCACTTTTTCTTCCTTTCTACTTCGTTTTCTTCAGAGTCACTGCTAGGTGAGCCCTGTTTTTGACATTTCTTCTTCCTCTTCTTTCTTACTTCATTAGAAACACTGGAAAATGAGGCCTTTTGGGGGCGTTTCTTCTTCCTTTCCACTACCTCCTCCTCAGAGTCACTGTCAGGCAGGCTAGGGGGCTGCTGGGGAAGAGATGCTGCCTCCAGGGCCCGTAATGTGGCCAAGAGCTGATGGTGCTTGGAGCCCTGGGGGAAAACAAGGGAAGAGAGCGGGGTGAGGTGAATAGAGGGGCAATGGAGAATAAGAATGGAGAGGTGGAGAGGCATGTCAACTTCACTAGCTTGTCATGAAGCCTGCCAGACTGAAAACTTTCAAGTCACCATCTCAAGCTTTGGGAGGCTGGAGAGCAGAAACCATCTACCTCACTTTCTTCAAATTGCAGATGAGAAAATGGAGCTCCCCCAGGAATGTGTAAGACCACAAGCAACAGGACCAAGGCCAGAGAACAGGAGTCCCAAACCTCAATCGCAGGCTTTTGCCTCCAGCTGGTATCTGTCTATTTAAGCTAGGGAGGTTTCTGAAAACGAGTGACAGGATCACACGTGTGCATTTAAGATAAGTCTAGCTGTAGTGTGGAGAACAAGCCTAAAGGCGCAAGCTGCCAATGGAGGGAGACCAGTGGCATGGATTAAAGCAATGGGATGAGGAGATGAACAGGAGGAAATAAAGTAGTCCAATTCCATTTTGGAGGCTGAGTGAAAGGTAGGAAGAGCTCGAGGAAGTACAACAGCCCTCACAAGTGCAAAGGTTTAAAGGAGGTCTATTGTCTGAGAGGCCTTCTGGACTGAAGTCCTACTGGGAGGTCCTAGGCCAGGCACTTAACCTGGAGGTTTTCAGTATCCACTCTGCACCACTTCTTTAGAATAGTAGTGCCGATAATCCTTTATTGTCATTCACTCTTGCTCTCCGCAATCCAATCTCCACACTGCAACCAATGACCTTCTCAAAACGCACATCTTAGGAAATCACTAGCCAGCTAAAGCCATTTCATTGGCCTCTACTCTTAAAATACGCAAACTTTCTCTACCTCTCCAACTTCAAAGGCATACCCTCTCATTCTCTATGCTCCACGAATCATTGTGTGTGTGACCCTAGTGTGTGTGACCCTAACGACAGGACATGCTTTCTTGCATCAGGTCCTTTGCTCGTGCTTTTCCTGTTCAAGAAACCCTCTTCACTTCAGTAACTTCCATAACTTTATACTCAGTCGGATCTTCAGTTGGTCCAGGCGCCCCCCCAACACACACACACACACACACACACACACACACACACACACACACACACGGAATGTCCCAGCGCTCGGATCCACCAGGGTAAGCTTCTCCGTCTGGAACAGATCCCGGTGCCCCTGCGAGGCCACTCACCTTGATTTGTGAGGCTGAGACAAGCCGAGGTCGTGCGGCCACAAGCCCGAGGCCCGTGGCTACTGGGGCCTCCTCGGCCCACTCCGGCTCTTCGAACATGCGGGTCTGGTGCGCGAAGTCGCGGGATCCAAACACCTCTCCACGTGCAGCGCTAGTCTACAGTAAACCGACCGCGCGGAACCTCCGGAACTGAACCGGAAACCAAAGAGTGAAAGTCTCGGTGGCTAGAGCGCCCGACGCGGTGCCGAAAACCATCGAGTTTAGGCACGGCTGGCTAGAAGGGCAAGGGAGGCGGGAGGGAGAGATGGGGCCCGCGCTGGCCAGAGAGGGCCAGGGGCGGGGCCGGTCGGCGGGCGCGGCCGGACGGGAGTTCCCCGGAGAAGGCTCCTCCAGCCCGAGTCCCGGTGAGTGCGGGAGCACCCGTGTCCCTTCCCAAGGCTCGACCCCTGCCAACCCGTCAGCCTTCACTGCGCCCGAATACCGAGTAGGAAGCGAGGGCCACTCCCGGGAAGGATCCCCGATCCCTCTCACAGGGTATAGGGCGCCTGAAGTTCCCCTCCCCCCAGCTCTATCCTCGGGTAGGGTCCCAGTGCTTGCTCGCTGTCACCCCTTCAGGGGACTCTACTCCCTAATTTCACCCTTCCTCGCCCGGACCCGCCCGTCCTTCGCGCCCAGGGTGCACAGTCGGGGATCATCCCGTCTTTCCCAACTCCTTCCCAGACCTCCACTAGCTGGGGAGGTAGCCGGGGACCCTCCACCCCCTACACAAACACTCATCTCCGGTGGGGGACAAAGCTCGGGGTTCACTCCCCTTCCCTGGATCCCTCCAGAATCCCCAGGCTTCCCCAATCTAGGGGACTCAGCGCCGGGACGCTGCTATGGACGACATTTTCACTCAGTGCCGGGAGGGCAACGCAGTGGCCGTTCGCCTGTGGCTGGACAACACGGAGAACGACCTCAACCAGGGGTGAGCTGAGGTGGCTGGTGGGTGAGAAGGGCAAAGACCTGCTCCTCTTCGCGATGCGGGGTGCTCACGCTGGCTGGGGGCAGCTGACTTTCCTACCCAGTGTGAAGAGTGCAAAGCACAGCCTGTTGGGGCAGAGGGTCTCCAGAGAGAAAACTGTGCTGCCTCTTGACTGCTCATCAACAACAGTTTCACAGTCAGAGGCTGCAGAGAGCTTTCCAGTTTCAGTGAGCTGCATGGGCATAAGCTAGGAGGCAAGACAGAGAGTGGCGTGTCTCAGTATTGTCTACGGGTCCATATGGCTGCAGGATAGAAGACTTCTGTGAGCTTCTGTGGGCTGAAGGATTGGGTACAAATGGTGAACCACAGAGATAAGACTGGAAAGGTCTGCTGCAAGGGTCAGCCAGATCATGCAAGGATGTTTAGGCTATAAGGCCATTATTCTAAGATCAAGGGTTTAAACCTTGCTGTGATATGATGAGATTGTTCATTTAAGTGTCATTTTGGATAACTTCTGAAGAGCAGGTGGCCCTGTGGAGGGGGAATTGCTTAGTCCATCCCAGCAGTGGTGATGCCTTAGAATAGAATGGGGGCAGATGAGAAAGTAAAAAGTGATCAGATTCTTGAAATCTTTAGGATAAAGAATTGGTGAGACCTGGTGTGGGGAGAGAGAAAGGTCAAAGATGATGACCAGGGCTCTGGCTTGAACACTTGGGTAGATAGATGGTGGTTATGGGGCGCCTGGGTGGCTTAGTCGGTTAAGCGTCCGACTTTCGCTTAGGTCGTGATCTCGCGGTCTGGGTGGGTTCGAGCTCACATCGGGCTCTGTGCTGACTGCCAGCTCAGAGCCTGAGCCTGTTTCAGAGTCTGTGACTCCCTCTCTGACCCTCCCTGCTCACGCTGTCTCTCTCTCTCCTAGAAATAAATAAAAACATTAAAAAAAAAAAGAATATCCACTAAAAAAAAAAAAAAAAAGATAGATGGTGGTTGCTTTTGCAGTTGGACAAGACTGAAGGATGATGAGGGCTGCTCTGACATGTTAAAGTGACTGTACAGCAAAGTGGAAATGTTGAGTAGATTGTTGGCTATGCAGATTGGGATTTCAGGGCAGAGATCTGACTTGGAGGCACAGATTTGGGAGATATTAATGTATAGATGATACCTGAAGACATTGGTTATGAAGGAGAAGGGATTAAGAGCCTACAAGACTGAAAAGGACCCACTGGAGGTTGTATGTGAAACAGGAAAATATGTTAGTAAAGTTCAGACAAGTGAATGTTTCAGTGAAGGGGGAGTGGTCAGCAGTAGTATAGGCTGTTGAGAGGTCAATGAACTTGAGCACTTTGAAGTAACTATTGAATTTACAATTAATAATACATTAGATGATCTTTGGGAAGGCTGTTTTAGAAGGAAATGGAGGAAGAAACCAGACACCACCTGGTTCCTCCATTTAAAGTACTATGAACACCTCCTGTGCTGGGTGCTAGAGGCCCAGAATCAGACATAATGCCAGCCCTCAAGGCAGCAGCCTGGTGGCAGGTTGAATGGGAGGTGAGGAAATAGAGAAAGTGAATGTAAACAAGGTTGGCTGAGAAAGGCAAGAAAAGCAGTAGTGGTGTTGATGATTCAGGGTGGTGGGTTTTAGGGATTTTTTATTTTAAAATTTTATTCCCTCAGGTTTGGAGAGTTTACTTTTCAGGTTTGACATGTAGGGATCACCTATCATCTTCATCCAGGCTTCATTGGTTCTCTATGCCATTCCTCCATAATTCCCAAAAGTCACTTTTTCCATTTTTCATAATCTTTCATAATTTCTATAATTCTTTCATAATTCTTCAAAGAATGCTCTGATAAAGAGCGAGCACCCTTATTATTTTGTTGGTAGGGTTATAAAGGCTTAGGTGAAGTTGTCCAGTGGGACTTGCATCTTGTAAAAACTCTTTGGTGCCAAAAGTCCCCTTTTGGGCTGGTATTAGTGAAACTGGAAGGCTTTGGTGCTGGTTTGAGGAGATAGGCGTTGGGGGCCCAAGCAGGTTAAATGCTGGATATGAGGTGGGGTGAATTCCCTGCAGGCTTCTTTGGGATTACAGCCCATAGCCCTGCGATGACAGGCCGACTGACAGTGAGCAGAAACCTCGTGCCCATACTTTTGCCCTCAGGCTCTGGCCTTCTCCTTGCCACAGACTGCAGGAGGCTGATAAACCAGGGCACAGTTCCTTCAGAGAAGAGGAGGAGGGGGAAATCTACCTCCCAGGAAACCTTTTGGCTATCTCTAAGTGAGCCGATGAGGGCAGCTGTGGAGGGAAGTCATTAAGTTAAAGGCCACGCCCCTCACTCTCATCCCCTGGGGGAGGGGGACATCTGGGTGGCCTGCAGTGGCCAGACCCCTGATCTACTTCAGGACGTGCTTAGAGCCCCCACAAGGGAAGTGACCAAAGCACTAAGGCATCCGGAGGCTGCGGTCCCAGACCACGGACCGCCCCCTGCCCCGCCCCTTGGATCTTCACCGGAGCCCTTGCTGGGGACTGGAGGGAATTTCCTTTTATGGCCCCAGGCTGTCAGGCAGGCCCAGCTCCCACCAAGTGTTTTTTTTTTTTGTTTTTTTTTTTCTTTTTGTACAGTTCTTTGACTTTAGAAAATACATATCCTTTAGGGGAAAAAAGTCTGGTATAGTTTTTTTCCCAAAGAAGCCATTCTCACTTTCCTCTCATTCTCATGTGCTGGGCCCAGGATTGTTTGAATAGAGGAATCCTGTTTTACCAAACCAAATTCTGGTTGATAGCTGCCTCATCAGTAATGACTTATCAAAAGAACTTCTCTTACCTTATAAACCGTTCCAAAACATTATTTTCATTGCAGTCCATTTTTAGATCTTAAGTTTCAGTACCAGAGCCAATCAGGAAGCTTGCTCCCTTTCCCATGAGTTGTGGCCTTCCTTCTCCAAGACACCCTTCCTTTGCATTAACATGCACTAAACACCTGTTGTCAATCTATTCTCTCAAGAAGTTCAGTCTTGCAGACAAGACAGCCCATTCAATTTTTACAATCCAGTGCCACAAATGGTATACTAGGGGGATATATGAGATGCAGTGGAAACAGAAAGGACCAACAGATGTTGCAAAAGGAATACAGAGGAAACCAAATGAAGAATGCTACTATTTAATGAGAGAAAGGCTGGTGGGAGATGATGAAGATGGTGAATCATATGCTTTTGTTGGGATTTCAGGTGGTTGGTTGGTTGGGTTTGAAGCTCAGGGGAAGGTCTTGGTTGGATAGCTCTGGAAGTTGCTGGCATGAATGAGAATCAGTCCTGGAGAGGTAGGGTTTCCCAGGGAGATTATGCAGAATAACTATCAGTTTTTCCTGTCCAAAGCCTTTGCCCCCGTCCCACCTCCAGATCAATAACCACTGTTATTGTCCTTAAAGGGACGATCATGGCTTCTCCCCCTTGCACTGGGCCTGCCGAGAGGGCCGTTCTGCTGTGGTTGAGATGCTGATCATGCGAGGGGCACGAATCAATGTGATGAACCGTGGGGATGACACCCCCCTGCACCTGGCGGCTAGTCATGGACACCGTGATATTGTGCAGAAGGTATGTATGAATGTTCCCTCTAACCTACATCCTGTACATGCCAGGAAGTCAGTCACAAGCACTCTAACGTGTACTCTTCTCCCTCCTTGCATGCCTCAACTTCCTTCTCTCATTTGACTGTCTTCTGCCTCTTCTACTTGTCTATGGGGACCAGCTGCTGCAGTATAAAGCTGACATCAATGCAGTGAATGAACATGGGAATGTGCCCCTGCACTATGCCTGTTTTTGGGGCCAAGATCAGGTCGCAGAGGTGAGTACTCAGGCCCCAAGCCCTGGGATGAATGGGAAGCAAAGTCTGAGCCTGAACAGGAGATTCTGGAACCTTCAACCCATCCTGTGAGTACTGCCGAACGTATGACACTCAGAATTGATACTACACCTGTACTCATGATTGGGTGTAACTGCCAGAGAGGTAGCAGGGCCCCTCATCACAACCACCTTTTCATTCCAGGACCTGGTGGCCAATGGGGCTCTTGTCAGTATTTGTAACAAGTATGGAGAGATGCCTGTGGACAAAGCCAAGGCACCCCTGAGAGAGCTCCTCCGAGGTCTGTCCCCTAACCCCAGTTTGCACCTCTTGTCTTGTCCCCCCACCTATCTCCTCACTCCATACTACAACTAAGGCCAAAATTGTTTTTCTTCCCCAGAACGGGCAGAGAAGATGGGTCAGAATCTTAACCGTATTCCATACAAGGACACGTTCTGGAAGGGGACCACCCGCACTCGGCCCCGTGAGTCAGCTGTAAGGGGAGGGGTGGTTGAGGGAATAACCCTGAGCTCCTGGGGCTACGTTAGAGAGAAGCTTGGGTACCTGACCTGCCCACACCTTCAGGAAACGGGACTCTGAACAAACACTCCGGCATTGACTTCAAACAGCTCAACTTCCTGGCGAAACTCAACGAGAATCACTCTGGAGAGGTGACCCTGCTCTTCTTGCTCCTCCCTCCCCAACCCTTATAATTACCTGCTCTTCACCTGTTTTAAGTTTTCCCTCTGGTTAGTGGACAAGAAAGTGGCGGCCTTAGTTAAAGCCTCCTAAACCTTACTTGTCTCCCAGCTATGGAAGGGCCGTTGGCAGGGCAACGACATCGTCATGAAGGTGCTCAAGGTTCGAGACTGGAGTACAAGGAAGAGCAGGGACTTCAATGAGGAGTGTCCCCGGCTCAGGTGCGGCCAGGCCTAAACGGGAAGCTGCTGGTTCCAAAGAACCCTGACTAGCACCCAAACGGAGATCTTTTATGCTGATCTCAGCTAGGGATATTCTCCTTCTTCCAGGATTTTCTCGCATCCGAATGTGCTCCCAGTGCTAGGTGCCTGTCAGTCTCCACCTGCTCCACACCCCACCCTCATCACACACTGGATGCCATATGGATCCCTGTACAATGTATTACATGAAGGCACCAGTGAGTAGGGGATGTCAAATCTCAAGGGATGGGGGCAGGGTGTGTGAACCTTTCCAAACTAACTCTTGCCTCCTTAGATTTTGTTGTGGACCAGAGCCAGGCTGTGAAGTTTGCATTGGACATGGCAAGGGGCATGGCCTTCCTACACACTCTAGAGCCCCTCATCCCACGACATGCACTCAATAGCCGGAGTGTAATGGTGAGGTCACACTTCACTCCTGGCTCAGGCTCCCAGAGCCCTTTCCCTATCTAGAATAGGACTTACCTCCTTCCACATATCTATCTTCTCTTCCTCAGATTGATGAGGACATGACTGCCCGAATCAGCATGGCCGACGTCAAGTTCTCCTTCCAATGCCCTGGGCGCATGTATGCACCTGCCTGGGTGGCCCCTGAAGGTGAGTAAGGGCATCATGTTGGGAGGTAGAGAAGGGGCCAGCTCAGTGGTAATGGAAGGGGGCAGAGACAGGACAGGCAGCTGGAACAGATAAGTCCTGTTCCTCCAGCTCTGCAGAAGAAGCCTGAAGATACAAACAGACGCTCAGCAGACATGTGGAGTTTTGCAGTGCTTCTGTGGGAACTGGTGACACGGGAGGTACCCTTTGCTGACCTCTCCAACATGGAGATTGGAATGAAGGTAAAAGCACAACTGTATGCACTGGTGCCGGAGGAATGGTGGTGGTAGTGACAATTACTATAGCAGGGCTGGGCTCTTCCCATTTTTGTTCGAATATACAGTAATCCTGTCCTGAAGACTAGAGGCTTCTCCCCACAGGACATTCAAGTCCTGAGACCCATTTTGTTTTTCCCTGTATTTGCAGGTGGCACTGGAAGGCCTTCGGCCTACTATCCCACCAGGCATTTCCCCTCATGTGTGTAAGCTCATGAAGATCTGCATGAATGAAGACCCTGCTAAGCGGCCCAAATTTGACATGATTGTGCCCATCCTGGAGAAGATGCAGGACAAGTAGAGATGGAAAGTCCTTGCCTAAACTCCAGAGGTGTCAGGACACGGTTAGGGGAGTGTGTCTCCCTAAAGCAGCAGGCCTCTGGTTGCCTCCCCTGCCTCCAGTCATGGTACTACCCCAGCCATGGGGCCCATCCCTCTGCCCCCATCCCTACCACTGCAGCCCCCAAAGGGGCTAGGCTCAGAGCTTTGTCACTTGCCACACGGTATCTCCCAGCATGGGAGGGACCAGCCCTGCCTGTCACAATAAAGTTTATTATGAAAACAGGCTGGTGTGGGGACAAGGGGACAGACAAGTACATTTAGGTTGGGTGGCTCAGGTGAAGTAGTGCGGCTTCTTCACATTGATGCCATACTCGCTGAGGGCAGGGGTCAAGTCCTCCATGGTTAGAGTGTACTTGCGGTCCTGAGGGAAGAGGGAAGAGCACCAGCTGAGCAAAGGAATCCCAGATTTCAAACCCAGGTGGGTGACCCTGAGTAGGTCTTTTACCTCCCCTAGGGCTTAGTTTCCCCAAAGGAGTTTCAGGATAAATTAAGCCTCCGATGCCGTGGGAGGTAATTACTGATTCAATGAGCCTCCCCTCACACCTTGCTCTTGCTTCGGGAGCTGCCAGAAGCCGTGCCCTTCATTTTGCAGTGCTGTAGGGCATCGTTGGCAATATCTGAGATGAATTTCTGGGCAGCTAGGGAGATGAGCCGAATTCTAGAGAGAAAAAACTGGTGTGAGAAAGAGATGGGGCAATAAACTCCACACAAGCACCCAAGGCTCTAACCTGCCCAGACTGTACTCACATGCGTGGGTCCGAGGCCTCAAAGCCAGCGCGGTTCAGGTAGTAACCAGTCACTGCGTCTGGGATCTGAGAGATCAATGAGACGACGGTCAGCGTTCGCCCTGTGCAGTACAGGGCTGAGAGGGTGAGGGAAATGGGTGGGCAGGCCTGGCTTTCAGGAAGCTCACAGTTTGGGTGGGCAGAGGGGATAAATCAAAGAGCTAGCAGGGAAGCAAGTACAAAAGGAAGCTGGAAATCCAGGTGGCGTAGCGGAAAGTTGGCCTGACAGCGGGCCAATAGCCTTGTTCAGGCAGGAAGCCCACCGTCAGCGGGCCAATAGCCTTGTTCAGGCAGGAAGCCCACCGTAGGCGTGTAATCCTCCAGCTGCATCAGGAAGTCCACCAAAGGCGTGCTGGACACCACCGGCTTCACGTCTCCGTTGGCCGCGCTCGGCAGCACGTAAACCCCGTTAGACATGGCCCCCTCCGGGGGTGCCGCGCCGCCCGCCGACACCGGAGCTGGAGGAGAACCAGCAAACTGAGACACGGAGGTGGGAGGCGCGGGGCCCCAGCTAGGTCAGCCTCAAACCCTCTGCCCTCACCCACTATTGGGCCCAGCCCTAGGCGCTGCCCTCACCCGTCCCAGTCCTCACCCGACCCGCGCCGCTCGGCCGGCTCCCCGGCCCGCGCCGCCACGGGTCCTGTGCCCCCTGCGGCAGCTCCAGCCCCAGGTCCCCCTGCCGTCCCCGCGGGGCTGGCCTTGTTCTCCGCAGCGGTGCCCGCCGGCAGCGCTGCGGGGGCCGAAACCGCGGGCGCCGGGCCCGGGGCCGAGGCGGCGGAGCCCGGCGCCGCCTCGGGGTCCGCGCCGGAGCCGCTGCAGCTCATCGGGCCGGTGGAAGAGGCGGCGAACAGAGCCGCTTCCGCTTCCGCTCACGTTACGCACACACCAGGGGTGACATCACACGCCTCGCGCCTGGCCCCTCCCACGCCATGTTTGGTGTCTCGAGGGCCCGCGGCATACTAGTTGTCAGTCCGCCAGCGAGATGGCGCAGACAGGCCGCTTATCATCCGGCTTTACTCGTAGGGACAGAAACTGTGAATGTCGAGTACGCTCTTCTGCAGGTCTGGGACCACTCTTGCAACCTGGAGCTTAAAGACCGCTTTGGGACACCCCTCGACAACGGACTGCCTGCCAGTCTGCATCCTTTCTAGTTCCCTTACTCAGCCCTTTACCGGTTGGAAAGCAAGCCCCACTCCCCTGCAGCTACCCAGAGAAGTGAGGGCCACAGGAGAGCGCATAGTGCTGCTGTAGATGGGGAGGGAACTATTTCAGCTTGAGTAAGCCGCATATGCAAAATCACAGCGAGTGAGGGTGGGGTTTTCAACGCAACATTTATTTAATTCCAAATTGCCAAAACTGAGCTAGGGCCTGGAAATACAAAGTTAAGTAAGACAAGGTTCTACTCTTGGAAAGGGAGGCAAACAGGTAAACAAGGATTTTCAATACTATGTTGGAGTTAACAGTACTAGAGGTAGACATAGTATGCGGTGCAAGGGAGGAAGGGCACTAACATCTGCTGCCTACTTCTTTGTGTCAGGCACTCTATCAACTTTATTCCACTTAATTATTCCCTGATTATTGTGAGAGGCAGATAGTTATATCCCCACTTAACAGACTAGAGAAAAGATTCAGGGAGATGAACTTACTTGCCCAAAGCTCTCTTGTAGTCTACATCAGAACCAAGAATCAAACAGATTTGGTTTCAAAAAAGCTAAAATTTTTCTGCTATACCCAAATCAACTAACCTCAGGGAGCCAAAAGGTTCACAGGAGGAGATGACTTCTGAGCTGAGTCTTAAAAGAATCCTGGAAACTAATCAGTTAAAGGGAGTCTGGGTTCATGTTAAGGGTGCAGAATATCTTGAGCAAAAGTGAAAGTGGAGCGGGGGAGGGGGGGCAGGGAGAGCAAGGAGGGTAAACAGTTTGTTACTCAAGAACAAATAGCAAGGAAAGGATCAGGTTTGTGAGTCATAGGAAAAAGCCCTAATTTAATCAGTGACCTTTGAAGGGTCTTAAGTAAATAACCTGATGGGATTTGCATTTTATTCTGGGAAAATGGTTCTGTGGACCATGGATGGGCAGGAAGTAAGGACACTTTTTGCAAGGGTCTCGGAACAATTCGGAGGGGGAGAGAATATGGCTCTAAGCTAATGTAATAGCAGTGGAGATGGAGAGAAGTAGATGAGTTCTGGATATAGTTAGGAAATATAACTGGCAGGACTTGTGGCTTACTAAAGATATATTTAAGAGGTAAAGTCAGTAGGAGTTATTGATTGACAGTGGTCATGGGGAGGAGGAGGTGAAAGAGATGGAAGTCTAGGATAACACTTAGGTTTCTGGCCTGGTTGGAAGAAGCATAGTATCATTTACCAAGAAGGAACACAAGAGAACAGTCTGGAATTGGGAAAAGAGGGAGATGAAGTATTGAGTATTATACAACTTGCATTTGAGGTATCAATCACTGTCGGATATAAAGTCTGATTTTGTCAGATGGTGACAGCTGTGGATACCAGGTGATTGATTTGTTCCAGGGAACATTGGGTAGAGTGAGAAAAGCTATGACAGAGAGCCCATAAAGCAAAGGCTGGGAAGTGTGCACTGGATGAAGCAGCAGGACAACCATTGTTTGTCACCGCCAGGGGAGGAAAGAGTGTAAAAGTGAGAGCCTAGGTCTCATTGCAATGAACTTAGAGAACATAAAGTGAAAGTATACACAGAAAGCACAGACAACTGTTTGAAAAAGCTTGGTTGAAAAGAGAAAGATGAAATAGGAGGGGGGTTTGGATGGGGTAGGTTATAACAGTACTGGTTATAACATCTGTAACAATATTGGTAATAGCATCTTAATCAGAACATGAGGCAGGAGTAGGGAGACCTGAGCATGATGGAACAGGGTAAGGTTGGGAGTCAAGTCAAGCTCAGAGCATTTCAGGGTTAGAGAGATAAATTGTTTGCAGCAGTCAACAGTTGATGGTTCAGCAGGGCTTCCAACAGTGCGGAATAAGGGACCGAGCCACCAGCTGTGGGGTGGAAGACAGGTCAAGGGTTGATTAATGTCTTCAGGAGAGCTGGGAAGTTGGGTGTTCCCCAGCCTGTCACAGGATCCCAGCCAGGGCCAGAGCAGAAACCCTGACCCTGCACCTCTTCATTCAGACAGGATTCATGGCAGCCATGGGTTACCTAGGGAGAAGGTGGGCATCAGATCTTGGCCTGCTCATAGCATTACTAACAGAATAAGCCCCCTTACCTTGTATTCACATTTCAGAACCCCATCAGAACAGCCCTCAGGTTCATCTTTGCACTCCCCATATTCCTGAAAATGTCCACACCCTTCCCTTCCATACTTACATCAAAGAGTCCCGCTCCACGCTGCTTATAGAGCCTTGGGTTGAGAAAGCCAAGAGGGGCGCGGCCACTGAGGATTCTATGTTCGTTTATCAGGGATAGTAGCCCACCAAACACTGGAGTAGAGGCCTGCAAGAGTGAGGGTGGGAGTAGAGGTTAGGGGTTCAGAGGGATTGGACTGGAGGAAGGAATGTCTGAAAGGATCAGAGGTCTCTGCAGAGTCAGGGGTTCTGGGTGCAAGGTCTTTGTAGAGGGTGAGAATGATTCCTGAGTGGTGGTTTGGAGCCAGGCTGATTCTTACCGAGGTGCCAGACACCCAAGGAATGGGCACACTGTTGCTGACCACCCAGTAGCCATCAGAGAGTGCAGCCACATCTGGGTAGGCACGGCCACTGGCATTGAAGTAACTGGATGGTGGTAAATGAGGACTGGAACTCAGGAACTGGGCTACAGCTTCCTCCTGAAAGGTGTTGTTGAGTAAGTATTGTCTGCTGAACTGAGGCTCCCTCCCATCCATCCATCCACACAAATATGCATACACACCTGGTATGAAGGCTGCGGGAACACATTGCTGAAGCCACCACCACTGATATAGTCAACGATCTCATTTGTGACTCTGAATGGATTCTGGAAGGATGTGCCTCCCACCGTGGTGACATAGGGGCTGAGAGCAAAAGATAGCACTCAGTTTTTAGGGGTTCCCAAAATGGGTGGGATGGGTAAGTATGGGCTGGGTCTTTAGGGGTTCCCAAAATGGGTGGGATGGGTAAGTATGGGCTGGGTCTTGCTAGAGGTGCTGGACTCTGGGGGTAAACATGTACATGGGGAAGACTAAGAGGTTTTGCACCCTGAAGTCATGGCCTGAGGTGATGGTGCACGCTGTTCTCTACAGCATATTCACCAAATCTTCTACTAAAATGCTTGGAAACTGAGGAAAAGGAATACTCGGAGCTGTGTTCTGCTCAGGAGCCATGGTGGGACCTAGACCTATAGGAAGAACAGAGGGCTGAGCTGCAGGAGCACTGGTGGGACCAAGGCAAAGGTTCCAGATCATGAAGTCATAGATAGAAGATTGGTGGTCACAAGTAAGGGTGGGTTGGGGTGCTTACCTAGAGGCTGGGAAGCTGGGACGGAACTGGTGTCTTCCCGAGACAGACCAACACCCAGCCCCACTGTCACCTGGGACAAAGACCAAATTTAGCACTCAGATTAATTGGTTAGAGCTTGGTATGTGGGTTCAGATGTCAGAGAAGAAATTAAAGAGGTAGTTATTACTGCAAGAGTTCTGAGTTTAGAGGTCAGATCAATGGTCCCTGTTGAGTTCAGATTATAAATCAGAGATTACAAGAGTCCCTGTGAGGTCAAAACTCCTGGGCTGAGGTAGGGTCTACGTTTAGAGCGGGAGGTCACCTGACGCAAAGAGCACAGTGAGACCCCGAGCGGCCGCCTTCATGAACTCGGTGTTGACCCGCTGGATGTAGGCGCTGCTGAGAGAGTCCTCATCATCTCCATAGCTCACAGTGTGCACATGTGGCAGGGCTGACTCATTACTGAGCAGCAGGAGCCACTCCAGGAAGGGCTCCTGTGACTCGTGGCGGCCTGGATTTGGGAGGCGGGGTAGAGCACAAGGGCAGTCATTTAGGAGGGTGTCAGGATCGCCCTCTTCTTCATGGGATTCCCTTGAGGGAGTAGTGATCAACACTCTCCACCCTCCACCTCCCCACCAACCAGTCCCCTTGGCAGTACCAGGGCTACTGTAGACCCAGGTAGAGATGTTGGCGCCGGCACTCATCAGGTACTCCACGTCTAGACTGGCCTCGATCCCAGCCCGGCCCCGGCCCTGTTGTCCGACCACACGGGCTACTGACGCTTGGTGTGCAAAGTTCCCACCAAAGAGGCGCATGAACTCAGCCAGGTCTGAGTCATGGAAATACTGCTCCAGAAACTACAAAAGGAGTCAGAGCAGATATCATGGGTCAGAGGATGTGGCCCCAAAGTCAGGGGACACTGTTCCAGATCACAGGATAGGGGGTGAGAACCCAGGGGTGGAGTCAGAGAGCAAGCGCCATGCTGGGGAGGCACCTTGGGCAGGGTGTGAGGTCCCTGGAGCTCTCTGCACAGCTCACCTGGGCACAGGCTTGGCTGTTGTTGGTTGTGCCAGAGCCCACGTCTTGTGCTGTCAAGTTGTATCGCTGACGGATCACGGACGGGGTCACCCCAAAGTGCAGGCCAACAGTCCCTGATGCCTGTGGCTCAGGACGTTGCCTCAGGGATGACGTGGGAGGAAAGCGGTGCAGCCCCCCAACTGTGGGGAGGAGTCAGCCTTGAGGAGGAGATCTTTTAGACTCCAATCCCCACAATAACACTGACCCCAGCCCAAGCCCCCCATAGCACCTAAACTTTTCCAGCCCCTGACTCTACCTACTTCAACCCCAACCAGACCCACTGGGTGTTACCAAAGTCCACATGCGGGGCCAAGGCCTTCGGGAGCTGGTATGGACGTGGGGACCTTATAACATGGATCTCTCCAGGTCCCCCCACATAGCGATGAAACTCAGCCCCAGAGAGCAGCAGTTCTGCCTGTCTGGAGGTCAGAGATCAGAGAGCAGAGGTCAGAAAGCATGGACCAGAGCAGAGGAGGCTGTCTGAGCATCACTGTTCGTTGTTGTCTCCCCATGTGTTAGCTCTCACCCAAATACCCGCCCCCCCCCCACAGGTCTCAGTTCTCTCCCATTGGGGTGACATGTCTCCCTGATAGGATGGTTGGTACCCTCTGTGGGGCAATCATTCCCTCACCGGACACTCAGCCAGCAAGTCAGAAAGTCCTGTGTGATCACTGAGTGGCAGTTCCGGGCTCCAGCTGCCAAGAGCCATTTTTGGACTGTGCGGAAGGTCAGTGGGGATGGCCGGACCAGTTCAGCCACATCTTCTAGGGTCAGGTATTTTCCTGCAGAGATTCAGTACAGGATCTTGCCTTCATTCATTGCTTTTCCAAGTTGCCCTTTTTGGACTTCGATCAGGAGACATTGGGGCTTCCCAGGGAAACTGGAACAGGGCCTTGAGGGACAGGTGAGAACTTTCTAGTAAAAAGGCAGGCTGTGCAGGTGCAAGCTATATATGGGGGCCAGGAGAAGAAAAGGCTATGGAGACTCAGAATGCCATGGTCAGAAATATGGATTTACCCTAAAGGTCAGAAGTTTGCCAATGCTGCATCAGAGCATGTACTGCCATGATCATAACCAACAAATGAGGTTAAGAAATTGAAAATTTCCATTTTAAGTTTATTTCCAGTAAAAGTTCTCAAAGTTTTCAGAACCAATTATAAGATGACACCTAATTTAGTTCCAGTCTTCATAGTTGTTGACTTTAAGCTTAACGTGATGGTGAGTCACTATTTTCCTGCATGGCACCAGGCACATAGCTCCGGGGTAAATCTGAGACTACCCCTCACAAACACCACTCCTCCCCCCGGTCCCCACCATGAAGGGCTTCATGCAGGGGAGGGATACTATCCACCATGACCACTGGAGCAGAACACTGTTTTAGAGCAGAGTAGGGAGCACGGTGGGGAGTTGGGTGGAGGGGAAGAGACGGCAGACAGCTCAGGGGACAGCAGACAGCTCAGGGGACGGGGCAGCAGTCTGCATGCAAGAATTAACAAATGAATTGGCAGTAACAAGCAATGGTAAGAAGTGGATGAGGCTCTTTCAGAGCTGAACTGACAGACTTCGAGTCTGACTGGAGGAAGAAATGGGCATGGATGTGAGGGTGGGTAAGGAATTTGAGTTGATGGGTACCTATCTGTACTGCATTCTACTTCCCCATCTGTCTGGTAGCCCCTAAGTAGTAGAGTTAGAATCTGAATGCAGATTAGATCACACAGACTGTGCTCTTAATTTTCAGGTTTCTAGCCTGACGAACACAAGTGGAAAGTTTTTGGGGAAAGAATTTGAGTGAGTTTTGGACAGTTTAGTTCCAGTTCACTTTTTTTAATTTGGAAACTTTTCAACGAGAGCCACTGCTATTCAGTTGCCCTATATCACCACCTCCCCAGGCACATAGAGCATGACCCTGACATTATGTGCACCATCCCATGCTCAGCCCAGCCCTGGGTCCCTCCATTGCATCCCACATCCCAGCCCCAGTCCCAATAGGCACCGTAATGAGGAGAGCTGGGATCCGATACAGCCTGTACCAGCTCGGATAATCTTTCCACGTTCTGCTGTCTCAGGGCAAAAGTGAGACTCAGCTCTTCCTCAGAGTCTACACGGCCCAGGGACACCCAGCCCGGGGGCAACCTGCAGGGTCAAGAGTCAGGAACATGGTTTTTGTTAGTGTGGGGATGGAAGATTCAGGACTAGAGGCTAAAACTTGGGGTAGGATCCTTGAGGTAGGTATGGCTCATAGGAAGTGAATGATCAGGGATTGAGCCGGGCAACTGGGGATAAGACTTTGCAGTGGATACCAGGAGCTGATAAGGGGTTCAGGGAGGCTGGGACGAAGACAGTGGGCGCAAAACAGGGCATCGGGAAGGGTACGGTCTATGCTAAGTCAACTCACGTCCGCTGTTGGTCAGGCTCCGGGCTGTGACTGCATTTACCAGTGACGAAGAGGACAAGGAGCCCTAGGAGGCTGCAGAGGCGGCAGGTGGGTTTGAGTAGGAGCTGGACTGCCACTGTGTTCCCACCCTCCAACACATACTCCCTCCAACATGATCCCCTCCTCCCAGGGGACCCTAATTCTCACCAGGCTCGGAGTCTCATTCTGCCTTTCTGGAGATCCGCTGTCATGTGACAGATCACATGAGCTCTAATAGTCCATCACCAGGCATCTGCCTAGAAACTAGTGACTGTGCTGGCTCCTCCCTTAAAGGGGTGGTCCTGAATGCTGGGGAATGGGTGGAGCTGCCACCAGGATCCTTCCTCCCTGGCCCAATGAGCACTGCGTAAGTCCGGGGCTCTCTGCTACTGTCAGAGTCCAGTCAGCACTCATCATAGGGTAGAGGGCAGTGCTAAAGAGAGGGCCTCGGGGGAGGGTGGCACGGACCCACAGACAAGGGTTCCTGCTTAGCTATATGGTATCAGGAAAGCCACCCAATCTCTTGGAGCCTAGGCTTCATTTAGAATATGAAAGTTATCATAGAGTGCTCTGTCTCATAGGTTGCAGTGAAAATTCACAGTGGTAAAGCAGAAACACTGGTCAGCAGAGAACCTGATGTGGAAAAGGTTCAACAAACACGAGCTCTTATTACATGTGCACCCTCAGGCCTAGAGCTGGTCAGCCCCAAGATCTCTCCCCATCCAGCCAATCCCTCTCTAGGTCACTGCCAAGAGCAGAGATGTGATAGTCAGCCTCAAGCTAGGCCCCGGCTCCTAGTCCTATCCCCACCTGAGATGTCCCTGTATCCAATACCCCTCTGTGCCTGCTGAGGTGTCCACAATGTATCAGGTGCCTTACAAGCATCCCCAATCCTGACAGCCCCCACAGAGTACAGCCGGACACTGGATACAAACTGCAGTTTATTAAGGCTCCAGAGTGAGAATTGGCACTTGGTTCTGGGCAGGGGCAGGGATGTCAGTGGAACCCAAAGAAGCTGGGCCCAAACAGGTTGGAGGGACCTCCCCCCATCCTCCCTACCCCCCAATAAATAAAGTCTCAGCTCCACCTCAAGGTGCTGGCACAGGGCAGGAAGCCCTCACTGAGAACCCAGGGCTGCTGCCTCCTTCAGATTTCTCCCCACATCGGACCTGGCCCCGGTCAGTGCTGAACAGGGCCTCTGTGGCACTGGTGCTCTGATGGGGCCAGGGTGAGATGTGGGACCTGCCTCCACTGGAGGAGTTTAGGATGGGGAGCTAGCCTCCCCTGTGGCCAATCGTGGTCCGAGGCTGCCCAGGGCAGGCTCAGATGGGGCCTGCATTGGGGACACTGTGCGCATCCCAGGTCAGGGCCCAGCCTGGGCCACAGCTAGATGTGCAGCTCTGTGTCATCAGGTGGCTCCAGGCCAGACTCTTGGCTGAGTGCTGAGGCTGAGGGCCCCTGGGCCACCCCAAATGGAGAGACAACAGGTGAGCGAGCAGCCAGAGGAGACAGTGAGGGTGAGAAGCTGGGGGACATGGCAGCTGAGGACAGGGAGCCTTCATGGCTGATGGGGGAACGGTGAGAGGCTGGTGGGAAGATGGCCCGGGTTGCAGCCGTGCTGGCTGGCTTGGGGGGCACAGACTTGGCTCCTGGGTGGGCCACAGCAGTGATGAGGGGTGGTGGGTCAATACGGGGAGCCGGGGGACATGGCCGAGCCTCATCCTTGAGCCGGGCAATTTCTGTGAAGACACTGGCCAGCGGCTGGAACTGAGGGCACCAGCTCAGCAGGTAGTCCCAGTTATAGCTGCCACGGAGCTCCTCCTCACCAGCCACAATGGCGGTCAGTGCACCTGCCACACATGGCTTGCCATCTGCTGGGAAGCCATAGTCCCCGGTGGGTGCAGGGCTCAGGCCGCAGCCCCCCAGGAAGGCTGTGGCAGTGGCTGGTGGGCCCTCTTCTCGGTACAGAGTGGCTCCTGCACCTGGCAGCAGCAGCCCTGCCTTGCGGCCCTTATACCAGGTATCAGGGGCAGGTGGCTCACAGGATGTGTCACTCAGCCCATCTGCATCCTGCTGGATGCCTGAGTCGGGGCCACGGGCAGCCAAGGAAGAAGCCACACTGGCCACACGTGGGAATTCATTGATCATGCGGATCTCGTCATCCTCTGCAGCTTCTGCTGAGCCTCTGCCACTTGAGTGTGAAGGGTCCAGGGAGCCACCACGGGGGTAGGGTCCTCCAGCACCTGGCCCACCATAGCTGGGGAGAGTCTGGTGATAGAGGTGCTCCGAGGGCGGTGGGCTGGGCAGCTCTCGGCCTAGCTTCTGCAGAGAACCACTGGCCAGGGGCGCCGCCTGTGACATTGGACCAGGGGCTGCCTCAGCCTTGCGGCTACGGGCCCGCACCAGCCCCAGGACCAGCGCTGCTATTGCAAGCACCACCACAACTCCCAGGGAGGCTGCCACAGCCCCCACCAATAGCAGGTTGAGGTCAGGTGCCAGGCCCAGTGCAGTGTGGGTGATATCCACGGTCACAGGCACCGTGGCACTCCGGGAACCAGGCAGAGGCCCCCGTGCCACTACCTCAAGCCTCAGCTCCCGTGGTGCCTCACGTCGTGTCCGGCCTCCACTCCCAGAAGTGCCTGTCCCACTGCCTGGTGCCCGACTGTCCACTCGAAGGTATAGAGCACCTGTAGTCTGGTTGATACCAAAATAGGGGGAAGAGGTGGCAAGGGAATAGAGCACCAGGCCATCAGCACCTCCATCCTCATCTGTGGCCTGCACATGACCCAAGCTGTAGCCACGCCGGGCACCTTCTGGCACCTGGAAGTGAAAGGCTGGAGCCAGGAATACTGGGTCATACTCATCCTCCCCAGTCACCAGCACTGACACAGTGACCGAGGCGGAGAGATTCCCAGCGTCGGCAGCACCCACCAGCAGCTGGAAGCTTCCCGTGTGCTCATAGTCGAAGGCCACTCGTGCCCGCAACTCTCCTGTTGAGCTGTTCAGTGCAAATGCCTCACGGCCCTCAGGCCCTGGCCCAGCCTCCAACAGGCTGTAGCGGAGTCTCCCAAAAGCCCCAGCATCCCCATCAATTGCGTGCAGAGTGGTCACAAGAGTGCCTGGAGGCTGGTTCTCTGCCAGGCTGGTGCTGAGCAAGCTCAAAGGGAAGACTGGGGCATGGTCATTCACATCCTGGACTTCAATGGTCACTGGTGCCAGAGCGAAGTGTGCCCCAGCAGGGTCGGCAGCCTGCACTACAAGCTGATGTCGAGCCTGGGTCTCACAGTCTAAGGGGCGGGCAAGTCGCAAGGCACCTGAACTCTCATCCAGCTCAAATTGCCCAGAGGGGTCACCTGAGCTGAGCGTGAAACGCACGAGGCCATGAGGACCTGGGTCAGCGTCAGAGGCCTCCACGTGCAGCAGTTCGGCTCCAACGGGTGTGTCCTCAGGAACTGCCATGCGATAGGATGCTCGAGTGAAGACAGGTGGGTTGTCATTGACATCCAGCACAGTGACAGTGACGGGCACAGCTGAACTGCGAGGTGGCTGGCCCCGGTCAGCTGCAGCCACAGTTAAGTTGTACTGGGTTAGGCTTTCAAAGTCTAGAGGTTCAAGCAACACCAGGCAGCCCAGTGCCCGGGGACCTAGTCCACCACCTTCCCCAGCCTCAGCCAGCCGGGGTTCCAGCTGGAAAACTCGGCCCCGGTTGCCACTGACGATGCTATAGTCCACGGTGGCATGAGTGCGGCTTCCGTCAGCATCTGTGGCCTCCAAGGTGAGCAGGGTGGAACCAGGGGGCAGATCTTCAGTCACAGCCACACGATAGTGTGGCAATGTGAAGCTAGGGGTGTGGTCATTCTGGTCCTGCAGCTGCACATGCACTGTGGCTCGTGCTGCCCGGCCTGGCCTTCCATGATCTCGTGCTTCCAGCACCACATCTACCACTCCTGGCCCGTCATGGCCCAACGCCACTGTTCCCACTGTTGTGAACAAGGTCCCTGAGATGAGAAGGGGATGGAGAGAAATATGCATTCAGCAGAGACTGTAGGTGAGCAAAGGGGTGATGATTTGGGGCCTAGGATATGGCTTTGAAAGTCAGACTCCAGGGAATGGCCTGTGCTGGGAGTTTCTGGAATGGTCTCCAGGATTCAGGAAATGGCTTCTAGACATGCAGTCAGAACAGGGCTTAAAATAGAGACTAAGGAGGGGAAAATTTTCTCCCTGGGTCAGAGATCCAGGAGTTGAGTTCAGGCAAGAAATTCTAGGAATAGGTCAAAATAGGGCCCATCATGGTCAAAGATAAGGGGTCAGATCCCAGGAAGGACGTACCATTGTTGGGGTCAACACTGAAGCCCTCAGCAGGGGAAGCCAGGTGGTAGGAAATGTGACCATTGGCACCTGAATCCCGGTCAGTGGCAGAGACGGAGAGAATGGCACTGCCTGGGGGTGTGTGTTCAAGCAGTGTCACCTGAGGGGTGAGGACAAGTGTTTATGGCTAAGCTTCCCACTGCCCTACTGCCCACTTAGCCTATGTTCTGGAGCCTGATCCCATAAGCCCTGCTTGGGCTCAGCTTGAAGCCCATATTGGATAATCAAACTGCTCACCTTCCTCCATTTCTGGGCACAGGATGAAGTACCTAGACACAGTTCCTAGGACATGGAAGGCTGGTTCGAGACAGGACCCTCCCAAGCCCAGGGCTCCATCCTCAGGTCAGTTCCAACATCCAGCTCCAACCCCCCTTCCCCCCCACCCCCGTCCCCTCCCCTGCCAGCTCAGACACTTCTAGCCGTGTCACTTCCTTCCAGCGTGAACAACACTGGGCCTGGATGTGGGAACATCTAGGGGCATCAATACCTGGTAGAGGCTCTGCGAGAAGGCAGGTGCATTGTCATTGACATCCTCCACAAACACTGTGAGGTTAGCATGGCCCTCGTGAGGCCCATCATGTGCCAGCAGTTGTAGGTGGTAGCGGTCACAGTGCTCAAAGTCCAGGGGGCCCGTGAGTGAGAGACGGCCTCCATAGCGACCTATGCTGAAGGGATCCTGGGGTCCAGATGGGCTCAGCACATACCATAGCACCGGTCCTGAGTCCACATCATTCCCTGTTACCTGTGCAATCTCTGAGCCCAAGAGCGTATCTGTAATACATAGGACATGTGTGTCTGGCATGGTCCCAGACACCCCTGGAGCCCCAGGATAGGGTGTAGTACTGCCCTACCACCCTTTGTACCTCTCACTTTACCCAGCCCTCACCTTCTGACACTCGGAGCTCCCAGGGCTGGGGGATGGTAGGGCGATTATCATTGGTGTCGATGACCATCACCGTCAGGGTAGCTGAGCCCACCAGGGATGGGCTTCCTCTGTCTGTGGCCATCAGTACCAGCCTGGACACAGAGCACAATCAAGAGTGGGGCCTGGGGAAAAGGGAAAATCCTGGGCAGGGCTAGGAGGACTCCCAACAGGCTGGAGGTCTTGGGGACTCAGGATGTGGCCTAGGAATTGAGGGGGGATTCAGGGCAGGGCTTGAAGCTGGACAGACCCAGGGTGGGGTGTTGGGAGTCTACAGAGCCAAGCTTTACCGTGTTTCAGCCCAGATCTCACGGTCCAGGATGGCTGTGGTAGTTATAGTGCCCGTGGCTGGGTCTACGTGGAACAATCCCCGTGCTGGCTGAGATGCGGCCAGACTGTAAGAGATCTGTCCACTGGGCCCTTGGTCCAGGTCATCTGCCTCCACCTGGTGGGAGGAGGAGGCTGCTGGCACTGAGCTAGCCACAGACAAGTCCGGCCAGCCCTGCCCCCCATCTTCCCATCACACCCCACACCTGCAGCAGGGGTCCCTCCAAGGGTCTGGACTCAGGCAGGAAGGCCACATAGTGGGGCCGCAGGAAGCGGGGAGCATTGTCATTGGCATCTTGCAGGGTTAGGGTCAGCACGGAGAAAGCAAAGGCTCCCCCGCTCTCTGCTTGCAGCACTAGTCGTAGTCGTGGGCTTGCCTCGAAGTCCAGCCCCTCTGCTGAGCGAACTGTGATAGCTCCTGGAGGGAGGAGGGGGGAGAGGAAAGAAAGCATCATGGACAGCCCTTGCCTGCCCTGGAGCCTGCCTTGGTGAGACCCTTCCTCAAGGGCAGCCCTTCCACAACCAGAGCCTCTCGGGCCCAGAAAGGACCTTCCCCAGGAGCCTGTTCTCTCACAGAGCCCCTGCTCCTGCCCCTTACCTGTACTAGGCTGGATGGAGAAAGTCCCTCTCTCATTCCCACTGAGAATGCTATAGGTGATCGGTCCATTTGAGCCCCCTGCATGGACAGCCTTGGGGGAGACAATGAGAGTCCCTGCAGAGAGGACGGTATTGGTTGGACAGTGAGCTAAGAGAGTTTAGGAGACATTTTCAGTAAGTAACGCCAGCTCATCCAGGGATACAAAGCTGGGAGACATTGTTGGGGACCCACCTGGGGGTGCATTCTCACGGAGCACAGCTTCACTACTAGCCCGAGGAAAGCGGGGTCCACGCTCAGACTCCCCCTGCAGCCCGACAATGACCACACCAGTGGCAGAGCGAGCTGGACGGCCAAGGTCGGTGGCCACGATGAAGAGGACACGATCCCGGGGACCCAGGGCTCCAGGGGAGCGGGCCACACGTATTTCACCAGTGTAAGAGTCCACAGTGGTGCCAGGCGGTGGTGTGCCTGCCAGCCGGTATAGGATGGAAGCATTGGCACCAGCATCACGGTCTTCAGCTCGTAGAGTGGCCAGAGGCAGCTTTGGGGTGCTGAGACTGGGGCCTGGGCGTGGCAGGCGCAGCCTTAGGGGACTGGTAGGAAAGGTGGGTGCATGGTCATTGACATCACGCACTGTGATGGTGACAGGTACTGTGGTGCTCAGGGGCCCAGCTGCTGCACCATCCACTGCACTCACAGAAAAGGCATAGCTGGGACACTGCTCTCTGTCTAGAGCTGTGGCTGTGCGCAATTCCCCAGAGCCAGGCTCCAGCAGGAAGGCGCCTGCTGCACCTGCACCCAGGTAGTAGGTCACACGGCCATTGGCCCCAGCATCGGGGTCATGAGCCTGTAGCTGCAGCAACAGAGTCCCTGCAGGTGCATCCTCAGGCACCTCCACAGAGTAGGCAGGCACAGGGAAGGCTGGAGCATGATCATTGGCATCCAGCACTGTCACTGTCACAAGCAGAGTGGCACTGAGAGCTGGCTGGCCTCCATCCCGGGCCTCTATCTGCAGCTGGAATGCTGGCTCCACCTCTCGGTCTAGTGGCCTCATGGTGCCAAACTCCCCAGAAGCTAGGTCTAGGACGAAGGCTCCTGATGGGTCCCCATCTGCAGAGAAGTACATGTGCACATAAACATGTGTCAGCCCATGGAAATGGGGGTGATGTACAGGCAACAGCAAATGGGACAGAGTGGTGGGGAGAGAAACAGGGAGAAAGGCAGAGAAGAGAACCACAGAAGATAAAGGGAGATACACTAAAAAAATCGTTCTCAGAGTGTGGTCTGGAGACTCCTTCCAGGGAATATATAAGATCAAGGATCAAAACTAGATTCATAGCAATACTAAGACATTATTTGCCTTTTTAATTCTTAGTATTTCACAAATGTATACTGGAATCCAGACACTACATGACTTGTGATGACATCACTTGGATAGTTAATGGAATGTGTGCCTATGAATTCTTACATCTTCTAGAAATAGGCCAAAAGTTTAGAACATAAATGTGTGTTTTCAAAGACTCATTCAGTTTTTGCTGGCTTATCTTTAGTTACACCTGCTATAATCTTTGCAATCTTATTGTTGTCCAGGAAATTATTTGAATCCCTAATATTTCTTTGTGCCTATGCAGAAATATGGCAAGCATTCTTCATTGGCTTGTCTTACGATAGCATTTTACAATTTTTCTCAAAAAAAAAGAGAAACAAAATAAAAAATGGAGCACCTGGGTGGCTCAGTCAGTTAAGCATCCAACTTTTGATTTTGACTCAGGTCATGATCTCATGGTTTGTGAGTTCGAGCCCCGCATCAGCCTCTGTGCTGACACAGCACAGAGTCTGCTGGGGATTCTGTCTCTCCCTCTCTCTCTGCCCCTTCCCTGCTCTCTCTCTTTCTCTCTCTCTCACTCTCAAAATAAGTAAATAAACTTTAAAAAATAATAAAAAATAAAATAAAAAAATAAAATTGTTCTCAGCAGTAAATACACTTTAAAAAATAATAAAAAATAAAATAAAAAAATAAAATTGTTCTCAGCTTAAATGTCTAATATAATAAATAGTTATGTATTTATTATAAATATGTATTTATACATGTATATATATCACATTGTATCAATAAATATTGATATCACATAAACAAAAACTCTCTAGGGTTCTCAAAAATTAAGAATATTAAGGGTGATAGAGAGCAAAAAGTTTGAGAACAAGTGCTCCACAGAGACAAAAAAAGAAACAGGAAAATACAGACAGACACAGAGGGAGATAAAGAGCTGAAGAGGCATAGAAAGAGAGACTCAGAAACACATATACACGTGAATGAAAAAAGGAGAAGACAAAGAGAAGGGAAAGGAAACCCAGACACCAGACACACTGTGGCTGACATAAGCCATCAAGGAGTAGGACTGGGCAAGTGGGCGCTGGGTGAGTGGATGTGGGATAGTTCTCACCCAGGATGCGGTACTGCAGCTGCCCGTTGGCTCCCACATCTGGGTCAGAGGCCCGCAGCACGGTAAGGGTCTGGGGGTCCTGGCCCTCTGGCACCTCCAGGGAGAGGTGGGCACTCCCAAAGGTTGGGGCATGGTCATTCTCATCCTCCACGGCCACTCGCACTGTGACATGGGTTAAGAGCGGGGGCGAGCCCCTGTCCCGGGCATACACTGTGGGGAAGCAAAATCAAGGAGATCTAGCCTGCTCCCATCCCATGGGGAAACTCGTACTACACAGCATTCACACGTGTTCATTAGGGGCACACATGAACTAGAAAACGTCCATCTCTCTACGCTCCACAAGTGCACAGGTGCCGACACATGTACATGTACATATAAATATACAAGTCAGAAGATGTTTTATTCCTTCCCATCTCCCATGCTTAGTGCATGCAAGATGATCTTGGATTAGTAGTAGTGTGACAGAAAAGGCACTAAGTGAGATATCAAAAATGTGGGTTCAAGTCCCAGCTCTACCACTTCCAAGTTGTGTTAGCCTGCAAAAGTCACCTAACCTCTCTGGTACAATCAGTAGGTTTCTCTGTTAGATGGCCGACAGTATAATCTGAGGGAATCCTAAAGAGCACAGCTGTGACATGTATTTGAGACTCTGTGTGATGACGATGGTGACAGCTTAGAAGTCTGATCACCTTGCAATCTGCCCCAAAATGATCCAGAAATATGACGAGCTGTGCTGTAATATGTGGAAGCTTCTAGAAGGTAATTTGGCACTTCTGCCTATGTAACACTGGCTGTTTATAACAAACACCTCAGGCTTTTAGGGTCCTGTCAGTGTGTACCTACCTGTTAAGTTGATCTCCTCCTGTTCCTCCCGGTCCAGGGCCCGAAGAGTTGTGAGAACTCCAGTGTCTGGGTCCAGGGAGAAGCTTTCGCCAGAGATGCCTCCATAAGTCACTTGCCCATTGGCACCTGAGGAAGGGCAGCAAGGAAGGAAGTCAGCGGGTAAATGTACCCTTCCCTGCCTGATGTACCTCTCTCCATTCATCCCCTCAGGTCTTACCCAGGTCTGGGTCGGTTGCCTGTAGAGTGAGCAGAGACGTGCCAGGCGGGCTGTTCTCACGCAAGAGGACGCTGTACTCCTGCTGCTGGAAAGCAGGTGCCTCGTCGTTGACGTCAGCGACACTGACAGTCAGGAGCTGCGTGGCTGAGCGCGGAGGCGAGCCGTGGTCGGAGGCCACCACCGTCAGTACGTGCTCAGCTCGCTGTTCTCGGTCCAGGGACCGCACCACCGACAGAGCTCCTAGGTGAGTAGGGTAGGGAAGGTTGGAAGCAAACCTCAACACTCCCTCCACATCAGCACCCTCCCTTGCCCCGACTTCTGTGCCCAACTCACCGGTGCTGGAGTGTAGCCGGAAGTAGCCGTCTCCACCAGCTGCTAGACGATAGGACACGCGTGCGGCCTCGCCCAGGTCTGGGTCCCGCGCTACCACATGCAGTGCCGCGGGCCCGGGCGGCTGATCCTCTGGGATGCGCACACGTGAGGGGGAGGCGAACACCGGCGCGTTGTCATTCTCATCTGTGACAAAGACACGCGCTGAAACGCGCGCTGCGCGGCGGCGGCTGGCGTTGGTGGGCCGGTCGGTGGCTTCCACGAGCAGCAGCAGGGCAGGTGTGGTCTCCCGGTCCAGGCCTCGCGGTGCGCTGAGCGCCCCAGTGCGCGCGTCCAAGCGCAGCGCTGGCACGGGCGGCTCCTGGCGCAGCAGGCGGTAGCGCACGTCGCTGTTGGGGCCCGGGCCGTCCGCATCCGATGCGCGGAAAGTGTACAGCGCCGCGCCAGGATCGGGGTTCTCCGGAAGCGCCAGCGCAAGCGGGTCGCGCGCAAAGGCCGGCGCGTGCTCGTTCTCGTCCTGTACGCGCACCTGCACGCGCAGCAGCCGCGCGCCCGCTCCTCCTGGGCCCTCGGCGCGCACAGTGAGAGCGCGCCACGCCGGGCCCGACTCGAAGTCCAGGGGCCGGGCCAAGTATAAGCGCCCTGAGGCCGCATCCAGCGCGAAGGTGCCCTCCGGGTCGGCGCCGCCCACCAGCGTGTAGGTGAGTGCGCCCACCCCGGCCAGCTCTGGTGACGCCACGGAGCCCAACAGGGAGCCGGGCTGCAGCCCCTCCGCTGCTGTCACCGTCAGCGCGACGGGCACCGGAGCCGCTGGGTCTGGCTCTGAGGGATCCGGTGGGGGCTCAGCCGAGCGAACTGATGGAAGCACCTGTTGTGGACCGAGGAGGAAGGTCAGAATCAAAGGGAGGCGTGTAAAAGGGGTCTGGGCTGGCCTGCTGGGTAGCTGGTAGGGCAGTCCGAGTAGCCTGACTGGAGGCCACAAGAACTCCACGAAGGTGTAGCTCTTGAGGGAGCCCATAGCAGTGGCCAAGAAGTGGGCAGATTTAAGGAAGGGCAGCCTTACCTGCACCAGCAGCTGGAGGCTGGAGCTCCGAGGGGGGCTGCCTTGGTCGTGAGCGCTCAAAGTCAGCACATAGTGTGGACGCTCTGCTCGGATCAGGGGTGCAGCAGTGAGCAGCTCCCCCGAGTGAGGGTGCAGAGAGAAGAGCTCTGAGCCAGGACCTGGGGACAGGTAGAGGAAGAGTGAGGGCATGAGTCCCAGAACTAGGCAGGTCATGCCATCACCCACCAACTCCCTTTTTGCCAAGTCTCCCCATCATACCAGTTAGTGTGTACAGGATGGTGCCATTTTCCCCCTCATCTGGATCCTTGGCCTGCAGAGTCGTCACCAGTGTTCCTGGAGGCACTCGATCTGGTACCTGTGGGGACACACGATTCATCTACTTGAGACATTTCAGGGTCAAGTTCCCTTCACCTGAACACAGGCAGAGCCCCTTTTTCACTCTCACACCTGTTCCAAGAGCCAGTCTCTCTGACCTACACCTACAGCTCTGTGGGGAGACCCCCCATTGCCTTTCACACTTCTTCAGGGCAGGGTCCTGCCACTTCACATACCTGTATAGGGAGGCCACCGCCAGCAGCCCCTGAAGCCTGCAGGAAGGTGGGGCTGTTGTCGTTGAGGTCGAGCACTGCGATGTGCACGGTGCCTGTGGTACTACGGGGCGGGTTCCCCCCATCCTTCACCTGTACCAGGAGCTGGTAGCTGCTCTGCCGCTCTCGGTCCAGGGTTTGGAGTGTGGTCATTTCTCCTGGGAGTGCAGGATAGGGATCATGTATGGGCACAGCCTGAGGCCTGCAGCTGAGAAGCTGGGGTTTAGGGACTGTGGGAAGGAATGCCAGGGCGAAAGTCCAGGCTGAGTCCTGGTCCTCATGATGGGGGTCTGGGGATTCTGTCTGGGTATTCACCAGTCTGGGGTTGAGGCTATGAGATCTCAGGATTTGGGCCCCAGTGCTCACCAGTCTGGGGATGGATGCGGAAGGCCTTGCTGTCTTCTGACAGCTGTCGCAGGCTGTAGGTCAGACGTCCGTTGGGTCCTGAGTCTCGGTCAGTGGCAAAGACCCGGCCCACGCTGGTCCCTGGGGGCTGGTTCTCAGCCACAGCCAGGAAGGTGGGCTCCTCAGACAAGCGGGGACTGTGGTCATTCTGGTTGAGGATGCTGACCCTCACGGTGGCTGTGCCTGTCTGCTGTCCCAACTCAGCTTTGGACCCAGACACTGCCATTACCTTCAGTGTGTACAACTCCTGGGCCTCGCGGTCCAGTGCTGCTCGCACCCATAGCCAACCACTCTGTGGTTCCAGGCCAAAGGGGCTACTTGGCCCATCTGCTGCAAGGTGGTAGGTGATGGGGCCCCCATCTGGCGCTTGAGCTTGCACTTGCAGGACCTGAGTTCCAGGGGTGGTGCCTGAGGGCAGGTCCACACGGTAGGTGGGGCTGTCAAAATGAGGAGCCAGCCCACGGGTCCCCATGTCCTGTACCACCACCTGTAGTCGGAAGTGGCTGGTGCGGGGTGGGGAGCCTCCATCCCGGGCCTCCAGCTCCAGCTCATGGGCTGGCCCCCCTGGAGGCCCCAGAGGTCTCATAAGCCGTACATGGCCTGTGGTGGGGTCCACAGTGAAGGCCCCACCACCCCCAGCAAGTAGGGTAAAGGTGACTCGACCGTTAACACCTGCATCAGGGTCCAGAGCCCGAAGCGTATAGATGGGGGTCCCTGGGGCAGTGCTTGGTGGCAGCAACACTGTGTCTTCTGGTGCAGGGAAGGCAGGGGAGTTGTCATTCACATCATCCAGCAGCACACGCACCCGAGCCACAGCAAAAGCTGGGGGCACTCCACTGCCTGCCCGCACCTCCAGCTCCAGCACTGGTCCCAGCAGCTCCCGGTCCAGAGGGCGAAGTGTTTGTAACAGCCCCGAGGCCCCATCTAAAGAGAAGAGTCCTCGGGGATCCCCGCCTGATAAGGCAAGGGCCACAGACCCCAGGCGACCTGAGGGGAGGAGAGAGGAATCAGACAAGAGATGGGAGGCACCTAGTGAGTGGGGGCCCAGACTCTGATCCCAAGGAGGGAGAAGCACTGTCCATACCTGTGTCTTTCAAACTATTAGGGGGACATTCATGCTCCTGAGGATGAAGCAGAGGGCCTGTACTGTGCCCAGGGAGGTGTTGGGGTTGGAACCTGTGTGTTTTATGCCGGGGCTATCTATGGTGTAATACTCTAGGGTACTTTGAAATGGGTTATGTTGGGGTGTCTGGGTATAGCACCAAATCGGTATAATGATAAAGGATACCTGGTGGGTTGTGTGCCTGGACTATGCCGACACTGGTGCCTGGCGCCACATCCTCTGGCACAGAAAAAACATACTGTAGTTGCTCAAATACAGGTGGTACAGGGGTTCCAGGCACAATGCTGATGTTGACTCGGGCATTGGGCTCTGCCTGCAGGCCACCTCCATCCTGAGCCCCAATCTCCAGCTGCACCACAGAGTTGGCCCGTCTGGCCAAGGACCAGGCTACTGTCAACAGCCCTGGGAGAAGGAATAGAAGCACTGATGTATAAGGAAACAGAATAGAGGTAAAAGGTTATGGGAAGGGGCAATACTTCATGTAAGCAGGTGAGGAGAGAGGTCCGGGGGCAAGGCCTGAGAATGGGAGGATCCTCACCTGAGTGCTCATCCAAGGCAAAGAGCGGAGGGTTATTGCCAGCCAGGATGTGGTAGGAGAGTCGCCCATGGGGCCCCTGATCAGGGTCATGGGCACGCACCCTCAGCACAGCTGTGCCTGGTGTACTCTGGGCACTCAGACTGGCAGCATACTCCCGTGGGTAAAACTGAGGTGGGTTGTCATTTTCGTCTGATACAAACACCTTCACGTATACCATGGACTTGAGGCCTCCCTAGGGAGACATGCAGCCATAAGTCAGGTGGGCCTCATCTGGTTCTGGTGAATGCCCTGTTCCAACACACCACTTACCCACAGTCTGCCCACTCACCCCATCCACAGCTGTCACTGTGAAGTCGAAGCTTGAAGGCCCCTGGTCTCGGTCCAGGGTCCGGGTCGTGCACACATCACCACTCTGGGCATCAATGCGGAATGGGGGAGACCCTGAGGCCCCAAGTCCAGCACCCAAGGAATAGGAGAGGAGGCCAAATGGGCCGCTGTCTGCATCTGTGGCTGTCACCTGGGGAGAGGCTGGGGTGAGTGATGTCCCATCCTTTTGACCAGAAGAGCCAGAGCTAAGTGGCAGTTAGAAGGAGAAGGCCCTGGGCCCAGGGTCTCCAGATGGTGGACACATAGAGGCCACCAACAGAACATGGGCCAAAACCCAACTGCAGTTCAGACCTCACCACCTAGTTGAGGTTCCTGTGAGCCTCTGATCACAACATTTATGTCAGCTGGTCAATACATAGCCTTATTTTATGCACGTTTCTGTTTAAAGACACCTTATGTAATATATATTGTTGATTCATTAACATTGAATTCATGGCCAATGGCACTATAAATCATATCTGAATGAAGCGTATCTAACATACAAATTTTCTTCATAAGGCACATCACAGCCCTCCTGTGCTTAGGAACACCAGACAGCACTTCAGCACTACACTTGGGGACCATTTTAAACAGCAAAATCACCAAACAAAGAGGACAAAAAATGCAAAAAATGTGGCATAAATAGACCGCAAAAAGGACCCGTGTTTATAGTATGAGCTGAAACATGAAGGCAGAGCATTGCTTAGAATGTGCACGTCAGGCCACTTGAATTTTTCATCATTCTGCACATGTCCAGGAATGAGTGCAAAAGCTCCATGAGTATTGTTTTGGAGGTTACCAATAAATTTTAGAGAGTCTGCAAATTCACAAATGCAGAATCTGCAAATGATAAGGACTAAGGAGAGTGCTTGGGCTGTGACTGTAAATTCCAGGTGGGTCACAGGGAGTTAATAACCATCACCAAGTCTCATAATCACTCTGAGCAGAGAACCTGTAGCTGATCGATGCACCTACTGGGACTGATATTCTAGCCTTGCATTTTCCAGAGATTGACCATTCCAGAGCAGGGTCTGATTGGTACTGGGATCTAATCACTGGAGTGATCAGGGTCTGCTCTGTGGATTTATGGATGTGGCTCATGCACCTGTGGTAGCGTTTGCCTCTCAAGCCAATCTCATTGGAAGTAAGAGAGGGAGAAGTGCAAGTCCATGGAACATTAAGGTCATTATATCCAGGGGGTTCCACAAAACCAAGAAGTAGGGGAAGGCTTTCCTGGTTAATCCTTGGGCATCCCCTAGACTGGCTCAGGAAAAGTTAAACTATTGGACACCAATGTCAGAAGCCTCTGAACATTTCAGAAGCAGAGCAGCAAGAACATTATTCTGAAAGCCTCTGAGCCTAGGACAGGGCCAGGCACACAGTAGGTACTCTCTATATATTTGTTGAATGAGTAAACAGATATTCTGATTGCCCTTACAACAAAAACTTCCTTCAAAATAAGTTTTACACATTGGGTGCACATTAGACCCCCAACAGTGTGTTAGCTGGTCTTGGCTTCTGTAGCCTGTGACAAAGTACTCTCTGTGTATACAAGGATCTTAGGGTCACGATATGCTGTAAGAGGAAGCTGGAGAGTTCCCTTTTCATAGCCAGAAAATGTTCCTCAGAGAAGAAGCTAGCCAAGGACTTCTAATTGTTGCCCAGGGCCTTAACAGAAGTGATTTGTGGCATTGTTTACCCTCCAGAGAGACACTAAGACCCTGCCATGGGTCTTAGTCAGGCTAAACCCTGGAAATAGCTCCTGCTCTAGCTCTTTACTGTGGCTGTGGGCCCAGATATCCCAGGAGACAAACATCCCCCTGCATCCATCTAGGCGGGCTGCAGCACAGCTGCTGCACCATCTCCAGAAGCTGTTAAAGACCTTTGCCCTCTGACTCCCTGCAGGAAGAAAGCAATAAATAGTGGTCAGGGGAAGTTGTCAGGAAGTGACCCCAAAAGGCGTAGAGGCCACTAACTGGAAATGACCAAGGCAGAAGTGAAATTCCCGGTCTGTGCAGCTCCAGCTCAGAGGCTCCACCGCAAATGCGCAGTTCTCTTTTCAGCAGGCGCTCAACCCTGCCTCCCAGCCCGACCTTGGTCAGCCCCCTCTCCCACTCAGCTTTCTTTCACCCCCACTGGCCCCTAGCTGTCATCGAATGCACTCTTTCAAGGAGGAAGTAAACACCCTTATCTGTGAATTTTCTAAAGTTCCTACCAGACCACAAACTTACAGCACCCACCCCACCCTGACCTCCTTTCCAGGTGTCTCCCGCTTCTCCTCCTGCTGCCTCCCCGTCCACAGCCTCCTCTGCCTCCCCTTTCCCTGACTCTTCTCACATACTGTTGCTCCCTGGGATCTCTTCCTGGCCTTCTCACTTGACATGCTCCCTCAGGACCTTCTCTTCCACTTCCGTTGCTTTGACCATCATCTACACTTTGACCTGGACCACTCCTCTGAGCTCCAAACCTGCACATCCAGATGCCTGCTCAACATCTCTACTTGGATGTCCCACAGGCACCTTAAATCCAACCTGTCCAAAACTAAACTCATGATCATTCCAAACCCTGTCTAATGACTCTTCCATCCAGGCAGTTGCTCAAGCCAGAAATCTGTTCTTCCCTTTTCCTCTCCCGGTATATCAATCAACTAGGGACTAAGTAAATCCTCATTATCTCTCCTATTTGTCTATTCTTCTCCATCACCATTATCACTGTCCTGACTTATGCCTGAGTCATCTCTCCCCTGGACTATTGTGATTACCTTCTGATAGGTGTCTGGCCCACCAATCCATCTTCTACACCAGGACTTCTCATCCTTGGCACAACTGGCATTTTGGACCAGATAATCCTTTGTTGTGGTGCTGTCCTGTGCATAATAGGATGTTTGACAGCATCCCTGGCCTCTATGCACTAGATGCCAGTAGCATTCCACCACTTGAGACATTCATGTGTCAGAATGAAATGTCTCTAGACATTGCCTAATGTCCCCTCCAGAGGGCAAAATCACTCCCAGTTGTGAACCACTGCTCTATACTGACTACCAAAATCATCTTTTGAGAAAACAAATATGATTATTACCCTTCCACTTGAAAATATTAAATGTTTTCTAAAGAAAAGTGCTCAAACCCTTTGGCTTGGCTTGACTCCTCACTGTCTGGCCTACCTGCACAGTCTCCCTCCTAGTCTCCCATCTCACACCTTAAACTCCAGAGACACTGAGTCACTTGTAGGCCCCTGAACAAGTCGGGCTCTCCCACTACTCTGTGCATGTCACTTGTGCCTGGACTACCACCCTCTACTCCCTACCATCTGGTCCCCTCACCAATTCCTGCTAATCCTGTAAGTCTCAGCTTAAGGCTCATCTCTTTTGGAATACATTTGTGCTGTCCATCTGTACCTCACATAAGACCCCATTATGGAAGTTTTCTTATTGCAGTATAACCACTTCTTTCCACATGAATCTCTGCTCTAGACTATAAACTCCATGAAGCAGGGGGCGGGGGTAATGACTCATTCATGACTGTATTCCGTGTCCCTAATGCAATGATTTGCACATGGTAGATATCTGATAAATGTATATTGAGTGAATCGAATATTAGGGCATCTTGTAACAGGTATGAACACCCGGTGGTCATTTTTACTCCTACTTCCCTATAGTTACGAAGAATAAAAACTCTAGGAAACCCCCTGGAACGTTACCCTCTTGCTTTAGGCACTAATGAGGAGGAAGAAGTTTGGAAGCCATCACCCATTGGTCCTAGGCCAAGAGAGGGAGAGTAAACACATGGGAGAGTGGGTGGGAGCTGGACAGCAGCAGGCAGGCAGGCAAATACCCAGAGTCTGGCCAGTGGCAAGGCGTCAGCTGGATCTAGGCACTGGCCTGAAGTCTAGGCCCTGAGAAGATGCACTAGGGTCTGGTGGACTTCTGAGACATAAAGACTTCAAGCACTACTCTCCAAAGAGGCCTCGCTACCTCCCATTTCCCCTCTTGCATCCATACTCCACGATGCAGCCAAAGCAATCTTTTCAAAAGACATATCAGATTTGCTTACAGTCCCTCTTTGGCCCCCTGTGATTTTTAAAACAAAATCAAAGCTTGTAATCTGGTCCCTATCTACTGTTTTGTCTCATCTCTCTGCAACTCTTAGCACAGTTGAGGCCAACCTGAACAATGCAGTCACCTGAACACATTACGGTGTTCTGCAGCTCTCTCTGTAGGTCTGTAATCCGCATCCACTCTATAGAATCCATTCGGCAAAGTCTCATTGGCTCTTCAAAGGCCCCTTCCTCTGGGCTTCCACAGCACCTCATATACCATCTGACACCACACTAGTCACTAGTGTATCTCCCTATCTGGACTGGGACCTGCCTGGGAACAAGACCGTGCACTTCTTTTCTTCCCTGGGACCAGCACAGTGTAAAGCTTAGAGCAGGTTAGGTTAATTCTTGAATATATCACCTACACAATGACCTAATCTATCCTTCACCCTTAAAGCAAGTTAGTTCCCTAAAAACACAATCTGTAGGGAGGAAGGAGGGAGGGTTGAAGAGGATGTTTAGGGTGGTGAAACTACTCTGCATAATACATGCACAATGCATGCCATCATATATGTCCATCATACATACACATACACATTATACATTTGTCCAAACCTATACAATGTACAACCCCAGGATTGAACTCTAATGTAAACTATTTTGAGGGAATTGGGGTGATAATGTGTCAGTGTAGGTTCATCAGTTGTAACAAATGAACCACTCTGGTGGGGGAGTATACATGTATGGAGACAAAGGGTATATGGGAAATCTTTGCCCTCGACTCAATTTTAGTGTGAATCTAAAAATGTAGCCTCTAAAAAATAAAAACAATGGGGCCTGGTTGGCTCAGTTGGTTAAGTGTTTACTCTTGGTTTCAGCTCAAGTCATGATCTCATGGTACATAGGTTCAAGCCCCCTGTCGGGCTCTGTACTAATAGTGTGGAGCCTATTTTGGATTTTCTTTCTCTCTCTCTCCCCCCGCTCTTTCTCTGACTTCTGTCTGTCTCTCAAAACAAATAAATAAATATTTTTTTAAAAAATGAAACAATATGATCACACCCTCTTCTGGCTCAAAGAAGTTCAGTGACCTCCTTTGCCTTCCAAATAAAGTCCTAACCCCTCACGGCTTGGTCTCCAAGGACTTCTGCAATCTAGCCTCAGCCTGCCTCTTTAGTTTCATGCCCCCTCCATCTCCTCCAGGCCTGACTTACAGGCACTCTGTGGTTCCCAGAGTCTGTCCAGGGCCCCCACCTCCTCCTCTGAGAGGCCTTCCTGCTCTGGACATTGGGATCTCACTAATAGTTCTCATTATCTTGTGCCTGAGCTCAAATGTCTCATCAAGACTCAGCTCCAGGGAGAGGGATGGGGGTTTCTTCCAGCAGAGCCCAGAACTGGATGAGGGCTCCATAAATACTGGCATCTCCTTAGGGAAACAGGAGCCACATGGGTATACAGAATCTCCATCTCTGCCTTTCAGAACAGCTTGAGATTTGATAGAGTTTCTCTCACTTCTTGACACCACAGGACACTTTTTCTCTTGATCCAATCTTAGTTCCCCCAACTGCCTTACCTGGCCCAGCTCTCGCACCCTGCTTTCTCATCTTATCATTAGCTCTCACCCTCTGCACAGACTTTGGTGCTCACAGGATAGGACCAAACCCTCTGACTTAAGTCACCATAAACAGATGCACCTGCAAGGCTTGGTTTCTGTTCTGAGGTCCCTGTGACCCTTTCATCCATTCCTGCCCACAGCAACATCCTGCTGTGTGTAGGACTTAACTTACCTGCAGGAAACAGGTTCCAGGCTGGGTGCCCTCAGGCAGCGAAGCATTGTAGAAAGTCCTCTGGAACAGGGGCTCGTTATCATTCACATCTTGCAGGGCCACACTGACTGTGGCGGAGGAGGCCAGAGGAGGCAAACCCCCATCTGTAGCTACCACAATCAGCTGTGGCTGAGGTTCCAGTTCATAGTCCAGCGAGGCAGCTGTGGTAATGATGCCTGACGTGGGGTCAATGGAGAACCAGCGGGTGTGGGCACCAGGGGCCAGGCTATAGGTGACCTGACCATTGGTGCCCTGATCAGGATCCCGGGCTGTCACTCGCACCACGAAGCTGCCGGGCAGTGCAACTTCAGGAAGGGGCTCAGGTCGGTAGAGCTGACGGTCAAAGGTAGGCGCATTGTCATTGACATCAGTGACATGTAGCACAAAGGTGGCCTCAGCCCGTAGTGGGGGTGAACCTGAGTCTGTGGCCGTAACCCGCAAGTTATAGGCATCCCGTTCCTCCCGATCCAGCTGCCGAGCTACGCACACCAGGTAGATGACGCTGTCCTGAGTGCTTAGGGCAAAATGGCCCTCTCCACCCTCCAGGGAAACGTTGACATGAGCAAAGTCACCATCATCTGGGTCTGACACAGAGATGCGAGCAACGAGCTGGCCAGGTGGGGCAGCCTCGGACACTCGTGGGGAGCCATCTGCACTCAGGAAGATGACAGTCATGGAGGGCTGGTTGTCATTGGCATCTCGCACGTGCACAGTCACAAAGGCTGAGCCCAGCTCAGGGTGAGCCCCACCATCCCTCGCCTGCACCACCAGTTCATGGACCCGCCGTTGCTCAAAGTCCAGTGGCCGCTCCAGCCGCAGCAGTCCCGTGTGTGCATCAATGGAGAAGGGTCCATCACCCTCGCTCTGCCTCCGGTTGATTTCATAAGTCACAGCCCCATTGGCGCCAGCATCAGCATCAGATGCATACACCTGTAAGACAGGACTGCCAGGGGCCAGGCTCTCAGACACAACAGCATGATAGCGGCTCTGATTGAAAGCTGGGGCATGATCATTGATGTCCAGCAGTGTCACATCCAGCAGGGCCTGGGCCCTCCTCGGGGGTGAACCGCCATCATAGGCTTCCAGTTGCAGCATGTAGTGTGAGCGATTCTCTCGGTCCAGCTCCCCAGTAACTACCAGTTCTGGCACTGGGGCCCCATCCGGTCCAGGACGTGTCTCCAGCTGGAAGGTCTCTCCAGCCGCATCACCAGATAGTGCATAGCCCTGGGTTCCTAGGCGGCCAGCATCTGCATCACGAGCAGGCTCCAGCGGGTAACGGGTGCCAAGAGCTGTATGCTCAGGTATCTGCAGGGCAGCCCGAGCCTTCGGGAAGGCTGGAGCATGGTCATTGATGTCAGCCACTCGCACAGTAACCTCTACGGTGGCACCGTCAGGAGTGACTGCGGTGAATCGGTAGCGATCTCGCCGCTCACGATCCAAGACACGGGCTGTACGGACCACTCCACTGTGTTCATCGATGGCCAGGTCTGTGCCCACCCCACTGCCTTCTTGGGCAGAGATGAAGTACATGGGAGGTGCTGCCGTGCCTGGCGGAAGCCCTGCACTGATGTCCCCAATCAGTGTGCCTGCCGGTTGCTCCTCATCAATCTGTAGGTCCAAGCTCCCGGCCTGACCCCAGGCGCCTGACCCTCTGGCCCCCAGCAGCAGCAGCAGCAGCAGTGGTAGCAGGCGGAAGGGCCTGGAGCTCTGCATGCCAGTGCAGGAAGGCACAATGCCCGGCTCCTTCTGCATGACAGGGGCGGTCCAGTTGTGACTTGGGCTCCAGCTCTGGGCCAGGCTCCAGGCCCAGATTGATCTAAGGTTTTGGATCAGGTCCAGCTCAGGCCCTGGCTCCAGCTCAGGCTCCCTGACCTGGGAGCAAAGCAGAAGGAAAAAGGTCATGATTGGGGAGGTGGGGGAACAGAATTAATGGTCCAGGGAGACTGGGACGGAAGCCACAGCAAGACTCAGGCATGTTCAGCCGTGCCGTAGGGCATTTGTGCTGCTGGGCACCCATCTTGAGCCCAAGAAGTGCCTGTTTCAGAAATCCTCAGGACCCGCTCCAGTCTTTCCCTGGCAGGTTGCCATCCCACCCCAACCCTCCTCCCCCAGCAGACTGTTTTGTTTCTATTGTTCAGGTCTCAATGCCCTTGGACTCCCTTCCTTTCATCTCTGGACTTTAAAATATGGCCAATCCTTTCTTATTTTTCTTCCCATTCAGGACTAATGTCTTAATAACCATGTGCTTTTGGTAACTTCACCTTCAATCATCACCTTCTGGAGCCTTCTACCAACATTTAAATATGTTGAAGACTTTCCTATTTAACGTAATTTAATCAGTTGATTATTTGAGAGAAAGAAAGAGCACAAGCAGGGGAGAGGTGCAGAGTGAGAGACAGAGAGAATCTTAAGCAGGCTGAAGCCTGATATGGGGCTCAATCCCATGACTCTGGGATCATGCCCTGAGCTGAAATCAAGAGTTGGACACTCGGCCATGTGTTGTACATTGTATAGGTTTGGACAAATGTATAATGTATATGTATGTGTTTGTATAATGGACATGTATAATGGCATGCATTATAGTATTCTGCAGAGTAGTTTCACCACCCTAAACATCCTCTTCATCCCTCCCTCCTTCCTTCCTACAGTATGTGTTTTTAGGGAACTAACTTGCTTTAAGGGTGAAAGATGGATTAGGTCAGTGTGTAGGTGATATATTCAAGAATTAACTTAACCTGCTCTAAGCTTGGCACTGTGCTGGTCCCAGGGAAGAAAAGAAGGGCACGGTCTTGTTCCCAGGCGGGTCCCAGTCCAGATAGGGAGACACACTAGTGACTAGTGTGGTGTCAGATGGCACATGAGGTACTGTGGAAGCCCAGAGGAAGGGGCCTTTGGAGAGCCAATGAGACTTTGCCAAATGGATTCTATAGAGTATGTGGATGCGGATTCCAGGCCTACAGAGAGAGTTGCAGAACATTGAATCCCCAACCTTCACCTCAAGCTGACTTCCTTCCTCCATTCTCCTTCCAGTGTATCGTACCACCACTCAGAAGCTCTCCTTGATTCTCTACTTTTCTTTGGCCTGATTTCTAATTAGTCATCAGCACCTGACCATCTCAATAAGACCTATCTCAAGTCTGCCCTTTCCTCTTGCTTTGCAGTGCTGCTGACCTAGTCTGAACAGAGTTATCTGTCCTTTTGATTCCTACAACAGCCCTTTACTGCTCTCCCTGCCTCCTGGCCTGGACCCTCTGACCCATCTCCACCTGATCAGAGCTATCCATGCAGCTTTCACCAAATCATTCCTGAAGACAGGCTTCCAAAGGTTCCCCATTACTGACAGCAGAAAATCACTGCTCTCTAGAAAAAAAATGCAGATGCACATACCCACAAACTGTGTCTGCAGTTTCAGGGGTTCATGGACAACTTCTGGCCCAAAAGATAAAGTACAGCTTCCTTAGTATAGCTTCCTGATCTGAGCCCTGCCACCTCTCCAGCGCGCCCTATCTTTACTTTCTTCCACTGCACCCTGCAACCCAGCACTAAAGCCATCCCCATATTCCTTCCCACTCTTTGCCCTATGTGCACAACTCTCCCGTCCTGAGATATCTTTTAAAAATCCCCTCCAAGTGGCCATCTCCTATTCAGACTTCAAGATCCAGTTCCAATGTTCTGTCTTCTGTGGAATCTTCTAGGGCGTCTCTCTCCCCCCACCTCCAGAGCCCATTGTACTCTCTGGGCTCCCACTGCTCTAGGTGCACACTGGCAATAAACTGCACAGCAGCTCTGAGTTGCAGGCTCCCTTAGGGCAGCAACTTCAGGGTCTTAGTTGCATTCTGTCTAGCATAGTGTGAGCAGACAAGCAGTGCTGAGTGCAAGGTCAGAGCCTTATAATTCTACACCACCACATTCACATGCTGACACAGACAGAAACGTCCATGGATATGCCAACTCAGATGACATGCACAAACACACGTGAGCCTGTGCCCCTGAGACACCATGGTCAGTCCTGTGTGTCCTCGGGTTTTTATATATTAGCTCTGCTTTAGGACTTCCTGTCTTCCTGAGGGAGTTTGTGACCTCTCACTTACACTTCCAATCCCCATCCCTCCCACCTGTGTGAGGCAATAAAAACAGTGGGGGTACTAAAGTTTGAATTATTTTCCTAATCCAGATGATTCTGTGAGAATTATAGGCAATGGAAGCAAGGAGCTCAGAGCTGGGCATCTGTTAGATGCTTTCTCAGCACCTCCCAACACCACCTCTGATGGGTCCCTGCATCCTGGCTTCAGAATTCTGGACTTCTCTGTGTTCACGCTCCTCAGGTACTCAAGTGTGAGGAGCTCATGGAACTGCCACATGGGCTAACAGGTCAGAGGAATTCTGAACAGGGAGGTTTGAGTGAACATAGGTCTGACTCAGAGAGCAGAGAGGGTGAGTGTACAGGGATAGCCTAGGGGCCCAGATCCATCTGGGCCTAGAGACTGGGTTAGGGATCAAGGGTTAAGAGTTGGTTGTATTTATTTAATCAATCAGTGGAGAGAAAGCAGTTATGGTGGATGAGGAGAAAAGATAATGGACAGTGAGGCCAATGTATTTATTACTGTATTATAATTCCATCTCCATAAGAGACAGGATGTCAGCTATGTGAGGGGTTAGGATTGTATCTTATTCACCTTTGTGTGTAGCATAGAGCATGGCATGTAGTTGGTGATCAATACGTTTTCTGAATGAAAAGATGTATGAATGGTATGAGATAAAAGCCCAGGTGAATCATCAGCCTTAAAGAAGAGGCATTTGGGCCCAGACAGTTATCCCTTCCCCTAACCTGTATAACCCGGGTGTCCTCATCACCCCATGGGTCCCTGTCCATTGCAAAGTCCCCCAGTATAATCTCACAATGGACACACAAAGGTGCATACTCACAAAGTCACAGACCCATGCACAGACTGCTACACAGACTCACATAGAGACAGGTACATTCAACACACACTCATACATATTTGGACAGGGGCTACGTTGACATATACACAGCCAGTGCACACATGCAGATACACCCCCCCTTCACAGAGAAGCATGTTTTCACACACATAGATGGGCATATTCATTCCCATGGAACCTACCCCCCTCCCCGCCCACATACACATGCAGGCATACAAAGACACACAGAAAGACACCTTCTCACAGGCCTCACATGGACAGGCATGTTTGCATGATACCCCCACACACACGCACACAGGCACATTCACACACACCTCCCTCCCATGTACACAGACAGACACACTTTCACGTGTGCAGACACACCAGCAGGCACGCGCGCACACACTTGCAGACCCACCCACACAGAGGCATGCTCTCGCACATGCTGCCGGGGCACTCGTGGTCAGCTCTGTGGCTGCAGTTGTGACCTTTAGGTCTCTGGGGCCTCTGTCTGGACTGTGCCTCATCACTTCCTGCTCCAGGGCTTCTAGTTCCAAACTCGCACTCCAGACTCTCTCCAGAGACTGTCTCATCCTGTCTCCAACTCTCCTCTCAGCACCATCTCCCCATCTGTCCGGTGCTTCTCAGTGCCTTTTCCCCAGGACTGGCTCCTCCTCCCTGTTCCTGTCTCTTTCCCTCTCCAGATCTGTCTTGTCCCTTCCCCCAGATCTGGCCTCAGCGGTCCACCTGTCTCCTTCCCAGACCTGTCTTCTTTCTGCCCCCAGATGGGTCACTTGTCCTCCCCCACTAAGCTCTGCCTTACTGCATGCCCTCACTGTCTCGGTCCTGCTGCTCTGTCCTCTGGCTCCATCCCGCTCTCCCCCTCTAGCCCCACATCTGGGCCTCTGGAACCACAGCTGGTTTTCATTAGGAGGGGGAGGGGCGAGGCTGTTCATTGGGGCCTGCAATGTGATGTCAATCCTCCCCCCACCGCAGCCTGTGTGTCTACAGGACCTGGGAGCAGGGGGAACATGGGAGAGGAAAGAGAGGTGGGTTGGGGGGAGGAGTAGGGGAGCTATAAAGGAAGGGGTGCTCCAGGAGGAAGTAGAGGAGTGGCCGAGGTACTGAAGGGAAACAGGCTGGGGGAGCTGGCACCGCCCAGGCCTCCTCCCTCAACTTCCTGTCCTAGGGCCAGGGAGGGGCAGGGACCAGAAAGACAACAGGGTGAGGGGGGGACTAGAAAAGCAGATTGGTGCAGAAGTCGTGGAAGACAGGGTAGATTTGGTGAGCAGAGGGAGGGCCAGGCATAACAGGGAGAGGAAGGGACGTGAGAATGCTGGTGGGGGTGGCTGGGGGCAAGACTGTGACAAAGGGGAGAGAACATGTGGCAAAGAGCAAAGGAGAGGGTGAGTGCAGTTACTACAGAGAAGGAAGCTAAGTCAGAGGTGACACAGTTAGCCTGGAGAGGTGTGGGGAGGTAGACAGAGGTGGGAGGCAGAGCTGTGTTGGAGGGCAGAGAGGAGAGGAGGGTCAGGAAGGGAGGAAGGAGAAGGCTGACAAACTGGCTTCCTAGGGTTTCCTTGAGACAACCCATGGGAGGGCTGTGTCCCTCCTGAGGACTGGTTCCCCCCGAGCCACTTCAGTGAGAGGCTGGGGACAGATACAAGCGGAGGAAAAGTCCCTTTTCTGAACTTTAATGGTGTGCTGGGCTCTATGCCAGGTAGTTCACAGACATATCCCATTTAATCATAACAACCTTGTGAGGAAGGTGTCCTGCCTTCCTTAGTATGAAACAACTTTCCTGAGTTAACAGAGCCCCAATCTGATCCCAAGACTATGTACTCCATGCTGCCTGGGGTACAGGGAGAAGGGAAAGGTGGGGAAAGAAAGAAATGACAGGGGAGCTGAAGGGAGGGAGTGCTAGCAAGACTATGGAGGCCTGAAGAAGAGGACCTAAAGAAGGAGGGAGACCAGGTATGAGGTGTCTGTGACAGCCCAGGTCAGTATCAGAAGATACAGATAACGGAGGTGAAGTTAGTAAGACTTGGCCATTGACACATTGGGAAGGGTGAGGGAATGGAAGGGTCTAGATTGATCCCAGGGTTCTGGCCTGGTTACTAAAGTGGTACCATTAGGATACCACAGAGGAGAAGTCATTTTCTCAGGTGCCCATTGGGATCCCCACATGGTGATGTCCCAGGCACAGTTGGATTTGCAGGTCTGGAGGAGAGAGGTCTGGGTTGGAGACAGGGATTTGGACAGATCCAGGGGTAAGTGAAAACCATGGGCATGGAGACACATCAGCTAGGATGTGCAGAGGAAGAAAAGAGTCTAGCATAGAACCCTGAGGAGGAGTCACATTTACAGAGCAGACTGAGGAGACCTTTATTCTTCTTGGAAGAGAAAAAGAAAAAAGGAGGCAGTATCATAGAAGTTAATATTTCAGCAAGAAGGGAGGGATCGATAATGTCCAGGGCTGCTGAGACTTCATACAAGATGAGGGCTGAGAAGTGGCCATTGATTTTATCAATAAGGAGTTCCCTAGAGATCTGGAGAGAATAGTTTCAGGGGAGTCCAAAGGGTGCAAGCCTCCTGCAGTGGGAGATGATAAAGAATAAATCAACTAAACAACTCACCATAGACTAGACGTCAGCATAGATTGATTCATCAATACACACTGCACTTCTCTGATAGGGAGGCAATATATCACAGTAGGACAGGACAGGATAGCAGTGAAGACATGGACTCTGGGGCCAAACCAAATGTTTTTTGCCCAGCTTCACACTTAACGGTTTTGTGACCCTGGGCAAGCCACTCAATTTCTCTGAGCTTCCAGTTCCTCGTTGATAAAGTAGGGACAATAATAGCACTTCCTACACAGTGTTTGCTGTTTGAACAGTGTCTGGCACACGGTACGTGTTTTGTAAGTGCACAAGCCTAATTAAGAAGATGGGCTCTGCTGTGAGACAGACTTGAGTGCAAATTCTGAGTCTACCACTTACAGTGTGGTCCTGGGTGAGTCGTTCAACCTTTCTTAGTTTCCTCCTCTGTAATGTAAGGATTCAAGGGCCCACTTTTTTGGTTGACACAAGAGTTAAATGAAAGAATGTAACCAAAGACTTGACACATCGTCTGGCACACAGTGAAGGCTCAATAAATATCAGCTGTTATTGTTGTGTACCAAACACACACAACCACCCTGGGTTAAGTGTTATTTCACAGATGAGGAAACTGAGGCTCAGAGTGGGTGGCAGAGAGATGTGGAACACAGCTCTGATGGACTCCAAAGCTAGTGCTTTGTTACCTTATATTGCTTCTCTGCTGGAAGGCTTGGAATGCTCTGATGAAAGGCCAGGCAACACAACATGGAAGAAGAACAAGCAGAATTCTGCTATAAAAGAATAATTCTGACAGTGAGCACAAGGTGGGTTAAGGGAGGAGATCAGTGGTAAGGAAATGACAGTCCAAGAAGGGGGTCATGGAGTCAGGTGGTGAGACAGGAGAAGGGACCAGAGGATGCTTTGAGGTCTCTAGGACACAAAGAAAAAATGGGGAGAAGCTGGCCCAGGGAATGCATGTGAAATGATTCATTAATAGATTTATTCAACAAATATCTATTAAAGACCTACAACGGGCCAACTATCATCCTAAGCAGTAGAGATATAAGTAGTGACTTGGACAGAGAGAGTCCCTGCCTTCGTGGTGTCCACAGGTAGGGAGACATGGTCTGAGATAGGCAGGGCAGGGTGAGGGAGCAAGGGCTGGTGGTGACTGGCAGCAAGGGCCTGTTCCTGACCCTGATAGTCGGAGCCTGGGCTGCAGAGGAGGCCAGTGAGGCTGGAGCAAGAAGAGAAGGTGAAAACATAGCGGCAACCCAGAGATGTCAAGAGGAAAGAATAAGTTTAGGGAAGTGAGAGGTTGAGGGGCAGGAGAACACAACAGAATAACTGACATGTTGGAAGTAAACTTAACTAAGTTAACAGTTGAACACTTAACAGTTGTTTTTCTTTCTAAATTCTCAAACAACTCTGAATGTTACCTCCATTTGCACCTGAGGAAAGGGGAGCTCAGAGAAGCTAAGGTGGTAAATGGTGGTGCTGGAAGGTCAGCTCTACTCAATCCACAAAGGACACAGTCCTAGGCAACACACATCCACATGAGATACCTTCACAGCCATCACATACCCCCAGAAAGCACTGTCAGAGCCAACACACACCTACACCCTCTCTTTTCCTCCCTTTCTTTCTTACCCTCCTCCTTCCTCACCAACCAAATGGGAGGTGCAGTCTAGCTCCTTCCATGAGCGGCTTAGAGAGAGAAGCATAAACAAGGACATTCTAGGGTGCCAAATAAACAAGGGGGCATCCTGACTCAGACTTGGGGGTTCCAAGCAGACCGATGGGAGGAGGTGCCCTCTAACCAGGGGACACAGGAACTGAGTAATAGCCCCTCCCAAGTGTCAGTAGTTGAAAATGACTGGGAGTCAGAGGGTTACCCAGGAAACACGGACCCTAGAGCTGAAGAAAAGGGCCGGCAGCAGGAAAGAAGATGGGATCCAACAGCATGAGCCCCTGAGAGGGGCTTTTGCTTGCAGGTCCCAGGGCATCAGAGAGTCCAGTCTGGCTTCTGTTACCAAAGGCAGGATAGGGAAGAGGAAGAGGGCACAAGTGTCTGGGCACATGATATGGAGAGGGGCAGGGCTAAGGGTGCCAGGAATTGGGAGAGCCCAGAGTGTGTGTGTGTGAGGGGTAGTAGAGGGAGGAGCAGCCTATGGCACCTCTGGGAAGGGGGCTTGCTGGAGCGGAGTGGATGGTGGGCACTATAGTGCCTCGCGGGCTAATGGCAAGTCACAGCTTCCTTATCTTCCTTTCCTTCCAGGAACCTCAATAGGCACCTGGCACAATACATTTGGATTTGCAAGTTTCTGGTGCTCCTTAAATATTTGCCAACTGAATGAAAGAGAAATCAAGTACAGAGAGGGAGAGGAAGAAGATCAAGGAAAAGAGAAGCCCATGTGAAGGGCAGAGAGGAGGAGAACATAGGGTGAGGAAGGACAGTTTGTGGGGGAGAGGAGTGGCAATGTCTCCAATGGGATAAGTGGGTATGCGTGGAAATGTCTCGATTGTGTGGACAGCTGAGACCAGATGTCAGTCTTCTGAAGAGTGAATGAGGGTGAGGTATGTGCAGTGAGTGGCTTCATTTATTCATTCATTTGTTCATTGCCATGAATGTGAATGTGGAGGGTCCCGGGAAGATGAAGACATATAACATGCAGCCCTGCCATCAAGAAGCCCCAGCTCAGTCATAGAGACTGAACAGGGAAGAGGCAATGACAACAGTCACCCAAGAGGATCCCAAGCCTGCATCATAAAGTCAGGAAAGATAGGCTTTGAGACGAGATCTGAGGTTGGGAAGGGGCTAGCCATAAGAAGAGGGCAGTGAAGGGCTTTTAGGGCAGAGAACAGTATGTGCACAGGGCCAGAAGCATGGCAGAATGCAGTGTCTTTGAGGAACCACAAGGAATTCAATACGGCTAGAACTTGGAATGTGAGGAAGGTAGGGAAATGAGACAGATGATGAGGCTGGGGAGCTTAGGGGAGTCAGATCATGAGGGATTTCATGAGCCTCATTAAAGTGGAGAATTCACTCAAGACAATGGAAAGACACTGCAGAATAGCGAGCAGGGAATGTACTTTAGAGTGGGATTTGCACTGTACAGAGATCCCTCCTGCTGCAATGAAAAGAATGGCCTGGAAGAGGGAAGGAGTAGAAGTCTAGGGAGACAAGTTAGGAGACTCTAGTAATTTATGTGAACACACGGTGAGGTGAGGGCAGTAGCTGAAGCCATGGAGCAAAGGGGATGGATTGCCAGAGAAAGCTGGCAAGGAGGACCAGCAGGCTCCAGAGACTTCCTGGGTTGGAGAAAGACATGTGGAGAAGGCAAGGCATTGGCTGAAGTTGATTTCTGGATTTGTAGCTTGATAACTCAGTGGAGACAGTGGTTTGGGGGAGGAAGGAATGATGAGTTCAGATGACATTTATGGGCTTCTGAGCTGTATAGCAAAGACCAGGTAGGAAGCAGAAATGGAGGTCCGTTTATGTGCCTGCCTCCTCCACTGAGGTTTAAACTTCCCGAGTGTAGGGATAGTCTCTTCTCATAGTATTCCCATCACCTAGCAGTGTGGTTGGCACTTGAGAGCTCACTAAATGTGGACAGAGTAAAATGATGGCTCAGAAGCCACAAGACAAGAATGGCTCAAAGAGAAAGGAATGGTAAACAATGTCAGACCATGCCAAGGGGTAAGGCAGTTGAGGATTTTTGAAAAGAACCTCTAGATTTGGCAGGTGAGAGGTCACTTTTTCTTAGAGAGAGCCCTTACACTGGAGGGGCATGAGTAAAGGGGAAGTGAGAAAGTGGGAAGAGCTCCATGCAGAAGATCCTTTCACAGTGAAGCAATGTGAGAGAGTCTCTTAGCTCATTGGGGATTACAGGCTTCGGCGAGGCAAGGGAGACTGCAGGCTCTGTGTGTGCTTACAGGAGGAATGGGCACAAAGGGAGAAACTGGAGACATGAATGAGACACAGAATAATTAGGTGAGTAAGGTCCCCATGGAGGTGAGAAGGGATGGGTGAAGTAGTCTTAAATAGAAGAGACACCTCCTCACAGGAAAGAAAGAGAAAAGACTGAGGAGAATGCAGATAAAATGTGAGGGTGGAGGCAGGAAGCTGAGGAAATTCAAACTAGATGGCCTCACTTTTCTCAGTGAGTGAACAGACCAGATTGTCTACTCTTACTGTCTCCCTCCACTTCAACCTCTACATCCACCCTGCCACTGGGCCCTGCTGACCCTGCTGCCTACAGAACTCTTGAAACCATCTACTTTCTCCCTCTCTGCTGCTACCACTCCAGTTCAGGCCAGTGTCCTCCCCTCCTGGCTTCCTACAACAGCCAATCATCCTCCTTTTCAGACCCTCCTTCAGTCTCCACAACTGTTGGACTCAGTAGTTCTAAACCAGATCTGATCATATCACACTATAGCTTCAAAACATTAGGGAACTTTCCATTATTTCTGGGTTAGATAATCTTTTTCCTATGACCTACAAGAACCACATGATCTGATTAAATCTCTATCCATCTCTCCCAGACTTTCTTACCTCTCCTCACAACTTGCTATTAGTGTCAGGCTCACTGGATTGCTTTACCTTTTGGACATAAAATATTTCTTGCAAGTGGACTTTTTCATGTTCGCTCCCATGCTTTGGAATATTTTCCACTCAGTCCACTTCATCTCTACCTCTCCTTTGCTTGGCTGCCTCTTTATTTATCCATCAAGCTTAAGCTTAAACGTCATTTCCTCCAGAAAGCCTGATCTGACATCCCTACGTTCGCTTAGCTTTCCTTGCTGTGTGCTGTGGTGGTACAGCACTCACCCGAAGGTAGCTTGTAAGCTCTGTAAGGACAAGGACCACATCCATTTCATTCACCTTTGTAATGCCAGCACCTACCACACTGCCTGGCACAGAGGAAGTACTTAATATGGGTTTGCTGAATGAATGAACCAGTGGCTGACTAATCTGCTGAAAACAATGGGCTGAGGTTAAGGGGTATGAGGAAAATAGAAAAAATTTCCTCTACTTATTTATGGAGGGCCAGTTGAGGGTGGAATTTATAGAAGCATGAATTTATAGAAGCATTACTTGGTGTGGTTGAGAATTTGGGTTGAGACTTTGTGGGATGGGTGGCCTCAAGGACAATGGGACAAAAAGTGGCCAAAGGGGTGTCTGAAGGGATAGTCCTGGGTGTGTATACTGGAAGGAAAGCACAAAGCCAGAAAGGGGCAGATCAGGAAAAAGCAAAGAGATCAAGGGCATGAGGCCATTATGAGGTTGAAGAATAAGTGTAATGGGAGTGAGGGCATCTGAGAGCTGGAAGGACATAGGTGGCTGTGTGCAGAGAGTAGAATGGAGAGGTTTACAATTTTAGAGATGGACCATTTCTACAAAGTAGTCCTGGGAGGGAAGAAGAAGATAACAGGAGCTAAGCAGCTCAAGAAACTGTAAGGCTAGGATATTAGAAGGACACTTGGAACCATGGCAGAATATAGGATGAGAGGAAGATTTACCCAGGTCCCCAGTTGTCAGGGAACAAGCCTGGGAGTCTATGGATGAAGAGTGAGAGCATCGTAAGTTCACGGGAGCTTGTTTAGCAATTGGGACAGCTCACTCCTGGTACATTCCTGTGACCAAAAAGTGTGTCTTCTATGCGCTGTTGCAGTGGTTGTGTGGTAAGAGCAATTGCAACTCATTGTCCTGTCAGTGTGAGGTCTCTAGAGCCAGGTACAGGCAGCTCTGATGAAGTATAACCTAGATGATGGATTGGCTGAGACTGTTTCCAGCGGATGTGCATTGCTGTGACAGTGTGGCCAGGGGGGTGCTGGCAGAAATAGTGTGTCTCCCATGGTATGTGCTGGCCTTGACAATGATCCTCTGGGGATGTGTTGGCTGCAGCAATTCTGTCGTGGGTGTGTGTTGTCCTGAGAGCATCATCTGTACATGTGTTGGCTCTAACAGTGCTTCGTGGGGGTATGTAATGGCTGTGAAGGTATCTCTTGTGGATGTATGTTGCCTAGGACTGTGTCCCTTGTGGTTTGAGTAGGGCTATGACTGTGTCCCCTGTGGGTATTTGAGGAGTTGACATAAGTAACAATATTTTTCTGGCCTATGACCCCATGGCTGTGGGCCCAACCCACGCCACAGTGACTTCATTGTGCTTCTCCCCACCCCCTCCACGTGGGACCAGGCCTGTGGTGACCTCCCTCTGTCTCCCCCAAAGATTCTGGTCTAAGCATCCTGGACACAGACTCAGAGCACCAGTCTGGGTGACCCATCTCCACTCCAGGCTTTGCCTGTTTCTCCTCTGTTTCTCCTTATTTCTCCCCCTTAGTTTCTTTGTCTTTGTCTCAGTTTGTCTCTGTCACACACCCATCCTCCACATTCTGACACATGGCTTCCACAGACGCAGGCAACACACACACACACACACACACACACACACACACACACACACACACACACCCTCGCTGAGACTTGCTCACCATGACACACACTCATTCTGACCCACACACCCTCGGAGTGACACGCACTTACACACACAACCAGACAAATACACACGGATACACAACCTCCCAGTGACACGCACTGACTCACACTCTGCCGATGCACTCACACTCGGAGTAGTACACACACACACCCCGCCCGCACCCCGCACCCACACCCCCCTCACACTCTCACGCCGCCGCACACCGGACTCGATGTCACACACACAAAGACCCCCAGGCCCTGCCCCCACGCTCACGTTCACGTTCGCCCTCGTCCCGCAGGCCCCGGCCCCCCCTCCCCCCATTGTCTCCGACTCAGAACAAAGCCCCCGGCTGCACCGCCGCTGCCGCCGCCCCGAAGAGGCCGGCGGGCCGGGCGGCGCGGCCGGACGGGCCGGGCGGGCGCGGCACTGACCTCCGCGCGGCGCGGGCTCCCTCGCCCGGTCCTGGGGCGCCGTCCGACGCGGTCAGCCCCGGCAGCGCCCGCCGCGGGGCCTGGCGCCGCGCATCGTCCGCCGCCGCTGTCCCCCGGCCTGCGATCAGCTCAGGGCAGCCAGCCGTCGGTCCGTGCGCCCCTGGCCGTCCTTCCCCCGCCGCCGCCGCCGCCGGGGCGCCGCCTCCTCCTCAGCCGCCCCGCGGAGGATGCGAGATTCGCCGCCGCGGCCCCGCGCCCCCTCCCCTCCCCTCCCCCGCCCTCCGCGCGGTAACCCGAGCCCCCGCCCCTCCGCCCGCGGAGCCCCCGCCCCGCCCCCACCCGCGCTCCTCGCCGCGGCCCCCCCACCGCCCGCCCGTCCTCCGCCCCTCGACTTCCCGGCCCCAGTCCCCGGCGCCGGATCCAGCCCCAGCGCTGCGCGGTCCTCACGTCCCGGTTCTCGTCCCTTCTCCGTTCACGTCTCCCGGCGCCCTCCTCCCATCCCGATCTCGACATCCTCTCCCGCGTCCCCTCCTTCCATCTTCTTTCCCAGCCCCTATTCCACGAGCGTCCCCTCTTCTCCCTCGCAGTCCTGTTGTCCCTCTCGCCCAGCCCTGGTCCCTCCCACCCTTTTCTTCCGTCTCCTCTCTCTTTCTCCCCATCCCCTGCTTCTCACCCCTTCCCTCGGCCTTTTCTCTCCACCCCTCCTCGCAGTCCTCTCTCCCTAGCCTCCTGTCTATCAAATTCTCCCCATCTCCTTTCTCAACTCTTCTCTTAAACCCGGCTTCCTGCCCCGTCTGCCTCCCCATCCCCCTCTGCCCTTCTCTTCTCTTCCCCTCTCTCCCCAATCCTTTCTCGCTTCCCAGTCTACCTGCCTCCTTCTCATGCCCCTTTCCACCACCTTCTCCCCTTCCCTTCTGTCACCCCTTTCTCCATCCTCCTCTCCCCATCCTTTTCTTCCATCTTAATTGTTCCGTTCTCTCCTAGCCACTTCTGTTAATCCCATGCTCTATCCCTTTTCCCTTCTACTTGGTTTAGCTTTCTTTCCCTCCCCTCTTCTTTCATCCCAAATTTGAGGCTACAGATGGGGAGGTATTGGAAGGAAGAGATTTGTGGCTGGTGGTCTCACTCAGGGTATAGTCCCCAGAAAAGGAGAATGAGATGGAAACTGGGCAGGGAGTTGGGAAGACGCTTAAGGGGCAACTTGGGAGAGAAAATGGGAAGAAGTGAAATCAGACAGAGGCGGAGAGTAGCAAAGAACTGCAAGAGTTTTGACCCTCCCCCTTCTGTCCTTCCTTATGGCTGTGAGTAGGCTGAGTCCAAAGGTATTCTGGACTTGAGAGGTATACAAATGGTACAGAAAGATTAAGAATTTCTGAGAAAAGAAAACAAAGTTTCAGTTAAAGCAGAACGGGGTGCAATTTTGAAAGAGAAGAGTGAAGGAGAGGCTGGAGTCCTTGGTAACATCCATATTTCTGGCTTGGGCAGCTGAGTGGATAGCAATGACATTCACTGTGCTAGACAAAAGGAGCAGCAGTAGCTTGCAGGTTGATATAGAAAGATGATGACTTTAGATTTGGGCTGCTGACTTTGAAGTGTCTGCTGGTTAGGTAGTTTTGTAGCTTAGAACAATGGCCTGGATAGGCATAAATATTTGGGAGTCATCTGCAAATACCGTATAAGCTTGAATACAGAGTGAGGTTTTGCCTTTTTTGTTTTTCCAAAATCTTCCCTCAGGAAAGAGGGAGTAACCTTATATTTGAGTCCTTACAAAGTCTCTCATATTACAGGGTTTGTTCTCATTTATTTTGAACAACAAACCACTGAATAGGGCAGTATGGTATGGTGACTAAGCTTGTGGACTCTGGAGCCAGACTGCCTGGCTTGGGGTCCAGTCTTTGCCATTTACAAGCTTTGTGGCTTTTGAAAACTTACTTAACTTGCCTTTGCCTCAGTTTTCTCATCTATACAGTGGGGCTAAGGATTAAATTACTTTTTTAAGTTTGTTTGTTTGTTTAGAGAGAACATGAGCATGAAACAAGAGTGAGAGCAGGGGAAGGGCAGGAGAGAGGAAGAGAGGAAATCCTGAGTGGGCTTCATGCTCAGCGAGGAGCCCCATCTCATGACTCTGAGATCATAACCTGAGCTGAAATCAAGCGCCGTAGCTCAACCCACTGAGCCACCCAGGCACCCTGGACTAAATGATTTATTATGCAGAAAGTACTATGCATCTGGCACATAGTAAGTGCTCAGTCAGTGCTATTTTTTACTCTTTCAGCAAGACGCACTAACCTGAAATGTCTTCAACAATGCTATTTTGGATGCTTGTATAGATCACTTGTCACAGAATCCATTGTCAAAGTAATTTAACACAGCTTTGGTAACTATTCCTGGTGGTATGACCTCACAACTGCATGTGTTGGATGTCTCTAAATATGCTTTTAAAAGATTGCTTTAAAAAATAATACAGTAGTACTTGGGAGGAGCTTCTGGGGTGCTGGAAGTGTCCTATTTCTCAACTTCAGTGATGTATATGTGTTTCACTTTTTGACAACTTATTGAGCTGAACACTTATGATTTACGCCTTTGCTATATGAATGTTACTTTAATAAAAGAAATTAACAATTGAAATTATTTGTAAAAGGCAGTAATGCACTAAGTGATTTTTAGAGGTCAAGAACATACTCTTGCAGGATGCAGGCCAAAAACTAACTGCCCTAGTGTGATGCAAATGGCCCTTGTGACTTGGGATAAAGTTTCCAGTGACTGAATCATATGTGGATTCAAATTGTGCTGTGTCCTATCCCAGGCTCTTCACTTGGACTAGAGAGAAGGTCATCCATTCTGGGAAAATGGGCAATATAGCTAAAAGTGACCCTAATAGTAAGAGAGACATTGCTTTGGAGATGAATGCTAAGAGTATGAATAAAATTGTTTACCGAATTATGAGAATGGAAAAAAGCAAATCGATAAACCACTATATTATTATTATATCACATATAAACCAAAATATTAATATATACAATTTATTATTTTATAAATAAATATATTAATTTAAATATATGTATAGTAAATTAACTAATAGAAGTAGACTTTTGATTGTTTCACACTCATCCAGAAAGGTATAAGTTTTCAGGTTGGTCAAAGGCTTTTTGGATTTTCACATTGGGAAAATGAGGTATCACCTTAGTTTTGGATTGCCTTATGTTGTAAATGTGACAAATGGCAAGAGAAGTTAAGGGAGTGAATAAGACTGCTCAGGGGCAGCAAGTACATTGGGAAGAGAAGGCTGTTTAGGACAGGTCCTGAGATGCTCCAATATTTAAAGGTTGAAGAGAGGAGGAGCAGGGGCGCCTGGGTGGCTTAGTCGGTTAAGCGTCCAACTTTCACTCAGGTCATGATCTCGCGGTTCGTGGGTTCAAGCCCTGTGTCGGGCTCTGTGCTGACTGCCAGCTCAGAGCCTGGAGCCTGTTTCAGTCTGCGACTCCCTCTCCTCTGACCCTCCCCTGCTCACGCTGTCTCTCTCTCTCTCTCCTAGAAATAAATAAAACATTAAAAAAAAAAAAAAAAAAAGAAGAAGAGAGGAGGAGCAGCCTTCAAAGAAAAGTGAGGAGTGGCCAGAGAGGGAGAGAAAAGAAAGGAAGTACCACTAAAGCCAAGAGAAAAGTCAAGAAAGAAGTCACAAAAACAGCGAGTGGTCATCAAGTTTGAATGGCACAGAAGAGGCCAGAAGTAAGGACTGAAAAGTATCCACTGGATTTGGTCAGAGGTAGGCTGCTGGTGACCCTGGGGACAATGGGGTTGGTGGAGTTGTAGTGGTGGAAACTAGTCAGCACTCAGTACATGAATGAGTGAAGAAGGGTGAGTGCCTGAGGACTTGGAGTATAGCTTGCTCCTTAAAGAGACTTGACTGCAGGCAAGGAGAGAAATCTATAGCAGGGGGAGGACAGACAGGTATTTTACAAGGCCAGAGTTTTTCAAATGGGAGAACCTAAATGTATTTTTTTTCCTTCATTTGCTAAAGACACATGTAAGTGCCCACTATGTGCCTGTTCTATACTTAAGATACATATTTAAGATATGACTAAAGAGTAAACTGTGAAGACATATCTGCAAATTGGTACTGGGTAATATAATGATAGAGGAAAATATGGGATTGTGCACATAGAGGGGATTCCTCATCCAGCTCAGGGTTGGGATGTCAGCCAGTGGTGTCATAAAGATGACATTGGAACTGGATCTTGTAGGATGGGTAGAAGCATAGCAAATGAAGAAGTTGGAAAAACAACTTTCAGGCAGAATAAACAGCAGCACCATGTTCAAAATCACAACAACATGAAAGGAAATAGTTTCTGGTCATGGAGATTGGTGTATAGGTGGTAGTGGTGGTGGTTCTGAGTAGATTGAGTAAGCTGGACTATAGGGAATATTGGCTAGTATGAAGGGAGAAACCAAGAAAAGTAAATGGGACCAAATCTTGGAGGATATTATATGTCATATAAAGGATCGAGGCTCTGAGAATCCATTGAAAGCTTTATTTAATACAGGAAATAAAATGATTAGGTTATGTGACATTAACATTATGGATGCAATATTTAGGATCAAAGGAGACCAGATAGGAGTTAGTTTCAGTTGCCCGGCTTATACTGTAATGAGGGTCTAACCTAAGTTAGTGAGAGTAAGGTTAGAAAAGAGGAGTAAACTATGAGAAAAATTATAGAGTGACTAGAAGTAGGGACAGGAGGATTCTAAGATGCTTTCCATGTTCCTGGTTCATATATTAGTGATATTGCACATAAAGTTGGGGAAACAAAGGAAAAGTAGGTTTCTGAGGAGAGAGATAAGATAATGAATTTGGTTTTGGAAATGATGAGCTTAAGACATATGTGAAATAGCCAAATGATGATGTCTAGTAGGTGGTTAAATATAAAATTTGGAACTCAGAAGAGACAGTTGAATATTTTCAGAGGATAAATATTTCAGAGCCACCAGACTAAAGGTAATTATGTAGAACCATGAGAATGGATGTGGTTACTTATGGAGAATATGTAGTGAGAAGAGGTTCGGGGTAGCCTTTAAGGGGTGGATAACAAAAGGAGATTCATGAACAAGATTGGGAAGAAGCAACTCACAAGGTAAGAATTGAACAAGAGAGCAGTGACCAATGTGTTATCACAGGAGTCAAGGAAAGAAACCACTACAAGAAAGAGAATTGTCAACAGGGTAAAAATACCACAATAATATGAGGTATGACAGGTTTCCATTAGATTTTGGAATTAGGGTAAAGCTGATGATTTCAGTGATCAAAAGAGAGGAGGTGAAGAACAAACTTGGAGGCACCGCACTTCCTGAATTCAAACTATACTACAAAGCTTAGTAATCAAAACAGTATGGTATTGACATGAAAACAGACACATAGATCAATGGAACAGAATAGGGACCCCAGAAATAAACCTACGCATGTATTGTCAATTAACTTTTTGACAAAGGTGCCAAGAATATACAATGAGGAAAGGATACCATCTTCAATAAATGGTATTGGGGAAACTGGATATATACATGCAAGAAAATGAAACTGGACCACTATCTTATACTATACATAAAAATCAACTCCAAATGGACTAAGGACTTGAGTGTAAGACCTGACACTATAAACTCTTGGAAGTACTTCAATGTAGAGGGTAAGCTTCTTGATATTAGTCTTGGCAATGATCTTCTGGATTTGATGCCAAAAGCAAAGGCAACAAAAGTGAAAACAAACAGCAAAGGAAATCATCAACAAAATGAAAAGGCAGCCTATGGAATAAGAACAATATTTGCAAGCCACATATCCTGTAAGGGGTTAATATCCAAAACATATAAGAAACTCATACAACTCAGCAGCCAAAACCTATTATCTAATTTTAAAATGGGTGAAGGGACTTAATAGACATTTTTCCAAAGAAGACATCCAAATGACCACCAAGTACAGGAAAAGAGGCTCAACATCACTAATCATCAGGGAAATGCAAATCAAAATCACAATAAAATATCACCTCATACCTGTTAGGATGTCTATTACAAAAACACAAAATAAACAACAACAACAAAAACAAAAACCAAGAGATAACAAATCCTGGTGATGATATGAACCCCTATACAATGTTGGTAGGAATGTAAACTAGTATGGTCACTATGAAAAACATATGGAGGTTCCTCAAGAAATTAAAAATAGAACTGCCACATTATCCAGCAATCTCACATCTGAGTATATATCTGAAGGAAATGAAATCATTATTTCAAAGAGATATCTGCACTCCATGTTCATTATAACAATACTGTCAAATGCAAAGACATGGAAATAGCCTAAGAGTCTGTCAATGGATTAATGGATAAAGAAAATGTGGAATGGATAGGTAATAAAACAATATTATTTAGCTTTAAAAATGATGGGAATTCTGCTGTTCCTGGCTACATAGCTGAAACTGGAGGCCATAATTATAAGTGAAATAGGCCAGAAAGAAAGAGAAATACTGCACTGTATCACTTACATGTAGAATCTTAAACACACACACACATACACACACACACAAAACTGAACTCACAGAAACTTACAGGATGATGGTTACCAGGGGATGGGTGGGAAATGGGAAAATGGGGAGAGACTGGGAAAATGGTGCAAACTTTCAGTTAGAAGACAAATAAGGTCTGAGGATCTAATGTACAACATGGTGACTATAGTTGATACTACTGTATTTTTTAAGTAAAATTTGCTAAGAAAGAGAGAGAGAGAGAGAGAAAAATGGGAAAGAAACCAGACCACAGAGGGAGAAGGAGAGGGTGGAGGTAAAATGGTAGTGACTGTGTAAGAGTGAAAACTTGATGGTCTGTGAAAGAAACCCAATTGAATTTGCTGAGGAAAGAAGGGTGTATTTATTGGCCCAGGGTACCAAACCTGGGAGTTGACTGGCAAATGGAACAGAAACTCAAGTAGCATCAAGACTTTCTCTGTCTCTAGTTTCTGTTTTTCATTTTATTTTATTTTGCTTCATCTTCTCCTGCTTTTTTATATTTTTTTATTTTATTTTGGAGTAATTTTAGATTGCAAAGCTGCAAAGATATTATTGAGAGTTCCCATGTACCCTTCACCCAGTTTTCTCTAATGATAACATCCTAAATAATTGTGATATATTTGTCAAAAACAAGAGGTTAACACTGGTACATCACTGTCCACTGAACCCCAGACTTTATTCTGATTTCACCAGTTTTTTTCCACTAATGGTTTTTTTTTCAATCCCAGGACTCAATTTAGGATACCACATTACATTTAATCATCATGATTAGTTAGTTTCCTCCAGTCTGTGACAGTGTCGCTTTTTTTTTTTTTTTTTTTTCATGACTTTGACAATTTTGAAGAGTCTGGCCAGTCATTTTGGGTAGCATCTCTCAGTTTGGGTTTTTCTGATGCTTTTCTTACGATTAACCTGAGAAGGGGTGCCAGGGAAGGGGTGCAGTGCCCTTCTCATTCCATTTTATTGGGTGTACATGATAGCAACATGAATTATCACTGGTCATGTTAATTTTGATCACTTCGTTAAGGTTGTGTCTGCCTGATCCTTCTACTGTAAAGCTACTTTTTTTTTCCTCTTTCAATATTCTGTTCTTTGAAAGTAATTTTCTAAGTCCCATAGTTAGGGAGGGGGAGATTAAGCTCCACCTCCTGGAGGGGGGGGCACATATGATCTACATTATATTATGTAGTATATTATTTAGAATTATTATGTTTGGAAGATTCATCTCTTCTCCTTCCTGGTTTTTTATACTAATTTAAAAATTAATATTACATATGTAATTAGTCCCCAAAATAGTTAAGTAGGCTTTTTTAAACACACAAAAATAAATTCAGAAATTCTGGAGAAAGACTCCAGATGGCCTGAGCTGACTCACGTGCCCGTCTAGATCAATCTTGGGAGCAGAGGCAAGAACACTTAAGAGGATGGCAGCTCCTATTAGAATGATTGTTAAAAATGCTTTGGCATAAACTTGTCCTTTTGACCAGGGCATGCTTTGGTTCTTTCCTTGGTTAAGTGACCTCTCACTTAACCTTCAGACCTCATCTGAAGCATCACTTAGTCACAGACCTCCTTCCTGACTTCTCTGACTATGTCAGTCCATATGATGGATTCTCATGGTGCCTGGTCCTCATCTTTTGTGGTGGTCACAGTTGCAAGTTTCTGGTGTGTGAATACCAGACTAAATATATAATATACCACTAAACATTCAATCTTGTGTGTTCTCCTTTGTAGCACATACTTGCCATGCCTGCATATAGGTGGTGGTCAATCAATATTTGTTAAGGGTGTGACTGACATGAAGCGGGCTCCTATTCCACAGTTGAAGAAAGGATATTAATGAGGTAGCAGAATCAAGGACCACTATTTAGTGAGTGCAGTGAGGAGAGAGAGGCAGGTAGCAGGAGGCTGGGAGGAAGAGAGGGGAGGGAAAGGACTAAGAGATGGTTGCTTGGAAGAAAGCAGCAGGATCATGTTTGACACCATAGGTCAGGAGCTCACAGAGAGGCAATGGCTGGTGGAGCAAGTCCCAGAGGAGAGAAGAGGGACTGGAGGTATCACCATAAGTACAAGAAGCAATTGGTTTTTAGCAGAAGAGACAGGAAGGGAAGATGGGGAGGATGTAGAAAGTTCATGTGTGAGGGTATGATGGCAGTGGGGGAAGAGCGTGGACAGGGCAGGGATTTGAAGCCACCAAATGATCTCATTCTCTCTGAAGGAGAGTTGAGGCATGAGAGAGGCAATATGGTAGGGATCTTCAGGCAAGTGTTAAAGGAGTGGAGACACTGGTAGGGGGATTGATGGCCAGTTGAGGATGCTGTGAGAAGACAGAGGACACAGCCATAACCACACTAAAGTCCTTGACGACAAAGGGGGAGGTCATTTCATGTTAACACTGAGGAGGATGGAGGCTTGTATGACAACATGGTGTGATTCTCAAAGTTTTGGTGCCTGTGTGGCGTGAAGTAGTTGTCTGTATTTGGACCCTGGGAAGTCCCGAGACTGGAGACTCCATCCCTCTTCTCCCTAGCCATGTGGAAGGATGTGCAAACCCAGTCTCTAGCAGAGGAAGTGGGGGCCTGAGATATTCAAAAAGACTGAGAATTTAGGGGATTGTCACCATGAAATGGAGGTTTCAGAACAGAAAAACTTGGGAGGTAGGTCCACAATGGAAAGAATTAAACAGCAGGGAAGCAGCAGAAGGAAAAATTAACTAGGGGCAAGATCAGTGTGGGGATGATCAAATGAGAAAGGAAAGATGATCTAGAAGGCCTGACTTCTGAACAATGATCCTGAATGACAGAATAGGAGCTGACAATTTTCACTCGCTCTGCTACTCAATTGTTTCTTCTTGGTGCCAGAAGAGGACTGGGTAGCATCAGGGCTTAGTTTTAGATGGCTCCATGCCTTAGCCCCCTGTTCAAATACTCATGAGAAGCCACAATCATCAGAACTCTTTGGTCCAGCCCAGCCCTGGAGAAACTGAGCAGGAATATTAAAAAATGGCCAGAGTCCAGCATGGTCTGACTTGGGATCTTCCAAGACCAAGTATATTTTCCAGGCTCTGAAGGACTTCAATTCCCCATAGAGATTCTAGGACAGAAAAAAAACTTCTGATTCTCTCCACGGAGAAAGAGCCAGAGGAAGCAGAAGGGGATAGGATCTAGAACACAGGTGGAGGAATTAAACGTGGAGAGGAGGAAGGATTCCTATCCTCTGGAATGGGAAGTAAAGAAAGACAGTTCTTTGAATTTCAGTTCACAGTAATCAATTTGCTGGAATTTACCAATTTTGTCAATTTAACAACATTTTATTTTAATTATGTGTATAGTTTACAACAACTTGAATGGTTGTGCAGATTGTAACTACTTTTGAAGATTTCTACAAACCATCAGTTCACTCATTCGAAGTTTAGTTTAGCTTACTTTGAGTTTTAATTTATTTGCAGCTGTTTCACTGAAGTCATTTTGGCATGGCTGGCCAAAGTTCAGTGAATTCTAAGTTTTTCCTTTGACTCTATGACTTTTGGGAATGAGAACTTCTTGTGTATTTTGCTCTACAAGTGTTATGCAATGACTCAAATGTAAAAATTTTTTTATAAACAATCATGGTAGGGGGGTTCTATCTTCTAAAATATTTTATTTTTTCTACATGTTTACTTATGTATTTTGAGAGAGAAGGAGAGAGAGAGAGAGAGAGAGAGAGAGACACAATCCCAAGCAGGCTCTTTACCGTCAGCGCAGAGCCCGGCTTGGGGCTCGATCTAATGAACTGTGAGATTATGACCTGAGCCGAAATCAAGGGTCAGTCACTTAACTGACTGAGCCACTCAGGTGCCCCTTTTCTAAAAGATTTTCAATCCAATAATTTGCCTTTTCATTTTTCATTTTTATTTTTTTTCAATAATTTGACTTTTTAAAAACTTCTTTTTGTTCATTGCTATTTTAATAGATATATAGATATGGGCTGAAATATAACCATACTGTATTTTTATGTTGTTTGGTAGATGGTATTAATAGTTACTATGACAAATGATAAAGTTAACTCTATAAATTCTAATATAAACTCATTAATTCAAGACAATTATTCTAAGATATCATAATGGCCATTGATAAATGAGCCTTGTGCCATAGTGACATCTAAGAAGTGTTTGTAGAATTTCTGCCAGTTCCATTGATATCATAATAGGAAGACTGTACTTTAGAAAGATCTTGCTTATCCTTTTTCTTGAGTATATAGTTATTACTTCTAAATAGTTTTTACTTTGATTTTATTTTTTATTTTTAAGTATTGGTTTTATTGCAATACAATTTATGTACACTGAAGTTGATCTTTATAAAGTGTACAATTCACAGTTGTTTTTAGTATATTCGCAGAGTTGTGTATCGATCACCATATATTCCAGAGTATTTTCATTGCACCAAATGAAATGCCATACCCTCTAGCAATCACTCCCCATTCTTTCCTTCTCTCAACCCCTAGCAACCAATAATTTATTTTCTCTATCTTGGATTTGCCTCTTCAGTATTTTTCCTATAAATGGAACTATACAGCATGTAGTCTTTAGTGTTTGGCTTCTTTCAGTTAGCATGTTTTCAAGGTTCATCCATGTTTTACTTTATAAAATTTTAAATGTTTATTTATTTATGTTGAGGGGGGTATGGACAGAGAGAGAGAGAATCCTAAGCAGGCTCCATGCTGTTAGCACAGAGCTTGATGAGGCGTTTGATCTCATGAACCATGAGATCATGACTTGAGACAAAATCAAGAGTCTGACACTTAACAACTGAGCCACTCAGGTGTCCCAGTTCATCCATGTTTTAGCATGTATCAATACACTATTCCCTTTTATGACTGAATAATATTTACCAGATGGATAGATCATATTTCATTTATTCATTTATCAGTTGATAGACATTTGGATTTTTTTTCTCACTTTCTGGCTATTAGGAATAATGCTATGAACATTTATATACAAGTTTTAGTGTGTACATATCTTTTTAGTCCCTTTGGGTATATACCTAGGAGTGAACTGCTGGTATGGCACATATTATAAACTGTGGTTCACATTTTGAGGAAATATTTGAGGAAATGTTGCCAGACTTTTCTATAGAAGCTGCACCACTTTACATTTCCTCTAGGAGTGTACAAGGGTTCCAATTTTTCTCCATCCTCTCCAACACTTATCATTCATCTTTTTTATTCTAATCATCCTATTGGGTGTAGAGTGGTATCTCATCGTGGTTTTGATTTGCATTTCTCTAATGACTAATGTTCAGCATCTTTTTAAAAATTTTGTATTTATATATTTTTGAGGGGGGTTGTGAGAGACAGAGAGAGAAAGAGCAAGCGAGCAGGGGAGGGGCAGAGAGAGAGGGAGACAGAGAATCCTAAGCAGGCTCCACTTGGTCAGTGCAGAACCTAATGTAGGGCTGGAACTCAAGAACTGTGAGATCATGACCTGAGCCAAAATCAAATCAGATGCTTAAGGGAATGAGCCACCCAGGCACCCTGCAGCATCTTTTTATATGCTTATTGGCTATTGTAGATCTTCTGTGGATTCTTTCAAGATTTCCTCTTGTCTTTAATTTTCTGTGGTTTGAATATTTTCTGTAGTTTGAATATTCTGTGGTTTTCTACACTTAGGTGTAAACATTTTTTTAGTATTTATCATGCTTGGTGTTCTCTCAGCTTTCTGGATCTGTGGCTTGGCATCTGCCATTAATTCCAGAAAGTTCTCAGCCATTATTACTTCAAATATTTCCGCTATTATTTTTTCCTTTCTTTTTCTCTGGTATTACCATTATGTACTTTTCTTTTTTAATGTCTATTTATTTTGTGTGTGAGAGAGAGACAAAGCGTGAGCGGGAAAGGGGCAGAGAGAGAGGGAGACACAGAATCCAAAGTAGGGTCCAGGCTCTGAGCTGTCAAGCAAAGAACCCACTGCAGGGCTTGAACTCAACGGACCGTGAGATCATGACCTGAGCTTATGTCAGACACTTAGTCAACTGAGCCACCCAGCCGTCCCCATTATATATACTTTCTTATTATTCCAGTTCTTGTTATATTTATTATTATATCCTGGTTCTTGAATATTCTGTTCTTCCTCACCCCCTCCCTGTGCTTTCTTCTCTTTGCTTTACAGCTAGGGAAGATTGTATTAAACACAACTTCAAGCTTATTGATTCTTCCCTTGGCCGTGTCCAGGCTACTGATAAGCCCATCAAAGGTGTTCTTCATTCCCCTAACAATGTTTTAAATTTCTAGCATTGCCTTTCAATTCTCTGTTAGAGTTTCCTTCTCTCTCCTTATGTCATCCATATCTTGCATGCTGCTCACTTTTTCCATTAGCACCCTTAGCACATAACCATAGTTATTTAAAATTTCCCATAGTTCCAAAATCTGTGAGATGTTGAGTGTGGTTCTGATGCTTGCTTTGTCTTTTCAAACTTTGTTGACTTTTATCATGCCTTGGAATTTTTTTTTTTTTGTTAAAACTGAATATGATTTATCAGGTAAAAGAAATTGAGGTAGATAGGTCTTTAGTGTGAGCTTTTATGTTTATTTGGCTAGGAGTTAGACGGTGTTTATTGTTTGCTGCAACTGTAGTATTGGAGGTTAAATTTTCCTCCAGTGCCCTTGTTTTTGTCCTCCCTGTTGTTCTGGGTTTCCCCAGAGGCTCCTTCTTAAATAGGGTCTGATGCTTGCAGTTCTTTTAGCTTGGCTTCCTGTTATTATACAGGAGCCCTATTGATATGATGATAAGGTATGGGGAAAGAAAAACTATTTTATAGTCTTTTTAGTGAGGTTGTGTCCTGGGGCTGTGGCTTTCACAAGTGCCTCTGAGCTTTTCTCCCCCACTTCCCACCTTAGCCTTAGAACAGGAAGACCAGAAGTAGCTGAAGTTGAATATTTCCCTTCCTCCATATCGTTACACTTTGGTAAACCCAAGTTGGTTAGGCTCTAGTAAAATGGTTTCCCTGGAGGGCAAGACTTGCTAAAGAGGACAGACTGCTCTGTGCATCATTCATTTTCTGTCTTCCTGTTGGAAGCATAAGGAAATTTTCTCCTATCTCCACAGTGAGAACCTAAAGGGGCTCCCAATTCTAGGCAAATGAGTAAGTGGCTATATACATTATTTGGAGAAATACCTAATTCAAACCCATTTTAAAATTGGGTTATTAGTCTCTTTATTTTGAGAAGTGAGGATTCTTGATATATTCCTGGTACAGGTTCCTTATCAGACATATGATTTGCAAAGATTTTCTCCCATTCTGTGGATTGTCTTTTCATTTTCTTAATGTTGTGCTTTGGATTATGACAATTTTAAATTTTGATGAAGTCTAATTTCCCTTTTGTTGCATATGCTTTTTTTTAATGTTTTATTTATTTCTGAGAGCGAGAGAGAGAGAGAGAGAGAGAGCAGCATGAGCAGGGGAGGGTAGAGAGAGAGGGAGACACAGAATCAGAAGCAGGCTCCAGGCTCTGAGCCAGCTGTCAACACAGAGCCTGATGCGGGGCTCGAACCCACGAACTGTGTGATCATGACCTGAGTCAAAGTCGGACGCTTAGCTGACTGAGCCACCCAGACGCCCCTTGTTACATATGCTTTTGGCATCATATCTAACTAAGAAACCTTTGTCTAATCCAAGGACAAATTTACTGCTATGTTTTCTTCCAATGGTTTAATAGTTTTAGGGCTACAATTCATTTGAGTTAATTTTCATATGTGGTATCAGGTAGGGGTCCAACGTTATTCTTTTACATATGAATATTTAGTCCTAGCATCATTTGTTGAAAAGACATCTTTTCTCATTTAATTTTTTGCCATCCTTATCAAAAAATAAGTTGACCCTAAATTTAGGTTTATTTCTGGCCTCTTAATTCTATTCCATTGAACTATTTCTTATACCAGTACCACACAGACTTGGTTATACTATAGAATTTGTTTAAATCAGGAAGTAAAGTCCTCCAGCTTTATTTTTTTTTTCAGGATTATTTTGGCTACACTGAGTTACTTAAATCAATTTGAGGAGTATTTTCATCTTAACAATATTAAGACTTTGAATCCATGAATATGTGATATTTTTACATTTAATTAGACATTTTTAGATTTATTTAAATAATGCTTTGTAGTGTTCAGTATATAAATCTTATATTTCTTTTGTTAAATTTATTCCTAAGCATTTTATTCTTTGCAATGCTATCATAAACAGAACTGTTTTCAGAATTCCTTTTTTGGATTGTTCCTTGCTAGTGTGTAGAAATACAACTGATTTTTCAATACAGTTAATATTTGTATACTAATCTTGTAACCTTGCTGAAATCATTTATTAGTTTTACTTATTTATTTATTTGGTGTATTTCCTTGGTAATTTCTACATAGAAGACCATGTTACTGCAAATACAGTTTTACTTCTTCCTTTCCAATACATATGCCTTTTGTTTCTTTTTCTTGTCCAATTACCCTGGTGGAACCTCCATGCAATATTGAATAGATGTAGTAAGAATAGACATCCTTGTCCTGTTTCTGGTTTTAGAGACAAAGCATCCAGTCTTTTAATATTAAGTACGATGTAAGCTGTGAGTTTTTCATACATGTCCTTTATTATGTTGAGAAAATTCTCATTATTCCTAGTTTGTTGAATGTTTCTAGAGTGAAAATGTGTCAGAGTATCTATAATGCTTTTTCTGTGTCTATTGAGAAAATCATGTGGTTTTGTTTTTTATTCTGTTGATACATTGTATTACATTACTTGCTTTTCGAATAGTAAACCAACCTTATAGTCTTGGAATAAATACCACTTGGTAACAGTGCATAATTCTTTTTCTATGGTGTTGGATACAGTTTGCTAGTATTTAGTTAGAAATTTTGCATCTAAATTCTTAAGGGATACTGATTTGTGTGTGTGGTTTCTGTTTTGTTGTTTGTTTTGTTTGTTTTTTCTTGTGAGGTGTTTTTCTGGTTTTAGTATGGGCATAATACTGGCCTCACAGAATGAATTAGAAAGTGCTGTTTTTAACTGCTCTTAATTCATAGATTGGTTTATCAGGTTGATCAAATGAGTATTATCTGTTTATTTTAGGCATCTGAATCCTAAGTGTCTGATATGGGTACCACACAAAAGTGACATTCAACAGAGTTTGACTGAAATCTGGTACACGGCAAATCTAATGAAAAGACTTTGGTAAAACTAAAAATCTTGCCCTCCACCCAAGATTTTTTACTCTTCTCTCAATTTATATATACTCTTAAGTGTCACCGAACTAAGGCTTGCAAAAGTACTCATCAAAAAATTGTCTTAGTCTGTTCAGGCTCCTTTAATAAAATACCACTGACTGGATAGTTTATAAGCAACAGAAATTTATTTTTCACAGTTCTGGAAGCTGGGAAATCCAAGACCAAGGTGCCAGCACAGTCAAGTTCTGGTGAGGACCTTTTTCCTGGTTCATAGCTGGTGCTTTCTCATTGTGTTCTCACATGGTAGAAGTACCAAGGGATCTCTGTGGGTCTTCTTCGTAAGAACATTAATCTCATTCATGAGGGCTTCACTATAACCTAAGAACCTCCCAAAGCCTCCATCCCCTAATACTGCAATATCAGGCATTAGGATTTCAACATAAGCATTTGGGGAGGACACAAACATTCAGACCATAACAAAAGTGAATACATTAACTTTCTTTTTTTTTTTTTAATATTTTATTTATTTCTAGGAGAGAGAGAGAGAGACAGTGTGAGCAGGGGAGGGTCAGAGAGAGAGGGAGTCACAGACTGAAACAGGCTCCAGGCTCCGAGTTGGCAGTCAGCACAGAGCCCGACGTGGGGCTCGAACCCACGAACCGTGAGATCATGACCTAAGCGAAAGTCGGACGCTTAACCGACTAAGCCACCCAGGCGCCCCAAAAGTGAATACATTAACTTTCAATGTTCACTTTTAAAATCTGCTTTCCTCTCAAGTTGCTGGTATGTCTCTACCCTGTTTTCCCTTTTCTTTTCTTTTTTTCTTCCTTAAAGTTAATTTATTTGAGAGAGGGAAAGAGAGCATGAGTGGGGGAGGGCCAGAGAGAGAGGGTGAAAGAGAGCATCCCAAGCAGGCTCTGCACTGACAGTGCAGAGCTCAATGTGGGGCTCAAATTCATAAACCGTGAGGTCATGACCTGAGTCGAAAGCAAGGGTCCAATACTTAACTAACTGAGCCATCCAGGTGCCCCTTTTGCCCCTGTTCGTTGTCACATTTCTCATCTTTAGGGTTTTTTATTTTGCCTCTCTCAAGAAACTGTTCTGTCAGAGGTCAACAGTGAACACCCTCATTTCCAAGTTCAATGGCTCACTAATCCACTACTCTGGAGCCTGGCCAACATTAGGTTCTGAGACTACAGCAATTATCTATCTAGTGTTTGCCCCCAAGAACTCAATCTATTGAGGGAGAGAGACACAAATGGATATTTTTGATACCCTCTTGCTCTGGATTTTGACACACCAATGTTCTAGTTCTGGCCCTTCTTTTCACCCTCCTCAGGTGGTTTCTTTCTCTCTTTGTCTGGCCTTTGAATGTTGCTGTCTCCTAGGCCTTCTTTTTCTCTTACTGCATATTTTTTGACTAGGAAATCTCATCTAGTATAATTGCTTCAACTCCCGTGTGTGTGTGTGACTCTCACATCTGTATTATTAGCTTACACATATCCTCTGACCTCCAGAGTAACTGTTCACAAGACAGCTCCTTAACACAAATATGCCTACAACAAAGTTCAGCACAGTGATCTCAAATCTGCTTTTCCTCTGCTATCCTTTTTCTCTGTGAATGTAATTACTCCACCCAACTGCCTAGGTAGAAACCTGGTGTCATCTTGGACTCTTACGTTCTTCGTCTATCTCATGTAATCCACAAAAAATGTCTAGTCTCTTCTGTCTCCTCTGTAGCTGTCTGGTCAGCTTCTCTCCATCTCCCCTGCCTCTGGCCTCATCTGGTCTTCTACCAACTCCCCCTGGATTCCTTAACTAGCCTATTTGGTTTCCGTGCTTCCAGTCTTGCCCCTCCAACCCATCTTCCCCTCTGGTGCACAAATGATCTTTCTGAAATGTAAATCTGATCCCTTTTCTCCCCATTTAAAAATCCTTCAGCGGCTTTCCCTGGTCTTCAGTATAAAAACTAAGCACTTTATCATGTCTTACAGGGCCCTTTGTAACCTGATCTTGCTTGGCTTCCCTGCTTCATTTCCTCTACTTCTTCCTCAAATACTAAATCCCAGCTGTACCAAATTACTTACTTGGAATTTCTCAACCACTCCATGTTGTTTCACAATTCAATCAATTTATACCTGCAGATCTTGCTGCCTGTAATGTCATCCTGGCTGACCTCTTTCCCTCATGTTTAATGAATACTTATTCATTCTTTAATATTTAGCCCTTGTATTGTTTCCTCTGAAAAACTCCACGCTCACCTTCTTTCTTGGTACTCCGTATGCCTGTGTGCACCACTTTCATATCTGTCTTACTATATGACCTTGTCCCTCCAAATGGCCTGTTGCATCCCTGTATTTTCTTTAGTTCCATAGTGCTTTGAATGTAGAAACAATATGCTTGCTAAATTGATTTGATAATTACATTTTTGACTGTCTATGTGCATTGTACTAGATATTGTGTTGAATTTTGCAGGTTCTCTTGCCTGTATTAAAGGCAATTTCTCAGTCTTCTTCATAGCTCTGTATCCTGTCTGTCCCATAATGTCTGATCTCAGCCTCCTTTCCTTCTACGTATACACTCTGAGTCACCCCATCCATTTCCTTAGCTTTAATTGCCAACAACTCCCAAAATGTTCTCCGGGTGAAGAACTCTTTCCTAAGCTCCAGATGCTCTCAGGCTTCTCAAACTCAGCACATAGAAAAATGAAACCATTTTTCCTTCTGGGACAAAATAAAAGATAATTGTAAAAAAGATTCTGAGATCATTTTAAGGAAAAGCAATTACAAATTAAGTCAGAACAATGGCAGAAAGTTTTCAGTGACATCTCTAGGTAGTTTTTGTGTTTTTATCTCCTTGAAAGTGAACAGCACTAAAACTCCAATGCTGTGCGTCTCATGCTGGGCTACACAGCAGTGTGTCAGGGTAAATGTGAAGCCACAGTGCAAACAGGCTCATCTTCCTATTGCATCAATTTTGACAGAAAGCTTGTGTGTGTAACTTACAATATTGAATTCGTAAGAGAAAAAGCATTTTTTATATTAAATATATATTATGGAACAGTGCATAAAATGTCAGAAAAGTTTAAACTTTCCCCCTCTAAATATAAGCACATAGACTATTTCTATTATTAGGGAATCTCAAATTTAACTACCAAATACATGTCCCAGGGTCATGGAGAGCTATAATATGCCCACTCGTTTAAGGGCAGGGAGAGGAAAACCTAAGGGTACAAACATTACCCAGGCAGTGAACAATGGGCAGTCAGCTTTGCAGGAAGTTCTTCTTAAGATGAAATGGGAGAAAACCAGGGAAGGGAGGAATTACTGAGCCCAACCAAAATGCAGAGCTAGGCTGACAAACTTAGTACAATGCACTTAGTCAATAGACATTTATAGATGTCCACTTTGTCCCATGTTCTCTATTGGGTGGCACGATAGTAAATTAGATATGTCCGTCTATCCCCAAGGAGTTTATGATCTAGTGATGGGTGCTGAACAATGTAATTGTGCCATCGCTACAATGAAGGGTGTACAGCATGAAACTGGACCATTGGAAATACTGGAAATATGTCTACTTTTGCTTGGGGAATTCAATGAATACTTCACAAGAGACATCATTTCAGCTTCTGGTTAAAACTTGGTAAAAGTATACGTGTCTTCTGTTTATAGGTTGGTTAGAAATATTTTAGGAAGTTGGAATATGAAATATGTGGGAAATGAATTAGACACAAACATCCTTTTTCCTATGCTTATTTATTTATTTTGAGAGCGAGAGAGAGCGAGCACACTTGTGCAAGACACACACGCTCTTGACAGTCATTACGAGGATGTAAATCCCTAGAGGAAGGAGCCCATTCCTTCAGTCTTGGCAGATCCAGCAGTGTAGCTTACCACTGTTCCTACATAGTATCATGTTTACTGGTTTTGTTAAGTTCAGCTATCAAGTTGAATGTCATGGATAACATGTGGCTTAGTCCTCCTCACTTAATAAACATATTATGAATCAGGTCCTATATAGGAAGAGTTATCCAAAAGATTGAGTCCTAGTTCCTGGCTTTGGGAGCTCAGTGAAGTCAGTGAAGCAGACAGGCACTTTGATGGGCATATGCCCAAAAGACTGTAACTGCACACAAGGAAGAACCTACCCCTGTTTGGAGGGTTGTGTGAAGTTTAGAGGTAGCTTCAAAAAAGTGACTTCTGAGAAGAGAATCACATGATTAGTCAGAGGTAACATGACAGGAGGCAAACTACAGTAGAGAAAGCCTCACGCACAAAGGTATGATATATTCAGAGAACAAATAGTTTCCTAGGAAGGGTAGCAAATAATGGTAGAAGAGGCTGAGAGGTGGCTAGACCAGGCCATAGAATGCCTTTGTGTCATAAGAGAAGTATGGATTTTATCCCGCAAAGGCAATGGTGAGTCACTGTAATAGTGGTTCAGATCAGTGTTTTTCAAAGCACAGGTTATAATCCGTTAGTTGTAAAATTATTTTTGTGAACGGAGACCAGCATTTTAAAAAAATAACTAGAAAAGAGTTGACAATATTAGTGTGCATCATATTTGTTAAGGCAAATGTTTTGTGATGCTTTTGCTTCAATTACATATATGTGAATAATATTCCGATGTAAAATAGTTTTTGATCTGTGGGTCATACATAGTGAAGCATTTTTTGAGAAAGACCAAAGTTTCAATGGTACAAATCAATTATCGGATTAGTTTTGGTAGCAATTAACAGAAAACCTAGGTAAAGTGGGAAGAATCACTAAAGATTATTATTATATAGTTTCTTTTAGTTGTTCTGGCCTGCCACTCTGTGTCATCTTCAGACTAAAACCAGTTATGGCTCTCACAATAACATGCAACTTTATTCTTATCAAGCATAGTAGAGACTGGATTCTTACTGCTTCAAGTTAGTTTAGGCCTGTCCGTCGCCGAACCCATCAACAGCAAAGGGATGGAAATACTAGGACTACCTTAGACTAATGAATGTTTGGGAACCAACTGCTGTAGCTGTAAGAAAACTACAGTGCAATGTGGTAAATTCAGTGCATTACAGAAATATTGTAGCAGCACCCAGGCTCACAAAGCAATGAACTTAGGTGTGGGGATGGCCAGAGGAGCCACCCTGATGGCTAAAAGTCCGAGTACAAGTTAGGCAGGTAAGAGGGGGAGAGTTCTCTGGTGGTAGAGACTGCATTAACAAAAGGTGGTAAGGGGAGCTCTGCACAGGGAAAGTCAAATCAAGGACTCACATGCTTCCTGAACATAAAATTGGAGGCACAGGAAGGAAATGGAGCAATGAACAGATGCCTTGTCACCAAGGGGACCATGGTAAGGAACCTGGATTCTTTCCCCATAGGAAAGGAGGAGGCACTGTAGATCACAGAACAGAGAATTAAAACATCACATTCCTCTTACTTCATCTGCAGTGTGGAGGGAGGCAAGTTAGGAGGCTTTTGCAGTAATCCAGGATAGAGAGGTCTTGCATTTCAGACTAGGGAGAGATGACTGCAGGTTTTAACTGACTGAGCCACCCAGGCGCGGTGATTGCAAATTTCAGAAACATGGAAACAAAAGCAACAAGACTTGTTCATTTGACTACAGTATGTGTAAGTAAGCACTGCCTGGCTTTGGTAGGATCTCCTTTGGATATTGGGCTTAAGCTATGTCACTGACTTGCTGAAGCTGGAGTACACTTATTATTTTTGAAAGTGGGCATAGCTGTCAACCTTGCCATAAAGAACCAGGGTCTGAGACAAAGAAACTGTGAAAGTAAAGAGGGAACTCCAGTGTATCTGGGCCCCTCTCTTAGGGATTTGGAATTTATTAAAGAGGTACTTAGATGGATTTGAGGGCATATTCCACAGAGGTGAAAAAGTTACCATTTATAGGCCAGATTAGAAAACTGATGCATTGTTGTTTATTTCCTTGTGTTACCCCTGAGCATTTAGTAAGTGTTCTAGGACACATGTGCTCTTTTATGGGCCAAAATATTAAAGACACACTGTCCCTGAGGTCATCATGGCAGCAGAACTGGCACTTTAGATTGAGAGCTACTTGACAGCAAAGGTTGTTTCTTCTCACCTGTATCCTTAGTACCTAGACTAGGGCCTGACATACACCAAACACTTGATCAAGATTGTATCCCTAGGGACTGAAATTATGGTGGATATTAGCAGATGCTTAATAAGCAAAGGAACTGCTGAAAGCCCCAAGGGGAGGTCTATTTCTGGGGATTAAGAGGAAAAGCTAGTAGAGTGCAGCCATAACCACCTATGGTAATACTTAACAGATGTGGTTTTAATTCTAAAGAAAGTACTTTCTCTAGGAGTCAGGGATGGCTCCAAGGTATCTAGGTGAGGTAAATGTTTATGCCAAGAGGATAGGAAGGCGGTGAATTTTGGGGAAGCTTTCAGAATTATAGATTTATTGAAAAAATGCTTTGAGGGGCGCCTGGGTGGCTTAGTCGGTTAAGCGTCCGACTTTCGCTTGGGTCATGATCTCGCGGTTCGTGGGTTCGAGCCCCGCGTCAGGCTCTGTGCTGACCGCCAGCTCAGAGCCTGGAGCCTGTTTCAGTCTGTGACTCCCTCTCTCTCTGACCCTCCCCTGCTCACGCTGTCTCTCTCTCTCCTAGAAATAAATAAAAAAAAGAAAAAAAAAAAAGAAAAAATGCTTTGAGTATCTACTACATGCCACTCAAAACATGTCAGAAAGAGCTTTTTGGCAACAGTGTAAAGAACAAATCTAGAGGGAAAGAGATGGAAGAATCCTGTTGGGAGATGAATTTTAAGCCTAGAGCAGCTGCAGTGAAATAGCATAGAATAGCTGTCACCAAAGCTAATACCTGCTAGATCAGTGGCCCCTTCCACCCTCACCTTATTTTCTGACAATGGTTAGGTTCAGCAAGCCAGTTACACTCTGAAGGTGCAGCTTACGATAACATTTCTTCCCTTCACTGTATTAGAGATATGGGAACTGTGAGGCCTTGCTGTCAAGTGTTCAGGGAGAAATGACAGTTCCAAGTCTTCCCATGACTACTACCCTGGTCAAATCTTTGAGCCTGAGGAATGGGTAGCCTGGCTGGGCTAAGAAGTCTAGGTTCACGATAATTAGTGGATATAAAGGAGCTTCCTACTTCTCATATGTCGTGGTCATTCGGAAGCCGGATTTCCCTTTTCTGAATTCCCAGAGAAGCCCAGATTTGACAACAATAAAAACTTCCAGGAAATTCCCACAACATTTAACTTCCTAATCCTTCTCCCACTTTAACTATCTCCTTTATTCCCCCACTGCCACTTCAAGAGGAAGGAGCTTTTCCTTTACTGAATGCTTCCACCCACCCTGGCCAGGATGGTAGTAAAACTGAGTTCTCAGGTCCTCTCTTCTGAGGCCTATTCAGGGCTGAGGGGAACATATGAGGGTAATATATGATCCTGCCTAGAAACAGAGGAACAGTTGTAGTGTTCTTGAAGTTTCCTAAAGTATGAGATTGTTATGGAATGTTCAATTCTAGATGTTCACTCTCCTACCCTGTCAGGAAGTAATCTTTCGCTAAGAAATCCCAGGGGTTTCGTCTCTATGCTAGATGTCAAAATTCAATCACCTTTGGAGGCCAGTTTGGAATTATAGGATACATGCCCCATATAAACTGGCATTAAGAAAAACAAAACTGTGCTAACCAAACAACCCAAATGAAGAGCCAGAAACATAAGCAATGCATTTACTAACTCATGGAGACTGAGCATTCGGAAAGTTCTCATTCTCCAGAAATCCCAAGGGGAGGAAAAAAACATATACATACATATATTCATTTAAGGAATTTTATCTACTGTGCAAAGAGAGGATTATCTGGTTCCCCAGAATCTTCTTGACTCCATTAAGACTGTCCGTTAATCAGTAGCTCCAGTTCTTGGAGATTAAAAGGGCTCCAAAGGCCTGTGATCATAGGCACTGATGAGGGTGCTATACACGCTTTGGTTCCAGTTAAATCCCTGGCGTTTGAGCTGTGTGGGAGCTGTGGATGCTTGCTTTCTGGTCCTGCCGCAAGCCCTGAAGCAGTTGGTTTAGAAGTGTGAGGTTGCTGTCTCTGCGAGGCAAGGGTAGGGGTGGGAGGCAGTTCCCTTTATACTCGATCACTGCCATCTTGGCCCGATCCTGCTTATTCCGATTCGGGATTTGCAGCATTCTCGTGTAGCCCCCATTCTGACCTTGGTACCGAGGGGCCAGTACTTGAAACAGCTTGGGGATCAAGTCTTTCTCCTAGAGGGGGAGAGTTATTCAGGAGACAGCAGTCAGGCACCACTGCGGTGACACATTTAACACACGATTCCAGTTTAGTTCACAATATTTGTCCATGAAAGTGAGTATCATAGCTTAATTCTGCCCAGTCGTCCTTCCTCTAACAATCTCCTTCCCCACAGGGAGCAAAGGATAAGATATGGGAGGCAGACAGGATGGATGCACTTACCGTAAGCCAGAAGTCAGCCATGCGCATGGCTTGTTCGTTAGTATCTCCCAGCTTCCCATAATCGATAAGCTGAAAAGACATAACAACACTGATCCAACCCGAGCAAGAAAAGAGGCGCCAATCTTACTCCTTTAGTGTCGGGCCGTAACTCATTCATTCCACTAACAAATCATCCCGTAATTCAAGCCACCCCTAACTCCGCAGCTCTCAGCAGTAGTCCCTTTGGGGGCCGGAGCAGCGGACTCAACTCGGGGTAATAGGGGACTCAGACTTTGGGCGGGGAATACGAGGGTTATCCCACTTCTCTCCCAAGTCCAGCCGGATCTCAGGCCAGACGCGCGTGGTGGACTAGAGGACCCCGCCCCTCACCTTCTCGGCGTAGCCTCTCATTTCGTCCACGCGCGCCCATGGCGCCTCGATGCGTTCGTGTCGCACAAGTCCGGTAAGCAAGTTCCGCAACAGGTGAATGCGGGACTCCGGACCAAGGCCCAGACGGCGGAATACGCGGCCGTGGGAGACGGCGGTGGCAACCGACAGCCGCATATTTCCTAGGTTCTCTCCGCCCCTGTGAGGCCGGAACTGGAAATTCGAAGTGAGAAGCAGCGGAGAGAGGGCTTCAGAGGACGCATGCGCCGTACCTAGGTGCGTGGTGGACGTGTTTGCGCATGAGTATCACAGCCTGCCTTGTTGGCAACCTGGGGAGGGCGGAGAAGAGGCGCTGGTTCCTTCCAGAAGAGACGAGCGGGGCGGGCCTCAAGGCACTCCTTGACCCTCTGCGTAGGGGTGGCGAACCAGGCGCCCTCTAGTGTGGGACAAAGCGGGCCGTCTCTTGGGCAGCATCAGTCGTCTTGTGGCCTCTAGGGTGACAGGAAGCTCCGCCGCGGAGCTTGCTGGGAAAGTGAGTATCTGAGGTGAACCACCCCCACCCCCCACCCAGGGTTGCCCTGCGGGTCCCCAGCGGTGGCGAGCCGGCGTGTCCGACCCCCTACGCGTGACTTTTTTCCACAAAATTATTTTCCGTAATAATGGTGAAATGAAACGAATAACAATGATGCTCAGAAAAGAAGCGCAGATAGTGAAAACTTTATTTTGTTAAAGTACATAATAATGATCCAGTTAAAAAACGACAGCACTCTAAGGAAAAGTAGTGGGTTAATACTTTTAACTTGTTATCAGTGTATTTTTTTAAAAAGGTAAGAAACATACTGTGCGTTTGTGTTAAGGTGCAGCAAGGTTCTGGTTTCTGTTTTTGAGCCTTAATGCCTGCAAATTTGCACTTTGTCAGAATTGCTCCTTGTTGTGGGTTGAATTGTGTCCCCCCACCCCCAAAGAAAGATATGGTAAGCCCTAACCCCTCCCAGCCTCCACCCCACTTCCTTCAGAATATGACCGTATTTGGAAATAGGATTATTGCAGTTCCAATTAATTAAGATGAGGTCATACTGGAGTAGGGTGGGTATCAAATCCAAACGACTGGTGTCTTCATAGAACACAAGTGGAGAGACAGGCAGAGTGAAGACAACGTTGTAAAGACTGGAGACGCGCACAAGGAGAAATGCCACGTGACCAAGAAGTCAGCGATACCAGTGAGGCAGTCAGTTGATTGCCAAGGATTTGTGACACACACCTGAAGCTAAGAGAAAGGCATGGAAGGAAATTCTCCTTAGATCCTTAAAATAATTCGTGGCCCAGCTGTCACATTGATTTTGGAGTTCAAGGTTCAAGATTATGAGACAGTAAATTTGTTTTAAGCTGCCCAATTTGTGACACTTTGTTATAGAAGCACTAGGAAGAGACTAACACACTGGTCTTCACATACTCATGTTCAGTACATTTGTACTTAGATTTGTCTCTCTGTCTTTGCTCATTAGTGACCAGAGAACACTTCTTGTTAATTTTAGCTTGAAAAGTTTCTTTCGTCTGAAACAAAAGATAAACAAGTAGTTAGGAAAAATCTTTTAAAAATTTTTTAAATGTTTTTTAAAAATGTATTCTTGAGAGAGACAGAGCATGAGCAGGGGAGGGTCAGAAAGAAAGAAAGACAGAATCTGAAGCAGGCTCCAGACTCTGAGCTATCAGCACAGAGCCTGAGGCAGGGGCTGAGAGTAACTAAGAGATCATGTAACGGAGTAATCAGTAACTGAGAGATCATGACCTGAGCTGAAGTCTGACACCGACTGAGCTACCCAGGTGCCCCTTTCAGAAAAGTCTTAAACATATGGATATATTGGCATAGATTTATACAAATCATGTTTCACAATAAATTCCAGAAATTACAATACTGTCTGTGTCTTATTTCTTTTGGATCAATTTTTGCAGCTTTCAGGATTTCCATAATTGAAAATTTATCATAAATTTCTACTGGCAAAATCTTGTGAAGATTTTCTTCTGCAAAAGTCAAGAGAAACGGACACTGACATTATTTGATCCATTGTTTTAGAAGGACTGTCCACTTTGTGAAAATGTACAGCATCAAACATTGTCCTTTATTATTTTTGGACATGAAAGTCTTCGTCTCTTGTCTCTTCTGGTGGTCCTCAAAAATTTGATTCTTCTTTGTATCTCACTTTCCTTACATTTTGTTGTTGCATAGTTAATAGTTTTCTCCGTAATTTCTGTAGGCTTGTATTCATGGAACAATTTTAAACCTTGGTGTTTTACTGTGTGTTGTTCAAGGATTATTCTGGTGGTTTGTATATATTTTTGTGTTTGATTGACCTCATCTGAAATGTTAGCTTAATAAAAAATTAACTTGGAAAAGAAAAATCTTGTGCAACTAAAATTGTTTATTTCAAAGGTTTATTACTTATTTTGAGAGAGAGAGTGCTTGTGTGAGTGGAGGAGGGGCACAGGGAGAGAGAGAGAATTCCAAGCAGGCTCTGGGCTTGACTGGGGACATGATCTCATGAACCTGAGCTGAAACCAAAAGTCAGACACTTAACTGAGTGATCCGCCCAGGTGCTCCTAAGATTGTTTATTTTATATTTACTGTTTTAAAAGCAAGACTATGTTCTACTAGAAGAGTTGGAGTCTAAAATGCTCTGGAAGTGAATTTGGAAGTTCATAAATTCTTATGAATTTACTGTGAAAAATAGCATACGTGACTGAATTTGACTGTGTAATTGATAGTGCCCCAAATTAATTTTCATGTAGAATACAATTGTTAGTGAATTAGTTTTAAAAATTGATCATTCAAAGCCTACATGTGTATAATTATAACTCAACAGTAACCATAACAATTGTTTAGGATTTCCACCAACAAATATTGTTGTGCGAGTGTAATTTTATCAGTAGCATTGTTGTGTAAGGTTGACTTTTGGTTAGTTTTATTACTATATTAAAATCCTTTACAGATAGTTCTCCTCCTTATGCTTGTGGAAGGGCAGATTACTCCTACCTCCCCACTAGATACCAAATGGCTCTGAGTGTCCAGCTGAGCCTCAGGTGCCCAGATGAATGGGTGAACCAGGACTTGGAATAACTCTATTGAGAGTCCAGGTTGAGTCACTGAGGTAGTGTTGGTAGTGACTGTAGTTAGTATGGCAGAAGTGAGGAAAATGATCCCAAGCAGTGTTTGGGAGGCAGCTGAAGAAGAAAGACCCTGGTCTATAGAAAATTGTTATACATGAAATTTCATAGCTTCTGCTGGTGGAAGGGGGTTGGACATGCCACACTACTGCATAGAACCCCTGTGTGATGTTGTGATGTAATAATATGTGTGTATGTATGTGTGTGTGTGGCCTTTGTCCAGGTTCTTGTCACAGAGCAAAAAACTTAGGCATTTCCTGAGTGAAAGGAATGAAAGAGTGTCTTTTGTTATTCATAAATGTCCCTTTCAACCATACCAGAGTTTATGCTAATGAGGTGACTCAGAGAAGGGGGTTTGGTTAACAGAGGAACTTACCTACATGATGATAGTGATCAGAGGGTTGTGTTTTCCCTACCTCTGCGAGGTTGGAGATTGACATAATCACCAGTGGCCAGTGATTTAGGCAGTTGTGCCTCCATAAGGCCCATAAACAATGGGGTTTGGGGAAGCTTCTAGGTTGGTGAGCACACTGAAGAGCTGGGGGGTTAGCATGCCCAGAGAGGACATGGAAGCTCAGCGCCCCTTCCTACATACCTTGCCCTATGCATCTCTTCCTTTTGGCTTTTCCTGAGTTGTATCCTTTATATAAACCAGTTCTGTAAGTAAAGTGCTTTCCTGCCATTCTAGCAAATTATCAAATTTGAGGAGGGGATCATGGGAACTCCCATTTTATAGCTGGTTGGTTAGAAGTATAGGTTACAATCTGGGACTTGCAACTGGCATTTGAAGTGGGGAACTGAGCCCTTAACCTGTGGGGTCTGTGCTAATTCCAGGTAGTTAGTATCAGAATTGACTTGTAGGACCCCCAGTCCTGTCTATAGAGAATTAGAGAATTGCTTGGTGTGGAAAAGCCACATATTTGGTATCAGAAATGTTATAAGTAGAGAAACCAGCTTTTTCCTTTACTCTGAACGACTGCATCATATTCTGCTAAAGCCTCCATGAAGCAATGTCTTGGGAGCCAGTACAGGGAGCCCAACAAGAGATGTGGTGATGATGGTGGGAAGCAATTGTCATTTGGACCCTCAGCCAACTAACTTGTGGTTCTATCCTAGAATTATCATAGGTCCTGGCTCTTGATATTTGTTTTACTTTCAAGTCAGGGTCTTAACACCACTTTGGATTCAGTGTTCCAGGAAAGATTAGATAAAGACAGAGCCACTGTCTAGTATCAAATAGAACTGTGATCATATTAGAATAAGTTAAAGTAAGTTTCCCACAATTAGAGCCATTAGGACATTGAGAATAACTATAAATCAAACACATCCCAAAAGGAAACAAGAAACCTTGTAAGCAGTTGAATTTAGAAAAATAAGGTACTGATATATATGCATCTAAAGTTGAGGTGATCCAGGGCTGTAGAGGAACATGGAGCTTGGACAGAAATCAGCATAACTGTCTATGGTGATGTTTCCCTTTGGAAATGGTGACTAGCTGTTTCCAACTTGGCTTACTCTCTTCATGTGGTGTTCATTCCCCCTCCCTGCTTCATTTCCTTGTATTATTAATGAAATAATCTGCCTGCTGCTGGGATTAGAAGGTCCTTCAAGGTCAGGGAAGGACTCTGACTCAGGCATATCCTCTCCTACTCCTGCTTCTCTACCTCTAACCACCTACTGCTCTGCTTTTTTTTTTTTTTTTAAGTCTTTTCAATGTAAGTTTGTAAAAAAAGAGAGAACTTTGATTTTTTTTTTTTTTTGGTCTGTGTCCCTTTATTTAGAACAATTATTTATCCCCTTCCCCTTGTCCTTCATTTAATAATGTTTACTGATGATTTACTCTGTGGCTAGGTACATTGCTTTTGTTAAAAAACACAATTCAGGGGTGCCTGGGTGGCTTAGTCGGTTAAGCGTCTGACTTTGGCTTAGGTCATGATCTCGCGGTTCATGGGTTCGAGCCCCACGTCGGGCTCTGTGCTGACTGCCAGCTCAGAGCCTGGAGCCTATTTCAGAGTCTGTGTCTCCCTCTCTCTCTGACCCTCCTCTGCTCACGCTGTCTCTCTCTCTCTCCCCTAGAAATAAATAAAAATATTTAAACAAACAAACAAAAAAACACAATTCAGTTGAGTAAATTTGAAGATGTCTTTATTCAATAATTCATGAATTTGGCAGGATCCCATCTAGCAAGTAGAAAGGAGGCCTGAGGAGTTGTATAAAATGGAAGGTTTTTATAAACAGAAGGAAAGTGAGACAAGAAAGTTTAAAAAGTAGATTGTTTCTATCAAGAAGCCCAGTGTCAGGGTACACACTGGGACAGAGAAGGATAGAAAGTATATCTAGGGAGGCAAACAAAATATACAACACAAGCAGTGAAAAAAAATTACACCAAGTTCCTGCATTCATAGCATTTATATTCTAGGAAAGTTATCTTTAAAAAGAGTATGTATGCCTCTGGGGGTACAAAATGACTGCAGAAGATACACATGTGTGGATAATTTTAAGGTAATTTTTACCGTGTCCTCAACTACATGTCTCTTCTAAAATTGATCTGCCTAGGAATATGTCTGTAGTGGAAATAGTGTTTTGATTCTTTTTTCACATCTCACTTTTCACATTGACTCTTCCCTCATTTTCTAGAGATAAAGCTGTTCCTTTTGCCCATCTTGAATCTTGTTATAGTACACTGTTCCCAAAAGTAAAAAAAAAAAAAAATTTACCTATCTAATCTTAGAATATTCAAGACTTATAAAAATCATGCTGGGAAATAACCTTCTACAAAGTGTTCTGTGTTTTCTTTAATTTCAGTAATGAAAAAAAGCTTAATGAGTATCTTCATTTACTTATATCTTAATTGTGAAGGTGTTCGGGACAGCTAGTCCTATTCTCCTGCCCCAGCCCCACCATGTACCACTTTGGCATGTGGATTATTTTCAGTTGAATGCACTGGAGACCCTGTGGCCTCCAGCTATGTTCCTCTCTTAACCGTGCAGAAGAATCTAAATTGGGGGTCTTTCCCAGAGTAAGAATTAAGAGATAAATTTTATCTGAGTAACCCATCTGTATGGTAGGGCAAACATCTCATTACCAAACATCTGCTTATTTTATCTTATTTTATTTTAATTCCAGTATAGCTAACATACAGTGCTATATTAGTTTCAGGTATACAATATAGTAATTCAGTAATTCCATCTGCTGAAAAATCTGCTGATAGCCTTATGGGGTTTCCCTTGTATGTAACTGTCTTTTGTCTGGCTATTTTAAAAATTTTTTCTTTATCATTACATTTTGTGATTTTAATTACAATATGTCTTGGTGTGGATCTGCTTTTGTTGATTTTGTTGGGAGTTCTTTGTGCCTCTTGGATCTGGATATCTGCTTCCTTCCCCAGATTAGGGAATTCTTTCAGATAAAATTTCTGCCTCCCTTTTCTCTCTCTTCTCCTGGGACTCCTATTATAGGAATGTTATTCCATTTGATGGAGTCACTGAGATCCCTAAGTCTCTTCTCCTTTTGCATAATTCTTTTTTCTCTCCTTTGTTCAGCTTGATTATTGTCCATTACTCATATCTTCTAGGTCATTAATTCATTCCTCTCCTCCTTCCATCCTGCTATTCATTCCATCAAGTGTGTGTCTCATTTCTTTTGAGTCCTTTATCTCTGTTATGTTTTTCCATATCTCTATGTTAATGGTCTCACTGATGTCCTCCAGTCTTTTGTCAAATCCAGTGAGTACCCTTATTACCATTGCTTTAAATTCTCGATCAGTCATGCTAATTACATCTGTTTCACTTAGATCTCTGGCTGTGGCTTTATCCTGTTCTTTCATTTGGGACAAATTCCTCTGTCTTCTCATTTTATATAAGTCTCTGTGCCTATTTTTGTGTATTAGGAAAGTCAGCTACATCTCCTGTTCCTGAGGGTAATGGCTTTATGAAGATGAAGTCTTGTAGTGTCTTGCAGTGTAGTATCCCCTGTTCCCCAGGGCCTGATAGTTCCAGGAGTGTCTACAATGTGTGCTGCGTGTACCCTGCTGTTGTGTTCTGGATGCTCTGTCCTTTAGGCCAGTCAGCTGCAGAAGCTCTCCTTGCCTGCTGGGGGCAGTGTTTGGTGCCTGACCTGAATGTGGTGACTTAATTAGGTGTGCTCTGTTCTGCTTGTAAAATGAGACTTGCTGCTGCTATAGGAACCAAGGCTTCACAAAACTCCAGGATTGGGAGATAAAATGTTGGCAGGGGTTGAGCCAGTCTTCTGGGGGAGCCTCCTTTCCCTCCAACCTCCCTTAGTACTGAGGCAAGCATGACTGGGAGGGGTGGTTCCTCTGGAGTGCGAGGGGTTGGGGCTTGATGTAAGCAAGTTAGATGCTCTGCTGCTTGCTGCTTCTCGCTAGTGGGCCTGTGCTTATGCTGAGGGACATGGGAGGGAACTGGCACCTGCCAGTTCCTTTGTTCCCCGAGGGGTCTCTGCATGAACACTGCTTCTCTGGGACACACTTGGAGATGAGAAAATAATCTTCCCACTGTGTGCCCTAGGCTCTCTTTAGATTGCTGTTTCTGATGTTTCCATGCTGTATGTCCCTGGACTATTTGCCCTGCCTTCTTTTCGAGAGCATCCTCAATGCCTCCAGGCTCTCCCCCAAGCCAAACCTACTAACCTTTACAACTCCATGCTTTAAACCCACTGGCTTCCAGAAGTCATAGCATTCAGCCCCTGTCACTTTCCAAGCCGATTGCTATGGGGATTCATATTCCCCATATGCTCTCTTGTGTGATAGTCTGTCTCTCACCCTTCTCTGAGAATGAGGCTCTCTCTCCATGGCAGCAGCCACTGTCCATTTCTCTCCCAACCCGTATCTTTGCACTTCCTACTTTCTTGAATGTAGCCTCTTCTCCACCTTTAGTTGTGGAGTTTGTTCTGCCAGTATTAAGGTCAAGTTTGGGGGTATTTAGAATGATTTGATAGAATCTAGGACCCTCCTACTCTGCTGCCATCTTCCCAACTACCCATCTGCTCTTCTTATCACTCTGTGAAGTACATTCCTTTCCTCTGAAATTCCAGATCCCTACTCCCTTCTCTTTAGTTCAGAATGATATATGTATATGATATGAATGACATATATGAAATTATATATGAAACATGTATGAAATGCATATGTAATATATGATATATAATATATATAAAACATATACATGAAACACATATACATGAAATATATATATACACATGCACACACACACACTTCATTTTGCGTGACTATCTTTGGAATTTCCGTGTCTGTGTGGATTCCCTATATGTACACTATTAAATTTGATTTCTTCTGTTAATCTGTCTCATGCTACTTGATTCTTAGTGCAGGTGGAAGAACCTTTGAGGGGACAGGAATTCTTGCTCCCAGGTGGTTGCATATTTCATATAATTTCAGGAATTAGGAGATGAAAATTGTTTATTTCTGACAGTTTAATGTTGCATCCAAAAGGAAAAGTAATATGTGCTGAAGTAAGTTAGCCATGGACATTTATTCAGACTGGTGGAAGAAATGTTTTAATTGGCTTTAAAAAATAGCTTTTTTGAGGTAAAATTTACATACCATAAAGTTCTTTCATTAGCTTTTGACTAAAGTTTGGGTACTGTGAATGCATATCATTTTATTCTGGCTAACATCTTTTCTTTGAGAGAGAGAGTGCACGAGCAAGTGCACACATGTGAGTCAGGGAGAGGAGCAGAGGGAAAGAGAAAGAGAGAAATCTTAAGCAGTTTCCATGTTCTGCGTGGAACCCAATGTGGGAATCAATCCCACAATGGTGAATCATGACCTGAGCTGAAATCAAGAGTCTGATACTCAACCGATTGAGCCACAGGTGCTCCCCGGCTAACATCTTTTAATTGCTGTTATTTTTCAACTAATTCTCTGGTCATTTATTCATTCCTACCATCTACTTATATTTAAGAGATTTAGATTTACTTGAATGTGTTGTTAATTCTGCTGTAAATAATGCCTTATACAACAATAATTAATATACCTTTTTTAACCCTTCACTTCCAAGAGGCCCAATACCTTGTCTTCCTCTCTTTCTCTGTCTCTCTCTCTCTCTCTGTGTGTGTCTCTCTCTCTGTCTCTCTCTCTCACTTTTTTACTATTAATCTGCACTGGACCCAGTCTCACTTTAGCAGTGGGTATTATTCATCTAAGGATACATGATCTAATTCAAAAAACCTGCCCATCTATTTCTTTAGGTGATATATTTTCAATAACAATTTACTCCTTATGTTTAAGGCTTATTTAAGATTTGTAACATGTTTTATTTCGTGGTATACTAACAAAAATGAGAATGATAACTGAATCCATAAGAAATCAATTAATATTTAAATTTCAATTTATATATATATATGGTGGTGTGTGTGTGTGTGTGTGTGTGTGTGTGTGTGGCAGAGAAGTGAAAGGAAAGAAAAATTCTCTATCCTTTCAAGTCTTCCGGATGGACTAAGAATTAAGTTTACATGCAACAGATCAACAAGATCAAAATCTAAAGTTATTACATGTGCATAGAGGCCCAAAAATGCAATTGAAATCTAAAGAAATGAGCAAGGCAGGCAGTTTGTATAATTTTTAAGACAAAGAGACAATAAATCTGTGAGATATTGACAGAACAAAGAAAACTTCAGGAGCCTAAATTAAAGGAATTATTTTTTTAATGTTTATTTTGAAAGAGAGATGGAGAGAGATTGAGAGTGGGGGAGGGACAGAGAGAGAGAGATAAAGAGGGAAAGAGAGAGAGAATCCCAAACAGGCTGTATACTCAACACAGATCCATACACTGGGCTTGATCTCACCCACCTCAAGATCATGACCTGATCTGAAATCAAGAGTTGGACACCTGACAGACTAAACTACCCAGGCACCACCCAATTAAAGGAATTTTAAACAGAATTTGGACTAGGGTAGTAAACTAGTAGAAAGTAACAAGGTGGGGGGCGGGGTATACAGCCTTCTCACCTCTAAATTTCCCATCTCTAGTACCTCTCTTGGTAGAGGGAGGGCACCCTTCTCATGGGAGATTTATTTCCTGCTTTCAGTGGGACAGAGAAGAGTCTGAGTGTTTCTCTTGCACAGGCTCTGAAGTAACTTTTGTTTAAAATAATCAGTATTTCAAAGTGGCCCATATTGGAGCAGCCTGCCCTTGACCCTACAGAAGCCATGTATACAACACATATAACTGACAAAGGACTTGCATGCAAAATATGCAAAAAGCAAAACAAAAACAAAAGAAATATCCTATAAAATTCTTACAAAATAAAAATGGGAAAAAGACTTGAGCAGTGAATATCCAAATAGTCAATAAAGCATGATAAGATGCGCAACCTCATAGTAATCCATGAAATGTGTATCAAAATTAGATTAAGCTAGTATTACATTTCCAGAATGGCTAAAATTAAAAAGATACTAAGTGTTGGTGCATATGAAAAGCAACTAAAACTCTCTCATACCTTGCTAGTAAGGATATAAATTAGCAGAGCCACTCAAAAAATTGGTTGGTATTCTCTACTGAAGTTGAAGCTGTGTGTGTGTATATATATATATACCCACACCTAACTAACTAGACAGATAAATAGGTAGATTTCTACTATGACCTAGCAATTCTAGAAAATACCTAATATGTATAGAGATACAACAAAAGACATATGCAAGAATGCTTATAGTATTATTATTAGAATATGCCCAAGCTGGAAACAACCCAGATGTCCATCAGTAGTATAATGGATAAATACATTACGGTATTGTCATAAGTAGGGTATTACACAATGATGAAAATGAACTAACTACAGCTCCATTTAGCAACATAGATAAATCTCAGCATGTTGAATGAAGGAAATCAGACACAAAACATACACATTGTATCATTCCAATTACCTATTCAAAAATAAGACTAATCTGTAGTTGAGCCTCTGAAGTAGAGAGGGTATAATGATTAGAAGAGGGCATGATTGGGCATGATTGGGTGGGTGGGGATGGATTCTGAGATATTGGTAATGTTCCATAACTTGACCAGAATGGTATTTATCTGAGTGTGTTTATTTTGTGATAATTCATTGAACTGTACACATACAACCTATGTATATTTTTAGTATAACTGTTATATTTTAGTTATAAAAAGAAAGATAGAAAGAAAGAGAAAGAAAGAAAGAAAGAAAGAAAGAAAGAAAGAAAGAAAAAGAGAAAGAAAGAAAGAAAGAAAGAAAGAAAGAAAGAAAGAAAGAAAGAAAGAAAGAAAGAGAAAAAGGCAGAAAAGCTATATTCTTTTATAGCCTTCTGATTCACTAAGGGTTATTTCTGATAGTTGTGGTATTGATGAATAAAGGTCCCCCCAAACATGTCCATGCCTTAATCCTCAGAACCTGCAAACATATTGCCTTACATGATAGAAAGAACTTTCCAGATATAACTAAAAATTTTGAGGTGGGGAGATTAGCCTGGATTATCCAAGTGGGCCCAGTATAACCACAGAGTCCTTATCAGAGTTAGGTGAGAGGGTCAAAGGTAGAGTGATGCAGCATGAGAAAATCTTGGCTGGCCACTGCAGGGTTTGATGATGGAGGTGGGTAATAAGCCTAGGAATGTAGGCAGCCTCTAGAATCTGGAAAATGCAAGAAAATAAACTTTGCCCTAGAGCCTTCAAAAGGAATATGGCTCTACCACTAACTCATCCTCAGTAATGAGCCCCATAAGACTCAGTTTTGTACTTTAAACCTCCAAGAGAGGTTTAATTAAACAAGAGAATTAATCTCTTGTTTTAAGCCACCAGGTTTGTGGTAATTTGTCACAGAAGCGATAGGAAAGTTACCATGGGTTAGATTGTCAGAGTATGTTGCACATAATAGGTGCTCTGTGAATGTATTGAATGAATGGTCAAGCTTCCAAAATGTCAGATTTTTAATTACATGACTGATTTTAACAATAACTATGGATGGTTCTGTGAGATTCCAAGACCAGTATGATGTGATATGAACCGGAAGTTTTCTTCCAGTCTATCTCCTGATTTTGAAATGTCCTTAACCTTTCTAGGCTAAAGGTCTAGAGATGAAGTAAAAAGAGCACAGATTTTGTAGTCATCATACACAACAAACTTGGGGATAAGGAAGGTGGCTACATGAAGGTGGCATGATTAGGGCTTTGCTTTTCTTTAGTCAATTGGAGGCATTCATTTGTCAGGAGGGAGATTAGAATTTTTTTTTTTTTTTTACAAAAGAAACGTAGAAAGAAGACTGAAGTAATATTAGTTTTTGACATCCAAAATGGATTTTGCCTCGTATTAACTTTAGGACTCAGTCACAGAAATGTAGTTTTCAGTCACATGATCAGGTAGAGGGAGGCTCAGGGGTTTAACTTTGCAAAGATGCTCTGAGTTTTTATTTGCTGCGGATGCTTAGTTGAAGCCCAGTGGGGTGCCATTTGCCTACCATACCAGAGTGAGTTGACTTAACCGTGGACTGGACTGCTGGGGTAACTTTGGAGGTGGAAGATGTGATAATAAACTCAGTGTTCTGCAGCCAGAATCTTGGTGTAGCATCAGTAGCTCAGGAATATTGTCCCTGCCAAAAGTCTAGACTCCATGTTAACTAGCCAATTCAGTAGCAGTATTCTGCAGAATGTTCAGCAACTAGGTGCACAAAGGATAGTGCTCCAGAGACCAGCAGGTGGCAACCACCAGAACAAGGAAAACCAGCATGAGGTTAGAGTCTCTTCTCAATGCCAGGAGATTATAGGAGCATACATTCTCACCACCATATTTTTGGGGGGAACAGGTGCGGGGGAAGGAGGGGCTTTCTGAGTGATCAAGCATTTTTTTTTTATCCAATAGAGATCAAATACTTCCTAGGAATATATTTAAAATGTCAGATTGGATTAAGTTTAAACTAGATTGAAACTAATTAATTTTTTTCTCCTGGTCACCAGTGGATGGAGATTTGGGAGGGATATTAGATTATAAGAATAAAATAAGGAGAGTAAAGTATTTCTCTACATCATCTGAGTTGTAGTGTAAGATTCAGGATGCATCCCAAATTGCCTTCTGTAAAGGCCATTCAGATTTCTTCTTGGATAAGCTTTTTTTATTTTTTTAAGTTTGTTTATTTTGAGAGAGAGAGAGAGAGAGAGAACGCGAGTGGGGGAGGGGCAAAGAGAGAGAGAGATTCTCAAGTAGGTTCTGCATTGTCAGCACAGAACCTGATGTGGGACCGAACTCATGAACCACGAGATCATGACTCAAGTGGAAATCAAGAGCTGGATGCATAACCAACTGAACCACCCAGGCGCCCCTTGGACAAGCTTTTCAGAAGAGGAAAGAGAACACCATAGAAGTATACACCGACTTATCTTTCTGTTTTCTTTTCCCTTCTCTTTCCCATACCTCTTTTCTGGTCTGTCTTTGAGTTTGGGAAATTAGGAGAGAATTTAAACTTATATCCGTAGCCCACTTGCTCCTATGTGATTCTTCATTTCCTCTCTTTAGAAGAATGCTCTCTAGGCAGGAAAGTTTTCAAAAAATACCCCATTCAACAAACCTTTACTGAAGATTCATTAAGTATGAGCCTCTGTAATAAATACAGAGTATATGTGGAAGAAAAAGTTGACTCTCACCTGCACACAGGGTGCAGGGAAAATAGGGAAATAGACATTTAAACAAACGGTTGTTATAAACAACCACTTGAAGAAAAACAACCTGAGACTGACTTTTTTAAATTAAGTTTTAAATTTTAATTCCAGTATAGTTAACATACAATGTTATATTAGTTTCTGGTGTACGATTCAGTAATTCAACAATTCTACATATTATTCAGTGCTCATCACTATTAGTGTACTCTTTAATCCCAATCACCTCTTTAACCATTCCCTCACCCACCTCCCCTTTGATAACCATCAATTTGTTCTGTATAGTTAAGAGTCTGTTTTTTGGTTTGTCTCCCTCTCTCTTTTTCCCCTTTGCTCATTTGTTTTGTTTCTTAAATTCTACATGAGTGAAATCATATGGTATATGTCTTTCTGACTTACTTCACTTAACATTATACTTTATAGCTCCATCCATGTTGTTGCAAATGGCAAGATTTCATTCTATTTTTATGGCTGAATATTATGCCATTATATATATATATATACCATATACCATATATATGCCATTATATATATATATATATACCATATACCATATATATGCCATTTTATATATATATATACCATATACCATATATATATATATACCATATCTTCTTTATCCATTTCTCTATTGATGTATATTTGGGCTGCTTCCATAGTTTGGCTATTGTAAATAATGCTGCTATAAATATCATGATGCATGTATGAGTGTTTTTGTATTTTGGGGGTAAATAGTAGTGTGATTGCTGGATCAGTAGGATAGTTCTATTTTTAATGTTTTGAGGAAACTCCATGCTGTTTCCACAGTGGCTGCAACAGTTTGCATTCCCACCAGCAGTACATGAATGTTCCTTTTTCTGCACATCCTTACCAACACTTGGTTTTTGTGTTGTTGATTTTAGCCATTCTGACAGGCATGAGGTGATATCTCATTGTAGTTTTGATTTGCGTATCATTGATTATGAGTAATGTTGAACATCTTTTCATGTGTCTATTGGCCATCTGGATTTTTTTTGGAGAAATGTCTATTCATGTCTTCTGCCCATTTTTAATTGGATTATTTTATTGGTGTTGAGTTTGAAAGTTTTTTATATATTTTAGATTCTCTTTATCAGATATGTCATTTGCAAATATCTTCTCCCATTCAGTAGGAAAGATTGTCTTTTAGTTTTTTTCATTATTTCCTTTGCTCTGCAGAAGACTTTTATTTTGATGTAGTTTATTTTTGTGTATGGTGTAAAAAGTGGTCCAGTCTCATTCTCTTGCATGTTGCTGTCCATTTTTCCCAACACCATTTGTTGAAGATTTTCCCATTTATATTTATTCCTCCTTTCTTGAAGATTAATTGACCATAAAATTGTGAGATCATGATGAGATCATGACCTGACCCAAAACTGGACACCCAACTGACTGAGTCACCCAGATGCCCCTAAAATTCTCTTTTAAATGTTTTTCCACATTTTTGTAATTTTTTGATGAATAAATATTATATTTTAAAAATTAACAAAGCTTTAAAATTTTTTTTATCAAAATCTGATTCTCTTTCTCTTATTCAAAACCCTTCGAGGGTCCTATTGCATAGTGGTTCACAACCAAAGAATCGAAATATTCCAAGGACATTTGGCAATGTCTCAACAAACATTTGGTTGTCATGACTGCAGGGAGTGCTACTAGCATCTAATGGGTAAAGGCCAGGGATGCTGCTAAACATTCTATAATACATAGAACAGCCCCCCTCCAACAAAGAATTAGGTGGAATGTCAACAGTGCAGAAATTGAGAAAAGATCGGGATTATCCTGATAAGGCTCTTTACCACCATCTAGTGGTAAGTGACAGATCTACAACTTCTATGTAGCTTCAGCAGAAATTCAGATGGATGAACTAGGGCCTCAAAAATGTAAGGATAGTTAAAGTCAGAATGGGAAGCAAGAGAAGAGTAAGAAATATACATGGTTTAGAGTATCTGTGGTGTACTTATTAGGACCAGTAGTTGTTTATGCGGTGGGTATTGTTTATTTGTGAACCCCACATTAAGATTCCCAGTTTCACTGTGACTCCCAGAGACCCTGAATAACTAGGTGCTGAGGCACGAAAGGCATTGGGTAATCTTTATAGATTTATTTAACTTGGCAGATAGAAAGGGGCTGGGGTGATGGTGGGGATCTGCAGTTGGACCCACGGGTGCCTTTCCAGTATACAGGATGCTAAGTCTGTTCTTCTAGGAGTAAATAATTCTAGCCCGGAGCACATGAAACCAGCATACGGCTCCTTGTTTTGGCTCAATTTAACTATTGTCCCTACCTCCTTCCTCCTCAAGAATCCATTTTCAAGGCCTAGACTTCTTTATTTGAGCCTACCTTTCTCACTCGCACCTTCAAGACGATTTAGTAAAAATATCTATTCTTGCTCTGCTCATCAGTTTTACCTATCTCTCACTCTCTCTCTCTCACTCTCTTTCTCTCTCTCTCCCCCCACCCTCCAGTTTTTTGTTTTCTCATTATCATTTACTAATGAGTTGCCCACTTGGCAGCTATGCCTCATGCTCCTCTCCACTGTCTCAACAGAGCCGTGGGCCACTGTTTACTTCCCTGCCTTCGGTTCACTGCTGGAAGGCCTGCATTCTTTCACCCTTTAAAGTATGCTTCTCTCTTCTGACCAGTGTAGGAATATTATGAAGTCCTTATTTATTTTCTGCACTGCTGCTTTATTTTCCACAACCTCACTGGTCAAATCCTCTTAGAGGTAGCAGTCTTCACCATGGCTTTAAAGGATGTTGCAGATTGGTTTCTCCAGAAGCAGATGCTGAAGCAGTATGTTTATTAATAAGGAATGAATGCCTAGAAAGGTGGTAGAAGAAGAAGTTAAACTGTGGTGTAAGTCCCACAAACCATCTTGAGCCAGGTAGGGAGCTCTGGAACTAATGTAGCCCATTGTCTGTCAGGCTACACTGGCCAGATGTTTTTTATATTCTGTCTCACTTAGTCACTGGATGTAGACTGCTCCAGGAAGATTATGACCTCAGTTGAAGGGGCCCTCTGTGGTTGGGGCAGATTTGAAGGATCTGACAGATGAAGAATAGCTGCTTACTGCATTCTGTTCCCCTCTACTGGGTCGCAAGTGTTCCCTTGAAGGAAGATCTGGGTGGCACATTACTGTGTTTACCACAGCAGAATCGATGGGAATCACAATGTAAATTACAAGATGAACAGTGTTGTTCTCTTGGTTCAAAGGAAAGGCACAAAAGAGAATTAAACTACTAGGGAGGTTGTTCCCAGGGGAATATGCCCTGGTTCACAACTTTTCCAACTTTGATTCAATGTAAATCCTTAGATTGCATTAGAAATAATAATGGCATTGGGCACTATTAGGAAGCTATTGCCAAGGACCTGACAAGGTTCCTGCTTTAATTCTGTCTTTGCGTAGCCACTTCCACCGCCCCCCCCCCAACTCATCCCCTTTTTGAGGCTTATATCTAATTCTATTGTATTTTTAAAAATCTTATTTAGAGAAGGGGCGCCTGGGTGGCTTAGTCGGTTAAGCGTCCGACTTTCGCTTGGGTCATGATCTCGCGGTTCGTGGGTTCGAGCCCCGCGTCGGGCTCTGTGCTGACTGCCAGCTCAGAGCCTGGAGCCTGTTTCAGAGTCCGTGACTCCCTCTCTCTCTGACCTCCCCTGCTCATGCTGTCTCTCTCTCTCTCTCTCCTAGAAATAAATAAAACATTAAAAATTTTAAAACAAAAACAAAAAAACAGTGTGATATGTCTTGTAATTTCCTATTATTCTACAAGATTTCTGCTCTTTTCCTTTCTTTTCTTTACAGGTTTCCGTATGAACACATGACACTCGACCCATTCCTCCACCATGCATTTTGCTGACTGCATACTGTTGGTGCAGTTCAACATGCTTCAGTCTTCTGTATTTTGTATTTTCTATAAATTGGTAGCTCAATCCAGAGACCAAATAAACATGTTTGTTCATTTTGATGTTTTATGTGCTTTCAGTTAGGAGACACATAGTCTGGTGGTCTCTCTTTTTGTGAAAGTGGCTGTTGATGCTCAAAGCTTGGATGCAGTAATTTAGTGGAGAATACAAAGTGGTAAAATTCTAATTTTCATTTATTTGTGAGAATCCTTTCTTAGAGAAATACTTCCCCTTCTCTACTACTTTGTAGCCCAGTGGTAGAGCTCAAATAGGGAAGGAAGGATAAATGGTTGATTCTTTTTCTTTAACTTATTAATTAGTAATTTACTTATTAAATGATTTATTGTCATGTTTTCAAAAACAATGAATTCATTCCTTGATATTTTCTGAAAGCTATCAATTTTAAACATACTTGATGGATTCCAAGAAATCATAATTTTTATTCTTTTGAAGCTCAGATGATCTAATCTTTAATTAGTGAGAGGCCTTTCAAGTTGGCTCTTGAGTCCTTTTGACATGACCTTAGTTGTTTTTGATAGTTTCTTTGCTAGCTGGTATGCAAAGAATTTCTAGCCCCTACTGTACATATTCTGCTCCAGACTTGGAATCATATATTTCTTGAAAAAGCTCTTGTATGTTTTAGTGGAAGTTCATATTACAAGACCACAATCCAGGTACTATGCATTGTGAACCTGTCTTATGGTGCTGGCACTAGAAAAATGTATTAGTGAAAGAGAGGGGTGCCTGGGTGGCTCAGTCGGTTAAGTGTTCAACTCTTGATTTTGGCTTAGGTCATGATCTCGGGGTTGTGAGTTTGAGCCCTACACTGGGCTGTGTACTGAGTGTGGAGCCTGCTTAGGATCCTCTTCTTCCCCTTCTGCTCCTACCCTCCTTGTGTGCCAACTAACCCCCCCCCAAGATAAATAAACTAAGAAAACTAAAAAAAGAAAAGAAAAGAAAAGAAAGAAACAAGAATTGAAATATATGAAGCCAGAAGTTGATCTCTGGAGAATTCTTCCAATGTGTAAGATTTGTAAGCAAGGATTTGGTTTTCATTAAGTCAAAATAGAAGTCCTGTATTCATAAATATACTTGATAAAGTAGCATTACCATTTAAAATACATTAAACTTTCCCCCGCCTTTTTTGGTGGGAATCATGTGAAAGAGAATTCTTTAGAATTTCTGTGTTCATAGGGCACACACAGGTAAATATTACAAATTTTACAGCTGTGTGAAACTATATGCTTATATACATTCCAACTGTCATAATAAAAATTTAGATAACATGTTAGAAGAAAGACTGACTTATTTTTCTATCCTTACTACAGAAAACAATACAAAGTTGTTGACATATGAAAAGTATATTGTCAAAAATGAAGGAAAAGGTTTTAGAGGTATATCAATCAGTTAATTGATACAAATACATTGTTTTTGGATTTTGTGGTTTATAGTTGTCAACTTAAAAAAATGTGTATTTACTATCTTTGAGAGAGAAAAAAAGTGTGTGCACAAGTGGGGGAGGGGAAAAAAGAGAGGGAGACAGAGAATCCAAAGCAGGCTTTGCTGTGACAGCAGCCAGCCCTGTGTGGGATTCAAAGTCACTCAAACTGCAAGATCATGACCTGAACTGAAGTCAGATGCTTAACTGATTGAGATGTCCCTATAGTTGTCAACTTTTTAACATTTGTAATTTGTTACATTCCTTTTCTTTTAAAAGTACTCATTTTTAAAAAATTCTTTTTGCACCTGCTTTTGGATTTAGAGTCATGTTTTCTTTTTCTTGAAGAAAGCCTTTCAAATTGTATAAGCTTCAGGCCGCTGGATGTGCTCCTACATAGAGACCTTAAATCTTGGCATCTCAACCTTTTCTCCCAGTGATCTTTGCCTGTATCTGCAGCCTTATCTTTTTTCCTGCTTTTCCTGACTGTTGCTGTTCCTGTGACACTGAATTCTTTGTCATTCCTGACTTTTATCTGGCTGCTTTATGACCCCCCCACCCCCGCAACTGTCCCTGTTAGCCTAGAAACCATTTCACATTCTTCAGCCTCAACACTAACACATTTTCCTACAACTTACTATTATAATCCCCATTTTATAGTTGAGGAAATATAGAATTAGAGATATAACTGGTTCATATTACAAGACCAGTAAGTGGAAGAGCCACAATTCAATCCTAGACAATCTGATACCAGATTCTCTGCTTTTAACCACTATCATGCTGCTGCTTTTTCTTAATTAATGTTGACCGAATGAATGCCAGGTACTGGAATGGATATTTTACCTTTATTTCATTCTCTTGAAATTACTGTTTTCCTTTTTTTAATACATTAATTAATTAATTAATTAATTTACAAATACTTTATTGTTAAGTTGGTTTCCATATAACACCCAGTGCTCATCCCCACAAGTGCCCTCCTCCATGTGCATCTGCCCCCTAACCCCCCAAACCAATCAGTCCTCAGTTTGTTCTCATCATTCAAGAGTTTCTCATAGTTTGCCTGTCTCCCTGTCCCCCACCATTTCCCCCCTTCTTCTCCCCAATAGTCCCCCGTTAAGTTCCTCCAATCTTCCTATACGTGCAAACATATGATATTTGTCCTTCTCTGCCTGACTTATTTCGCTCAGCATAACACCCTCAAGGTCCATCCATGTTGCTACACATGGCCAGATTTCATTGTTTCTCATTGCCATGTAGTATTCCATGGAATAGATAAACCACATCTTCTTGATCCATTCGTCCGTTGATGGACACTTAGGTTCTTGCCATGTTTTGGCTATTGTTGAGAGTGCTGCTATGAACATTGGGGTACATGTGCTCCTATGCATCAGCATTCCTATTATCCCTTAAGTAAATTCCTAGCAGTGCTATTGCTGGGTCAAAGGGGAGTTCTATTGTTAACTTTTAGAGGAACCTCCACACTGTTTTCCAGAGGGGCTGCACCAGTTTACATTCCCACCAACAGTGTAGGAGGGTGCCCATTTCTCCACAGCCTCACCAGCATCTAGAGTTCTCTGATTTGCTCATTTTAGCCACTCTGACTGGCATGAGGTGGTATCTCAGTGTGGTTTTGATTTGTATTTCCCTGATGAGGAGGAATGCTAAGCATCGTTTCATGTGTCTGTTGGCCATCTGGATGTTCTCTTTTAGAAGTGTCTGTTCATATCTTCTGCCCATTTCTTTACTGGGTTGTTTGCTTTTCAGCTGTGGAGTTTGGTGAGTTCCTTATAGGTTTTGGATATTAACCCTTTGTTTGATATGTCATTTGCAACTGTCTTTTCCCATTCCGTTGGTTACCTATTAGTTTTTTGGATTGTTTCCTTTGTTGTGCAGAAGCTTTTAATCTTGATGAGGTCCCAAAAGTTTATTTTTGCCCTTGATTCTTTTGGTTATGGGGATGAGTCAAGTAAGAAATTGCTGCGGTGAAAGTCAAGGAGGTTGTTTCCTGCTTTCTCCTCTAGGGTTTTGATGGTTTCCTGTCTCACATTAAGGTCCTTTATCCATTTTGAGTTTATTTTTGTGTATGGTGTGAGAAAAGGATCTAGTTTCATTCTTCTGCATGTTGCTGTCCAGTGCTCCCAGCACCATGTGTTAAAGAGGCTGTCTTTTTTCCATTGGATATTCTTTCCTGCTTTGTCAAAGATTAGTTGGCTGTATACATTTGGGTCCACTTCTGAGTTCTCAATTCTGTTCCATTGGTCTATGTGTCTGTTTTTGTGCCAGTACCATACTGTCTTGATGATGACAGCTTTGTAGTAGAGGCTAAAGTCTGGGATGGTGATCCCTCCCGTTTTGGTTTTATTTTTCAGGATTACTTTGGCTATTCGGGGTCTTTTGTGGTTCCATACAAATTTTAGGACAGTTTGTTCTAGTTTTGAGAAGTATGCTGGTGCAATTTTGATTGGAACTGCATTGAATGTGTAGATAGCTTTGGGTAGTAATGACATCTTAACTATATTTATTCTTCCTATCCATGAGCATGGAATGTTTTTCCATTTCTTTGTGTCTTCTTCAATTTCCATCATAAGTTTTCTATAGTTTTCATCATACAGATCTCTTGTATCCTTGGTTAGGTTTATTCCTAGGTATTTTATGGGTTTTTGTGCAATTGTGAATGGGAGCAGTTTCTTGATTTCTCTTTCTGTTGCTTCATTATTGGTGTATAAAAATGCGACCGATTTCTGTACGTTGATTTTGTACCCTGCAACTTCGCTGAATTCATAGATCAGTTCTAGTAGTCTTCTGGTGGAGTCTGTCGGGTTTTCTTTTTTTGTTTGTTTGTTTTATTTATTTCAAGGAGAGAGAGAGAGAGAGAGAGACAGCGTGAGCAGGGGAGGGTCAGAGAGAGAGGGAATCACAGACTCTGAAACAGGCTCCAGGCTCTGAGCTGGCAGTCAGCACAGAGCCCGATGCGGGGCTCGAACCCACGAACCGCGAGATCATGACCTAAGCAAAGTCGGACACTTAACCGACTAAGCTTACCCAGGTGCTCCCTGTTGGGTTTTCTATGTAGAGTATCATGTCGTCTGCAGAAAGTGATAGTTTGACTTCCTCTTTGCCAATTCTGATGCCCTTTATTTCCTTTTGTTGTCTAATGGCTGATGCTAGGACTTCCAGCACTATGTTAAGCAACAGTGGTGAGAGTGGACATCCCTGTCATGTTCCTGGTCACAGGGGGAAAGCTCTCATTTTTCCACGTTGAGGATGATGTTAGCAGAAGCCTTCTCATAGATGGCTTTTATGATGTTTAAGTAGGTTCCTTCTATCCCGACTGTCTCTAGAGTCTTTATTAAGAAGGATGCTGTATTATGTCAGATGCTTTTTCTGCATCTATCTACAGGATCATATGGTTTTTATCTTTTCTTTTATTGATGTGGTGTATCATATTGATTGACTTGCAAATGTTGATCCAGCCCTGGAACCCAAGAATTAATCCCACTTGATCTTGGTGGATAATTCTTTTTATATGTTGTTGGACTCGATTTGCAAGTATCTTGTGGAGTATATTTGCATCCGTATTCCTCAAAGATATTGGCCTGTAATTCTCTTTTTTTTGTTGTTGGATCTCTGTGTGGCTCGGGAATCAGGGTGATTCTGGCTTCATAAAATGAGTCCGGGAGTTTTCCTTCGATTTCTATTTTTTGGAATAGCTTGGAAGAATTGGTATTAATTCTGTTTTAAACGTCTGGCAGAATTCCCCAGGGAAGCCAACAGATCCAAGGCTCTTATTTGTTGGGAGATTTTTTATCACTGATTAGATTTCTTCACTAGTTATGGGTCTGTTCAGATTTCCTATCTCTTCCCGTGTGAAATTTGGTAGTGAGAGTGTGTGTTAAGCATTTTTCCATTTCTTCTAAGTTGTCCAATATGTCGGCATATAATTTTTCATAGTATTCCCTGATAATTGCTTGTATTTCTGAGGGGTTGGTTGTAATAAGTCCATTTTCGTTCATGATTGTGTCTGTTTGGGTGCTCTCTCTTTTCTTTTTGAGAAACCTGAGATTTCTCAAATTTGCTAGAGATTTGTCAATTTTGCTTATTTTTTCAAAGAACCAACTCTTGGTTTCATTGATCTGTTCAATTGTTTCTTTGGTCTCTATGTTGTTTATTTTTGCTCTGATTTTTATTATTTCTCTTCTTCTACTGGGTTTGGGGCATTCTTGTTGCTCTGCCTCTAGTTTCCTTAGGTGAGCTGTTAAACTTTGGACTTGCGCTTTTTCTAATCTCTTGAAATAGGCCTGGAGTGCAATGTGCTTTCCTCTTAGGACTGCCTTGGCCGCATCCCATATAGTTTGGATTGTTGTGTTTTCATTTTCATTTGTTTCCATATATTTTTTTTATTTCTTCTCTAATTGCCTGATTGGCCCATTCGTTCTTTAGTAGGGTGTTCTTTAACCTCCGTGTTTTTAGATGTTTTCCAGATTTTTCCTGTGATTGATTTCAAGCTTCAAAGCATTATGACCTGAAAGTGTGCATGGTATGATCTCAATTCTTTTATGTTTATAGAGGGCTGCATTATGTCACAGTATGTGATCTAATTTGGAGAATGTACCATGCGCACTTGAGAAGAAAGTGAGTTCCCTGGCCTTAGGATGTAGAGTTCTAAATATATCCATTAGATCCATCCGGTCCAATGTGTCTTTCAAGTCCATTATTTCTTTAGTGATTTTCTGTCTGGTTGACCTATCCATTGCTGTAAGCAGAGTATTAAAGTCCCCTGCTCTTAGCACATTCTTATCTGTAAGATTGTTTCTGTTTGTGATTAATTGTTTTAGATATTTAGGTGCTCCCATATTCGGTGCATAGACAATTATGATTGTTAGTTCTTCCTGATGGATAGACCCTGTAATTTTTATATAATGCCCTTCTTCATCTCTTGTTATTGTCTTTAATTTAAAGGCCAGTTTGTCTGATATAAGTATAGCTACTCCAGCTTCTTTTGATTTCCAGTATCATGATATACATTTCTCCATCCCCTTACTTTTACTCTGAAGGTAACTTCCAGTCGAAAATCAGTTTCTTATAGACAGCATATAGATGGATTTTGTTGTTTTATCCATTCTGCTACCCTGTGTCTTTTGATTGCAGCTACAGCCCATTTACATTCAGTGTTATTATTGAAATATGTGGGTTTAGAGTCTTTGTGTCCTTTGCGGGATTTATGCTTGTGGTGGTGTCTCTGGTATCTTCGTTCCTTGCAACACTTCCCTCAGAACGTCCCCCTCAGGATTTCTTGTAGGTTTGGCTTAGTGGTGACAAATTCTTTCCATTTCTGTTAATTTGGAAAGAATTTTATCTCTCCTTCTATTTTGAATGACAGGCTTGCTGGATAGACGATTCTTGGCTGCATATTTTTACTGTTCATCACATTGAAGATCTCCTGCCATTCCTTTCTGGCCTGCCAAGTTTCAGTAGATAGGTCTGTCACCACTCTGATAGGTTTCCCTTTGTATGTTAGGGCTTTTTCTCCCTAGCTGCTTTCAAAATTCTCTTTTCTCTTATATTTTGCCATTTTTTACTATGATATGCCATGCAGAAATTCAATTCAAGTTACATCTGAGGGGAGTTCTCTGTGCCTCTTATATTTCAACGTTTACTTCCTTCCCCAGGTCGGGGAAGTTCTCTGCTATAATTTGTTCCAGGACTCCTTCAGCACCTTTCCCTCTCTCTTCCACTTCTGAGATTTCTATGATATGGATATTGTTGCGTTTGACCGTGTCGCTGAGCTCTCGAACTCTTCTTTCCTGTTCCTGGATCAGTTTGTCTCTTTTTTTGTCAGCTTCTTGTTTTTCTATAATGGTGTCTTCTACATCACTTATTCTCCTTTCTGTGACTTCATTCCATGCATTGGCGGCCTCTAATTTATTATGTATCTCATTTATCGCTTTTTTTAATTCTTCATGCCTATTTTTATTTTCCATTTTGTCTGTGGCCATAGTTTCTTTGATGTTCCCTATGCTTTTTTCAAGCCCAGCTATTAATTTTATGACATTTGTTCTAAAATCTTGTTCAGTTATGCTGCTTATATCTGTTTTGAGCAGTTCTTTAGCTGTCAATTCTTCTTGGAGTTTCTTTGGAGGAGAGCTCTTTCGTTTCATCATTTTAGTTAGCTTTCTATCTCTTGTTAGTGTTAAAGACTTCTTATGCTCTCTGCACCTGTGAGTGCTGCTGTACCCAAGAAGACTCTTTGACTGTCCATGGCCTATCCTTTCAGAAAGTGTTTTTTGAATGGTATCTCTTGGTCTCTCTTGTTGAGACCTTGGTTACTTTATTTTCCTACTCGTAGTGATAGTTGAGACTCTCTACCGTGTGTACTTTGGCTTGTTTCTTGAGGTAGCCCTGGAGAAGAAAACAAACAGACAAACACACAGGGAGCAGAGGCACACAGACGCACAGACAAATCCAACAAACATGCAAACCAAGAGAGAAAACGAAAAAGTTAAGAGAAAAGATGAAGGAGGGAGGGGAAATAATAGAAAATTAAAAATACATAACAAAGTCAAAAAGAAGAAAAGAAAAGGAAAAAAAGAAGAAAACCGATGGACAAAGAACGGTTTAAGGCATATAACTGGATTTCCCAGCTACAATTAAATAGCCGGGTGTATGCAGTGCTCGCTGAAGAGTATAGAGAAAGAGAGAGAAGACAAGGTGGGGATTGGGCAAAATTGGAAATAGAATGAACATGCAGAAGGGATAAGAAGTTTTTTTCAAAGAGCTAAAGGGTGGAATATGGTTGGAGACGTGGGAGAAGGACGCTGGCGTTATCCAGAGAAACTATATAGTCTTGATTACTCCTCAAAGAAAGAGATGAAAAGGTAGGTAGGTGTAGAATTTATACCTACAGAATGGACTAAATGTGACTGTTTAAGCAAGTGGGTGACCAGAAGTAATCAAATCAGTGTTCCGGGAAAAAAAAGAAAAAAGAAAAAAGGAGGAGGGCAACTCTCTAGCAGGGATGGGCATGATGTGATCCAATGCGTCAGGCGGGAGTTCTGCCTTGGCAGTTGTGGGGAGGAGAGTGGCGGCGCTCCAGTGCCTTCTTGAACCAAGCACTGCACCTCACTTTTTTGGGTGTGTAAACTCCCCGTGCCAGGGGCGCAGCCAAAGTGGGCCGCCCTCTTTAACCCAGGCCAGGCCTAGTTTCCAAATCCCAGTCTACGCTCCCCACTGAAATTGTGGTAGACCCAACCTCGCAGGTGATCCCCTCGGGGCAATTCTAGGCCTCTTGCCTAGGCCTGGGGATGGAGCCGGAATTGCTGCTCCTTTCTCCTCCAGGTCAGGTTGACAAGCAACAACGGGGTGGCCTGCCTGGGGAGCCCCTTGGGCCCGCTGGAGAGGGGGAAACCCGGTCCCTCTGTGTCTCATCACCCAAAACACGAATTCTTTGGCAAATCTTCCAGTTTTAAGCCCTTGCCTTCCCTCTAGGGGTCCAGCCAGCCAGGAATGCATAGGCCCAGCGCACGCGCTGCTCCTCTGGGGGTCCAGCCAGCTAGGAGCACAATGACGCGGAGGCGTGCAGCCTCTCTCGGGGTCCAGCCAACCAGGAACACAAAGGAGTGGTCGGCGTGCAGCCCCTCCGGGACGATTTGGCGTGCAGGGACATGTTCAGCAGGGATTTGGCACGCACAGTCCTTCTGTGCCCCGAGAGGAGGTTTTTCTGTTCCCCAGCGACAGGGACCGCGTCTTGAGTAGTTTTAGCCTCTCTTTCCCCTCTCACTCCTCGCAGAGGGGGATCGCCCTCTCCCTCTGAGTCTCCGATCCCAGCCCAATTTTATCTTCCCCAGTTTGCACTCACGTTAATAGGCTTTCTCAGTGGATTCTGTGTCTTTTTTCTCCCAATCTCTTTGGATTCTGTAAGATTTCCTATGGCTTCAGATCTTTTCCGTGTGAGATATGGGAGCGAGTGCAATGTATGTAGCTCCCTACTTCTCCACCATGTTGTCCCCTCCTTCGAAATCACTTTTTTTAAAAAGTTTATTTAATTTGTGAGAGTGGCAAGAGAGAATGAATGGGGGAGGGGCAGAGACAGTGAGAGAGAGAGAATCCCAACCAGGCTCTTTGCTGTTATCACAGAGCCCAATATAAGTCTTGAACCATGATATCATGACCTGAGGTGAAACTGAGAGTTTGATACTTAACTGACTGAGCCACCTAGGCACCCCTGAAGTCTCTTTTATTTCACATTACGTATATCATACATCATGAGGACACTTACTCATAATTTTTTTTGATTAGAAGGACTAATAATGATCATTATTAAGATCTGCTTCTACCCACAAAACACTTCTGACCCCAAATGTGTGGATTTTTCCGAACCAAGCAATTCTCTAATTTTTTGTGGATACCAACTAGATGTCCTATAATTTAATTTTATTCTGATGGTAAATACTTGAGTTAGTGCAGATCCCAGTGTTTAGGGTCTCAGTCCCACAAGACTGCCTCCCATTTCAGTTGCCAATCACCAGTTGTAGGTCCCTGGTTACCCACACTTCTGCCCAACTTGGCTTCAAGTTGGATATTCCTACAACCCCATCTTCAGGTTTGATAATTTGCTACTAGAAGGGCTCACAGAACTCAGGGCGGTTACTTACGAATTCATTTATAAAGGATATTAGAAAGGATACAATGAGCAACCAGTGAAGGCATGTAGGTTAGGGTTTGGAAGAGTTCCAAATACAGGAGCTTCTGTCTTTGTGGAGTTTGGGGTACATCACCTTCCTAGCCTATGGATATGTTTACCTTGCCAGAAGGTCCTTGAACCCCATCATTTAGGTTTTCTTTATGGAGGTTCCATGACGTAGGCACAATTGATCAAATCATTGGCAGTTGGTAATTAACTCTACCTCTAGTCATTCTTTGCCTGGAGGTGGAGAGGGACCAGTGGGGCTGAAAGTTCCAACTCTCTAATCACTCTGTTAGTTTCTCTGGCAACCAGCCCCCATTCTAAAGCTATCTAGAGGCCCATCTAGAGTTACCTCATTAGCATAAACTCAGATATGTTTGAAAAGGACTTATTATGAATAACAAAGGATAGTGCTCCTACCCCATACTCATAAAATTACAATACCTTTGGGAGCACTGTGTCAGGAACCTGGATAAACAGCAAATATGTATTTATTATGTCACAATAGCTCACTAGTTAATAATCAGAAATAATTGGCAGCTTCTGGGAGCACCTCACATGCCCCCTCCTATTTCCAGAGATATTCATCTGCATTGTCATTCTCTTCCTCTTGTCCCTCTTCCTCCTTTTCTATCTTCATCTGTGTAGAGGTTGCTTTTAGAAATACAGGGTTGACCAATGGAATGTGGAAACCGCCCACAGTGACAGCTGGCTGAATACAGAAAAGCCCATCAGACGAATCACCTCAAAATATTCCTAGGCCTTAACTGATAAATGGGCTACTTTCAACCAGGCACAGTTACCAAAAAAGGGAGAATTCCATACATTGCCATACTTCCCCTCACCTTCTTTCTTTATTTTTCATTTTTAAAAAAATACCTCACAAATCGTGAAATCATGGCCTAAGCCACAACGAACAGTCAGACACTTAACCAACTGAGTCACCCAGACACCCCATCCCTAAACCAATTTTAAAGCCATATTTCATCATTTATGTTTTCCTTGAAATATATATTTCACAAAGAACATAGTATTATAGTATTATATTCTATATGTAATATACTAATGTAGTATTCTGTGTTTTAGTTATGATATTTATATTTTTCCCTTTTGTCTTCTTCAGACTTTTCAAAAGATTTTTTCTGTGTTTAGTTTATTTATTTTTTTCATAGTTCATTTCAATGATCCAACTTTTAATTCTATTTACTTACTTTATGTTTTTTTATGTTTTATAATATAAATATATCATAATCACTTTTTACTTGAAAATTTTATTAACTTTTATTATTACTTTATTTTATGTATCTACAGGACCAAAATTTCCTCAGAGCTTTTATTTTCCTTTAACCCATATTTAGCTATACACTATAAGATGTTGTAGTTGTCAATCATTTATAAATAGTCTGCGATTTTGGCTTTGATTTCTACTTTATATAGAGAAGTATTTCAAAATTTACAAGTTGTTATAATGGTGTGGGGGGGTATTGTTCTTAATTTTAGATAATGTAACTTCTATAGTTTCTATATTTAGGAGCATATTGACATTTTGATGGCCTATTGTTAATTACTTTTTCTTTAAATAGCTTTATTGAGATATAACTTATATACTATAAGCTTTACCTATTTATTATACACAATTGAGTAGTTTTTAGAATATTTATAGAGTTGTGTAACTATCACCATAATCTATTTTTAGATCCTCTTTATCACTTCCAAAATAAACCTGGAACTCAGTATTCATTCCTACCTTCCCCCTACCTCCACTTCTCAGCCCTAGGCAAACACCAGTCTACTTCCTGTTTCTATAGATTTACCTATTCTGAATATTTCACATAAATAGTTTCATGCAATATGTGACTTCTCTTAGTTAGTATAATATTTTGGGGGTTCGTCTATGTTATAGTATGTATCAGAACTTCATTCCTTTTTATTGTCAAATAATATTCCATTGTATGAATCTGCCATAGTTTGTTTATCCATTCATCAGTTGATGAGCATTTGAGTTGTTTCCACTTTTTAGCTATTATGAAGAAGCTGCTATGCATAACTTTTTGTTTGGGCATATGTTTCCTTTCTCTTGGGTGTAGTGTAGGAGTGAAATTCCTGGGTAATATTGTAGTTCTTTGTTTAACATTTTAAAAAACTGACAAACTTTTCCAAAGTAGCTGTTAACTTCTCACATTCCCATAGGGGTTCCAATTTTTCCACAACCTCAACAACACTTGTCATTGTCCTTTTTTTTTTTTTTTTTTTTTGTCTTTTCTATTATGGCTGTTCTAGTGGGTATGAAGCAGTAGCTCATTGTGGTTTTGATTTGCATTTCTCAGATGACTAATGATGTGAGCATCTTTTCATATGCTTATTAGTCATTTATATATCTTCCCATTTTCAACTGTAGAGTATTGAGAGCACAGAAATGAAGAAAGATTAAAGGAACAAGTTGGGAAAATAGTGAGGAAGCTAATCTCAGTTTCTTTTCCTATTTCCATGAGGCAGGTCTGGAGTTGGTGGAAGAGATAAGTTTTCAATTGACTAAGATTGTATTAGACTATATTAAACTCTTTACAGACTAAGATTCACTGAGAAAACTAGGTGATTCATTTGATATTTCCTCCATGGTTGATGAGAACTGAGTTCATGGAACAGACTAAAAATCAGGCAGTTAGCAGAAAAATAAAATTGCGTTTTGCTTGTACCTACTGATTCCAACTCGTTCAAAAAACTAGGTATATTTGTTATATTAAAAAAAACATTCATATGGCAGAATAAAGGTGGAAAATGCATATCATAAGAAAAAAAAGATAAAATTTGATTGATCGAGTAGGTCAGAAAAGGGAAAAGAAACAGACAGAAATAATACACACACACACAAAAAACCCATAAGATAAAATTGTTCAAAATATGACCAAGCTTATCAATGTTGACAATAAAGGCAACTGAGTACAATTAACTGTTAAAAGCCATAGACTATCAGGGGCAAGTTAAATTAATAAAAGATAAAATCCAAAAAGAAGAACTAATAGTAATAATGTGAAAAAATTTATTTTAACTATACAGGGAGAAAAAAACCCAAATATTCATAATGGCAGTTAACATATCTTAAAGAAACAAATCAAACGGGCAAGATGGCGGAGAAGAAAGGAGCTCCGTACTTGCACTCTCGCCCATACCTCACACAGAAAAGATCTGAAGCCATTGGAAACCTTACGAAACCTGAGAGATTGGGAGAAAAAGGATGCAGAATCCACTGAGAAAGCCATCTAACGTGAGTATGAACTGGGGAAGATAAAATTGGGCAGGGATCGGAGACTCCAGGGTCGGAGGCGATCCCACTCTGTGGGGAGTGAGAGGGGAAAAAGAGGGAATCCAAAACAGAAAAACCTCCGCTCTGGATATAGAAATACCCTGTGCGCCAAATACCTTCACCCCAGGTCCCCTCGCGCGAACTGGTCCTGGAGAGGCTGAGCGCACAGACCGCTTCTTTGTGCTGGCTCCTGGCTGGCTGGACTTCTAGAGTAGCGGTGCGCCAGCCGCCATTGTCCTCCTGGCGGGCTTGGGCCCCTGGAAGAGCCACGCGAGGCACTGGGCGTCCGCGCTCCTGGCTGGCTGGACCTCTAGAGGGAAGGCAAAACGCTAAAAACTGGGAGATTGCCCGCGAGTTCGTGTTTCGGGTGACGAGACATAAACCTGGTTTTTCTCACTTCAGCGGGCTCAGCGTACCCGGCAGGCAAGCCCCCACCCATGCTCGCCAGCCCTACCCACAGAAAGAAGCAGCAATTCTGACTCCACCCCCAGAGCTTGGCAGGAGCCCTGGAATTGCCCTGAGGGGATTGCCTGGGAAGTTATGTCTAAGGCAATTTCCGCAGGGCACGTGGACTGGGATTTGGAGACAGGGACTGGCCTGGGTTGAAGAGTGCAAGCAATTTTGGCTGCGCCCCCGGTACAGGGAGTTTACATGCCCAAAAAAGCGAGGTGCAGCGCTTGGTTCAAGAAGGGACTGGAGCATCGCCACTCTCCTCCCCAGAACGACCAAGGCAGAACTCCCGCCTGAGGCATTGGATCACAATATGCCCATCCCTACTTGAGAGCGGCTCTCCTCCCTTTTTATTTTTTTCTCTTTCTTTCGTTTTTCCCCAGAACACTGACCTGATTAACTCTGGTCATTGGCTTACTTAAACAATCACAACTAGTCCATTCTGTAGATGTAAATTCTATGCCTACCAACCTTTTCATCTCTTTCTCTCAGGAATAATTAAACTATATCGTTTCTCTGGATAATACCAGCGTCCTTTTCTTACCTATTCAACCATATTCTACCCTTTAGCTCTTTGAAAAAAGCTTCTTATCCCTTCTCCCTGTTCATTTTATTTCAAATTTTGCCTCATCCCCACCCTGTCTTCTCTCTCTCTCTCTGTGCTCTTCAACCAGCACTGTGTACACCTGAGTATTTAACTGTAGCTGGGAAATCCGGTTATATGCTTTAAATCGTTCTTTGTCCATCGGTTTTCTTCTTTTTTCCTTTTCTTTTCTCCTTTTTGACCCTTTTACGTATTTTATACTCTCTATTATTCTCCCTCACTCCTCCATCTTTTCTCTTAACATTTTTGTTTTCCCTCTCAGTTTGCATGTTAGTTGAATTAGTCTGTGCATTTGTGTGCTCCTGCTCCCTGTGTGTTTGTCTGTCTATTCTCTTTTCCATCGCTACCTAAAGAAACAAGCCAGAGTACACAAGGTGGAGAGTCCCAAATATCATAACGAAGAGGAAAATAAAATAACCAAGGTCCCAACAAGAGAGACCAAGAGATACCATTCAAAAAACACTCTCTGAAAGGATAGGCCCTAGACAGTAAAAGAGTCTTCTTGGATACAGCAGCGCTCATAGGTGCAGAGAGCATAACAGGTCCTTAAAACTAACAAGAGCTGGAAAGCTAACTGAAATGACGAAACGAAAGAGCTCTCCTCCAAAGAAACTCCATGAAGAAATGACAGCTGCAGAACTGCTCAAAACAGATATAAGCAGCGTAACTGAACAAGATTTTAGAAGAATAATAGTAAAATTAATAGCTGGGCTTGAAAAAAAGCATAGGGGACATCAAAGAAACTATGGCTACAGACAGAATGGAAAATAAAATTAGGCATGAAGAATTAAAAAATGCAAAAAAATGAGATACATAATAAATTAGAGGCCTCCAATGCACAGACTGAGGAGGCAGAAAGGAGAATAAGTGATGTAGAAGACACCATTATAGAAAAGCAAGAAGCTGACAAAAAAAGAGACAAACTGATCCAGGAAAAGGAAAGAAGAGTTCGAGAGCTCAGCGACACGGTCAAACGCAACAATATCCATATCATAGGAATCTCAGAAGTGGAAGAGAGAGGGAAAGGTGCTGAAGGAGTCCTGGAACAAATTATAGCAGAGAACTTCCCCGACCTGGGGAAGGAAGTAAACGTTGAAATATAAGAGGCACAGAGAACTCCCCTCAGACGTAATTTGAATAGATCTTCTTCACGGTATATAATAGTAAAAATGGCAAAATACAAGGATAAAGAGAGAATTTTGAAAGCAGCTAGGGAGAAAAGGGCCCTAACATACAAAGGGAAACCTATCAGAGTGGTGACAGACCTATCTTCTGAAACTTGGCAGGCCAGAAAGGAATGGCAGGAGATCTTCAATGTGATGAACAGTAAAAATATGCAGCCAAGAATCGTCTATCCAGCAAGCCTGTCATTCAAAATAGAAGGAGAGATAAAATTCTTTCCAAATTAACAGAAATGGAAAGAATTTGTCACCACTAAGCCAGCCCTACAAGAAATCCTGAGGGGGACGCTCTGAAGGAAAGTTTGCAAGGAACAAAGATACCAGAGACACCACCACAAACATGAACCCTACAAAAGATACAAAGACTCTAAACCCACATATTTCAATAATAACACTGAATGTAAATGGGCTGAAGCTGCAATCAAAAGACATAGGGTAGCAGAATGGATAAAAAAAAAAAAAACAAAATCCATCTATTTGCTGTCTACAAGAAACTCATTTTCGACTGGAAGGTACCTTCAGATTAAAAGTAAGGGGACGGAGAAATATATATATCATGCTACGGGAAATCAAAAGAAAGCCTGAGTAGCTATACTTATATCAGACAAACTGACCTTTAAATTAAAGACAATAACAAGAGATGAAGAAGGGCACTAGATAATAATTACAGGGTCCATCCATCAGGAAAAACTATCATAGTCTATGCACCGAATATCAGAGCACCTAAATATCTAAAACAATTTATCACAAACAGAAACAATCTTACAGATAAGAATGTGCTAAGAGCAGGGGACTTTCATACTCCGCTTACAGCAATGGATAGGTCAACCAGACAGAAAATCACTAAAGAAATAAAGGACTTGAAAGACACATTGGACCAGATGGATCTGATGGATATATTTAGAACTTTACATCCTGAGGCCAGGGAATTTACTTTTTACTCAAGTGCGCATGGTACATTCTCCAAATTAGATCACATACTGTTACATAAAGCAGCCCTCAATAAATATAAAAGAATTGAGATCATACCATGCACACTTTCAGGTCATAATGCTTTGAAGCTTGAAATCAATCACAGGAAGAAATCTGGAAAACCTCCAAAAACATGGAGGTTAAAGAACACCCTACTAAGGAATGAATGGGCCAATCAGGCAATTAAGGAAGAAATAAAAAAATATATGGAAACAAATGAAAATGAAAACACAACAATCCAAACACTATGGGATGCGCCCAAGGCAGTCCTAAGAGGAAAGTACATTGCTCTCCAGGCCTATTTCAAGAGATTAGAAAAAGCGCAAGTCCAAAATCTAACAGCTCACCTAAAGGAACTAGAGGCAGAGCAACAAGAATGCCCCAAACCCAGTAGAAGAAGAGAAATAGTAAAAATTAGAGCAGAAATAAACAACATAGAGACCAAAGAAACAATTCAACAGATCAATGAAACCAAGAGTTGGTTTTTTGAAAAAATAAACAAAATTGACAAACTCTAGCCAGGCTTCTCAAAAAGAAAAGAGAGAGGGGGCGCCCGGGTGGCTTAGTCAGTTAAGCATCCGACTTTCGCTCAGGTCATGATCTCGCGGTTCGTGGGTTCGAGCCCTGCGTCGGGCTCTGTGCTGACTGCCAGCTCAGAGCCTGGAGCCTGTTTCAGTCTGTGACTCCCTCTCCCTCTGACCCTCCCCTGCTCACGCTGTCTCTCTCTCTCTCCTAGAAATAAATAAATATATATATATTTAAAAAAAAGAGAGAGCACCCAAATAGACAAAATTATGAATGAAAATGGACTTATTACAACCAACCCCTCAGAAATATAAGCAATTATCAGGGAATACTATGAAAAATTATATGCCAACAAATTGGACAACTTAGAAGAAATGGACAAATTCCTAAACACACACTCACTACCAAAATTCACTCAGGAAGAAATAGAAAATCTGAATAGACCCATAACTGGTGAAGAAATCGAATTAGTGATCAACAATCTCCCAAGAAATAAGAGCCCTGGACCTGATGGCTTACCTGGGGAATTCTGCAAAACATTTATAACAGAATTAATCCCAATTCTTCTCAAGCTATTCCAAAAAATAGAAATCGAAGGAAAACTCCTGGACTCATTTTATGAAGCCAGCATCACCCTGATTCTGGAGCCACACAGAGATCCAGCAAAAAAAGAGAACTACAGGCCAATATCCTTGATGAATACGGATGCAAAAATCCTCAACAAGATACTTGCAAATCAAATCCAGCAGCACATAAAAGGAATCATTCACCAAGATCAACTGGGATTCATTCCTGGGTTCCAGGGCTGGTTCAACACTCACAAATCTATCAATGTGATGCATCACATCAATAAGAGAATAGTAAAAAACCATATGATCCTGTTAATAGATGCAGAAAAAGCATTTGACAAAATACAGCATCCCTCCTTAATAAAGACTCTAGAGACAGTCGGGATAGAAGGAATCTACTTAAACATCATAGAAGCCATCTATGAGAAGCCTTCAGCTAACATCATCCTCAATGGGGAAAAACTGAGAGCTTTTCCCCTGAGATCAGGAACATGACAGGGATGTCCACTCTCACCACTGCTGTTTAACATAGTGCTGGAAGTCCTAGCATCAGCCATCAGACAAAAGGAAATCAAAGGCATCAAAATTGGCAAAGAAGAAGTCAAACTTTCACTTTTCGCAGATGACATGATACTCTGCATAGAAAACCAGACAGACTCCACCAGAAGACTACTAGAACTGATCCAAGAATTCAGCAAAGTTGCAGGGTACAAAATCAATGTACAGAAATCGATTGTATTTTTATACACCAATAATGAAGCAACAGAAAGAGAAATCAAGAAACTGAATCCATTCACAATTGCACAAAAAACCATAAAATTTCTCTGAATAAACCTAACCAAGGATACAAGAGATTTGTGTGATGAAAACTATAGAAAACATATGAAGGAAATTGAAGACGACACAAAGAAATGGAAAAACATTCCATGCTCATGGATAGGATGAATAAATATAGTTAAGATGTCATTACTACCCAAAGCGCTCTACATATTCAATGCAGTTCCAATCAAAATTGAACCTGCATACTTCTCAAAACCAGAACAAACTATCATAAAATTTGTATGGAACCACAAGATACCCAAATAGCTAAATTAATACTGAAAAATAAAACCAAAACGGGAGGTATCACCATCCCAGACTCTAGCCTCTACTACAAGCTGTCGTCATCAAGACAGTATGGTATTGGCACAAAAACAGACACATAGACCAATGGAACAGAATTGAGAACTCAGAAGTGGACCCAAAAGTATACAGCCAACTAATCTTTGACAAAGTAGGAAAGAATATCCAATGGAAAAAAGACAGCCTTTTTAACACATGTGCTGGGAGAACTGGACAGCAACATGCAGAAGAATGAAACTAGATTATTTTCTCACACCATGCACAAAAATAAACTCAAATGGATAAAGGACCTGAACGTGAGATAGGAAACTATCAACACCCTAGAGGAGAATGCAGGAAACAACCTCCTCGATCTCCACCGCAACAACTTCTTACTTGACACATCCCCAAAAGCAAAAGAATCAAGGGCAAAAATAAACTTTTGGGACCTCATCAAGATTAAAAGCTTCTGCACAGCAAAGGAAACAACCCACAAAACTAATAGGCAACCAACGGAATGGGAAAAGATAGTTGCAAATGATGTATCAAACAAAGGGTTAATATCCAAAACCTATAAGGAACTCACCAAACTCCACACCCGAAAAACAAACAACCCAGTGAACAAATGGGCAGAAAAGATGAACAGACACTTCTCCAAAGAGGACATCCAGATGGCCAACAGACACATGAAACGATGCTCAGCATCCGTCCTCATCAGGGAAATACAAATCAAAACCACACTGAGATACCACCTCATGCCAGTCGGAGTGGCTAAAATGAGCAAATCAGAGAACTCTAGATGCTGGTGAGGCTGTGGAGAAACGGGCACCTTCCTACACTGTTGGTGGGAATGTAAATTGGTACGACCCCTCTGGAAAACACTGTGGAGGTTCCTCAGGAAACTAACAATAGAACTCCTGTATGACCCAGCAATAACACTGCTAGGAATTTACCCAAGGGATACAGAAATGCTAATGCATAGGAGCACATGTACCCCAATGTTCATAGCAGTACTCTCCACAATAGCTAAAACATGGAAAGAGCCTAAGTGTCCATCAACGGACGAATGGATCAAGAAGATGTGGTTTATCTATACCATGGAATACTATATGGCAATGAGAAAGAATGAAATCTGGCCATGTGTAGCAACATGGATGGACCTTGAGGGTGTTATGCTGAACGAAATAAGTCAGGCAGAGAAGTACAAATATCATATGTTTGCACGTATTGGAGGATTAGGAGGAACTTAACTGAGTACCATGGGGGAGAAGAAGGGGGGAAATGGTGGGGGATAGGGAGAGAGGCAAACCATGAGAGACTCTTGAATGCTGAAAACAAACTGAGGACTGATGGATGTGGGGGAGGAGAGGGGAGATGGGCATGGAGGAGGGCACTTGTGGAGATGAGCACTGGGTGTTATATGGAAACCAATTTGACAACAAACTATTTGTAAAAAATAAAAATAAAAAAAATAAAATGAGATTCCACTGTGGGAGGAAAAAAAAGAAAAAAAGAAACAAATCAAACAGGCAAAAATAAGTAATGATAGGGGAAATTTAAAATCACATGATTAACCTGTTATAAGCCATATACCCCTGTACTCTACAGTTTCTTTCCCTTCACAGCAAATTTATCAGAAATTTGTCAAAGGTACAGAATTTGTCAAAGGTAGAGAATTTACTTCCCTTTCATTCATTTCTCAGCTCAATTTAATCTGACCTATTCCCCCTCAATTCTGATCAGATGACAATTACCAAGGTCAGTAAAGTCTTTTATTTTGCCATTTCCATGGAAAATGTTCAGTGTTACCTATTTGAGCTCTCAGTAGGATTTGACATGGTTGACAAGTCCCTACTACTTGGAACAGTCTTTTCCTTTTGTCTTACATAACGCAAGCCTCATATCATAATCACCACCATTCCCCATCATCTCTTCTTGTTTTTCTTATGTCATTCAGGCTCCCCCCCTCCCTGTCTAAATTTCTTTCTGTTGCTGATTTCTTATTTAATTCCATTGTAGTTAGAGAACATGTGAGAAAGCCATAGAGGATTAGTAGAGTGTCCAAATGGGTGAGGATGCTGACTTAATGCTAGGGGGTCAGAATAGGCTTCCCTGGAAAAGTGACTCCAGCTGAACTATGAAGCAAACTAGAAAAGGAAGAAGTATGGAGAAGAGCATTATAGACCAAAGAAATGTACAAAAAAAAAAAGGCCATTGGGGCTCCGTAATAATGTTTAAGTGGGAGAATGGTGGAAGATGAGGCTGGAATGATGAATAGGATCCAGTGTGTGGAGGGGTTTGTCTACCACATTAACAATTTTGGCCTTTCTTCATAGAGCCTTGGAAGTCATAAAAAAGATTTGGAGGGAGAGTGGTAGTATATGATATGATCATATTTAAATTTTAACAATCAGTGTTTGACTAAAATTTGGAAAATGAAGTGGGTGGGCAACAATGAATGAGGAAAGACCGATTGTAGGAGGACTAAGAGAGATGGTGGTAGTTTGTACCAGAATGTTGGTGGTAGACAGATGCGAATAGATTTGAAAGATATTTGTGAGGTAAAGTTGACAGATCATGGTGATAGATTAGATATAAATAATGAGAGGAGGCTGTCAAAGAGGACTCTTTATGGAAGCATTTTGTTTTTGGATAGTCTCTCAAATTTTTCCGGGAATAGTGCATTTATTTTACTAGTTAAAAAAAATTTTTTTTTCTGTTCCAGCATTAACTGTTTCCTTGGGGTTCTGTGTTCAGCTTAGTTCTCTTTCTGTTTTTTTTCCACCATTGTTTTTGTGATTTTTTTAGTTGGTCTGACCGGTATTGGTAAGTGGAATGAATTTCCCACAAAATATGAAAATTAGGATACTCCTGATAGCAAATACATAGGCTAATTATGACAAGGCAAGTATACTCAGGTGGCTGCATTACTGGCTACCCAGGTGCTTAGATTCTCTGTGTGGGAACTCCATAGCCAGTGTGAAGCCAGACATTGAAACCATTAATCTCCTTCTGTCCTTGATGCTGCCTCTGGAGTTTTTCATATAACTCTCTCTCTCTCCCCCCAATGAAATAAATTTTTCTTGTAGCTTTATTCTAGAATCAAGTATCACAGCTCCTATCCCTGGGACTGATTCAGCTTTTCTGTAGCTCTTTAGTTAATTTCTACCCATGAGCATTCCAACTCCCAGATCCAGCTGTCTCTGATATTAGGGATTTTTGAGCTTTTACCATTTCCTTTAGCTATTTGTTTGTGATCCTCATAAAGCCGTAGATGTGGACCGAGGGTAGGGTCATGGTACAACCATCGTGGGTGACTTGGCATTCTGGGCTACCTGGTCATACTTACTCATGCCCTCTGACCTACTTACACTTGATCTTGGATATACTATTTCCATCCTACAATGGATTGCTGCTGGGCATTTCTGACTATATGCTTTGGTGGGTCCAACATAACCCACCTTATAATGGGCAGTTTGTGCTGAAAGCTCAGAGCCTGGAGCCTGCTTCAGATTCTGTGTCTCCCTCTCTCTCTGCCCCTCCCCCACTCTCTCTCTATCTCTGTCTCTCAAAATAAAATAAAGACATAAAAAAAATTTTTTAAATCATTTTTACAGTGTCCTGTGGATAATGGACTCTTTGCTGCCTCCTGTTCCTCTTGTTTGGGTAATTGCAGCCTCCTGGCTTCTAGGGCACTTCTATTACTTTAGAGCTCCAGCATCCTTATAGGTGTTAATGAACCCAGCTCTACTATCACCCTTGGCCTTCAGGCTGAGCTTCTTAGTGATGTTGGTGCCCCTATTGGCAGATTCCTAAAGTCTTGGTGAATGTTGTGTCCTTTGGGCTTTCCCATGAAATGTAACCTCTGGTGGATCTTCTGGCCTTACATAACATAAGCATACCAGCAGAACCATCTCCCTGCCACCCTTTAATTTTTTCCTTCATTATCTTCTAAGGAACTTGGAATTTCTGCTTTGCTCTGTGTGGGCTTTTGATTTCCCTAAACTTCTAAGAGCCTCCCTAGCAGTGATTTTGCCATATGCTGGGGTTCTTGGCTAAGCATTAAATCTCATATCCTGAGAAGGTGTCCCTGAGTGAATTCTTTCATATACAGTCTTAAGTTCTAGCCCCCTGATTAACATTCTCCAAATCTATCCTAGCAGTACTTCCTTGGCACCTGCTAATACATACTCATTCTTGTGGCTCTCTTAGGGTGTAATCTCAGTACTCCTTGAAAAGTGTCCACTGAGATATGCCATATCATGTTCTAGGTTCCAGGTTCCAGACTTTCTTGGTCAGGGCCCTGACCTTAGCATAACAGACCTGCCATGGCTGAACATCTCTTGATATCTGAGACTCTAACTGTTAAGTCCTGAGTCTCCTTCTTATATGTGCTGCTTCTTCACTTGCAGTGTGTAATGGTTCCTTCTTCACTTGCAGAGTCCCTTAAACTCTTACACACAGCCTTTAATTATTTGTTAACCAACCCTAGTTTCTCATTGTTCCTCTGCAGAGTGGCAATACAACCTTATAATAACCAGTCAACTTTCCTACAGGGAATGTTCCCTCCATATTTTTCAAATGTCTGAATCATCACACTGATAAGGATGTTATGAAATTGCCACTGGTAAATTCTTTAACAATTTGGTTGCCATCTTGAGTGAGGGACTGTGCCTGACAGTCTACTCAGGATGGGTCCTCCTTGCCAACTAGATGGTGAGTGAGTCTATTTGTAAACTATTTTATTTGCCATATCTGGGACCATTTCAGTACCATCTCTATAACTTGGAGCTATTCAAGAAACATACACTAAGATTAGACATTTAAGAGATTGAATGAGAGACATGCATGTAAAGGATAAGGTGGTGGGAGGAAGTAGCCCATTAGGGAGCAGTTTCAGATCACAATGCTAGTCTAAAATCAATAAAGGAGAGGAGGAAGAAGGATTAGGTAGGAAGAGTTTCATATTACAACACACTTCTGGGAAAGTCTTAGGTCATGGGCAAAGATTGCTTGCTGGAGGAGCTCTCCAGTGGGTAGGAACAGTCCAGCTCTAATAACCCCATCATACTCAGTCATTGGCTGGGGGTGACCCACATCTGAACACTATGTGTGGCCTTGGTAGGAGCACCATGGTAGATCCAAAAGGGTAGGATCCTGAAGTTGTCCTTTAGCAGGTTCTTCTGAAGGAGAGCTAAGTGGTACACCTCTATGGCAGTAGTAGGATGCAACATTGGATATGAAGCAGGTATGTATGTGTTTTGTTTTTTTTTACTTTTTCAATTAGGCATTGGGTAAGAGGAAATACAAGTGGAAGCTAATGGGAGCAGAAATGAAAGCAAAATGAATTACTAGAGACCTTATGAGAATAAAGAAGGAAGCTCAGGGAAGTGGACAGGCAGGTTAATCAATAGAAAATTCATGAAATGCTTTAGCAGGTTGGGATCAAACTTAGCATATTCTAAATGGCATTTTTAGGGGTGCCTATGTGGTTTAGTCAGTGAAGCATCCAACTTGATATCAGCTCAGATTGTGATCTCATGGTCGTGATCTTGAAGTGGTGAGATGGAGCCAGGCATGGGCTCTGTGCTGAGTGAGGAGCCTGCTTAGGATTCTCTTTCTCCCTGTTTCTCTGCCCCTCCCCCAATTGGGTGGGCACATGTGCTCTCTCTCTCGCTCTCTCTCTCTCATTTATTTATTTTTGAGAGAGCGAGAGAGCGAGAGAGAGAGCGAGAGAGAGAGCGCATGAGCAGAAAGAGAGAGAGACACAGAATCTGAACTCACAAGCCCCTGATCTGAGCCAAAGTTGGATGCTTAACCGACTGAACCACCCAGGTGCCCCAAATGGCATTCTTAAATCTGTTCCTTAAAGATTCTACAAATCTGTTGATTTTAGAGGAGTTCTACTTCTTTTTTTTTTTTTTAAATATTATTTAAATTCTAGTTAGTTAACATATAGTGTAATTTTGGTTTCAGGGGTTGATTTTTTTTTTTTACAGTTTATTTATTTTGAAAGAGAAAGAGAGGGAGAGGCCGAGAGAGAGAGAGAGAGAGAGAATGAGCTGGGGAGAGACAGAGAGAAAGAGAAAGAGAAAGAGAATCCCAAGCAAGCAGGCTCCCCATTGCCAGCTTGGAGCCGAACATGGGGCTCTAACTCATGAACAGTGAGATCATGACCTGAGCTGAAATCAAGAGTCGGTTGCTTAGCCGACTGAGCCACCCAGGTGCCCTGTCCTTCAGGGGTAGAATTTAGTGATTCAACGCTTACATATAAACACCTAGTGCTTGTCATAACAAGTGCCCTCCTTAGTACCCATCACTCATTTAGCCTATCGCCATCCACCTCCCTCCATCAACCTTCCGTTTTTCTATTGTTAAGAGTCTCTTATGGTTTGTTTCCTTCTCTCCTTTCTGCCCCCCTTCTTCTTTACTCATCTATTTTTTCTTAAATTCCACATATGAGTGAAATAATAAGGTATTTGTCTTTCTCTGAATGACTTATTTTGCTTAGCATAATATACCCTACCTCCATCCACATCATTGCAAATGGCAAGATTTCATTGTTTTTGATGGCTGAGTAATATTTCATTGTATATATATTCCACATTTTTAAGGTTGTTTTTGTTTTTGAGAAAGAATTTGCAAGTGCGGGGGGGGGGGCAGAGAGGGAGAGAAAGAATCCCAAGCAGGCTCCATGTTCTATGCAGAGGCCCAACACAGGGCTTGATCTCATGACCATGAGATCATGACATCAACTGAATCAAGAGTTTGATCCTTAACCGACTGAGCCATCCAGGTGTGCCAGTGTACTGTATCTTCTTTATCCATTCATCAGTCAGTGGACATTTGGGCTCTTTCCATTGTTTGGCTATTGTTGATAATGCTGCTATAAACATTGGGGTGCACATACCCCTTAGAATCTGTAGTTTTGTATCCTTTGGGTAAATACCTAGTAGTGCAATTGCTGGATTGTAGGGTAGTCCTATTTTTAACTTTTTGAGGGACCTTCATACTGTTTTCCAGAGTGGCCACGCCAGTTTGCATTCCCACCAACAGTGTTAAGAGGTTTCTCCTTTCTCTGCAGCCTAACCAACACTGTTGTTTTCTGTGTTGTTAATTTTAGCCATTCTGACAAGTGTGAGGTGGTATCTCATCATGATTTTCATTTGTGTTTCCCTGATGATGAGTGATGTTGAGCATCTTTTCATGTGCCTATTAGCCATCTGTATTTGTTAAAAATGTTTACTTATGTCTTCTGCCCATTTTTTAACTGGATTATTTGGGGTTTTTTGAGAGTTTGATAAGTTCTTTATATAAAGATTTTGGATACTAACCCTTTATCAGATATGTCATTTGCAAGTAGCTTTTCCCCGTTCCATTCAGTAGGTTAGCTTTGTGGATTGTTTCCTTCACTGTGCTGAAAATTTGTATCTTGATGAAGTCTCAATAGTTCATATTTTCTTTGTTTCCCTTGCCTCCATCAGTGGGTCTAGCAAGAAGTTGCTATGTCTGAGGTAGAAGAGGTTGTTGCTTGTTTGAAGAGTTCTAATTCTAAAATGGCAATGTGAGGAACTTCATGGACTCATTCCTCAGTGAAATAGTATAACTGGTGAAAATTATTTAAAAAACCAACCAATGAAAGTTTCTGGAAATTGTCTTAAGGCCATATAGCAAATGAAGGAACATTTATTCAGGAAAATCTATTAAAAGTTGGTAAGAACAGCAAGAGTCTGTGGCCTGATCCTTGACCCACTCCTTTCTTCTACTGTAAGCAGATATGGATAAGAAGATAGGGTTCCCTCTTCCCTCAGCTCCCAGTCAAGAGATAGGGCATTTTACTGGGAGGGGCAGGTGGCCAGCATTTTTCATCTCCTCGAGTTTCAAGTTGTAGAGGCTAATTTGCAAGAGACTGCTGCTGAGGAATTGGGGGTCCCTTCTTCCACCTAGCCCCACCCATAGGTGTGGAGGTTCTACCACTGGGAGAGCAGGCTGAAAATATTGGGACCACAATCATCTTTGCCTCAGCTCACTTGTAGGGCAGATATTCTATGCTGGGAAAGGCAAAACAAGAAGAAGGCTAAAGACTTCTGCCCTCACTCAGTGCCTACGGAGTGGCTAAGAGATTTTTCCCCCAGGGTGAATAAGCAGTTCATAAGAACAGAGAGCCCTGAAACTCTCCCCTAAAGAACTGGCTTTATTTGAAAAGGTGTGGGGGGAAGTTAAAATCTAAGGGTGCTCCTGAAAACAATGGAGATTTTTGTGGTAAGAATTAAGGGGAGGCAGGGGCGCCTGGGTGGCTTAGTCGGTTAAGCGTCCGACTTTCGCTTAGGTCATGATCTCGCAGTTCGTGGGTTCGAGCCCCGCGTCGGGCTCTGTGCTGACTGCTGGCTCAGAGCCTGGAGCCTGTTTCAATCTGTGACTCCCTCTCTCTCTGACCCTCCCCTGCTCACGCTGTCTCTCTCTCTCTCCTAGAAATAAATAAAACATTTAAAAAAATTTTTTAAAAATAAAAAAAAAAAGAATTAAGGGGAGGCTAATAATTCTATGACAGTAACATGCTAAACCATGGCCAGGTATTTTGCCAAAGAGAATCAAGGTAAGAGACAGAAGACTCATCCTGGGGTCAGGAAAAACCCCTCAAAGATTGACCTTAAAATCTAACCCTGCTCACAGTTTACTGGAGCAGACTGTGAAGCATCTTATGCCCTAGGACACTGTTGAAAATAATGGAACAATCAGATAGGAATTAATGGAGCCCTGCTGGATGTTACATTGAAGATGGTGGAAAACTGAATAGGTCAGAGAAAGAGACAAATAGAATGTTGCTAAAACCAGTCATGTCAGGGTGGTTGTGTCTATCACTGGCTGCATTCTCTGAGGAAGAACATCAGGGGCATAAGACTGCAAAAGGCCGAGTAGGGGGAAGAGAATAGAGACTTCACTTCATTAAAATAATCCAGCCAGTCACTAAGCAAGCAAATAATAAGATGCATAAAGGGGACCAATATCCATATCCACAGTTGCTATAATATATTGTTCAGTTTACAACAAAAAAAATTACAAAATGTTAAAAGAAACAGGAAAGTATGACTCATACAATGGAAAAAAATAGAAGCCTGCTACAGAAACTGCCTGTGAGAGCAATCAGGTATTAGAATTAGAGTAGAAGACTTCAAAGTAAGCCATTATAAAATGTTCAAAGAACTAAATAAAAAAAAGACTAGAGAAGCAAAGTATGATGACAGTGTCAGATCAAATAAAGAATATCAATAAAAAGAAACTATATAAACCCATGAAAATTCTAGAGTTTAAAAAGTACAATAGAGCAATCCACCCCCACCCTTCCATCCAGGGTTTTGCTTTCTGTGGTTTCAGTTACCCATGGTCAACTATGTCTGGCAGCAGATGATCCTCTTTCTGATACATGAAAAGAAGGTCCATAGCAGCCTAATGCTACATCACAATGCCTATGTCATTCACCTCGCTCATCTGGTCATATAGGCATTTTATCATCTCACATTATCACAAGAAGAAGGAAGTGAGTACAAGATAATAAGATATTTGAAAGACAGAGAGACCGCATTCACATAACTTTTATTATAACATTTTGTTATAATCGGTCTATTTTATTATCAGTTATTGTTGATAATTTTTTACTATGCCTAATTTATAAATTAAACTATCATAGGTATGTATGTATCTGAGAAAACATAGTCTATATAGAATTTCGACTATTTGCGGTGTCAGGCTTCCACTGGAGGTCTTGGAATCTATCCCCTGTGGATAAGGGGGGGACAAATGTAGCTGAAATGAAAAATTGATTAGAGGAGCTCAACAGTAAATTTGAACTTCAGAAGAAATAATTAGCAAACTTGAAGGTAGACTGATATGCAAGTATGTATAATCTGAGAACAGAGAATAAAAGAATGAAGAAATGTGAATAGAAACTCAGGAAAATGTGGGATACATTAAACATGCCAACACATACATAATGTAAGTACCCCAAGGAAAGGAGAGAGAGAGGGATGCAAAAAAATATTTGATGTAATATGACTGAAAACTTTTCAAATTTATATATTAACATTAATTTACACCTCCAAGAAGCTAAATGAATTATAGGTAGAATAAGTGGAAAAGAGATCCACAAATAGACAAATTATAGTAAAAACACTGAAAACTGAAAAGGAAGAGAAGATTTTGAGGCAGAAAGAAAATAATCTTATACAAGGAACCCTAATAAGCTTAAGAGTCAACTTCTCACCAGAACCAGTGGAGGCTAGGAGACAGTGGGATGGTACATTCAAAGTGCTGGAAGAAAACGTATTAATCAAGAATCTTATTCCAGAAAATCCGTCTTTAAATAAATGAGGGCAAACTACATTTCCAGGTAAGCAAACACTGAGAAAATTTGTTGCTAGAGGACACATCTTACGTACTAGAGAAAGTTCTTTAGGTTGAAAGCAAAGAGCCTGAGAGAGTAATTTGAATTCACATGGAAAGCAGGGGCGCCTGGGTGGCTTAGTCGGTTAAGCGTCCGACTTTCGCTTAGGTCATGATCTCGCGGTTCATGGGTTCGAGCCCCGCGTCGGGCTCTGTGCTGACTGCCAGCTCAGAGCCTGGAGCCTGTTTCAGTCTGTGACTTCCTCTCTCTCTGACCCTCCTCTGCTCACGCTGTCTCTCTCTCTCTCTCCTAGAAATAAAACAACAACAACAAAAATCTATTGAATTCACATAGAAAACAAATCTGTTCATTTTTATTTATTTTTTGTTTTATTTATTTTTGAGAGAGAGAGAGAAAGAGAACAAGTAAGTGAGAGAGGGGCAGAGAGAGAATCTCAAACAGGCTCCACACCATGAGTGCAGAGCCTGACATAGGGCTCAAACTCACAAACTGTAAGATCATGACCTAACCTGAAATCAAGAGTCAGATGCTTCACTGACGGAGCCACCAAGGCACCCTAAATCTGTTCATTTTTAAATAGATTCATTCATTCATTTATCAATATTTATTGTGTACCTATACTGAAATAAGTGTACATTGTGCTAGGTGCCAGGGATGTCATCGTTAACAAAAGAGATCTCTTGCTCCTAATGGACCTTGCATTCTAGGCAATAACAATAACAATGATATAATAAATGAATATATGAAAGAATCCAGAAGATTATAAGTTTAAGAACAAGAAAGTCTTATGTAAGGACCTGGATGCCAGAGGGAGGGTAGGGGTGCAGACTATTTTGTTAATTAGGGTGGTCTAGGAAAGGTCTCATTCATAATATGAAGAAGTTTTCAAAGTGGGTATCTGGGGGAAGAATATTACCCCAGGCAGAGGTAAGACCTACAGCCAAGGTCCTAAGGCAGGGACAACAATGAGTGTTTGAGGAAAAGTAAGTAGTATGGTTGGAGTGAATGACCAAGGAGGTTAGAAGTAGGAGAGTAGATCAGAAGAGTAACTAGGGGCCTTGATGACTCTTGTGACTTTGATTTTTACACTGAATGAGAAGTGGAGCTATTTCGGGGTTTTGAGCAAAAGATTGAAATGATGTAGCATAAATTCTTAAGAGAGCTTTCTGACTGCCTTCTTGAGAATAAGCTATAGATGTGGCAGTCTGTTAACAGGCTGTTAAGCCTCAGTGCTCACAGTAGAGTGGTGGTATATAGTTAGATTTGGATATATTTTGAAAGTAGATTTCATAGGATTTACTAGTGAGTAAATGAGAGGGGTGAGATGAATTATGGATGCTTCAGAGTAGTTTTTGGCCTAAGGACATTGACACAATGGATTTCCCTTTAAATGAGATGAGGAAGGCTGTGGGTAGAGCAGGTTTCAAGTGAGGGGAGATTTCAAGTCCAGTTTTGAGCATGTTAAGCTTGATATGTCTTTAAGACATCCAAGTACAGGTGTTGAGTAGGCAAGTATTTGACATTTGGAAAGACGTATAGGTGAGACATATATATTAGGAGACATCAATGTATGGGTGGCTTTGGGGACAGGTGACACATTAAGAGGGAGATAGAGTCTAGATATAGAAGGAAGACCAAAGATTGAGCCCTCAGAGCATGCTATCATTGAGAGTTCTAAGAGGAAGACGAAGGACCAGTTGAGTGACATGAGGAGGAAAAGCAAGGGTGCAGTATTCTCGATATCGAAGTGAAGAAGTTTCAGGAAGGAGAGTGATAAAATGATGTTGGCAGATCAAGTAAGACTACTGAGAGAAGAAACAAAATGGATTTAGCAAAGTAGAGGCCATTGGTGACCTTTATTCAGTTAATACAGCTGCATTATCACTGCTTGAAATATTAGAACCATCTTTGATTTCTTTCTTTTCCTTCCGCCTGTCATCACCTTCAACTCCAATATCTAGAAAACTTGCTCATTATATTTAAGAGTCATTATTTATCACCTACACTTGTGGTAAGTACCATTCTAGATACTGAGCATATGGAAATGAGCAAAACATGGACCTTCTGTTTTAGGAACTTAGAGTTCAGAACAGGGTTCAGGCGTAAATACATTTTAGTATAATAGCAATGATAATAATAATGCTAATAATTACTATAATTCTATTAACATGACTTTTGCTGCTGCTGCTGCTACTTAATACTACCACCTAACATTATTGGAGCATGTCCCCTGTGCCAGGCATATGTGTTATCCCAGGTAATCCTCACACATCTCTGAGCTGGCACCATTTTATAGATGAAGAAAATAAAAAGCAGGGGTGCCTGAGTGACTCAGTCGGTTGAGCACTGACTTTGGCTCAGGTCAGGATCTCGTAGTCCGTGAGTTCGAGTCCCACATCAGGCTCTGTGCTGACAGCTCAGAGCCTTGAGCCTGTTGTGGATTCCGTGTCTCCCTCTCTTTCCATGCCCTTCTCCTGCTTGTGCTGTGTCTCCTTCTCTGTCTCTCAAAAATAAATAAACATTAAACATTTTTTTAAAAAAAGAAAAGCAGAGACAGATTGAGGAACTCATTCAAGGTCACACAGCTATGAAATGGTGGAAAACAATATGTAAAACAAAGCAATCTAACTTCTGAGTTTGTATTCTTAACTACATCTGCAACCTGACACTCCCTAACTCTCAAAACTTGACTTAAACCTGCTAATTTATTCCCTCACCTTAAATTACCTTTCCCTTATTGCTTCCCCTTATTTATTTTTACTGGGATAACTTTTGTAATCACTTTTTTGTCGATCTGCCTTAGGCCTGCTTCTGAAGAACCTAACACATATTATTTTCACACTGCTAAAGAATTGTAGCAGTGACTCCTCTAAGTTTTTGATTGGTTGATTAGTATTTGAAATCATTGTAACTACTCATAAAGTATCAAAGGACATCAATATCTTGAGATGCATTTTAAGCTATGGTATAATCACATTTATTGAGAACTTACTGTATTCTAATTATGATTTCCTAAGGAGTCCTTGTTAAATATTCCTCCCAATGAACCTTAGGTGAGGCTATCTTACCCTGTCAATGTGATTCTAATAAAATGGTACTTAAAAGCAAAGGAAGAAGGAACCTGAGAGAGGGAGTATAACAATAACTGCTTACACTTATAGGATACTTACTCTGTGTATGGCATTGTCCCAAATGCTTTATATATAGCAATTCATTTATTTCTCTCAACAACTGCATGAGAAATGTACTCATTTACAGATAGGGCACTTGAGTACAGAGAGGTTAAATTAATATGCCCAAGGCCTCACAGGTACCACTACTACAGAGATAGCAATGTACTAATTATCATCATAGTATCAGTGGTAATATGCACACTTTCCTCCCTTCCTTCTTGACTCATGCACCACAACACTCCCAGACCTTACTAAAGGGTTAGAATGATTCCAGGGAATTAAAATTGTGAGGGAAGGGGAAAAAATAAAAATGGTATGATTCATGTGTCTTTTCTTATAGTCCAAGGGAAGAGCCCACCAGACCTCTAGGGGGTGAATTTTTAGACACACACTGTCTTAGTTTGGGCTGCTAAAACAAAATAATCATAGACTATGTATCTTAGAAAACAGAAATTTATTTTTCAGTTCTGGAGCATCTAATATCAGGGTGCTAGCTGGTTAGATTTCTGGTGAGGAATCTTCCTGGCTTGCAGACGGCTGCCTTCTCACTGTGTGCTTACTTTTCTTGGTTCATGGCATGGGGAGAGATCTCTCCAGTGTCTCTTCTTCTAAGGGCGCTAATCCCATCATGAGGGCTTTGCCCTCACTAAGTCACCTTACTCTAATAATTTCCCAGGGTCCCCTTTCTGAGTCACATGGTGGGTTATGGCTTCAACATATAAATTTGGCAAGGGACAAAAACATGGGGCCCATTATATACCCCATTCCCTAGATTTTCTTTTAAATTTCTATCCTCTGTCTCTGAAAGAAAGACTTACTTCAGAACTTCTCAATGCCCATTTCCACCTTCATTTAAATAGTTCACATCTTATTCGTGTGCTTTGATCTGGCCCTAGAATCCATCACTCTCCTAGCCCCATTCCTACAGGCTTTGTGACTCCATCTTTCCCATTTGTTAATGGGATCTCTTGCTTAACTTATTCTGGAAATTCCCTAAATCTATTGATGGGGTGACCCTGAATTCCTTTGTTTCCGTGTTCCCACTTTCAGTGGCTCTGAGAGACTCATTCCATGTGAATTCCATGTGAATCTTAACCTCTACTGATCTTACAACTCTGGCCACTTTTTTTTTTTTTTAATTTACATCCGTGTTAGTTATAGCAGATAGCACAGTAATGATTTCAGGAGAAGAATCCATGGATTCATCCCCTAAATATAACACCCAGTGTTCATCCCAAAAAGTGTCTTCCTTAATGCGCCTTGACCATTTAGCCCATACCCCCATCCACTACCCCTCCAGCAAGCCTCAGTTTGCTCTCTCTATATAAGAGTCTCTTATGTTTTGTCCCCCCCCCCAGCTTTTATATTATTTTTCCTTTCCTTCCCTTATGTTCATCTGTTTTGTATTTTAAGTTCTACATATGAGTGAAGTCATATGATATTTGTCTTTCTCTGAATGACTAATTTCATTCAGCATAATACACTCTAGTTCCATCCATGTTGTTGCAAATGGCAAGATTTCATTCTTTTTGGTTACAACTCTGGCCACATCTAATCCTGTGACCTACACCTGGATCCGGTGTCGCCCACTTTTGATAATCATGTGATTCTCATCCCTGCTGATTCCTTCCTCCCTATTTCACAGTCCCTGAAGTCTCCTCCCTCTGTGACCCCAACCTGCTGACACTGTAATTTCTTTAATCCTGACTCCACCTTTATGGCAGCTTTACACTCTGCATTACTATCGTAGAAAACTCCATTCCTATACAATCATCTTTTCTCTATCCCAATTTACTTCTTGCCAGTTCATTTGGGATCTCTTGAACATAGTCTCTGAATCTCATTGAATAATCATACTGCTTAAATGCCTGAGGAATTTGTCAAAGATCTTTTTTATTTATATACAATTTTGGCTTGTAAAACAAGGTTAATATATGATATATAATACTTCTTAAAGGTTATTTTGGATTCATTAAACAGATACAAAAAGCATTCAGCAAATGTTACCTGAACATTGCAATTTTTTAGGATGCAGTGATTTGAGACACAAGTACTATGCAGGGATTCTGTTTCCATCACCATTTCAACTTAATCATATTAGTAGGTCCTTTAAACTCTCACTGAGATTATTTTCCAGAGAACAAAAGGAAAATTGTACTGTTCAAGAATACCTGTTTCCTTTATCCTTTATAATTTTTATGTTCCAGGATTTCTTTTGGAGACCTGAGTCATTTTATCTGAAACTGATAGTATTCTGGAAAACTTTCCAAGGAGTAAGACAGCAGTCTTATCACTCCAATCTATTGACTTTGAATATTCCATCCCTTTGACTATGGTTCCCTATGCTGTTTGTTTTCACTGGCTATGGAGGGGTAGTGTGTCTTAAGTGGAAGCCAGTGGATGCCTCTTATGTCCCATAAATTTTCTTCTTGTATCAGGATTCCTTTAGGTCATCAGCTTTGAGAACCTAGTGTAAGTCATTGTTTTAGAAGTTGTAGGTTTGCAGAATGGTTATTTCTTAGGTCTTTGATAGGCTTCAGAGTGTTGTCATTTTTATTTGATCATGACCCTATGACTTAAACAGTATGAAAAGGTACTTATCACCTAATGTGGAGATAAATATTTCCTGATAGTTGAATGTATAAAACAAATTTCTTATTAAAATATTTTAGCCTATAAAATTGTATAGTTTTTAATATTTTATTCTTAAAGAAATAGGTTTTTTTTTTTAATCATCAATGGCTTAATCAGATTTGACCTTGTCCACAGTTTCGATTAAAATGGCCCTGTTTAGCTGGTCATAAATTATGTTTCAGAAGCCAGTTTATCTCAGACATGTATATAGCACCAAGCTTTGAATACCAAAGCTCTTGTGAACCTTTTTTTTTTAAACATATATAAGCAAGATGCCAGGGAAGAAGAGGGTGAGGATTAAATGAGAAAAACAGTTATTTGATTTCTGTTTTCTATATTTACTTGATAACATTTCTTGAATTAATGCACACGTTATCCTGGTGAAGTCTCTGTTTTATTGCTCTCCAGAACAAATATTTTAAATATTGCTATGCTTGGGGATCATGAACTTTCAATGAATGTTTCCATTTGAGGATTAGTAAGTTTTTCTCACAGTTTCAGAGGATTAAAGAAAAAAGGCTATTGGTAGCTTCCAGTCAAGAACTATATATTGTATGAAATATGCATATATTTATTACAGAGATTTGTAAATTTGTAGTAGTCTGCAATGATTTTGTTTTCCTTCGATGAAAAATGACTTTCTCTGAGACTTTATATATCATTATATATTTCAAAATAAAAACATTCTGAATAACAGTTTAAAATGTGCAGTAGATATTTTAAGTGGATTTTGTTTGATTTTATCATATGTTCATGTATTTTCGTAATATGTTTTTGAACCAGAAAGAATTGAGGCAATGAAAAATGAAGTGTTTTCACAAGAAATCTTCAACTCTTGAAATCTTTATTGATTGATTTTTAGATTTTCATTTGAGAAAAGGAAATAATGAAGATTCTTACTGTGAGAAGGTATTCTAGGATTCTCTGAGGATTAGGATTCATTGAGTTTTACTGTTTTTTCAAGTCATCGAGCACATCTTGCTTTTTTATTTTCTCCCATGCATCAGGGATTTTACCTTTATTTATAAATTTTTTCTGATATTTTTCTTGTAGATTTTGTCTGAATTTAAGAACAAACTATTTCCAGTATGGCTGGGTAGATGAGTCTGGGGTGATGCTCCACGTGGCATACTCCCCTCCTGCCTGTCGATAGTTCTTAAGTGGGATTTTCCAGTCATCTCTCAAAACCAATAGATAATTGCTTGCTACCAAAGTACTACAGCAATCAATGACAAAGTTGTCAGTTTTGTAAAAGGACCCTCCACTAACAGCAAAAGGACGGTGGAAGGGAACACTGTGGTCTCCGTCATGTGTAGGGATTGTGTTTGTACAAGTTGCTTTACAGCAGGGACATTGTTTCCAGCAGCCAGAGAGATGTTCAGAGAGCATTTTCTGAATTTCCAGAACTCCTTCTTGTACAGACATATTCAAATAGTTCTCTTCTATTCTCTTCGTTGTGGGATCCAAAGCTTCACTCATAGCTTCTTTGAGAAACTTTATATCTTTTATCTCTTGGTGTTCAATGCTTATCAGGTCTTTTCTTGGGAAGATCACATTACTCCCCAGGCAATCACAGAACAAATCCAACCACCCAGACACAGTGCTGCTTTTATCTTTAGCTATTACTGTGGATTCATGAATAGCTGAGAGGATGGCATTCTTCATATCATCTACAGTTGTTTTTAAAAAAGACTTTATTTTTTCACTTCCTTTGTCTGAATAATATGTTTCAATATGCTTTTTAATGTAATTCCTGAAAAATGATTCTGAATTATGAAGGTAATCCCAGTAATTATCAAAATTTTCTTCCTCTGCCAGAGAGATGAGAATATGTTTCTCCAAGTTAGACCTATTTCCATTGAATGTGGGGCAGGTAGCTCGCATGTCCCCAGCAATTTTAGGGACCATTTTTTTCAATATGGTGGTAGAGACAGCAGGAGTGAGTTTCTGCCACAGAAAATCAGCAAATGTTTTGACTGAAGTTGCTCCTAGACAAGATATCTTAAAACTCATGAAGAAATCGTCTTTCTTACTTTCCAGATAGTTTACAGGATCATTTGCTCTCTTGAATGCTTCGTGCATCTCCTTAAACTTCTTTGATGCTTTTCGGAATAGGCACAAAGATAAATCAATTTCATATTTACTTGTAAATATGTATCTTCCCTCAGATTGTGCAGGTGTCACTTCCTCATCGATTATCCTCAGGATTTCATGGAAATAACCCGGATTGTAATCACGCTTCTGCATCCGTATGTTCTTAATAGTTTCATCATATCTTGAAATAATGCGGTTAGTAGTCATATCTATGGACATTTTATCACAGCCCTCTAATGACCTTGGAGTTATGTGATATTTCCTGTTCGTTTTGACATGTTTGTCATATTTTATTTGAAAGTTTTCTCCAGAATTTTCCTTCAGTGTGTCTACAATATTTGTCTCCTTTTTTTTTTTTTTTTAATATTTTTATTTATTTCTAGGAGAGAGAGAGAGACAGTGTGAGCAGGGGAGTGTCAGAGAGAGAGGGAGTCACAGACTGAAACAGGCTCCAGGCTCTGAGCTGCCAGTCAGCACAGAGCCCGATGCGGGCCCGAACCCATGAACCGCGAGATCATGACCTAAGCGAAAGTCGGACGCTTAACCGACTAAGCCACCCAGGCGCCCCTATTTGTCTCCTTTTTGAAATATTCCAAGAGGATGTTTTCAGAATCCACATCAATTGTAGGCTCTGTGGCTGGAGGGAGAGTTGAGGACACATCACAGACCCATTTTTCCCAAAGTTGATTGAACTTCTCGTGTAGCTCTTTCTCACTCAATTCTGTGCCTTTTACAGTTAAAGCCAACATTTGGCTTTTTTCTAGTAATTCCTTTTCATAACCTACCTTTTGGTTGTCCAGTTTTTCTTGACTTTTCTTAAAACTAATAAGTTCATCGGCTTTCTTTTGGCTTTCTAAAATAAGTGCCTCTTTAAGGATTGTGAGCTTAGTTTCAAAATTTGCTTTCCACTGAATAAGTATTTCACTATCTGGATCTTCATTAAAATATTTTTCAAGTCCTTGTTTGATGGCTTCATATTTTTCTGTGACTGGAGGCGTAAATGTGCTTATTCTGAATGTCTGGATTTTTCCATTCTGAATCTGGTTGATTAGCTGTTTCTGCAAGCCCAGCACATGACTCCTCAGTTCCCAGGTCCAGTGGTTATACATTGTTTCCAATTTGCTCATGGCCATGACTTCTCTGGTGTTCTTGAAACTGAAAATAAAGTTCTCATTCACCAGGGCCCTCCACAAATCTTGGTCTCATAATTTTACATCTGATATCTTCATGACGCTTCCTTTACATTTCTGTTTGACTGTCAGAAGAATTCCACTTTTCAGTTCCTGGACATTGTGGCTATAGCGAGGGTTGGGAGGGGCCATTGGAGGATTGCCATCCCAGAGATGAGCAAAGTAGTAAACATGAGTATTGACATCAAACTTAATGACATCACTAAAGCGGGTTACATCTGAGTACTGTTCTTGTTCAGCTGCTGTTGCTGCCATTTCATGTAATCTCTGCTCTAGCCGCCTTCGTCCTTCCATAGTTTGGTCTTTAGCTGTGACTTCCCCCACATTCTGATGGACAAAAAGGCAGCTTGGGGAGATTTTTACTTGTTTCATCCTCAGAAAGGCTTGGACAACTATTTGTAGAATATCTTGCATTTCTGATGGATTCTCCCCAAAAATATTAATCAGAGTCAAGTTTCCAAGTCCAATAACAAAGGTTGCCAGCTCATTGTCACGATTCTGGGATTTGCCGCTGAGTTCTGGGGCGCGAAGTCCTTCTGTGTCCACAACAAGCACAAAATCAAAGCCAAGTTCCTGTGTAAATGTGTCCTCCACCTTCAGGAGCTGCATGTAGGCGCCCCGGGTGCACCTCCCAGCACTGACAGTGAACTGCAGCCCAAAAAGGGCATTCAGCAGGGTGGACTTCCCTGAGCTCTGCAGGCCAAGGATGGAGAGAACAAACAGCCGTTTGTCTCCAAGGTTCTCAGAAACCTTGTCAAAAACAGCTGCTACCCACTTTAGAGGCACATATGAAGCATCCCCATCCATCAGCTCAATGGGAAGACCAGATATCATTAGCTCTGCAGCAATCTGGGGAAGGGAGAGAAAAAGGTGATCTTTTGTGGAGAAAGTTTCTTCCAGAACTTCATAGATCTGGCCTATTTCTCTGAGAAGTTGTTCAATTCCCAAGGTGCAGTCACTAATCTCTGTAGAGATGGCTTCTATCTCATTTTGCCAGTGTTTCAGGAAGGTGCTCTTTGTTGCTTTTTTCTTTTCTGTTTGTATCGATGACCACAAATTCTTTTTCTTTTCATTTAGTTTTTCCACATGTCCTGCAGTCAGATTGTCCAAAGACATACTCAGCCACTGTAAGAAGTAGAGTTTGGTATGAGTTTCTGAATGGTTTTGGAGAATTTCAAGGACAGATTTCATTAAGTCATTGAGAGGAAAGGCTCTGTTCAACTGTTGCTGCCGTATGTTTTGTTTATCTGCCTCAATCTCAGTCTTGTGTTGTTCAATGCTCCGATTTCTTTTTTCTCTCAGATGATAGAGTTCTTTGTCCTTTTTACACCAAAGATGCCACAGTTTTCCCTGAAGGGGTGGTAAGTTTTCCTTCATCTGAGGTATCTGCTTTTCTCCTAATAGGGCCATGAGAACCTCTGCCTTTTCTTTGGCTTCCTTGCAGTCTGTCTGGTCTTCATCAATAAGGAATCCTTGCTTGCAAGCAATCTGAGCACAGTCCTCTAAGCTAAAAGTAGTGTCAGAGAGCTCTAGTAAATCTCTGATTTTAGTTTTGAGGTTGTCTGTTAATTCTGCCTCATTTCTGTTCTTGATCCCAATTCTCACTTTTTGGCCAGAATAATTGGCCGTGGTTTTTTCTTTGTCATCAAGCAGACAGATCAAAGGTTTTGGTAGCTCACACAGGCCATGGATGATTTTTCGGTTTTCTTTATTGTCATCAGAAGTTGCCATGAGGACTACAATGAGAGAAGAGATCTCCTTCAGGAAGGTCAGTTGCTTCTCATGTTCCTTGGCATCTCCATGAAGATTGGCAAAGGTCAAACAGTTGTCAAATCTGTCCTCCTCTTCACCCCCAGGACAGAACCAGCATATTTCTACTACACCACCCATCAAGAGACAGTCTTTGCTACTCCCTCTGCAATGTCGATGAAAAAAGATATCATGTTTATGTTTACTGAGAATACAGTTCATAATCTGAGATTTGGAAGCAGAGAATCCACTTCCAACCCTAATAAAGGACACAATGGGGGTAGAGACAAGATTCATTTGCCAATTCTTATAATTGTTGCTTGCCTCATTTGTTGATTCCCTTGCTTGCTGCCAACTTCTCCTAATTTGACTGAGAGACCAGAGAGAGAATTCAATTTGAGAATTGCAAGGATTAGGTATAAGAAGAGGGAGGGCAAACTGACAAATAGAGAGTTTGGCCAGAATATATTGTCTAGCAAAATCATCTGCACAGTGAAGAATTGCCATCTGAAGAATTGCCATCTGAATATCCATAGGGTGAATATGGGGTCTGGAATCAGTGGTTGAAAGATTAGTGAGACTATCATTGTCTTCAAAAAAATCATCATATGGATCAAAACCCTCATTTTTCTGTTTAAGGCACTTAAATTGACTTGATTCTCTGCATTCCCATCATCTTTGAAGACCAAGTATCTCAGCCCATAATCCAACATCAGTAGCTTCTGTAAGAAGTAGAAGGAAAGCTCTCGTTCAGAGCTGGGCTGGGTGTTGTACACCGACGTCTTGTAGATCAGATGGAAGTTAGCTCTGTTCATCCTCTTTGGGTAGTAGTGTTCTAGGCCTAGACGCTGCAGTAATTCTAAGAAGGCTCCATTTTCTGTGGCCTCCCATTTGTTGTTTTCATTATCATGTGGTTCATGAGGTGGTGCCTTTTCATGGAAGATTCTTTGCAAATGTTTTCTCACTTCATCCATTTGCAATGAAGGGGTGGTGACTTCATAAATCCCATCAATGAGCAGTCTCAAGTCTTTCTCTAGGTTTCCCCAATCATGATCTGCCCCAGGTTTGCTGAGGATATCTACAACTTTTTTAGATAATGATTGTCCCATGTACTGTCTTATAAATGTCAACCGTTGTGTTTTCTCTTTTGGAGAAACAGCCAAAACCCCAACAGAGGCTGTCAAACCTGTGAGCACAAGGAATGCCTGAGCCCTGGACCTGCAAATATTATTGAGCTCCTGGTATTTTTCTTGGGCAGTTTGCATTTCATGCAGTAGAAAGTCTAACTCATCACATCCCAGGAGATACTGAAAGGTATTGTTTACCAGGTGATAACCTGCACCAGCTGCAATGGAAAGTAGCAAGAGCTGTATGTCTGACTGCTCTGTTTCTTGGAGATAATTCAAGAAGCAGCGAAGAGACCGGCCAACCTCATAAGTGGCCTTTCTTTGTGCTTCCTCCACTGTTTCTAGGGACTCAGATTTAACCTTTACTTCCTGGAAGTCATTTTTGTTTTTTCTTAGGATTTTAATTAATTCAGAAAATTGAGAGATTTTTATATGCTCCTGCGCTGACTCTGACCAGAAGATCCACTGAATGATGGAATGAGCCTGAGGAAAGTTTGTCACACTATAGATGTGAGGATCCAAAAGGCTGCGCAACTGAGACTTAATAAATTTTGTATCATAAATGGAAGAACTTTTGCAAAAATTGAAAGTGTTTACCAGAAAATTCTGCAGATCCCTATCTGTGAGGCATATGTTAATCCAAGTGTCATAACTTTTTAGTTTTTGACTCAACATTTGCATGAAACTTATCAGCTTTTTAAGCTGCTCTTCAGGGTCAGATATCTCCCAGGATTTTATATCCTCTAGGAAAACCCTGGCCTTCTTCACAACGCTCAGTAATTCTTCTCCATTCTGTATCTGGGTAGAGAGGCCAGTCAGAGCAGTGTAGCTGTCCTTCAGGCAGAGAGCTACCTGAAGAGCCTCTTTAAAATCACTTCTGTGGCTGGAGTGGATGATGTCCCAGACAGGCACCAGTTGAATTCCCCGGTCAATGACACACCAGGTTCAATTACTGGCAACTAGGCCAGTTTTCCACTGGAAAAGGTCATTTGATTCTGGTGGGCCACCTGTCTGGGCCACAGATAATTGGATTTTGGCTTGGAGATTTTGGGAGCTTGTGCTCTGAGTGTCTTCTTTTGAATGAGAGTCTGTCACAGCCATATCTGTAGCAACTCGAATTCCAAAGCCACTGTAACTGCCCCTTATGTAAGTGTCCAGGGCCTTGGCTGACTGCTGTTTCACTTCTGCCAGTTGCTCACTTTGGAAACCCTCTGAAATGGCTTTCCACCAGTAGATTCCTCCAAAGTGCAGAGGGCCCTGGTTAGCATGAGAGCCAAACCTGTGGAAGAAGGCTTCAGCCCTGGACTTTAGCAAAGAGACTCTGTCTGGGCCTGCAGACTGATCCAGAAGGCCTTCAATGTCTTTTAATTCATAGAGAGCAGCCTTGGATAACTGGAGCTGATCAGTGGGAAAGTGACAGGAAGCCAGTGGGATGTAGCTGAACTTGGTTGAGCAAAAATAAGAGTGCTCAGAATGTGATTGTTGGGTTTCCTTAGATTCTGAGTGTTTGCTGTAATCTACACTTGCTTCCAGGCTAAATCCCCAACCTTGACCTCTGGCTGAGGCAGTTACACTGAAGCCCAGCTTCTCTATAGTCTGGGTAAATGTGGATTCTTCTTCAGAAGATGTAAATTCTCTTGTTTTCATCCATGTGCCCTGCTGAGGGCCAAAGAGTGAGAAGTTCTTTGGGACACCGAGTAGCTCCTCTCTCTTCTCTATCAAACCCCTTTCATTGCTAGTTTTGTAAATTCCCTGCAGAGCTAACCCTCCAGATGCCCATCTAACAAGATCTCCATCTGGAAGGTTCTGCCTGTGAGATAATATCCCCTCTGTGAGGTTGAGTTGTTTCTGAATGTTTTCCATGACTTGTTGGAGGGACTTTTGGGGAGGTGGCCAGTATTCTTCAGGGATCCCCATTGCCTGCCTCAGCTCTGCCTCTTTTCTCCTCACTGCTTCTTCCTCTTGCTGCCTCCCTGCTGACAGCAAGCCTCTTAGCTCCTGTAGTGTCTGTTCTGCATGCTTCTGCGTTTTCTTTATCATTTCCAGCTGAGATTCCTGTAACTCAGAAAGACTATTTGAGTGTGACATGTTAAGAATCATTTCTAGGGCTTTCTTCTCCCAGGAATGTCATGCCTGAGATTTCAGCTTCTGGAGGTCTTTTTCTTCTAGGTGTTGTAAGGCCTGGGCACAAGTCACACCCAGATGTTCCTGCAACTTGGGCAACCAGTACTCGGGTGCCAGTCCTACTTCTGTCAGCTTCTCTTGAAGGTCATGTGTTCTTCTGCCTCTGAGCAGGGGCTCATCAGGAGTGGACTTCACTGTGGCCATGGCTGTGGGAAGAAAAGACACTCAGTTTGCCTGTGTTATGACCTCAGAAGTCACATAGCCAAAAGGGTGAATGCACTAAAGATGCAAGTCTTCAAGTTTTCTCAGTTCCTCCTCTCATTGTTCCAACAAATATGTTTTGTTAACACTGCTTCTTCTGCTTCTTCTTCTTCTTCTTCTTCTGGTTTGTTTGTTTGTTTGTTTGTTTGTTTGTTTGTTTTGGCAAGATATCTTTGTGAGTGTTCTCAATATGGATTGCCTTTTAGTTACCAGGGTGAGTTGCAACTTGAAGCCTGGCTTTTAGAATTCCCTATTACATAGAATTGATTGCATAGAGAACAGTAAGCTGAGGGTTGGAGTTTGGAATATGCATGAGTTTGATAGCCTGATGTTTGTTTAAAACCAAGAGTTGCCAGGGGCTCCTGGGTGGCTCAGTCGGTTGTGCTTCCGACTTCGACTCAGGTCATGAGTCGTGGTTTGTGGGTTCAAGCCCTGCGTCGGGCTCTGTGCTGACAGCTAGCTCAGAGCCTGGAGTGTATTTCAGATTCTGTATCTTCCTCTCTCTCTGACCCTCCCCTGCTCACGCTGTCTCTCTCTCTCTCTCTCTCTCAGAAATAAATAAAACATTAAAAAATTAAAAACAATACACAAAAAACCAAGAGTGGTGACAAAAAAAATAAGAAAAAGAAAAAAAACAGGCATCTTGCCATTTACAATGATGTGCATGGAACTAGAGTGTAAGCTAAGTGAAATAAGTTAGTCAGAAAAGAACAAATACCATGTAATTTCATTCATATGGGAATTTAAGAAACAAAACACATGAACACGGGTGGAAAAAAGAGAGGCAAACCATGAAATAGACTCTTAACTACAGAGAACAGACAGAGTTACTGGAAGGGAGGTTGGCAGGGGAAAGGGTTAAATGAGTGATGGATATTAAGGAGGCCACTTGCTGTGACGATCACTGGGTGTTGTATGTAAGTGATGAATCACTAAATTCTATACCTGAAACTAGTATTACACTGTATATTAACTAACTTGAATTTAAATAAGAAATTGAAAACAAAAGAAAAAAATTCAAAAAATATTATTCAATAGCAAACAAAAAACAAGAGTGGCACCACTAATTATATTTCCTCTTTTAGTTTCTGTCAAACCTGTGTTGAGTGGTTTCTGTCTTGTCTTTCTATCACTTCTTCTTGGCCATTTTATGATTTTTTTTTACTCTTCTGTCCTTTAAAATTCACTTGCAGAGGTCAGTATCATGATGGCATAAGATGTTCCTCTTTTTTGGCCCCCTTTTAAAACAACTTATTAGACATCCATCTGTGAACAAAAATACCTCAGTTGAAGTTGTGGGATCTAGCACGCTATGCCAAGGGACATGGGAGTAATCTCATCCACCTGTGCATCTGACAATAGGCAGAAGACCTCAGTATGGGCCACAGAACCTGCAGAACCAGTAAGCCTGCCCCAGCGCCCTGGCCACGGTCAGAAAAAAACCTAGAGTGTGCTGTCCTGGGCAGATACCCACAGGTGAAAGAATTTGCAGAAATACAGCCCTCTTGTTGGGAGATTCCTGCACAAGTTTGGTGACATTGATGGACTGGAACTGTCCAAAAGGGTAGTGGCGAGTGAGTGCCCACTACTCCCAATTGTGTGGGAGGTGGCTGGAGAAATCCATCTCTGGGTATTCATCCCAGAGTATCAAGTCAGGACTGGGAGAATGGAGAAGGGATTGGGAAAGAAGAATATCAAAAAATTTTAAAGGGACATGGTCCTGTTGATTACACTGAGGAATTCAGCAGGAAGTCCTTCCATGAGCCTCTGGGAGAACCTCACCCAAGGATCTCCTCACCCAAGGGCACCCTCAGTGCCCCAAGTGCTAAACCGACCAATACTCCCCCCTCCTCTGCTTTGTGGCTGGCTCCCTATGCATGCTCCTGAGTTCAGTGGTGAGAGCTAGTCTGCTCTCCGTAGCTAGACTGCTATTAGCAAAACAGATCAGGATTTGTGAGGAAGAGAGAAACCATACACTTGAGCCATAGCACCACCTTCTGGAAGACAAGAGAAGTTTCTGTAGCCAATCTGCTGAGTTGTAAGAACCAGACAAAACCTAAAAGGTTAAGAATTCTGCCACAAGAGAAAGCGAGAGTAATGGAGCAGTTGTATCCATACAAAAATAAAGAAAACCCAGCTATAATAGTACCAATACACAGAATAACCTAACTGAAAGGAACTAGTAAAAATTTAAGTAGCTGTCTTCTACTTGATGCAAACACAATGCAAAATTCTTCAGATCACTGTTTCCAGGCCATATACCCTAGGCTGTTTGCCTGGCCTCTCTCCAGGAGCAGGGCAGTGCCCTCAGGGTTCTATCCCAGTCCAGCCTGCTGACTTTTAAAACTCTAGGCTTTAAGACCCGCTGGTTGCAAGAGCTTATAAAAAGGAGCCCTATCATTTTCTCAGACTATGTCATCGGGTAAATCTTCTTTTGTGTTCCTTCGTGTGCTCTGTCCTCTCTCACTCTTCCACAACCATGACCTCTTACTTTCCACAGCACCTGTGACCCTTTTCTCCCCTGAACCATGTGTCCACACTTCCTACCTTTTTTGATGTAACTTCTCCCTTTTTAGGTATGGAGTTTGTTCTGTCAGCCTTCAGTTGGTTTCTTAGGTATTTAGAATTATTTGATAGTTATCTAGTTGTATTCCTGGGATGAGACAAGCCTAGGGTCCTGCTACTGTGCTACCCAATCTACTCTTGATGATTTAAAAAAAAAAATGAATGGACTCCCTTTCTGTTGCTGAAGGCAGTGGAGGCCATTGCCTGTTCTTTCAGAATGGCGCTCACTTATCACTCGGGACCAACTGACCTATATTCAATTGCTGTTCACGTGGGATCTTTCTCTATCTCAGTCTTCAAAAATTTTTTAAGCTTTTAAAAATTTATTTATTATGAAAGAGAAGGAGAGAACATGCATGAGAGCAGGGAAGGGGCAGAGAGAGAAAATTACAAGCAGACTTCATACTGTCGGCAGAGCCCAACATGGGGCTTGATCCTACAAACCATGAGATCATGACCTGAGCTGAGATCAAGAACTAGAAGCTCAACCAACTGAGCCATGTAGGTGCTATCAGCTCTCAAAGTTCTCATTTGAATATTTGCTACTATCACCAAGACCTGCATCAGTGGCAGCTCCACCTCAGGTCATGCCCTGGGCTTCCAGTCTCACCACATGGGCCCTCTTACTCATTGTGGCATAGTGGCTGTGGTGGCCCCAGGGGAAACCCATGTTCCCCGCCCCCCACTTGCTTCCATACTTGTTGCATGCATCACCAAATGCCAACCATGGCTGTGTACGGGCCCATCACTCCCAACATTTCCAGGGCTAGTTCATTCATCAGGTGGGTGTTTACATACTCTTTAGTGGATTCCAACTTCCACTGACATCATCCTGCTGTTTAAATCAACCAATATCTTTTCTGGGTTCTAATGAACCTCAGCATCAGGTGCCTTAACCCAGCATTTGATTCATCTTGCAGCACTACTTCTGCTTACCAAAAGTAGCCCACTGGGCACTCACATTCCACTCCTGGCTCCATGCTAGCAAAGCAGAATTCTTAGCCATTAGAGGTTTGAGAATAGGTTGAAACAGTTTTGGTTGAAGACCTCTAATCATTCACTTTACTAGATAAAACTTGTAGGTTTTTGTGTGTGAGAGTGCCAGCTATTCTGAGGGAAAGTTTGGAGAGAACTAGCTACTAGATGGTTCAATTAGTCTTTTTCCCCTCTACACAGGTCAGGTGACCAATTTGCACATCAGGGCCATTACAGACCTCCACCAGAGCTTCCTTTGGCTTCACCCTTCCCAGACATAGCTCACCATCTTTCAGGTCCTAATACATGCACTCATGCTTCACTTCCCTGGCATGGTGGGTAAGATGGTCCAGTGATACACCCTCAGCAGACTAGAGAGTAGAGGTGAAGAACTTAACGAATGAGATAGAAAATGCAATAGAGAGATGTACATAATAGTAGAACAAATGAAAGACAGAATAAGTGAGTTAGAGGACAAGAAATTTGAAATAACCCAGGTAGTGGAGATTAAAGAAAAAAGATTGAAAAAAGAGTGCAGTCTGCATGATGCATAGGATTTTATAAAAAGAAAAAAAAAACAGAATAATAAGGGTTCCAGAAGAAGAAGAGGAAAAGTTGCAGAAAGTTTATTTAAATAAATAATAGATGAGAACTTCCCACACCTGAAGAGACAATTGGACATCCAAGTTTGTGAAGCTAAGAGATCACTCTATTATCTCAGTGAAAAAAGACCTCTCTAAGACACACTATAATGAAACTGTCAAAAATCAAAGATAAAGAGCAACTCCTAAAAGCATCCAGTGAAAAATGATGGTAGTCTACAAAGGAACCCCCATTAGACTACTAGTGGATTTCTCAGCAGAAACCCTACAGGCCAGGAGAGACTGGAATGACCTATGTGAAATGTTGGAGGAAAAAAATGTCAATCAAGGAGACTCTAAATGGCCCCCAAAACAAGAGTTCTGGCCCAGATGGCTTCCCAGGGAAATTGTACCAGACATTTAAAGAAGAGTTAATACCTATTCTTCTCAAAGTGGTCTGAAATATAGAAATGGAAGGAAAGCTCCCAAACTCATTCTGTGAAGCCAGCATTACCATGATTACAAAACCAAGCAAAGAACCTTCTAAAAAAAAAAAAAAGAATTACAGGCCAAATCCCTGATCAACCTGGATGCAAAAGTTTTCAACAAGATACTAGCAAATCAAATTCAAGAGTACATTAAAAGAATTATTCACCATGATCAAATGGTATTTACTCTGGGATGAAGGGCTGGTTCAATATTTGAAATCCTTAATCAGCATGATACACAGCATAAATAAAATAAAAGATAAGAATCATATGATCCTTTCAATAGATACAGAAAAAGCATTTGATAAAAATACACCATCCTTTCTTGATGAAAACCCTCAAGAAAGTTTGGATAGAAGGAACATACCTCAACATCATAAAGGCCATATACAAAAGACCCACAGCTAACATCATCTTCAGTGGGGAAAAACTTTCCCCCTAAGGTCAGGAATGTCCACTATCACCACTGTTGTTTAACAGAGTACTGAAAGTCCTAGCCTCAGCAATGAGAGGAAAAAAAAGAAATAAAGGCATCCATATAGGAAAGGAAAATGTCAAACTCTTCTCAGGTGACATATTCTGTGAAAACCCAAAAGACTCCATCAAAAAACTGCTGGCACTGATATGTGAATTCAGCAATATAAATATGTCGCAGAACATAAAATCAATATACAGAAATTGGTTGCATTTCTATACACCAATAATTAAGCAGCAGAAAGAGAAATTAAGGATTCGGTCCCACTTACAGTTGCACCAAAAACCATAAAATACCTAGGAATAAACCTAATCCAAGAAGTAAGAGATCTGTACACCGAAATCTACAGAAATCATATGAAAGAAATTGAAGAATACGCAGAGAAATGGAAAAACATCCCATGCTCATGCAGTGGAATAACAAATATTGTTAAAATGTATATGTCACCCAAAGCAATGTACACATTCAATGCAATCCCTATCAAAACAACACCAGCATTCTTCACAGCAGCAGAATAAACAATTCTGAACTTTGTATGGAACCAGAAAAGACCCTCATCAGCCAAAGTAGTGTCAAGAAAGAAAATCAAAGCTACAGGCATCACAGTTCCAGACTTCAAGCTGTAATCATCAAGGCAATATGATACTGGCACAAAAACAGATATATAGAGCAATGGAACAGAACAGAGAACCCAGAAATGGACCCACAAATGTATGGCAAACTAATCTTCGATAGAGCAGGAAAGCATATCCATTGGAAAAAAAATCTCTTCAGCAAATGGTGCTGGGAAAACTGGACAGCAACATGCAGAAGAATAAAGCTGGAGTACTTTCTTATAGCATGCACAAAATAAATTCAAGATGGATGAAAGACCTAAATAAGAGATAGGAAACCGTCAAAATCTTAGAGGAGAAAACAGGCAGCAACCTCTTTGACCTCAGCCAAAACAACTTCTTACTATACATGTCTCTGGAGGCAAGGGAATGAAAAGCAAAAATGAAGTATTGAAAGCTCATCAAGACACAAACTTCTGTACAGCAAAGGAAACAATCAACAAAACTAAAAGGGAACCAATGGAATGGGAGAAAATATTTGCAAATGACATATCTGATAAAAGGTTAGTATCCAAAATCTATAAAGAACTTGTCAAACTTAACCACTCCCCAAAAAAATGATCTAGTGAAGAAATGGACAGAAGACATGAATAGCCACTTTCCCAAAGAAGACATCCGAATGGCTAACAGACACATGAAAAGATGCTCAACATACTCATAATCAGGGAAATACAATTCAAAACCACAATGAGATACCACCTTCACACCTGTCAGAATGACTAAAATTAACAAGTAAGGAAGCAACATATGTTGGTGAGGATGTGGAGAAAGAGGAACATTTTGCATTGTTGGTGGGAACGCAAACTGTTACAGCCACTCTGGAAAACAGTATGGAAGTTCTTCAAAAAATTGAGAATAGAACTACCTTACAACCAAGCAAATGACTACTAGGTATTCATCAAAAGGATACAAAAGTGCTGATTTAAAGGGACACACACACGTCAATGTTTATAGCAGTGCCAATTGAAACAAATTATGGAAAGAGCCCAAATGTCCATCGACTGGCGAATGGATAAGAAGATGTGTTATAGAGGCGGCAAGATGGCAGAGAAGTAGAGAGCTCCATACATTGCACTTGCCCCCATATCTCACACGGAAAAGATCTGAAGCCATAAGAAACCTTACAGAACCCAAGAGATTGGGAGAAAAAGGACGCAGAATCCACTGAGAAAGTCTTCTAACGTGAGTGCGAACTGGGAAAGATAAAATCGGGCTGGGATCAGAGACTCAGAGGGAGAGGGCAATCCCCCTCTGCGAGGAGTGAGAGGGGAAAGAGAGAGGCCGAAACTACTCAAGACATGGTTCCTGTTGCAGGAGAACAGAAAAACCTCCGCTCAGGGCACAGAAGGACCGTGGGGGCCAAATCCCTGCTGAACATGTCCCCGTGTACCAACTCGTCCCGGAGGGGCTGCACGCTGACCACTCTGTGCTCCTGGCTGGCTGGACCCCCAGAGGGAAGGCAAAGGGCTTAAAACTGGGAGATTGGCCAACGAATTCGTGTTTTGGGTGATGAGACACAGAGGGACCCGGTTTCCCCCTCTCCAGTGGGCCCAAGGCGCTCCCCAGGCACGCCCGCATCCTTGCTCATCAACCCAACCTGGAGGAGAAGGGAGCAGCAATTCTGGCTCCATCCCCAGGGCTAGGCAAGAGGCTTGGAATTGCCCTGAGGGAATCACCTGTGAGGTTGTGCCTACCACAATTTTAGTGGGGAGTGTAGACTGGGATTTGGAAACTAGGCCTGACCTGGGTTAAAGAGGTCGACCCACTTTGGCTGTGCCCCTGGCATGGGGAGTTTACACACCCAAAAAAGTGAGGTGCAGTGCTTGGTTCAAGAAGGGACTGGAGCGCCACCACTCTCCTCCCCACAACTGCCAAGGCAGAACTCCCGCCTGACGCATTGGATCATACCACGCCCAGCCCTGCTAGAGAGTTGCCCTCCTCCTTTTTTTTCTTTTTTTTTCCGGAACACTGATTTGATTACTTCTGGTCACCCACTTGCTTAAACAGTCACATTTAGTCCATTCTGTAGATATAAATTCTACACCTACCTACCTTTTCATCTCTTTCCCAGAGGAGTAATTAGACTGTATAGTTTCTCTGGATAACACCAGAGTCCTTCTCCCACCTCTCCAACCATATTCCACCCTTTAGCTCTTTGAAAAAAGCTTCTTATCCCTTCTGTCTGTTCATTCTATTTCCAATTTTGCCCAATCCCCGCCCTGTCTTCTCTCTCTTTCTCTATGCTCTTCAGCGAGCACTGCATACACCCGGCTATTAAACTGTAGCTGGGAAATCCAGTTATATGCTTTAAACAGTTCTTTGTCCATCAGTTTTCTTCTTTTTTCCTTTTCTTTTCTCCTTTTTGGCTTTGTTATGTATTTTTAATTTTCTATTATTTCCCTTCCCTCCTTCATCTTTTCTCTTAACTTTTTCGTTTTCCCTCTCGGTTTGCATGTTCGTTGGATTTGTCTGTGCGTCTGTGTGCCTCTGCTCCCTGTGTGTTTGTCTGTCTGTTTTCTTCTCCAGGGCTACCTCAAGAAACAAGCCAAAGTACACATGGTGGAGAGTCCCAACTATCACTACGAGTAGGAAAATAAAGTAACCAAGGTCTCAACAAGAGAGACCAAGAGATACCATTCAAAAAACACTTTCTGAAAGGATAGGCCATGGACAGTCAAAGAGTCTTCTTGGGTACAGCAGCACTCACAGGTGCAGAGAGCATAAGAAGTCTTTAACACTAACAAGAGATAGAAAGCTAACTAAAATGATGAAACGAAAGAGCTCTCCTCCAAAGAAACTCCAAGAAGAATTGACAGCTAAAGAACTGCTCAAAACAGATATAAGCAGCATAACTGAAGAAGATTTTAGAACAATAATCATAAAATTAATAGCTGGGCTTGAAAAAAGCATAGGGAACATCAAAGAAACTATGGCTACAGACAAAATGGAGAATATAAATAGGCATGAAGAATTAAAAAATACGATAAATGAGATACATAATAAATTAGAGGCCCCCAATGCAATGATTGAGGAGGCAGAAAGGAGAATAAGTGATGTAGAAGACACGATTATAGAAAAACAAGAAGCTGACAAAAAAAGAGACAAACTGATCCAGGAACAGGAAAGAAGAGTTCGAGAGCTCAGTGATACGGACAAACGCAACAATATCTATATCATAGGAATCGCAGAAGAGGTAGAGAGAGGGAAAGGTACTGAAGGAGTCCTGGAACAAATTATAGCAGAGAGAGTGCATTGCACTCCAGGCCTATTTCAAGGAACTAAAAAGAACGGAAGTCCAAAATCTAACAGCTCTCCTGAAGGAACTAGAGGCAGAGCAACAACAACGCCCCAAACCCAGTAGAAGAAGAGAAATAGGAAAAATCTGAGCAAAAATAAACAACATAGAGACCAAAGAAACAATTCAACAGATCAATGAAACCAAGAGTTGGTTTTTTGAAAAAATAAACAAAATTGACAAACTCTAGCCAGGCTTCTCAAAAAGAAAAGAGAGAGCACCCAAATAGACACAATCATGAATGAAAATGGACTTATTACACCCAACCCCTCAGAAATATAAGCAATTATCAGGGAATACTATGAAAAATTATATGCCAACAAATTGGACAACTTAGAAGAAATGGACAACTGCCTAAACAAACATTCACTACCAAAATTCACATGGGAAGAGATAAGAAATCTTAACAGACCCATACCTAGTGAAGAAATCGATTCAGTGATCAAAAATCTCCCAACAAATAAGATCCCTGGACCTGATGGCTTCCCTGAGGAATTCTACCAGATGTTTAAAACAGAATTAATCCCAATTCTTCTCAAGCTATTCCAAAAAATAGAAATCGAAGGAAAACTCCTGTACTCATTTTATGAAGCCAGCATCACTCTGATTCCCAAGCCAGACAGAGACCCAGCTAAAAAGGAGAACTACAAATTAATATCCTTGATGAATACAGATGCAAAAATCCTCAACAAGGAATCTGCAAATCGAATTCAATAGCACATAAAAAGAATTATCCATCAAGATCTAGTGGGATTCATTCCTGGGTTACAGGGCTGGTTCAACATTCGCAAATCAATCAATGTGATACATCACACCAACAGAAGAAAAGGTAAAAACCATACGATCCTGTCGATAGATGCAGAAAAAGCATTTGACAAAATACAGCATTCCTTCTTAAAAAAGACTCTAGAGACAGTCGGGATAGAAGGAACCTACTTAAACATCATCAAAGCCATCTATGAGAAGCCCTCAGCTAACATCATCCGCAACGGGGAAAAACGGAGAGCTTTCCCCCTGAGATCAGGAACACGACAGGGATGTCCACTCTCACCACTGTTGTTTAACATAGTGCTGGAAGTCCTAGTATCAGGCATCAGACAGCAAAAAGAAATCAAAGGCATCAGAATTGGCAAAGAAGAAATCAAACTTTCACTTTTCGCAGATGACATGATACTCTACATAGAAAACCCGACAGACTCCACCAGAAGCCTACTAGAACTGATCCAAGAATTCAGCAAAGTTGCAGGGTACAAAATCAACATACAGAAATTGGTCGTATTTTTATACACCAATAATGAAGCAACAGAAAGAGAAATCAAGAAACTGAGCCTATTCATAATTGCACAAAAAATCATAAAATTCCTCTGAATAAACCTAACCAAGGATACAAGAGATTTGTATGATGAAAACTATAGAAAACTTATGAAGAAATTGAAGAAGACACAAAGAAATGGAAAATCATTCCATGTAATGGACCGGAAGAATAAATATAGTTAAAATATCATTACTACCCAAAGGCATCTACACATTCAATGCAGTTCCAATCAAAATTGTACCAGCATACTTCTCAAAACTAGAACAAAGTATCCTAAAATTTGTATGGAACCACAAAAGACCCCGAATAGCCAAAGTAATACTGAAGAATAAAACCAAAGCGGGAGGTATCACCATCCCAGACTTTAGCCTCTTCTACAAAGCTGTCGTCATCAAGACAGTATGGTTTTGGCATAAAAACAGACACATAGACCAATGGAACAGAATTGAGAACTCAGAAGTGGACCCAAATGTATACAGCCAACTAATCTTCGACAAAGCAGGAAGGAATATCCAATAGAAAAAAGACAGCCTCTTTAACAAATGGTATTGGGAGAACTGGACAGCAACAGGCAGAAGAATGAAACTAAATCCTTTTCTCACACCATACACAAAAATAAACTCAAAATGGATAAAGGACCTTAATGTGAGACAGGAAACCATCCAAACCCTAGAGGAGAAAGCAAAAAACAACCTCCTTGCCTTCCTCCACAGAAATTTCTTACTTGACTCATCCTCAAAAGCAAAAGAATCAAGAGCAAAAATAAACTGTTGGGACCTCATCAAGATTAATCTTCTGCACGGCAAAGGAAACAGTCCATAAAACTAACAGGTAACCGACAGAATGGGAAAAGATAGTTGCAAATGACATATCAGATAAAGGGTTAATATCCAAAACCTATAAGGAACTCCCCAAATTCCACAGCCGAAAAGCAAACAACCCAGTAAAGAAATGGGCAGAAGATATGAATAGACACTTCTCCAAAGAGGACATCCAGATGGCCAACAGACACATGAAATGATGCTCAGCATCCCTCCTCATCAGGGAAATAGGAATCAAAACCACACTGAGATACCACCTCACGCCAGTCAGAGTGGCTAAAATGAGCAAATCAGAGAACTCTAGATGCTGGAGAGGATGTGGAGAAACGCGCACCCTCTTACACTGTTTTTGGGAATTTAAACCTGTGCAGCCCCTCTGAAAGACTGTGGAGGTTCCTCAAAAAGTTAACAATGGAACTCCCCTATGACCCAGCAATAACATTGATAGGAATTTACCCAAGGGATAATAGGAATGCTGATGCATAGGAGCATATGTACCTCAATGTTCATAGCAGCACTCTCAACAATAGCCAAAACATGGAAAGAGCTTAAGTGTCCATCAACGGACGAATGGATCAAGAAGATGTGGTTTCTCTATACGATGGAATACTACATGGCAATGAGAAAGAATGAAATCTGGCCATGTGTAGCAACGTGGACGGACGTTGAGGGTGTTATGCTGAGCGAAATAAGTCAGGAAGAGAAGGACAAATACCATGTTTGCACGTATAGGAGGATTAGGAGTAACTTAATGGAGGACCATGGGGGAGAAGAAGGGGGAAAATGGTGGGGGAGAGGGAGAGAGGCAAACCATGAGAGACTCTTGAATGCTGAGAACAAACTGAGGACTGATTGGTGTGTGCGAGGAGAGGGGAGATGGACATGGAGGAGGGCACTTGTGGGGATGAGCACTGTGTATTATAAGGAAACCAACTTGACAATAAACTATTTGTAAAAAATATAATAATATAAAAAAATTTTCAAGAAAAAAAGAAATGAATAAAAATTGAAAAATAAAGAAGATGTGTTATATAGAGAGAGTGGAATTTTACTTGGCGATCAGAAGGAATAAATTCTTGTCATCTGCAACATCATGCATTGAATTAGAGTGTATTATGTTGATTGAAATAAATCAGTTAGAGAAAGAGAAATATCTATAATTTCACTCATATGTAGAATTTAAGAAACTAAGCAGGTGAACATAGGGGTAGGGAAGGAAAAATAAGATAAGAACAGCGAGAGAGGCAAACCATAAGAGAGTCTTAAACACAGAGAACAAGAGAGTTGCTGGAAGGGAGATGGGTGGAAGGATGGGCTAAATGGATGATGGGCATTAAGCAGGACACTTGTTGCTATAGTATGAGCGTTAAAAGAAAAGAATATTAAAAATAACTATAGCTACTATAATATACAATAGAAATAGAGGTAAATTATGATATTAAAAATGTAAAAGGAGGAAGCAAAAGGGGAGACCCTTTGTAGGCAATGAAAACTAAATTGCTATCAACATAAAACAGACTTTTATTTATGACATGTATTTTATAAGCCTCATGATAACCACAAATCAGAAACATAGAGTAGATTCACAAAAGATAAAGGAGAAACAGAGCATATCACCACAGAAAGTAACAAATTTACAAAGGTACTCAGAAACAGAAGGAAAAAGAAACAATGGAAATATAAAGCAATAAGAAAGAAATTAATAGGATGGTATTAATAGATCCTTACATACCAATAATCATTCCTAATGTAAATGCATTGAACTCACCAATCAAAAGGCACAGAATGGCTAGATGGATTGAAAAAAAAAAAAGAAGACCCAAGTATATGACGTCTATAAGAGCCACTTCAGCTTTAAGGAGACATATAGGTTCAAAGTGAAGAGACAGAAAAAGATACTCCATGCAAGTTGAAACCAAAAGAACGTGGTGGGTACCTTTACTAATCCCAGACAAAATACACTTTAAACCAAAAATGGTAATAAGAGACAAAGAAGGTCCATATATAATGATAAAGGGGCCTATTCATCAAGAATATATAAAAATCATAAAAAGATAAGTACCCAACATCAGAGTACCTAAATATATTAAGCAAATACTAACATATCAGAAGGCAGAAATAGACAATACAGTAAGAATGGAACATCAATACCCCACTTTCAGCAATGGGTAGATTATCCAGATAGAAAATCCTCCAGGGAACATTGGTTTTGAAATACACATTAGACCAAATCGACCAAACAAACACTTTTAGAATATTCCATGCAAGAGGAGCAGAACATATTCCTCTCAAGAACACATGGAACAGAATAGATCATATGATAGAACACGAAACAAGTCTCAGGAAATTTAAGATTAAAATCATATCCAGTGTCTTTTCTGACTACAATGGTATGGAACTAGGAATCAACAGGAGGAGAGGTGGAAAATCTATACATATATGGGAATTAACCAACCCACTCCTGAACAACTGATGAGTCAAAGGAAAACTGGAAGGGAAATAGAAAAATATCTCAAAACAAATGAAGGAGGAAACACAACACACCATAACCTATGGGATGCTTTAAAAATAGTTCTGAGAAGGGGCGCCTGGGTGGCTTAGTCGGTTAAGCGTCCGACTTTCGCTTAGGTCATGATCTCGCGGTTAGTGGGTTCGAGCCCCGCGTCGGGCTCTGTGCTGACTGCCAGCTCAGAGCCTGGAGCCTGTTTCAGAGTCTCTATCTCCCTCTCTCTCTGACCCTCCCCTGCTCGCGCTGTCTCTCTCTCTCTCCTAAAAATAAATAAAACATTAAAAAAAAATTAAAAAAAATAGTTCTGAGAGGGAGCTTTATAGCTATAAATAGGCATATTAAGGAAATATAAAAGTTCAAATAAAAACCCTGCCTTTACACCTCAAGGACTAGAAAAGAATAAACGAAGCCCCAAATTAGTAGAAGGAGGGAAATAACAAAGACCAAAATGGAAATAAATGAAATAGCAGAAAAATAGTAGAAGAATCAATGAATTAAACAGCTGATTTTACAAGAAAGACAAACAAAATTGACAAGCCTTTAGTTAGACTAGGACAAAAGGACTCGAGTACATAAAATCAGAAATAAAAGAGGAGTCATTAAATCTAACAGCACAGAAATGCAAAGAACCATAGGAGATTATGATTGAACAATTATACACCAATGAACTGGATAGCCTAAAAGAAATGAATATATTCTTAGAAACATACCAACCACCAAGACTAAATCAAGAAGAAATAGAAAATCTGAACTAACCAGTAATGAATAAGGAGATGGTATTGATAACCAGACTCTCTAGACATAGCACACTCTGGGACCAAATGTCTTCACTAGTAAATTCTACCATACATTTAAAGAGGAATTAACACTAACCTTTTCGTACTCTTCCCAAAAAAATTAAAAGGAAAGAATACTCTCAAACTAATTTTATGAGATCAGCATTACTCCCATACCAAAGCCAGATAAAGACACTACAAGAATACTATAGACCAATATCCTTGATGAATATAGATGCAAAAATTCTCAACAAGATATTAGCAAACCTAATTTCAAAACACATTAAAGAGATCAAGAAAAATTAAAGACTAAAAGAAAATTGAAAAGTTATATCATGTCAGTTATACCTCAATTTAAAAATAGAAAAAAGACAAACTAAAGTATGGAAGAAAATATTTGGAATGTATATGTTTGACAATGAACTGGTATCCAGATTATATAAAGACTCTTATAGGCCAACAGTATTCAACAGAATGTAATTAAGAGGGGCAAGAAGCTTGAACAGACAATTCACAAAATAATACATTTAATGTTCAATAAGCAAATAAAAAATTGGTCAACATCAGTCATCAGGGAAATGCAAACTAAAACTGCAATAAGATAATACTCTTCATTAGAATGGCTAAAATGAAAAAGACTGACAATATCAATTGTCAAGGAGAATATAGAGCGACTAGAATTCTCATTACTGTTGATGGGAACTACTTTAGAAAATTGTTTGGAAATTTCATATGAGCTTAGACATGCACCCGCCACACAACTACGACATTTCATAGGTATGCATCTAAGAGAAATAAAAATCTATGTCCACACAAAGATTTTTATATAGAGTTGACATCAGCTTTTTTCATAATAGCCCCAAATTGGAAATACCCTAAAATGTCCATCAGTAGGTAAATAGAGAAACATAATATGGTATACAGTGAAATGCTATTCAACGATACAATTGAATAACTACTCATACTTGCAATGATATGGTTGAATTTAAAAATTATGCTGGGCAGTGGCTGGGTGGCTCAGTCAATTAAGTGTCTGACTCTTGATTTTGGCTCAGGTCATGATATCATAGTTCATGAGATCAAGTCCCATTTTGGGCTCCATTCAGTCAGCGCAGAGCCTACTTAAAATTCTCTCTCCCTCTTTCTCTGCCCCCTCCTCCTTCTCTCTCCCTCTCAAAAAATAAATAAATAGGGGTGTCTGAGTGGCTCAGCTGATTAAGTATCAAGCTCTTGACTTTGGCTCACTTTGTGATCTCATGGTTCGTGGGTTTGAACCCCACAACAGTCTCTAAACTGGCAGTGTGGAGCCTGCTAGGGATTCTCTCTCTTTCTCTCTCTCTCTCTGTCCCTGACCTGCGTGTATGCTCGCTCGCTCTCTCAAAAAAAAAAAAAAAAAAACTTAAAAATAAATAAACTTGAAAAAATAAAAAAATAAAAATTATGCTGTGCGAAAGAAGCCATCAACAAAATAACACATAATGTAATATCCCGTGTGTGTGTGTGTGTGTGTGTGTGTGTGTATGGCAAACTAATTTATAGTAACTAAAATCAGTAGTTTCCTGGGGGTGGGACAGAGGGAGGGATGGACTGCAAAGGAGCACTAAGAACCTTTTAGGATGATGAAAATGCTTTGTATATTGATTGTAGGAATGGTTTCAAGGTTTCAGTGGTTTCAAGTTGGTAAAATTCATCAAAATATGGAAGGATGCATTTTATTGTGCACGAATTACTTCTCAATAAAGTTGACATAAAAACTTTCTGTCCTCTAAATTTTGCTCATACAGAGATAAGTATGGGTCTGCTTGGGTCTTGATTTTTATATCTTGAGTATAAAATATATTGAGTGTCTTACATTCATGGGTGCTTTGCTTTGGACAAGAAAACCATTCTTCCCATTCCATTTAAATGAAAATTGGACCCTGCCTCCTCCACAATATTTTATCTTCCTTATAGTCTTTTTCATGACAGATTTCGAAAGAAAGAAAGAGAGAGAGAGAGACAGAAAGAAAGAAAGAAAGAAAGAAAGAGAAAGAAAGAAAGAAAGAAAGAAAGAAAGAGAGAGAGAAAAAGAAGAAAGAAAGAAAGAAAGAAAGAAAGAAAGAAAGAAAGAAAGAAAGAAAGAAAGAAAGAAAGAAAGAAAGAAAGAAAGGAAAGAAAGAAAAGAAAGAAAGAAAGAAAGAAAGAAAGAAAGAAAGAAAGAAAGAAAGAAAGAAAGAAAGAAAAACTTGAAATTTAGCACTTCTGGCTGAATAAATATTTGTTAAGGACATAAACTGGTAAGTGCATGGAATGCACTTATTAGTTAGTCCCACTTCTGCGCTCACAATTTTCTGCAAAGAGTCTTTTGAAGCCTTATTAATATATTCCAATTACCCAGTCTAGGACGTCTGTCCAATAAATTTTTCCTACTCACTCCAGTCCAGAGACCTTCTCTTTGTTTACTATCTCTCCTCTCCTACCCATCACCATAATGTGCCTTTAAATGAACTAGATCACACAAGTACCATGGATCAGAGGCTTAGCAAAGATATGTTTAAAATTCCAGCATCTGTTTCACAAATATTTATTGAGGCTTTCCAACATGCCTGGAGCTATTCTGGTGCTGTGAGTTGACTGATGAATAAGACAGGCTAGATCTCTGCCCTTGTGGAGTTTCCTGGTTGAAGGAAGCAGACCATGAATTTGTAAACATTTGAATAGGCAAAATAACCTCAGATTGTTTTAAGTGCTAAGAAAGAAATAACCAGGTAGTAGGGAAAGTAATTTGAGGTTACATTCAATCATGTGGTTAGAGAATATGTGTTTCAGGAATTGTGTCCTTGCTGCTCATTATGAGCTACTTGAGGCTCTTCTGGAAATGTCCATCCTATAACAGTTTCTATAAAATTTCATGATCCAGCATTACTACACACTTCTGAGTGTTTATCCAAAGGAAAATACTAACTCCAAAAGATCTATGCCCTCATGTTCACTGCACCAATAGAGTAGCCAAAACATGGAAATGACCTATGTATCCATTGATGGATGGATGGCTAAAGAATATCTGGTATATAGATAATAGAATATTATTCAGCTGTGAAAAAGAAGGAAATCTTGCCATATGCAACAACATGGATGGACCCTGAGGGCATTAGGTTAAATGAAGTAATTGAGACAGAAAAAGACAGGTATTATATGATCTTACTTATATGTAGAAATTAAAAAACAAAGAACTGAACTGATAATAGATACAAAGAACAGATTGGTGGTTGCCAAAGGTGGGAGGATTGGGGGATGGACAAAAGGGTGAAGGGAGCCGAAAGAGACAATCTTCCGGTTATACAATGAATGAGTCCTGGGTATGCAATGCATGTATAACATGGTGATTATAGTTGATGATGCAGTATTGTATATTGAAGGTTGCTGAGAGAGTATACCTTGAAAGTGTTCATCACAAGAAAAATAATTATAACTATATATGTAACGCAATGTAAGCTAGATTTATGGTTGTGATCTTTTTTCAATATATACATACATTGAACCGTGTGCAACCGATACCAATATAATGTTACATGTCAGTTATATCTCAATTTTTTAAAATAGGGAGGTGTGATACTTTCAGCTTTGTTCTTTTTTTCCTCAATATTGCTTTGACTATTTGGGGTCTGTTTGTGGTCCCATACAAACTTTAGGATTTTTTTCGATTCTAATTCTATGAAGAATATGAATGGTGTTGTTGCTTTGGGTGATATGAACATTTTAACAATATTAATTCTTTCAATCTGTGAGCATGGTGTATATTTCCATTTATTTGTGTTGTTTTCAAATTCTTTAATCAACGTCTTATAGTTTTCAAATTATAAATGGAATTGTTTCCTTAATTTCCATTTCTGCTCTTTTATTAGTTGTGTATAGAAACACAGCAGATTTCTGTATGTTGATTTTGTTTTCTGTAACTTCACTGAATTCATATATTAGTTCTAATAGTTTTTTGGTGGATCCCTTAGGATTTTCTATATATGATATCATGTCATCTGCAAATAGTGACCGTTTTACTTTTCCTTACCAATTTGGATGCCTTTCATTTTTCTTCTGCCTGATTGCTATGGCTAGGACTTCCAGTACGATAATGAATAAAAGTGGTGAGAGTGGACATCCTTGTCTTGTTCCTGATCTTAGGAGGAAGAGCTTCCTGCCTTTCACCATTGGGTATGATGTTAAGCTGTGGTTTCTTATATACGGCCTTCATTGTGTTTTTGAGGTATGTTCTCTCTATACCCAGTTTGTTGAGAATGTTTATCATGAATGGATGTTGAATTTTATCACGTGCTTTTTCTGCATCTATTGAGAAGGTCATATGATTTTTATTCTTCATTTTGTTAATATGGAGTATCACACCGATTGATTTGCATATATTGAACCATGTTTGCATTCCTGGAATAAATCTCACTTGATTGTGGTGAACTATTTCTTTAATGTATTGTTGAACTTGGTTTGCTAATATTTACAAAAATTTTAAAATGTTTATTTATTTTTGAGAGAGAGAGAGAGAGAGAGAAAATGCGAGTGGGGAAGGGGCAGAGAGAGAGGGAGACACAGAATCTGAAGCAGGTTCTAGGCTCTGAGTAGTCAGCACAGAGCCCAACGTGGGGCTCGAAGTCACAAGCTGAGACATCATGACCTGAGCCAGTCGGACGCTTAACCAACTGAGCCACCCAGGCGCCCCAGTTTGCTAAAGTTTTGTTGAGGATTTTTGCACCCATGTTCGTCAGGGATATTGGTCTGTAATTTCCTTCCTTCCTTCCTTCCTTCCTTCCTTCCTTCCTTCCTTCCTTCCTTCCTTCCTTCCTTTTTCTCTCTCTCCCTCCCTCCCCCCTCTCCCCTCCCCCCTTCCCTTCCCCTCCCTCTCTTCCTTCCTTCCTTCCTTCGTTTTGTAAAGCCTTTGTTTCTCTTGGTATCAAGGTCATGGTGGCCTCATAAAATGAATTTTGTAGCTTTCCTTTCTGTTCTTTTTTGGAATAGTTTTGAGAGGGATAAGTATTAACTCTTTTTTACATGTTTGTTTGAATTCACCTGTGAAGCCATTTGATCCTGGGCTTTAGTGTATGCTGATGTTTATTGTCTGTTTTATTTTTTATTATCAAATTTATTTTTATTATCAAATCATCAAATGTGTTACTAGTAATGGGTCTGTTCATAATTCATATTTCTTCCTGATTCGGTGTTGGAAGATTGTATGCTTCTAGGAACTTATTTTTTCTAGATTATCCAATTTGTTATATACTTTTTCTTTTTCTTTTTTTTTAATATTTTTATTTATTTCTAGGAGAGAGAGAGAGACAGCGTGAGCACGGGAGGGTCAGAGAGAGAGGGAGTCACAGACTGAAACAGGCTTCAGGCTCTGAGCTGGCAGTCAGCACAGAGCCTGACGCGGGGCCTAAACCCACGAACCGCGAGATCATGACCTAAGCGAAAGTCGGACGCTTAACCGACTAAGCCACCCAGGCGCCCATTATATACTTTTTCACAGTGATCTCTTATAATTTCTTGTATTTCTGTGGTGTTAGGTGTAACTTCTCCTTTCTTATTCCTGATTTTATTTATTTGAGTTCTCTTTCTTTATTTCTTTATTAGTCTGGTTAAAGGTTTATACATTTTGTTCATCTTTCAAAGAATCAGCTTTTGGTTTATCTTTTCAAAGAATTAACTCATTTAAAAGATTGGCTTTTGATCTTTTCTAATTCTTTTAATTCTCTCATTTATCTCCTTTCTAATCTTTGTGATTTCCTTCCTTCTACTAAATCTGGGCTTTGTTATTCTTTTTTAGTTCTCTTTGTGAATGGATAGATTGAGTTTTTTTTTCATTTTTGGAAAGAGGCCTTTATGGCTATAAACTTTCCCCTTAGAACTGCTTTTGCTGTATCCCAAAGACTTTGAACGATTGTATTTTTATTTTTAATTGTCTCCAGGTATTTTATAAATGTTCCCTTTGATTTCTTCATTAATCCATTAATTGTTTAGTAACAGGTTATTTAGCCACCACTTATTTATGTTTCTTCTAGGTTGGTTTTTTTTTCCCTTGTAATTGATTTTTAGTTTCAAACCACTATGGTCAGAATAGATGCTTGATATGATTTTAATTTTGAATTTATTGAGACTTGTTTTATGGCCTATCATGTGATCTATTTTGGAGAATGCTCCATGTGCACATGGAAAGAATGTGCATTTTGCTGTTTTTTGGTGGGATGTTCTGTAAGTATCGGTTAAGTCCTTCCAATCTAGGTGTTGTTCAAGGCCACTATTTTTTTTTTTTTTTACTGATTTTGTATCTAGATGATTTATCCCATTTAATGTAAGTGGTTGTTAAAGGCCCCTAATATTACTGTGTTATTGTAAATTTCTGCCTTTTGACTGTAACATTTGCTTTATACATTTAGGTACTTCTGTGTTGGGTATATAGATATTTATAATTGTTATATCCCTTTGTTGAATTGATCCCTTTATCATATGTAACTATCTTTTTTGTCTTTTGTTATGGTCTTTGTTTTAATGTATATGTAATCTGAGTGTTGCCACCCCACCTTTTTTTTCATTTCCATTCAAATGGAATGCCTTTTTCCATCCCTGTATGTATCTTTAGGTCTGAAATGAGTCTTTAAGCAACATTAGCTGAATCTTTTTTTTAATCCATTCAGCTACCTTATATATTTTGATAGGAGCATTTAGTCCATTTATATTTAAAGTAATATTTTTTTAAGTAGGCTTCACACCCAGCATGGAGACAAATACAAGGCTTGAACTCATGACCCTGAAATCAAGACCTGAGCTGAGATCAACAGTCAGTCACTCAACTGTCTGAGCTACCCAGGAGCCCCCTCTTTAATTTCCTTTCACCTCCAGGCCCTACAGGAAGTTGACCCTACTAATTTTCAAAGTCAGTCGATATGGGGACAACCCTTCGAAGTAGTGGCCTTCAGGACTCGGGGTGCCCAGTATGGGATTTTATCACCTTGCTCCTCTGTTCTTATGATATTACTCCTCTTTTCAGGTAGTCCATTCTTATGATATTACTCCTCTTTTCAGGTAGTCCCACTCAGAATTTGGTTCTTGATCTCATCTCTATCCCAAAGAAGGCCAAAGTGGCCTTCTCTCTAAATCTAGCTATGAAAGATCTATTCTGCCAGTCTTCAGATCATTTTCAAAGTGAGTTGCAATACTATAGTTGTTGCCTTGTTGTGTCTGTAGGAGGAGGTGAACCCAGGATTCTCCTACTTGGCCATCTTTCTGTCTTCCTTTCCCAATTATCATCTTAAGGTGTATGCCACAGAAATGACGAAGTTTCCTTTTGAATTGCATTATAATGAACTCTCATCAGATCCTTAACCATAGCCATTCTTTTTTTTCTTTTAAGTTTATTTATTTATCTTGAGAGTGAGAGAGAGAGTGAAGGAGGGGCTTGTGCGTGTGGAGCAGAGGGTGGAAGGCACAAGAGGAACATTTTTCCATAGCCATTGACTTGGAAAGCAGAAGGTGCTGAATTTCCTGAGTTCTTGCAACAAACGGGGCTTAAAGCCTGGAGATTTTAGGGTCACTGGGTTTGGCTGGGATAGAGCCTGGAAGGCACTGCCTTACTTCTGGAGAGAAGGCAGAAAAACAACCCATTATAAGATAACATGGAAACAGCGAGATGAATAGTAACTGGACACATGGTGAGGAGAATATTTGCTTTTCTTGGAGCTTGTATCTGAGAGGCAGTGTTTATGGAGACACCTGTCTGGGAGAACGGAGTTGGCCTGCACCATTCTCCTCTCTTTTCCCTCAGCATAAACACAGAGCCACCTCCATGAAGCAGCACACAGTAAGAAGACAATGGCTGCCTAACTTGCATACACCAAGTCACACCCCCATGTGCTCTGGTATAACCCCACTACCTAGTCATGCTTGCCTCAGTCCCGGTGTGGGGGTTCCCTCCCCTAGAAGGCCAGCACAGGTCCCTTCCCACAGTCCATCGCCTGACAAGAGATTTCTGAAGGGCCCTGTTCCTAAGAGGTACTGACAGGTCTCATTTCATAAGTAGACCAGAGCACACCTCGTTAAAATTCACCACTTTCAGACTAGGGATGAAACACTGTCAACATCACTCTAGGAGAGCCTCTTCAGAGGACTGGCCTGAAGGATAGAGCAGCCTGAACAGAACAGCACAGTGCATGGAGCACACACAGAAGGCACTCCCTGAACCACCGGGCCCTGGGCACTCCATGACCTCTTCTTCATAAGGCCGTTACTTTGAGGAGCAAAAGAAGACATCTGGAGTTTCTAATACACAGAAGCAGCCAGATACTTAGACATATGAAATGACACAGGAATCTATTCCAAAGAAAGAAAAAGATAAGGTCATGGCCAGAGATCTACACTAAACAGATATAAGTAACATACCTGATGGAGAATTTAAAGCAATTGATCATAAGGATACTCACTGGACTTGAAAAAAATGGAAGACATCAGTGAGACCCTTGCTACAGAGATAAAGAATTAGAAAGAAATAAACAGAGATGAAGAGGCAATAAACAAGATTAGAAACATGCTTGATGCAATCAACAGCAGGCTGGAAGAAACAGAGAAATGAATTAATGACCTAGAACACAAAGCAATAGAAAGCAAGGAAGGTGAAAAAAAGAGGAAGACAAAATATGCAAAGCAAAAATAAACCTAGGCGACTCAGTGTCTACATCAAATGTAAAAGCATTAGTGTTATAGGAGTGCCAGCAGAAGAGAGAGGAAAAAGGTCAGAAAATTTATTTGAAAAAGTCAAAGCTGAAAACTTTCCTAATCTGGGGAAGGAAACAGACATCCTGATCCAGAAGGCACAGACACTCCCATCAAAATCAACAAACGCAGAGCAACACCCAGACACTATATTTAATTTTCAAAAAAGACTACAAAAATATATCTTTTTTTTTTTAATTTATTTCTAGGAGACAGAGAGAGAGAGAGCGTGAGCAGGGGAGGGTCAGAGAGAGAGGGAGTCACAGACTGAAACAGGCTCCAGGCTCTGAGCTGGCAGTCAGCACAGAGCCCGACGCGGGGCTCGAACCCACGAACCGCGAGATCATGACCTAAGCGAAAGTCGGACGCTTAACCGACTAAGCCACACAGGCGCCCCAAGAGTACAAAAATATATCTTAAAAGCAGCAACACAAAAGAAATCATTGACTTAGAAGTGCAGGCTAATAAAGCTAGCTGGAGATTTCTCAACAGAAATGTAACAAGCCAGAAGGAAGTGGCATGATATATTCCAAGTACTGGTTAGGAAAAATCTGCAGCCAGAATATTGCATCTAGGAAGGCTATCATTGAGAATGAAACAAAAACTAAAAGTGTTCATGACCACAAATCAGCTCTGTAAGAAACATTAAAGGAGACTCTTTGAGTCAAAAAGAGAGACCAAAAATGACAATGTAAAGGCAGGAAACACAAAAGCAGTAAAAATGAATATTTCTGTAAAAATTAGTCAAGGAACTCACACGAAAAAATGGGATGTAAAATATAATAATGTACACTTAAAGCATTTTGCCATGGCAGAGAAGGACAAATATCATATGTGTGCACGTATAGGAGGATTAGGAGGAACTTAACAGAGGACCAAGGGGGAGAAGAAGGGCGGAAATGGTGGGGGAAAGGGAGAGAGGCCAAACATGAGAGACTCTTGAATGCTGACAAAAACTGAGGACTGGTGGATGTGGGGGGGAGGAGGGATGGGCATGGAGGAGGACACTTGTGGGGATGACCACTGGGTGTTATGTGGAAACTAATTTGACAATAAACAATTTGTAAAAAATTAAAAAAAATAAAAAAAAAACAAAAAAACATTTTGGCGTGGAAGGGGAGAGGAGAAAATAATGGACTTCAATGACCATCCATTTAATATAGACTGTTAATTTGCAGAGGTGGTTTTATACAGACCCAAAAGGAACTATATATCCAAAGCCAAAAAGAAACTTAGAAAGAATAGAGAAAGAAATCCAAATATATCACTAAATAAAATCAGCAAAACATGAAAGACAGAAAGGATCAGAGAAAGTCTCTAGACACCACCACCAAAGAAGTAATAAATGGAAATAAATATGTATCTATTGATAATTACTCTGAATGTAAATGGACTAACTGCTTCAGTCAAAAGACATAGGGTGTCACAATGGATAAAAAAGCAAGAACCATCTACATGCCATCTAAAAGAAACTTATTTATACCTAAAGTCACTTGCAGACTGGAGGTGAAGAGATGCAGAAACATTTAATTTGTAAATGGATATTAGAAGAAAGCTGGAGCAGCAATACTTAACACTGGACAAACTAAACTTTACAACAAAATCGATAGTAAGAGACAGAGAAGGGCACTATATTATAATTAAGGGGACAATCCAACAGAAACATATAACAATTGTAAATATATATGCTTCCAACATGAAAGCACCCAAATACATAAAATAATAACAAACATAAAAGAATTAACCCATAATAATGCCATTATAGTAGGGGACTTTAGCATATCACTTACGTCAATGGACAGATCATCTAAACAGGAAATCAGTAAGGAAATAATGGCTATTTTGAATGCCACACTGGACCAGGTGGACTTAACAGATATATTCACAGCATTCCATCCTTACACAGCAGAATACACTTTTTTTTTTCAAGTGAAAATAGGGCATTATACACAATAGATCACATACTGGGTGATAAAACAGGCCTCAAGAAATACAACAAATGTAAAGTCATACCATGCATATCTGACTACAACACTTGAAGCTAGAAGTCAACTACAAGAAAAAAATCTGGAAAGATCACACAACATGAAACGACATGCTACAATGAATGGGTAACCAGGAAATTGAAGAAGATATTAAAAGTTACATGGAAAGAAATGAAAATGAAAACACAACAGTCCAAAACATTTGGGAAACAGCAAAAGCAGTCTACGAAGGAAGTATCTCAAGATGCAAGTAAAATCCCAACTAAACAACCTAACCTTACACTTAAAGGAGCTAGAAAAAGAACAGGAGGAATTCTTTCCAGCAAAAGGTAATAAATAATAAAAATTAGAGAGAAATAAATGGTACAGAAACTAAACAAACAATAGAACAGATCAATGAAACCAGGAGCTGGTTCTCTGAGAAAAAGAAAAAAAAATTGACAAATGTCTAGCTAGTCTTATTAACAAGAAAAGAGAAAGAACCCAAATAAACAAATCACAAATGAGAGAGGGGGAAATAACAACATCACAGAAATACAGGCAGTTATAAGAGCATATTATGAAAAACTATATGAATACAAATAGGACTACTTAGAAGACATAAATTCCTAGAAAAATATAAACTACCCAAACTGAAACAGGAAGAAGACCCGAACAGACTGATACCAGAAAAGAAATGGAAATGGTAACCAAATATCTCCCAACAAACCAAAGCCCAGAACTAGATGGCTTTACACGGGAATTCTACCAAACGCTTAAGGAAGAGTTAATACCTGTTCTTCTGAAACTATTCCAAACAATAGTAAATGAAGAAAAAGTCCTAGATTCATTCTATGAGGACAGCATTACCCTGATACCAAAACCAGATAAAGACCTCCCTAAAAAAGAGAACTACAGGTTAATACCCCTGATGGACATAGATGCAAAGATTCTCAATAAAATACTAGCAAACCAAATCCAAAAATGTTTCTAAAAACCATTCATCATGATCAACTGGGATTTATTCTTGGGTTGCCAGGATGGTTTAATATTCTCAAATCAATCAGTAAAATAATTAATAAAAGAAAGGATAAAAACCATGCAATCATTTCAGTAGATGCTAAAAAAGCATTTGACAAAGTACAACATCCATGCATGATAAAAACCCTCAATAAAGTAGGTTTAGGAGGGTCGTCCCTCAACATAATAAAGTTCATATGTAAACAATCAACAGCTAATTTCATCCTTGATTGATAAAAACTGAGAATTTTCCTCTACCATCAGGAACAAGACAAGGATGTCCACTCTCACCACTTTTATTCAACATAGTACTGAACGTTCTAATCACAGTAATAAGACAACATAAAGGACTGAAAGGCATCCAAACAAGCAAGGCAGAAGCCAAACTTTTCACTATTTGCAGATGATATGACACTCTAAATAGAAAACCTGAAAGATTCCACCAAAAAATTGCTAGAACTGATACACGAATTTACTAAAGTTACAGAGTGCAAAGTCAGTGTACATAAATCTGTTGCATTCCTTTACACCAATACTGACAAAGCAGAAAGAGAAATCAAGGAATCAATCCCATTTTACAGTTGCACCAAAATCCAGAAGACAGTTAGGAATAAACCTAACCAAAGAGGTGAAAGATATGCACTCTGAAAACTATAAAATACTGTTGAAAGAAATTGAAGTGGACACAAAGAAATGGAAAGATATTTTATACTCCTGTATTGAAAGAACAAATGCTGTTAAAATGTCTATAATGCCCAAAGCAATCCACACATTTAATGCAATCCTTATAAAAATACCACCAGCATTTTTCACAGAGGTAGAACAAACAATCCTAAAATTAATATGGTACTGAAAATAGCCAAAGCAACATTGAAAAATAAAAGCAAAGCTGGAAGCATCACAATTCTAGGCTTTAAGTTATATCACAAATCCGTAGTAACCAAAATAGTATGGTACTGCCACAAAATAACACATAAATCAACACAACACAATAGAAACCCCAGAAGTGAGCCCACAGCTATGTGGTCAACTAATCTTGATCTAAGCACGAAAGAATATCCAACGGGAAAAGCATAGTCTCTTCAACAAATGGTGTTGGGGAAACTGGACAGCAACATGCAAAAGAAAGAACTGGACCACTTTCCTACACCACATACAAAAAGCAATTTCAAATGGATTAAAGACCTAAATGTGAGACCTGAAACAATAAAAGTTCTAGAGAAGAACCATAGGCAGTAATCTTTGTGACATCATCAGTAATGAGTTCTTTCTATGTATATCTCCTGAGACAAAGGGAACAAAATATCAAATAAACTATAAGGACTACATAAAATAAAAAGCTTCTTCTACACAATGAAGAAAACACTCAGACTACAGAATGGGAGAAGATATTTACAAGTGACATACCTGATAAAGGATTAATATCCAAAATCTGTAAAGAGTTTATTAAACTCAACACCCAATATTGAATAACCAAATTAGAAAATGGGCAGAAGACATGAATTGACATGTTTCAAAAGAAGGCACGTAGATGACCAACAGACACATGAAAAGATGCCCAACATCACTCGTCATCAGGGAAATACAAATCCAAATTACAGTATCACTTCACATCTGTCACAGTGGCTAAAATCGACAACACAAGAAACAACAGGTTTTGGCAAGGATGTGGAGAAAGGGCAATATTTTTGTATTGTTGATGGGAATGCAGACTGGTGAAGCCACTCTGGAGAACATATGGAAGAGCCTTAAAATGTTAAAAATAGAATTACCCTATGCCCTGGCAATTGCACTACTAGGTATTTACCCAAAGGATTAAAAAAAAAAAAAAGTGATTCAAAGGGATACAGATGGAGGAGGCAAGATGGTGCAGAAATAGGAAGTTCCCTATTTCCTGCCCGCATCTCTCAAATAAAGAAGGGCTGAAGCCAAAGGACTCTGAACCACGAGAGGCTGGGAGGAAAAGAGACGAAGTCCACTAAGAAGACAGCCTCATAAGTGCGTGATTACAAACTGGGGAAGATAAAAATGGGTCGGGACACAGAGGCATGCAGGGAGGGAGCCCCTCTGTGGAGAGACAAAGGGAAGAGAAAGAGCGGCTGGGGAATCGTAGAACTGTCCCTGCAGAAGAGAAAAACCTCCACCCGGGAGGGAGAGGGATCCTATCGTCCTATCTCTAACCACAGGGCTTTCAGAGAGAGAGAGATCCTATCTCTAACTGCGAAGATTTCTTTGGACTGGGTGTCCCAGTCCCAGAAATTCCCTCTGGGATAGATGGTGTGCAAGGGACACAGTCGGCATCAGGAGGAACTGGTCCCCTACACGATCTCCTGCTACGAGTGCCTCAGCTTGCAGGCTTACATTTCGAGTGGTATCATTAATGTGCACGGAGTAAGATCCGGAAACAAAGCTGGGTGCGGGACATAGAACACGGCCCACCTTGGCTGCACCTGCAACACAGTGAGACTGGACCCAAAAGAGTGATTTGCAACCCCTGGTTTGAGAAAGAACTGGGGGGGGGGTCACCAGTTGTCACCCCACAACCACCAAGTCAGGGCCTCAGGGATTGCCCACGGAAAGCACAGTGGAGACAAACGTGCCTACACCAAACCCTGCCCATCTTAGTTGGGTAGCTGCTGTGTTCGTTCGTTCGTTCGTTCGTTCGTTCGTTTGTTTCCCCGGAGCCCGGATAGATGATACAGAAACAAACAGCTCCCTACCCCAAGACCAGCATTTACACATTGCCGTAATTAAGTCTAGATGATATATTCCTCCTTATCTCATTCTTATCTCTCCCCTTCTTTGTACTGGGTAGTTTGGTTATAGGTTTGTTTAAACAGGGATATTTAGTCCATTCTCATGATGCATGTTCTACACCTCGATCATTATCTTCCTTTCTCTCTCTCTGAAATAATCAGACTATACAGTTTGTCTGGGTAACATTATCTTCGTTTGTTGTTATTTTTTTCTCCTCACCTCCTGCTGTATTCTCCTTTTTCTCTCTCTGAATTAAGCCTTGTAGTCTCTCTGCCTGGCCAATGTTCAATTTCTCTTTCTCCCCACCCCAGTCATTTCTCTCTTTACATATGCTCTTCCATCAGCACTGCCTCAACCCTGCTCTTTATTTGAGAGCTGAGAGTTCTGATTTTATGCTTTTAGACGGTCCTTTGTCATTTGTTGTTTTCGGTTTTTTTCCTTTTGGTTTGCTTGTTTGTTTGATTTGTTTGTGTATGCACATGCTTGTTCCCTGTTTGTTTCTCTGTCTGTTTTCCCTCCAGGACTACCTCAATAAACAAGCCAAAGTACACATGGTGGAGAGTCCCAAATATCACTGTGAGTAGGGAAATAATCAAAGTCCCAACAAGAGAGACCAAGAGATACCATTCAAGGAACACTTCCTCAACAGGCAGGCCCTGTATAGTCTACGAGCCTCCATCATAAAGCAGTACTTGCACGTGCAGAACGCATAACAAGCTTTTAAAATTTACAAGAGACAGAAAGCTAGCCAAACTGATGAAACAAGAACTCTCCTATAAGGAAATTCCAGGAAGAAGTGACAGCTAAAGAACTGGTCAGAACAAATATAAGCAACATAACTGAACAAGAATTTAGAACAGCAGTCATAAAATTAATCGCTGGGCTTGAAAAAGGCAGGGAAGACATCAGAGAAGCTATTGCTACAAAGACTATGGGCCTTAAAAATAGTTGTGATGAGTTTAAAAAATGCTATAATAAAATGGAGGCGGCCACTGCATGGATTGAAGAGGCAGAGAGGAGGACAGGTGAATTAGGAGACACAATTATAGAAAAAGGGGAAGCCGAGAAAAAGAGAGATAAATTGATACAAGAGCATGAAAGGAGAATTCTAGAATTGAGTGATGCGATCAAACAGAACAATATCCATAAAATAGGAATTCTAGAGGAAGAAGAAGAGAGAGAAAGGAGCTGAAGGGGTACTTGAACAAATTATAACACAGCACTTCCCCAATCTGGGGAAGGAAACAAACATTGAAAACAAGAAGCACAGAGACCTCCCGTCAGATGGAACATGAATCGATCTCTGCACGACATATCATAGTGAAATTGGCAAAATATAAGGACAAAGAGAGAATTCTGAAAGCAGCTAGGGAGAAAAGGGCCCTAAGATACAAAGGGAAACCTATCAGGATGGTTACAGACCTATCCACTGAAAGTTGGCAGGCCAGAAAGGAATGGCAGGAAATCTTCAATGTGATGAACAGAAAAAATATGCAGCCAAGAATCCTCTATCCAGCAAGCCTGTCATTCAGAATAGAAGGAGAGATAAAGGTTTTCCCAAACAAACAAAAATGGAAGGAATTCATCACCACTAAACCAGCCCTACAAGACATCCTAAGGAGGACTCTATGAGGGAAATGTTGTGAGGAACACAAGATATCCGACACACCACCGCAAGCATGAATCCTACAGAGAAGACAATGATTCTAAACCCATATTTCTCAATAATAACACTGAATACAAATGGTCAAAATGCTCCAATCAAAAGGCATAGGGTATCAGACTGGATTAAAAAAAACACCCCCAAAACCCAAGATTCATCTATTTGCTGTTTACAAGAGACTCATTTTAGACCCGAGGACACCATCCTATTGAAAGTAAGGGGATGGAGAAATATCTTTCATGATACTGGAAGTCAAAAGAAAGCTGGAGTAGCCATACGTACGTCAGACAAACTGGACTTTAAAGTTAAGGCAGTAACAAGAGATAAAGAAGGGCATTATATAATAATTACAGGGTCTATCCATCAGGAAGAGCTAACAATTATAAACGTCTACACACCAAATTCGGAAGCACCCAAATACATAAAACAATTAATCACACACAAAACCAATCTTATTGATGAGAATGTGCTAATTAACAGGAGACTTTAATACTCCACTTACAGCAATGGATATATCAACTAGACACAAAATTACTAAAGAAACAATGGACCTGAATGACACATTGGACCTGATGGATTTGACAGATATATTTAGAACTCTACATCCTGAGGCTATGGAATTCACGATCTTCTCGAGTGCAGATGGCACATTCTCCAATAGATCACATACTGGGTCATAAAGCAGCCCTCAATAAATATAGAAGAATTGAGATCATACCATGCACAATTTCAGATCACAATGCTATGAAACGTGAAATCAACCATGGGAAAAAAGTCTGGAACACCTCCAAAAACATGTAGGTTAAAGAACACCCCATTAAAGGATGAATGGGCCAATCATGCATTTAGAGAGGAAATTGAAAAATATGTGGAAACAAATGAAAATGAAGATACAACAATCCAAACTCTTTGGGATGTGGCAAAGAGTCCTAAGAGGAAAGTACTTTGCACTCCAGGCCTATTTAAAGAAACTAGAAAAAGCACAGATACAAAATCTAACAGTATACCTAAAGGAACTAGAAGCAGAGCAGCAAGAGCACCCCAAACCCAGCAGAGGAAGAGAAATAATAAAGATCAGGGTAGAAATAAACAATATAGACTCCAAAAAACCAGTTGAACAGATCAATGAAACCAAGAGTTAGTTTTCTTGAAAAATAAACAAAATTGATAAACCTCTAGCCTGGCTTCTCAAAAAGAAAAGAGAGAGCACCCAAATCGACAAAATCACGAATGAAAATGGATTTATTACAATCAATCCCTCAGAAATACAAGCAGTTATCAGGGAATACTATGAAAAATTATATGGCAACAAACTGGACTACCTAGAATAAATGGACAAATTCCTACACATCCACACACACTACCAAAATTCAAATGGGAAGAGATAGAAAACCTGAACAGACTCATAACTAGTGAAGAAATTGAATCAGTGATCAAAAATCTCCCAACCAACAAGTGCCCTGGGCCACAAGGATTCCCTGGGGAATTCTACCAGACTCTTAAATAGGAGTTAATATCCATTTTTCTCGAGCTATTAAAAAAAAAAAAATGGAAGGAAAATTTCCGGACTCATTCTACAAAGCCAGCATCACTTTGATTCCCAAAAGACAGAGACTCAGAAAAGAGAGAGAGAACTACAGACCAATATCCTTGATGAATATGGATGCAAAACTCCTCAACAAGATACTAGCAAATCGAGTTCAACAGCATATAAAAAGAATTACCCACCATGATCAAGTGAGATTCATTCCTGGGTTACAGGGCTGGTTCAGTATTCACAAATCAATCAATGTGATACATCATATTAACAAAAGAAAAGATAAAAACCATATGATCCTGTCAATACATGCAGGAAAAGCATTTGACAAATATAGCATCCTTTCTTAATAAAGACCCTCAAGAAAGTTGGGCTAGAAGGAATTTACTTAAAATTCATAAAAGCCATCTATGGGAAGCCCACAGTTAACATCATCCCCACTGGGGAAAAACTGAGATCTTTCCCTCTGAGATCAGATACACGACAGGCATGTGCACTCTCACTACTGTTTTTTAACATAGTGCTGGAAGTCCTAGCATCAGCCATCAGACAACAAAAGGAAATCAAAGGCATCAGAATTGGCAAAGATGAAGTCAAACTTTCACTTTTCACAGATGACATGATACTCTACATGGAAAACCCAGCAGACTCCACAAGAAGCCTACTAGAACTGACTGAACCATGAATACAGCAAAGTTGCAGGGTACAAAATCAATGTGCAGAAATCGGTTGCACTTTTATACACCAATAATGAAGCAACAGAAGGAGAATTCAAGAAACTGATTCCATTCACAATTACACGCACACACAAAAAAAACATAAAATACCTAGGAGTAAACCTAACCAAAGATGTAGAAGATCTGTATGATAAGAACTATAGAGAACTTAGGAAGGAAGTTGAAGAAGACACAAAGAAACGGAAAAACATTCCGTGCTCATGGATGAGAAGAATAAATATTATTAAAATACCATTGCTATCCAAAGCAATCTACGTATTCAATGCAATCCCAATCAAAATTATACCAGCTTTCTTCTCAAAGCTAGCACAAATAATCCTAAAGTTTGCATGGAACCAAAAAAGACGGGAAGCATCACTATCCCAGACATTAGCCCCTACTCCAGAGCTGTAATCATTAAGACAGTACGGTACTGGCACAAAAACAGACACATAGACTAAAGGAATAGAATAGAAAACGCAGAATTTGGACCCACAAATGTATGGCCAATTAATCTTTGACAAACCAGGAAAGAGTATTCAATGGAAAAAAGACAGGCTCATTAACAAGTGGTGCTGGGAGAACTGGACAGCATTTGCAAAAGAATGAAACTAGACCACTTTCTTACACCATACACAAAAATAAACTCGAAATGGATGAAGGACCTGAATGTGAGACAGGAAACCATCCAAACCCTAGAGGAGAAAGCAGGAAACAACCTCCTTGACCTCAATCGCAGCAATTTCTTACTTGACACATGCCCAAAGGCAAGGGAATCAAGAGAAAAAAATGAACTACTGGCCCTCATCACGATGAGAAACTTCTGCACGGCAAAGGAAACAATCCATAAAACTAACAGACAACTGACGGAATGGGAAAAGATAGTTGCAAATGACAGATCAGATAAAGGGCTAGTGTGCAAAATCTATAAGGGACTCACCAAACTCCATGCCCGAAAAACAAACAACCCAGTGAAGAAATGGGCAGAAGATATGAACAGACACTTCTCCAAAGAGGACATCCAGATGGCCAACAGACACATGAAACGATGCTCAGCATCCCTCCTCATCAGGGAAATACAAATCAAAACCACACTGAGAAACCACCTCACGCCAGTCACAGTGGCTAAAATGAGCAAATCAGAGAACTCTAGATGCTGGCGAGGATGTGGAGAAATGGGCACCCTCCTACACTGTTGTTGGGAATGCAAACTGGGGCACCCCCTCTGGGAAACAGTGTGGAGATTCCTCAAAATATTAACCATAGAACTCCCCTATGACCCAGCAGTACCACTGCTAGGAATTTACCCAAGGAATACAGGAGTGCTGATGCACAGGGGCACATGTACCCCAATGTTCACAGCAGCACTCTCAACAATAGCCAAAACATGGAAAGAGCCTAAGTGTCCATCAACGGACGATTGGATCAAGAAGATGTGGTTTATCTATACAATGGAATACTACATGGCAATGAGAAAGAATGAAATCCGGCCATTTGTAGCAATGTGGATGGAGCCCGAGGGTGTTATGCTGAGCAAAATAAGTCAGGCAGAGAGAGTCAGATACTATATGTTTTCACTCATAGGTGGAACAGGAGGAACTTAACAGAGGACCGTGGGAGGGGGGAAGGGGAAGAATAGGTGGGGAGAGGGAGGGACCCAAACCATGAGAGACTCTTAAATACTGAGAACAAACTGAGGGTTGATGGGGGTGGTGGAGAGGGGAAAAGGGGTAATGGGCATGGAGGAGGGCACTTGTTGGGATGAGAACTGGGTGTTATGTGGAAACCAACTTGACAATAAACTATAAACAACAACAACAACAACAAAGGGGTACACACACCCTGATGTTTATAGCTACATTGTCAACAATAGCCAAATATGGAGAGAGCTCAAATATCCACGGACAAATGAGTGGATAAAGAATACGGGATGTGTGTATATATATAAACTCAACACCCAAAATTGAACATATATCATGGAATATTACTCAGCCATGAAAAGGAATGAAATCTTGCCATTTGAAACAATATGGATGGAACTAGAGAGTGTTATGCTAAGGAAAATAGGTCTGTCAGAGAAAGACAAAATCCCTGTGATTTCAGCGATATGTGGACTTTAAAAACAAAAGAGATGAATGCGGGGGGATAAAGGCAAGCCGACCAGGAAACAGAGTCTTCACTATAGAGAACAAACAGATGGTTACTGCAGGGGAGTTGGGTGGGAGGATGGGTTAAACCAGTTATGAGTATTAAGAAGTGCACTTTAGGTAGACACTGGGTGTTGTATGCAAGTGATGAATCACTAATTTTTACACTTGAAACTAATGTCACACTCTACGTTAACTAGGTGGAATTTAAATAAAAATTTGGGGAAAAAAGAGAAAGAGAAAAGAGTTTCAGGTGTCAAGTCCAACTTATTGCAGTAGGAATTTGTAAAATTATGCCCCTCTGGTTTTCAAAGCCAGATGTTACGTGGGATCATCCTCATTCAGCTTGCCTGTGTCTGCGTGCTTGGTGTGAGGGTTTGTTTCCTTACCCTCCTCATGGCCCTGGTGTCCCTCCATCTTGTGGACAGTCTGGTTTAGCTCTGTACTATGTCTTTGCCCTTCCTATCCTCTTCAACGTGGATTCTTCTGTACATTTAAATGTGGAAAGCCTGGCCTACCAGTGTTTAGATTGTGTTCTGGCTCATTCACACTGATGTGGGTTTTATCTAGTTTTGTCTGTGGGAGGGGTTGAGCTTAGGATCCTCCTACTCTGCTGTCTTCCCGAGAAGTGCATTTTTCTTTAATGGGAGAAATCTTAAAAAAATTTTTTTGAGAAATTGACACGCAGATTTTTAAATTTCTATGGAAATGCACAGGACTTAGAATAGGCGAAAAGATTTGAAAAAGGGAGATAAAATTCAGGAAATTTAATTACTTCAAGATTTGCTATAAAACTACAGTAATGAAGAATATAATTTTAGTGTTTATTTTCTTTTCTTTATTTATATCATAATAAGTGTACTCTTTACTCTTAATGACTTATTTCAGCCATCTTCCCATCTACCCTTCCTCTCGTCACCATCAATTTGTTCACTATAGTTAGAGTCTGTTTCTTGGTCTCTCTCTCTCTCTCTCTTTGCTTGTTTGTTTTGTTGCTTAGATTGTACATATGAGTGAGATCATGTGGTATTCGTCTTTCTCTGACTGCCTTATTTCGCTTAGCATTTTTTGTTGTGGTCCAGTCTGAGAACATCTTTATCTGTCTTTCTGTTCTGTATGATAGCTTTGTTGGATAGAATGTTCTTGACTGCAGATTTCTTCCATTCAGCACTTTGACTACCTCATGCCACTCCCTTCTGGTCAAAGTTTCTGCTGAATAATCAGGAGAATTTCTCTTGCTGCTTTAAACTTTTTTATCACTATTTTCTGCTATTT